>OZ014489.1:37620121-38820121 GCA_963965965.1 Trididemnum nubilum
AAAAAAGCAACAAATATATACAAACAAAAAATAACGGCTGTGTGCAATTCAGCAGCAACACTACCTTTATATACAGCAGGCATTCATATACACACAGTCACTTGACAACATTCGCACACACACACACATACACACATACACACACACACACACACACACACACACACATACACACACACACACACCCATAGCACTTGCAAGTTCTTTTAAAAAAAAAATTTCTTTTCGATTCTTTTCGAAAAAATGTCGCCGCGGTGGCGAGCCGTCGGCAACACTGTCTCCGATTTGACCGGCCTGAGATTTGAACCTCATACCTCCCGCTCCAGAGCCAACCGCGTTACCGCTCGACCAGCTAGCCGGTTGGTCCAGCGGTAATGTATTCGGCTGTCAACCGGCCAGGTGGTCGAGCAGTAACCCATTCGTCTCTGAAGAGGGAGGTCTAATCAGGTTCAAATCTCGGGCCGTTCAAATCGGAGACAGTGTTGCCAACGGCTCGCCACCGCTATGACATTTCTTCGAAAGGAGCAGTGTGTAACCCACAGACGTACTGACATGGAGATGGGCTCCGTAAACTTGTCACTGTTCAGTGCCAGTTCTGGAAAACAGCCAAACGCGAGTTTACTAGGATTTTAGAAAAACAGACTGCGTGGATGACGATTCCATTGTTTCACGTTGCTTCTAGCTAACAATGAATTATATTTCCTGTTTTTCGGGTACTGTGTATTGAAAACACTGCAGCTTTACACCAATTCAGTGGTTTGATAAAGGCATTTTTAAAGATTACTATAATTTGAAATATTACCTGTACGTTGCACGATATTTCCTAAATAGCAAGAGACCAAGTTATCTCTATTGGTAACATTAAAGAAGGCAGATAACTTGGGATCGCGCAATTTTGGCACTTGCGCTTCCAGCAACTCGAGCTACGGTTTCTTGCCTCTTGGCTTCCAAACCAAGCATCAGCCGTTCCAATTCCTGCACAACTTTTCTCTGTTTCACTTTAAGCAAGCAAAAACTTTATCAAAATTTACTGAGTTACTTACTAAACATTTACACGGTTCAAACAACATTTAATACAAATATAATGAGCTTTAGATATTATTAATGTACATTAAAATCTAGTCGATCATATCTTCTATTCTTCAATTAAAAGAATAATGTACGATAATAGTAATTACGTTTTAGTCACCGAGTTGCCTTGGCCAGGAGACAGCGAAGGGACCTTTCCGTCTTCGAGTCAAGTTGCTACCTGCCCACCTGTCTACCACAGACGGCGGATGCTTCACACTGTCTAAGCAGGATAGCTGTGAATACCAATTTTTATAGTCTTTGGTTTGACCCGACCGGGAATCGAATCCAAGTCTATCGTTTCAGTAGCAGACTCACTTTTCACTCGACCCCTGACCGGTGGCAGTGCGGGTGATGTTGCGTGCTTGCAAGTGCTATATGTGTGTGTGTGTGCGAATGTTGTCAAGTGACTGTGCGTATATGAATGCCTGCTGTATATAAAGGTAGTGTTGCTGCTGAATTGCACACAGCCGTTATTTTTTGTTTGTATATATTTGTTGCTTTTTTCGTTCTTTGTTTTTCAGGTGTTGCGGTCACACTCAATTAAATTTAAAAGGTTTTTAATTCAATTTACTTCTGATTTTCGTGTACCTTAACGTCTGGCGTTTTTGCTGCCTCTCCTATTTGTGGTATCATTTACTTACTCTATGGCATAATTAATTTTTTTCAAGCACTGTTTATAAGTAGCGCAAACAAAATACTTCATCTCTTCTGTTTCACGTTCGGCCCTCTTTTTTTCAATCGCAGCTCCTCGCTCAGGTCATTGTCGTTTGACCAACAATAATTGCAAAGCTCTCTAAAAAACGACAATTGACCGTGAAAAGAATTTTTCCAAAACAGTATTAGTTCAGGGCAGATCCAGGTATTGTTGCAGTAGAGGGGTCCTCTCAAGATATAAAGTCTTTGCAAACATTTTTGTGCGATGTTCCCTTTCAGGTTAATAATTTTAGGTGCAACCAGTCACCATGTGTTATTCCGAAATAGACTTTTGTATGCTGGTGGTTAGAGTAGCCTGGCGCGTAGCCAGAAATCTGCAATAGGGAGCTATTTCAAAGGTATGCGGGTAGAGCCTCCAGCCGCAGAAGGTAAGGGTCTGGGGGCGAAGCCACCGGAGGCTGGGTGTTTGGGGGAAATGTCCCCAATCGCCGGAGGTGCAGAGGTCGAGCCCACTGTGCTGGGAGATTTTCCTTTTTTTTTTTGCAAAAATAACTTAATTTAGACCTATTTTGATAAAAATTAATGCTTTTAAAACGTGGCATAGAACTTAACAGTGCGAAGACACGACTAAACTGGTTGCGGAAATTGGCTATGAGCAGGGCATGGTATGGAATGGAAATTTTGCTGTAGAATATGAAAGATGCCAGAATGTAATGGAATAAAAGATGTTCATCACGAAATGGAAAACAATTTTCCATACTTTCATACCAATTCCATACTAGATTTTGTGCATGGATTTTAAAGTAAATATATGGAAAATGATAAGTACTATTTTTGCAGAAATTACTAACATTCAAGATATTTTGTAAAAAAAAATGCCAAATATTGTCGACAAATCGCGGCACTTCGGTTTGTGTACTGCGCAAACATACTGCGAATTGCATTATAATGAGTACGTTGCAATTCGCAGCATTGATGCTGTAGCTGACAGCTTTGACTCGGTAGCTACACTATGACAGGTTTGATTTTTTTTTCTGGATTAATAATTTGCCAAGTGATGAATTTATTTTTCTATCGTCCGAAAATTCGTATTAGGTTTTTTTTTTTATCTTCGATTGAGATTAAAAGGGCATTCAGGACGTTTTCTCTTAAAAAATTTTACTGTGAAACCATGGTGAAACAACTTTGGCAACTTTTTATAACTTTTTTGCACCGATTTTGATTCTCTTCGCCTTTGGCCAACAAATCACAAGATAATCGCAACTATGCACTAGCACATTTGTTACTACTGTATGGTATAATTATACGGGGAGCCACGCATTCTACTTATTTACAGAAATTAAAATCCCTTCAAAATCGAGCTTTTAGAGCCGTTGTTGGTGCTCATTTTCGAGATTCAATGAACCGATATTACTCGGAATTGAAAATTCTGCAAATTGATGACTTGTTCAAATTTGAGCTCGCTGAATTTGCTCATGGCTCCTTAAATCACAAAACTCTAAAATCATTTTGTAAACATTGCTGTAAAACTAACGATAGCTCAAGTCGAGCTACGAAGCAGTCGACTGATTGTAACAATTTAAACATACCTTGTAAGCGCCGTTTTTGTTTTTATGCACGGTTAATATAATTGCTGATGACCTCATGCGGTAGTTTTGACTTGGCTTATCTCTCTTGCGCAATGTGCTTGATCACTTAGTATTTTGCGCAGGACGGAGAAAGTACGTCTGCTAGTTTGCTGCTCATTAATGTTGAGATCGATGTTCAAAAAGAGTTGGTACAATAAATTTTCATTTACTATTTTGCCTGAGGCATTATAATTTTCATTATGATTTCAAAAGCTCACAGCAAAATTTCTCAGACAATTTCGAATAATTTTATCAAATTTCAAACTAATTAAGCTTCATTTTTAGCATTTTGCTTATAAATAAAAATTGCGATTTAGTATTATAAGCGTATTTATTCATAAAAGAATTAGAGGCCAACATAAGCGCATATCCTTTTGTTTTTTGCCCATATTTTTTTTTCACGTTGCTGAGATATAGTAGTCCAAACTGTCCATAAGTTATCAAGTGTGTAGTATGCAGCAAGAATTTCGGAAGTATTTATGTTCGAAATTTGTTTTGGGTGCCTAAAAAAAAGAAAAAAACAACGCAAATCATGAATAAATTTTTAGTTTCTGCTAAGTAGCAGTATCAGTAGAAAAACGTTCATTTTATTATTCAAAAAAACATATGCATAATTTTGACTGCCTAAGTTTTTTTCATGAAGTTCAAGTGAAAACATCCAAAACAGAAATTTGGCCGAGTGTCTTTGCGCGTGACGTAGCAGCATACTGATAACTTATTGTGCGCATCCACTTTGCTTTCACTAAATTGCAACATTTCATATGCCTTTGCGATATTCAATAACATTGCAAAAAGCGGAGAGTTTTTGATAATGCTTGTTTCCGAATCATTACTTTCAATTTTTTTCTGTTTTGTTATTCAAGGTTATTATTGCTAAAAGCTTTGCATAAAAAATACTTTTCGAAGCAATAACCAATAGCTAGTGTAGAATATTGTTAATTTTTTATAAAATTCACATCAAACTGAACAATTATTTGGTTGAAATTGATAATTGTTGATGATATGCAGCACGCCCGCGAACCGAACAAATTCCGCGCGCTCGCGACTGATCAACGAGCGACGGATCCGCTCGGCCACACGAGTGGCCATTATCACATCAAACTTTATATTAAGATTACTTAAACGTTCCAATCATTATGCTCCGAAACAATTATTGGGAATGTACTATTGTACATTGTAAAATATGCAATGTGGTATATTATACGTGTTACCGCATTTACTAATTTCTGATTAGATGCTACTACAGGCCTACAGCATAGCGTACTATTGCAGGTATTACCAGTACTTAAATTGTAAAATTTTGCATGGGGGGACGCTTTTGCAGCCTTGACCAAACGCATTTGGCATGCGAACGTACTTTAGTAAAAATTACGTATTTCCGTCGCCGAAATTGAATGAATACCAAAAAAAAGGTCTTTGCCAAAAATTGAAGAGTTTTTTCCCCAAAATTAGGTGAAGACCAAAAAAAAGGTCTTCGCCGACCATTGAAGTGTTTTTCTCTCGTATTCAATTTTCCCCCACAATTTGGTGTTATGTTAGATCGGAATTTGTAGAATTTATTCATGCTGGCTGGCTCTTTTTTGTCTGATCATCCAGCACTCAAATCTTGATGTATGGACTCCTAAATCTCGATGGGGGGACGCTAACTCTCGATGGGGGGACGCGTCCCCCCTACAATTTAAAAACCTGGTATTACTGAGTTTCACAGTGATTTTTCATTTGTGGTCTACAATGATTGGTGGCAACCGTGGCATGATAAATTTTAAGAATTCATGTTGTTTCACTACTTTTCAGTTTTCGCTTTTATGTGTGTGCATTCACAACCAACAAAAATTATGTTTGTAGATACGAAATATAAAAACGGAAAGCAGATTCTCTGACTAACAGACTTTGCAAGAAACAATCCAATTAGCGAACCATTTAGTAGATGAATTTATACTGAATTTTTTTGTGATCATAAATAGATAAGATATCTAAATTCACTGATGTCATTTGCAAATTTTTAATGTTTCCAATTTACTGCAGCAATCTAACGGCTTTATCGCATACAAACGATATTGCTGGTTCTGGATGTAAGGGCAATAGGAGTAGAATAGCTTTGATAATTTTGATTAAAGATGAGAACCGGCAAATAAATTTTTACCCTTGAGATTATATTATGTTTTTTACCGTTTTTCTAAACTTATTCAGCACTAGTCCCAGAAATAACCAAAGTTTGCAACAATCTGTTATAAAGCCACGTCTGAAATAAAATCTGAAACATTATCAAGATGAAGTTGTTACGTTTGAGAATTAGACAGTCTTTGTAGAATGATACGAATAGTGATAAAGAAAATGGTATTTTGATCAGCAAAACCATTGATTGCAATTACAATGTTGGAAACAATTGTAATTTTTGCTTTTTACCTCTGAAACCATTTGTGGTAATACACTAGAAGGTAAGCCTATTGGGTACCTTAGGCGTAGCCAGGGGGGGGCCCAGGGGGCCCGGGCCTACCCCAATTAAATACCACAAACGACAAAAAGTTATGACAACATAGCCTAGCGATGTTTAGTTGCAGTTTTTTTTTCAGTAATTACGCATATAACAGTAATTAACAATAATATTAATGACAACAAGTGAGTCCCAGGGCCCCCAATTAACAACCAGGGGGCTCTTACTAACAACTAGGGGGCCCTGGGATCCTTAACCGACAACCAGGGGGTCCGGGACCCTTAACTGAAAACCAGGGGGCCCATAACTGACAACCAGGGGGCCCCGGGGCCCCTAACTAACAACCAAGGGACCCTTAACCAACAACCAGGGGGCCCCTAAACAACAACCAGGGGGCCCCAGGGCCCCTAACCAACAACCAGGGGGCCCCGGAGTCCCTAACTGACGACCAGGGGTCCCTGGGCCCCTAACTCACAACCAGGGAGCCCCAAAGCCCCTAACTAACAACCAGGGGCCAGGGGCCCCCTAACCGACAACGACGGGCCCCGGGGCCCTCTTAACTGACGACCAGGGAGCCCCAGGGCCCCTAACCAACAACCAGGGGGTTTTGGAGTCCCTAACTGACGACCAGGGGGCCCCGGGGACCCTAACTCACGACTACGGAGCCCCAGGGCCCCTAATTAACGACCAGGGGGCCTGGGCTCCTAACCGACAAGCAAGGGACTACGGGGCCTCTAACTGGCAACCAGGGAGCCCAAGGGCCCTGACTGACGACCAAGGTTCCCGGGCCAGGGGCCCCTTAATGCAAATTTTTTACAATTTATATGCAAAACCTGTGAGAAATCAAGAGTTTTGACCTAAAAGTTGCCACCCCAGGCCCTCGTTTAACGTTATTATGAACTTATTATTTACATATATAGAACTAATTATTTACTGCTAAAGTATTGCAGGAGGCAATGTTCGTTACTTCCCCCTATAGACCAAATCACTTACAATTAAAATTTTACGCCATAATGCAAGATTCTAAGCGTGTTTTGGGATTTAATTGCAAAAAGAGGATTGAACAACTAAATTTTTTCGATTGGCTTTGAAATGTTAAAAATCTAGTTGTTTGAAATGGCTCTGAACTCGTGCAAAATGTGATTCAATGGGATTTAAATAGCTTTTTTTCCAAAAACTTACAAAAATCGCCCAGCGGCTGGGGGCTTTGCCCCCAGACCCCCGTCTGTGATACGTTTGAGTACACTAGCTTACTCAACACGTCTTCCAAGTTAGACTTTTACACTTTTTAACAATTAGTTTCCGCCCTCTCTTTTTACCAAAATCCTGGTTAAGTGCCAACAGGCTACGGCTTCAGATCTTCCATTCTACGATATCTTTGCCCCACAAAAAGTTACTTTTTCGAAAATTTCTGATGACGTCATTGCATGTGATTTGTGGTTTGGGCCCCCCCCCCCAATCAAAAATTCTGGCTACGCCTATGTTGGGTACTATATAAGATTTCGGAAAATCTAATGACGAGCAATGACCAAATTAATTTAGGGTTTCTTACATAAACTTCATAAAAACTGCGGAATTTTTGAATTTTTGAGAAAAAAATACTCTCCAATATTAGACAACGTAATCTTTTGCAAAGTAAGCAATAAAAAAAAAAAACTAATCAGACGCCTAACCTATTACAGCACTCCAAATTGTCCAAACTGTTTTTCTAAAAAATGAATCAAAAATCCGAGTATCAAGTTAGACCAATTTCTTTTTTTCTTATGATTCAAAAGTCCGTGAAAAATTGTGCAGAAAATAGTTTGAAAAAAAATTAACATTCACTTCACTCCGTCTGACACGTTTTGAGAGTTTGTTTCGTAAGTTCGAAGTAATTACATTTTTATTTACCAAGTTGTCTTCAGAAAGCGAAAAACTTGCTCATTTTTTGAGAAAAGGCTATCGTTTGCCCACCTGTCTACCACACACGGTGAAAGCTTCACACTGTCCATTTTATTGCTAATATCTAGCCGGGAAGGTGGATGTGAACAGTGGCGGATCCAGAAAATTTTGGTGGGGGGGGGATTTGAAGCACAAAACCTCAAAAATTCGGATGTCTTCACCAAAATTGAGAGTGATTTTTCGGCCGAAATCGGAAATTCAAACGTTTTTTCCGCCCAAATTCAGGTGGTCTCCAAAAAAAAAAAAAAAAAAACAGGTCTTCACCAAAATTGAGACTGATTTTTCGCCGGATTCGTTACGTTTAGGTCGGTGGGGGGGATGCATCCCGAAATGGAGCCGAATTATTCGAAACAGAGGCTGATTTTTCGGCCAAAATCGTTACTTTTAGGCTGGTGGGGGGGGATGCATCCCTCCCATCCCCCCCCCTAAATCCGCCACTGGATGTGAACACAAACTTTTGTTCACTTTTGATTTGAGCAGACCGGTAATCGAATCCAAATCTACTGTATCAGCAGCAGACGCTTTATCCACTCGACTAATGATAAAAAATGATAAGATTGGTAAGATAAACAGTGTTGTTATATACAGAATGCTATCTTCACTTTTTATCAGGTTTAGCAAGAGCAGCAACAAATGCAATTTTTGCATTGCCAGATCTACCAGACTGAGAATAAAACCCATAGTACGAGTTTTCCGAGTGAAAACTCTTACTATATCATACAGTAATAGACTACGAATCTTCAGCATACTTAAACTTACATCAAAATTCAATCAATTTTATTGACGTTTTTTATAGCTATGTCATAAACATTTTCACACAAAATGTGAATGAGAAAAAATTGATGCTTGTTTTTTTATAAACTTTGTACAAAAATGCCATATTTTGTAGTGCTTAGCAAAAGGAACTAGAACAGCAGCAAATATTCAACTTGCAATTAATTCTCGCAACAAAACTAATAATTTAGATATTTTAGCACAATAGAAATAATCTTTTAGTTTAGCCCGTAATTATCTCTGAGTTATTGAATAAAATTCCAGCTGTGATGCCGCGTCACGGCAATCAAACGCTTATAAACATTATGCAGATGAAAAGCGAACCGATCGCTTCTGATAGTCCTCGACTTATGTTGAAATTACTTGAAGATCAAGGTTGCGAATATACTTGCAAAAAGTTTAGACTTTTTGTCAGAAAATTGAGCTTCTCGTGGAACAAAAACGGATTTTTATGTTTTGTAATTCTAGAGTTATCAACAATTAAATGTGTTGTGTCGAATCGATCCCCCCTGGGCCATTAATCAAAAAATTTTGTATGGTCCGAATAGGGTTAAGATCTCGGAGAGAGAGTTAAAGGTGCATTGAAGTCTAATTTTTGAATTTTACACCAAATTTATTACAAATAATTGATTAGCAACGTTTTTGTCCCGTTTTTTCATTGTTTGAGGTTAAATAGCTTTAAGGAAAAAGATTTTGAAATAAGGGAAAAAATTTTGCAGGGGCAACACTGCATCAAATTTGCATAAGCGATTTCAAAACCAACTTTGCCAAATTATAGGTCTGGGAGTGACATGTCCTTTGGCAGGTTTTCTGCTGTGGCTTCGGTACTTAGATGAGTTTTTAAAAGTGGAATTCATCTTAGTAGTTTAAATTTGCATCTTTTAGCACAAGCATATTTGATTTAGTGCACTTTGAAGAAAAAATGAAAAGTAGGGTTATTTTTGGCCTAGTTATTCTTTGTAATTTTTAGGGTAAACCAACCTGTATAAATTGCTGTAGGTTAGACTAGACTTTACTGTTTTTTATAATTTCTTAATATGCTAGGCTTACATACCGTAAGTAACGATTAATGTCAGCCAAAGTCACTTTAACTAACGTATAAGTTGAGCGGATCATTTGTTCTATTGTTAAGCGTTCATGTAGGCAAAAATGTGTCCAAAATTTCTGGCATCTCCTATCTTTCATAATAGAAAATTGTCAACAAGCGTTACAAAAAATTGAATTTCTCGAAACATACTTAACCTTTTTTCAAAATTCAAATTGATTACAAAAGTTAACGATGTTTTTTATGGAATTATGAAAATTTCGAACGAAAAAACTAAGTTTAACATAAAATTTCCGACTTATAAAATCGCGAAAGTGCAAATTTTTACGATATCCTATGTTTAGCATGCAAAAAAATTTGGAAATAATATAATACTCGCATAAACTAAAAAATACTTGATGTTTTCTCAAAATTTTAACTGTTTTCCAAAATTAACGATGTTTTTTGTTAAAACATCCCAGTTTCATCGGAAATTTTAATAAATTAGCTTAAAATTTGGATAACGAAAACGGCAAAAATTACTTATAACTCGGGACAGTTTTTTACTCTTCTGCGTTTAACATGCCAATGAATGCAAAAAGGTTTGATGTAGCTTTTAAAAAGCTTATTTACATAGCTTGCCGAAAGATAACTTGAACACACCCTTTTTAAAATTGCTTCCACCAGAGCCGCACACTCGATTTTACCGATCAGAGGTTGCGTGGAAAGCGTCTGCTACTGAAATGGTTGACTCAGGTTAGACTTCCGGTCGGGTCAAACCAAAGATTATAAACAGTTTTCCTGCTTGACCTTAAGTGCTAAAAAGGACAGCGTGAAGCCTCCAACGCAATTAAATTATGTAAAAACACCTTTGCGGGGCTGAGCACCACCAAACTGATTTACGGATAAGTAGAGGGAGCCCCATCTGGTTAATCAGCCCAGTTGGTTTCTAACATCTCTGGGCTGGTTCCACCTTTTTGGCTTTTATTATTCAAAAACTAATTTAACAGCAATGTTAACCATAATTAACCTGACAATCTGACTTTAAATCAATCCAATCCTTTTGTGTGATATAATTTTTTAATGCTTCATTGAGAGATAAAGTAAACAAAATAAACTAAAAATGGGCCTACATAACTGTACAAAAATTCGAGTTAATTTATTGCCACCGCTGGACATTTCTTCGAAAGAGTGAAGTAAAAGTAAAAGAGTAAGGTAAACAAGTAATATAAAAGTAAAGAACAAAGTAGCAGTATTGTTCCAATGGTAGGCCTAATTATAGAATACACTAACAGTAAATCTTGCGAACGAAAAATAACAAACAAAAATCTCAATGATTTGATTGTCTTTGTCTTCCACATACAATTTAAACAAATTTAAAGCTAACAAAAAACTTAGAAAGTAAACGCGAAAGCAAATAACACAAATTTTTAGCACAACAATTATTTTATTGAAGATTTTATGGGTGCTGGACTAATTTTTCTGTGCAATTATTGTAAACAAACGTAACAAAGAAATAAAAAATGCTAACCGAACTGTTGTTTGGTCGAGCGGTAACGCGTTCATCTTTGGAGCGGGAAGTCTGAGGTTCAAATCTCGGGCCGATTAAATCGGACACAGTGCTGTCAACGGCTTGTCACGGCAGCAAAATTGTTTTCAAAGCTGTACTGCCAGGGCGCAATGACGCGGGATGGGCAAACTTGTTATACGTTTCGGCGTAATACAACGAATATAATGAAAGGTTTGGTGTGATTTGATTTTAAATAAAAATTCTAGTTCGGTACTGAACAAGCAGGCGTGACTATCGGTAGTTTACTCCTAGGACGACTATCTAAGTTATCCAGGCTAACTGTGAGTGAGCTTGGCTTGTTTGTATATTTTACTGTTTTTAGTCTGACTCAATGTACAGGGTGCTCCAAAATGGTTGACCCCATTCTAAATACCCATATCTCAGAAATTACTCAATGGATCATAATGAAACTAAATACATTTTATGTTGAAGGTCATAAGTTATATTGGTTAAATTTACAAAGAAAAGTACAAGTATTTGTTGGTTCTATGACAGATTTTCATAAATGTTCAATATGAGCGCCGCCTGTGACTGTGCACACGACGAGTCGGTATTCGAGCTCGTGCCAAACTCGCTGAAGCATGTCTTCGGTAACAGTTTCCAGTGCAGCTGTAATTCTCTGTTTCGTTTCTTCAATGTTAGCTGGAAGAGGAGGTACGAAGACTAGTCCTTTCACATAACCCCAGAGGAAAAAATCACACGGAGAAACGTCGGGTGATTGTGGTAAAATGGCCACCACGATCACCCGACCTTAAAATGGCCACCAGAATGGGGTCAACCATTTTGGAACACCCTGTATTTTCCTATTTTTCATAAAATTTTTAAAAGTTTACCGTCGCACTAATGTGCTGGATCGGTACATCATTAGTAGGCTATTAGGCCTATTATATTATTTAGCACCGCTTTACCAACGTTCAATACCAGTAGCTTCAGCTTACAACTCCTGAATTTACAGAACTCGATTATTAACCAATTTTTTTCCACTAAAAAAGCAGTTTTTATCCAAATATAGTAAATAAGTAGGCTGCGATTGTGATTAGTTATTACGTCTTCGATATAGTCTACTCTACATCCTGTTATCATTACCACCGGAAACTACATAATCTTTACTCCAAACATTATTTTATCATTGTTGAAGACAATAAAGTTTTTATTATGTCACTGTGCTTTTGCTGATCAGCTTATAAAGAGACAGCCCAAAACATCACTATCAGACAGAAAATTTCTGTTCAAAAATGAAGTTTGATTGCAAAATTGGTGTATTTTGCTTGCACAGACTTTTGTAGACTTATAGTGTGTGATTCAGTAGAGCTAACACTACGTAAAATTGTCAAGATCAACAATGAAGGAGCGTTTTTGGTTGTACTTCTGACGGTAGATTAGATACTACTTTTTATACATAGACGCGCAAGGCTGGTTTAACTTTCGACAAATTAGCTATACAAATTTTATGCTAAATGATACTGCTTCTAAACTTGTTTGTCTTAACTCCAAGAAAACATCGTTAATTTTGGAAATCAGTTTAAATTTTGAGAAAACAACATGTATTTTTTAGTTTATGAAACTTTTACATATTGTTTCCATAATTTTTTGCATTGTTTTTGCATATCGCAAAAATTTGCACCTTCGCCATTTTAAAAGTCGAAAAATTTATGTTAAACTTAGTTTTTTCTGTTTGAATTTTTGATAATGCCATAGACAACAACGTTAACTTTTATAATCAATTTGAATTTTGAAAAAAGGTTAAGTATGTTTCGAGAAATTCAATTTTTTGTAACACTTGTAGGCCATTTTCTATTATAAAAGATAGGAGATGCGAGAAATTTTGGACACATTTTTGTCTCCATTGTTTCCGCGCCAAATCTGTCCGATCAACTTATACGTTAGTTAAAGCAATGATACGCAACTCTTTTTCCCACTCTTTTTCCTCTTTGTTTCTTTATTATGCGGATTTTTGCTCTGTCTTTGCCCGCGCTGATCTGCTGACAGTGATTGTATTGTACAGCCTTTGCCTTGCTCAACTAACAATACGGTAGCAATTGTAACAAATATCGTTGTCTCTGGAAGTTGTTGCTTTGCGTAATTTACGTAAAGTTTTGTCAACTACTAAATTACCCTCCAAAATCCAATTTTCAAGTAATTTTTGCTTAAAATATATAAACATCAACATGTTATCACAACTTAATGTTACCACATCACTGGAATGTAAATATGAAAAGTGTTGTTTTTTTGTTTATTGTTGTTGTTTCTCATTTTTTCTGCTTTTCTGAGCCAAATATGTTAAATGTTTCACACTGAATTAATTGAACTACTCTAAATATGTAAGTGTCAGTTTGATGTTTCATTTTGTAAAGCTGTTACGGTAGCATTGAACTTGAAGAGTCAAGAGCGTATGTTAATTTTCGTTGCTTCCATGCCAGAAATGGCAAAAATAAACTGAATTGAATAATGTCAAAAAAACTTGCCGTAGTTTTTTACGGCATATAGTATACTTTTTTTATAAGAACCAATAAATATTAAGTTAAGGCTGGCTGTTCGTAGTTTTTTGCCGAATTTTAGCCTCAATTGTTCTTAAATTTTGAAAACACGGATGCTAATTTTAGCAACCACTTTTGTACAACTGTTTAAGATGTTAATTTTAGCGACCATATTTGTAAAACTGTTTAAGTTGTTTAGTCCCAAAGCTTTGTGTGCTTGAGTGAACGTTTTTTACTGCTTTTGCCGCAACGCGAAATTGCTCTTTTTCGACTTGAACGACTGCCAAAAATTTTCTCAGTTACTCGCATAGAGCGCAACAGCATTCTTTAATCTCGTAATAGAAGCAATTTTTCTCGCAAATACTAAAAAACCACTGAAATTTTTTCGTTTTGAATAGTAACAGGATTTAGATTCTTTTATTAATTTGGATTTTTTCGTTGTGGTTTGTCCTTAATTTATTTTTGCTGCTGAGGCTGGAATTTTTCTTAATTTGTTCTTAAATTTTGAGCAAAAATGAGCCTAGCGTTCTTATAAAATTGTTGCAGAAAAGAGTGTATATGCTTAGTTAGTGTGTGCGTTTTTGATTTCTTTTTTTTAAGATATGTCATCCAGTGGTGAAGTATCTTTATAAAAAAACATTAACTTCTACGTTGGAATGCGGAGTCTTTGCCGCTGAAAAATCTTGCTTTTTTTTTTACAAAAAAGATGCGCACTGAATTTAGGGGCACCCGGTTACGTGACCGCAAATTTAGAGGCGAAAAATCGGCAAAATGGATGAATTTGAACCGGTGTATTTCGGTAAGTATCGATATCGATGGAAAAAAGCTTTTGGTTTTTGAACATTTACCCCGGCTTGGACACTATTTTTCTTTTTTTATTCTTACAAGGTTATTTAATTTTATACTACCTAACACACAGAATGGAGTTGTAAATGAATGATTAGTTCAAACCAGAACTCTGCGCAAACCCCAAAATATACTCCCAGACCCGGCTCGAACCCGAAACATAATTTTAAGCCAAACCAGACCCGAAAATGCCCGAAATTTAAGTTAGGTCTAAAAACGAATACCGGTAAGCGGTAATTGTTCCTTTCCTTTGAACGATTACTCGAGTCTGCGGCGACTGAGTACAATTACTTATTGATGATGAACATTGTGATGCAGCAATAGCGATTGCGTGTAAATGCTTGTATTTATGCATAAACGAAGTCTTCACTCAGCAACTGTAAGGTACTGTTATCTTGATTATGCTTTTGAGCACCTAAAACTCGAAGCACATAACAAGCCCGAACTAAGCTTGAAATTTTGCCAATTTTATTCGGATGTTTTTCCAAAGTTCTTGTTTTCCGCGCTTCAAAGGAGGTTTTTAGAAATGTTGAAATTGCAAGAAGTGTTATGGTGCGCCAACAGCTGGCTGCACTGGCACTTTCAAGACATTATTCACTAAGTTGTCTTGGCTTTTCTACGTTTCTGGATTATTCACTTTAACGTCTGCTTAAGGTGGCTTCGTACAAGCCGAAAATCTGGAAAAAAGATAAAACTTATTCTAACGTACAAATATAGTAAGAAAACTGATAGTGATAGTTTTTAAACTTGGAAAAATAATTGTTAAGTTATCAATACTTTAGTTCAAACACGACAAACCGTAAATAAATCACTGCACTTTTTCATTAGCAGTTCAGGAATTGAAATGAAAGCCAGAAATTATAATGATACTTTTATAAAAGTAGGGCGTAACTGGCCGTAACAACACACGCAGCAGGATGTACCGCAGGGAGATGCAAAAACGCTGCGAGAAATTTCGAACATTTTCGTGATTTTTGCGTTGCGTTTATTCGTTATTGTGTTTGTCAAGTCTACGTCCGTTTCAGCCTGAAATCAGGTACCAAACAATAAAGTTCTGTATTTTTTTCATTTGTAATAATCGGGTACTCTGCTTTTGTTTGCATAACCAGAACAACGTAACGGACCAGTATGCAAAATTGCGGCATGGGCACCTCCCTTTGGAAGTTGGGCAGAAGCTTTGAGCACACAAAGAGTTGGCGAAGACGTTTGTTTTTGACCTGCACCCAACTTTGGGCAAATAATGGACTGAATTTGAGTGAAGACCTTTTTTTTTGCTCTTCACCTAATTTTGGGCAAAAATCGGACTAAATTTTGGGTGGAGCAAGTTTTAATACTGATCTTTATTTATCATAAATTTTCTGAAGTTCCTGCCCCCCCCCCCCCCTTTTCAAAATCCTGTGTACACTACTGACCAGCACCCGTTTGTTCCAAAAGTCTTAAAACCATTTATCGTACATTTCGTTTGTCCGGGACCTATTTGTCTCAAAACCAATTGCTGGCCAACCAGTCTATGTGATTTAGCAATTTTATATCGATAGATTTAATTCCGTATACAGTACAAAAAATTAGAAACTAAAAGTATTTCAAAGTATTTGAAAGTTGTTGATAAGACTAATTACTTTATCATAATTTAAGGTAGATCATTAAATTTATGCTATTTTTACATTTGAAAAAAAATAATCCTGACAGTTGATTTATTTGAATTAACAGGCAAGTTATTAGCAGCTGTTTTGGTACGATTTTTTCTAAAATTTGATTCATATAAGTTTCAATTGTAAAACAAATTATTTGAAGAGCATTGTTTCTCGTAAATTGTTTCTGCAGGCATTTATATGGATATGATCATCTCAATTCTAAATTGCCCAGCTCTGTGATCTTTAAACCTGACTTGGAATTGCGGATCATTTTGCAGTGGCACGATTTGAGGCAAATTGGCCTATTAATGCGCCAAGAAGCTTAGTTCGACTTCCCAACAGGCCAGTTAACAGCGTTAAGCAGTATACTCATTCGAATGAATTAATGTCCGAATATACTATTTTATTACAATAGCTTTCATAGCGACATAACAAATTTCACGATCAAATCAATCAACTTGAAAACATTCACTTGAATATGATTTCAAGAAATAGCAAAACCTAAATTCCAAAAAATAACAAAACATAAAGACTCGATTTGAATAAGATTGAAAACGATATTTTTTCAAGTCGAAACGTCGCGCATTAAGTAGAATATTTTATTTTGTCTTGACTCTGTTTTCATATTTCTGTGAATCGTGCCATTGTGTACCACGTTTTAAATCGGAGGAATCACAAACATAATTCCATGAGAAAACATTATTGTGCATGCGGGGTGATTTTTACTCAAGTTATTTAGAAAAATGATTGATTTTGAGTTAATGACGTTGTCATAATCACGTTATCGCCAATTATTGAAAAAATGACATCAATTTTTCAATGACGTCACAGACGGTTTAAATTTAGTCTATAACTATCATAATTATCTTTGGATATGAATCATTGAATGCCTAAATAAAGTGTTGAAGTCACAAAAACAACTTACCGGTACGTCATAATTTCAGCTGAATAGACCAAATTTTGGTGCTTTAGATCAAACGAACTTCAAACGGGGGAACTTTCCCTACCCGAACAGCAATGTTTGAGGTTATATTTTATTTGTGAATATTGGTTTGCAAGTAAAACGTTTTTTTGGGGGGGATGGATTTATCGCAAATAAATTAGAGGGCATTGCCCTCTCGGTTGTAAATATACGCTTAATAAGCAAACGTGATTATGACAATCTGTTGTGCACAAGAATTAGTGGTCGAGCTAAGAAAAAAAAGTCAGCTACTTCAACAGTTGATTCGGGTTCAGTTCCCGATCAAGTCGAACCAAAGACTGAAAGAATCGGTATCACACTTTTCTGTTAGACGTTCAGAATTGGAAGAGTCAGAGTGAAGTCGTCAACGTGTGCGTGAGATATGGGTTAGTAGGTGCTGGTAACAGTTTGAACTGAAGACAAAACAGGTTAAAGGTGGTGAATCATCCAGCCAATTCCGGTGGTTTACAATAGCTAAAATTGAACTATAATTTTTGATATTTTTTGTTTTGATTTTGGGGCTGCGTTTGCAAAGATATTCAACAAATACAAAAAGATGTCCCTCCGAAAAAAGTTTTTGGAAACTCTGAGTTTTGATCTTCCGCCAAAACCACAGTTCTCTAAACTATTAGGCCTACTGTAATCTTATTAAACTATTAGGCCTAACTATCTCTAAACTATTAGTATAGTTTAGAGATAGTTAGGCCTAATTATGCCTAAACTATTTAGAAATAAACTACCTCTAAACTATTAGGCCTACCACAGTTCTCTAAACCATTAGGCCTTCTGTGGTTTTGGCGGGAAGATCAAAACTCAGAGTTTCCAAAAACTTTTTTCGGGGGACATCTTTTTGTATTTGTTGAATATCTTTGCAAACGCAGTACCAAAATTAAAACAAAAAATATCAAAAAGTATGGTTCAATTTTAGCTATTGTAAGCCACCGGAATTGGCTGGATGATTTACCGCCTTTGATTTGCTGTTTTTGCAAAGAAACTCGGTGAATAACGATTAATTTTATATAAATACAATCTATAAGTACAGTATCTAGATTACAAGAACAAAATCCTCATCCTTCAAAAATAATCAAAAATTCAGCTCGACGAGGGTCGGTGAAACAAAAGTAATCATGCGCTACAAGAGCTGCTACCAGTAATTATAGCTCTAGACTCCAAGAAAAAAATAAAACTTAAAGAAGCAGGTACTATAAAAACCAGGATGATTAAATAAATAACAGAGCTTTTTGTAAAACTGCACAGACAATCTACTGATTCAGCGGATAACACAACAATTTAGCTGGAAATGATGATTGTCGTCGAACTGCCCACTGAGAGATAACTGTGGTGTTCAACGCGCAGTTTTTGAACATTTGCTTCGACTAAAAAGCAATTCACTGAAAACAAATAGATTTTATAGCGAATAATTGCCACAATTTTTAAATAACAACTCAAGCTAGTTTAATGACAAGGCAGATCATTCCAAACTTAGAGTAAAACTGATATGCACTAGAGACAAAACAATAAAAAATTCGATGTTAAAAAAAAACTCATTCGCATGCAGTGTTCTTTTGTTATCTTTCAAGCAAACTGACTCTTCCAATTTGCTTTGAGCTGACGAGTCTTCCACACTAACCCTGCGCTGATCAGCAGCGACCCCACGGTGATTATCACTAGAACAAACATAATCATGTTTCCATCATCCAACACTTGATCATTTTCTGTCTCTCGAGTTTCTACAAAAAGACAAAATCATAAAAATACCTGCGAATTTTTGTATCTAGGAAAAAGTCTTTATTAAGACAAACGACGCTGGGGTCGCTTGTTGTTTTGCATGTAAGATTCAGAGATTAATAAGGTCTTTCTTTGTAGCAAATTTCAGGCAATAGGTGACGCGAATTTGGTGTTAGGACTCGAAAACTGCCCAAACGTTTGGCAACAAAGACGTATGGTCTCATTGAAAAACAGCTTAAGAGCTTCAAAAATATTTCAGTCCATTTAGTTTCTCAAGCTGTCCTTTCACCCCTATCAAACGACCTCCTTTGACCGCGATGAGATTTTTTATTCTTTTTAAAGTGTTTTTGTTTTTCTTTTTTTTTTTTTCTGTAAATCTTTTGCACCTTTCTTCTAAACCTAATTTTTGTGTGAAGTTGTTGAGCTATAAACGCAGTTTTGTCTACTGAAATGTTTTGGTGCAACCCATTGAAAACCTTCAATCCTCTTTCTAAAACATGGGAATACCACAATACAATGTGGTATAATTTTCCGTAGTACGTAACTCCGAAAATATTCTGTACCGCAACTTCGTACTTCATTAAATTACCGTACGTAAAAGTACGGTTCGAAAAATTTCCGTACCGTTACTCCGCATTTATTCCATACTACTGATTTGCAAAGTTTATATTACCTGTTGCGCGAATTATAGCATAGTAAAATTGCAAAAACGTTGCCGATCCGTAGAGCAAAGCTAGTGAGAATCATTTCGATTGCGAGAGATGTAAAAAAATGCCACGCACACCGATCAATGGTTGAGTGGATATAGAGTTGGTTACGGAAATGGTAGACTCGGGTTTCACTCGTGTCGGGTAAAACCAATGGCTTAAAAGGGGCATTCAAGTTAAATTTTCCACTGTTGACCAAAATGTCGAGATAAGCCTAAAACGCATTCTCACTAAATTTAAACTTTCTACGTCTTTTCGTTTTCAAGATTTTGCAGTGTCAAATTAATAAAATTTCTTTTACTTCAGTGTTGCCATTTTGTCAGCATCATAAAAGAAGAATAACTTTTGGAAAGCTGGCTTATATTTGCATAAAAAGCAGATAATTCACAATATTTTGACCCTTCACTTTGTCTTGACCACAACTCTGCGGAAAAGCACTTATTCAGAATTAGGAACATGCTGTATATATTGTTTAAGTTAGCGGCTTTAGCGCTATCAGAAAATCTCCGATGCGTGGTTTCCCCGACATGTTAACTGCTGCTGTGAGAAGATAATCATTAACAGGTTCAAAGAAGCAGTAGAGTAGATACCTAAAAGTACGGTACGGTGCGAAAAAATAATACCGTATTTCCATAACGTACCGGACTTCTCTAAGAAATACTGTACGTAATTCCGCATTGTACTTTTTCCAAAAATGTAACCGCACCGTAATTTTCTACAGTTTCGAACCGTAATAACCCCTTATCCCGAAAAACGGATTCTCCAAATTCGAGTTTTGAACAGCATCAGCTAGTAGAGAGAGGTTATCAATATCAACTGATATTTGGTCAGTAAATATTTTGACCTTGTTTGAAGATCTAACCCCGTGTAATCCTATAAAAGCGCACTCCATGACTTGAGCTATTGGGTTGTTTTTATTTATTAGAATAAGTAAAATGTGGTTGATAAATATTTAGAGGGTTTAGGATTCGAATTTCCCCTGGGGAGCACGAAGCAATTGTTTTTGAATTGCTTTGTTAAAGATGAGAAAAGTATTTTTGCGGAACAGGTTTTTCAAAATGCCCAGGTCGTTTATTGGGCTTGCTTGCAAACCCCGGTATAGCTAAACACGTTGGCAACAGTTGTTTCGTACAATGAATATTATAATAACTTTTCAGTGATAAATTTAGATTTTAGAGTTTAGATCTACTTTAGATATTATAAAGGATTTGAAGAGAATTCAACAGTTTTAATGTTTCGCAAAACTATTTGCTTAATTTACAGAATTACTAAGCTGTCTACGATAATACTCCTTTTCAAAAACAAAAAGCAAAAAAACTAAAACATACCAAAGCAAGTTTTTTTGTCATGCATTAATGCTTTTCCTTCATAACAAGAGCAGGTAATGACGCCATCGGCTAGCACCATGCAAATATCAGAGCATTCTCCGTTGTCCTATGTAAAATGTATAATTGTATACTCGTATTCCACAGTTAATGAAAAGCCATAGTGATAATCGGCGTAAACTGATCATAAACAGTGGTGCCGGCGCTGGGGGGCAGCTGTCCTCCTGCCCTTTCACCACGAGGGGCAAGAGGGGCAGTACTGCCCGACTAAACTGACGACACGCAAAAGAGAACAGGAGCTACAAGAAACATTCTAGTGATTAAAGTTTAGTGTTTTGTGAACCAAAAGAGCCCTATAACTTTCATTTTATGAAAACAATTTTTTTTTTTATTATAAGCAAATACTTTCCACTAATTGGCGCTAAAATATTCATTAAAATCAATAATAACAAACTGGAAAAGACAATACCGGAAATTTTTATCTAGTTATTTTATTAATTCTTATCCAAATCTAACCCAACTCAAATTCTTACTTCAAAACTAACCCCAAACTCTAACTCAAACCTTATTCTTAATCTCTAAAATAAGGGCGGATGAAGAGTTCTCATTTTCGTTTTATTCTCTTTAACTTGGAAATTTTTGGTAAAATAGTCACTACCTATCCAATTGCATGCATTAAATGATTTCTAAATAACGTAAAATAAATGAACAATCTTGTGGAATGCATTGGGTTGGACTGCGATATCCGATTTAGTTCCGTCAGTTTGAACTGACGCTAGGAAGATAATGGGTGTTACGAAATTTTAAATTTAGAACTCATGGTTTCTATGTCTAAGTCTAAGTATTACTCTCAAGACATTTAAGTTTCTAACTTTGTTTGCACCCCTAGTTGAACGATCGACCCTGGCGTTACCAGTGGCGGATTCATGGGGTCCCGACCGCCTCTGCTCAAACCGGAGAAATATAAGAAAAACTTCCAACACATAAAATTCATTGCAATTACTGGAGCAAAATCTATTTCTTATTAAGACTTAACAGTACAATACTCGATGGGAGTGGGGATGAGCATCTCCAACATTATCCCTTTTTGCAAAAGCAGACGAAACAGGTTAAAACTTGTGATTTTTGTATTTTATGATTTACCAGCTTGTAATAAAAAGACTGATATTTAATTACCATTAATCACCGCCCTCACAGTCCATTTACACAGCCAGTTTTATCATGTTTTGGCACTGATAATTCCCATGCCACGTTTTCAAAGCTTTAATTTTTGCTGAAATAGGCCTGAAATTAAGTTATTTTTGAAAAAAAAATTGCAAAATCTCCGAATGCTGTTTTATACTACAGTTTTGTGTATAGTCGAATTCAATAAGGAATAATTCTGTGGGGATCTACGTTTAAATCAATACTAAGAGAATTGGAAGTGAGACTAAACAATATTGTTCGAACTATTACAGGTAGTCGAAAATTTGATTATGTTACACCGCTTTTCAAACAACTGAAACTACTTAAATTACATGATATCTATCAACTGGAATTGGGAAAGTTTATGTCCCAACTAAATTGGAATAAGTTGGCAATTATTATTCAATCGCTCTTTACTAAAATTGAAGATTTGCACAAATATAACACGAGACAAGCAAAAACAACCAAATTATTCTTACTAAGGTTATTTAAACAAATAGCAAAAACTCAATTATCGTTTAGAGGGCCACAACATTGGCTACTAATACCATCCGACATAAAAAATTCTCCGGGACTACTTTCAAAAAAAGTACAGAGAATATCTGGGCAATTACTATTGATCTTATACCGTACTAATCCGATTAAATGATGCAATTTATCACTTTGCTTTTTTCTGCCGTATATTGCAGCGTTTGTTTAATTGTACGCCCGTATCTGCTGCTTGTACCATAACTCACAATTCATGAGTTGAACCGGAGAGAATCTCGACTCGAAAACGGTAACGTTCCTCTCTCTGGCCTTATTCAATGTTATGTTACATGAATGTTTGTTTGAACGATGTTGTCTGTGATTAAGGCCAAATAGAAATTTCTTACTTACTTCTTACTTACTCTGAAATTAAGTTATTTTTGCCAAAAAAAATTGCAAAATCTCCGTGCGCTAGGCATCCAGACCCCCTTGCCTCCGGCGATCCCAAAATTCGCTATGGCCTCCGGCGGCTAAAACTGCCCTTACTTAATTCATACTTTGTTTGTTGTTATTTTTTGGTTGTTTATTCGATGCTCTCAGTACTCTAGCTTTGTTGAAGTGTTTAATTGTTTGACAATACTAGAGAGCAATGTTGGTGGTAATGACTGTACGGCTGTACCTGCAGTAGTGAAAGTGCCCTTTGAAAAAGCTGCCCCTTTCCCTTCCGACGTTTCGCCACCCCTGATGTAAACAAATTTACCATCCATGTTTGTGGAGCATTAATGACATATACTATTTGCTATGCAATTATAAGTGCAACTCAGCTTCCATTGAAAAAGACTTGCCTAAGCCTCATCTCCAAACTTAAGGGGATTGCTTAATGCTTGCAAATAGCGCACTGTAGCAATTAACGTATGAAAAAAATTCCAGGAACGTTGCGTTTTACAATTGATATTATGATGTCATCCACAACTTTTAGGCGCTTTAGCAAAGGCTAAATTTCGACACAATTTTCGTGTGACTTGAATTCAATTACGTTTATGTTAATCCGGATGTGACGTCATATGTTCAAAAGGAAGAATAAAAATTAGAAATATAATCTTCCATAACTAGGTGAATGAAAACATGAAAAAACAAATACAATTTGTACTTATTTTGAATACACACCATAATCATTCAGCTACTGGACAAACTAAAATTTGAAGCAAAATACGATAGTAGTTAACAGTTGAAGATGAACAGACTCACGTTTGAGCAGCTTCGTCTATTGGCATGAGCGTAGATTGGTCCATAGCTGTACACGTGGTCGGAATCTCCGTCATTAGTACCCACATCTCGTTTCAACGCTTCATGTATAATTTCTGGTTCGCAATTCTAGAAAAAACAAAACGACAGGAATTTATGCTTCAAAATATTTTAGAGGCAGCATCGCTATTTTACCCATCAGTGTTGTCGTTTCAGTCACAGAAACTTCCGATGGTCTGCAGTATAAGCTGCAAAGTTCCACTAAACCCTGTGACAAAAAGTTTAAGAACGTTTTTTTTTCAAAGTCTAGTTAAGTAGTTAACCTATACTTTTTGCTTTCCGGAAAACAAACGTCCGGAAGTCAACAATCAATTGAGTCTTTTTACTAGTGGCGTAGACAGAGTGGCTAAGGTGGCTTAAGCTTTCCCTCTTCTCTTATTTACATAAATTTGACCAGAAACAGCATTCAAGCCTAAGCCTAGTCAAAATTCGGCGAAGAACGTTTTTTTATTTTTTGTTTAATCTTCATCAAATATTAGGCAAAAACTAGTCGATTTTCCGGCGAAACACAATCAATTCAGCCACTTTCCAAAATGCCGCAATTTTTATACATTTAAAAAAGTTACAGGACTCTTCCAACCCAACCCGAACTTTTACCTAACAAAAAGAAAAAAAAGAATCTTGAGACACTGCCTTAAACATTGTTATAGTGTGTGCTATTTATTGCAAATGGATTAAATAAGAGCGAGGGTACTGAGCTACCCAGGAATTTAATTTTGTTTCCTCTAAATTGAGATAGTTGAACTTCAGTTGTTTTCGATGTTCAAATGCCGTCCCGCGAGTTTGTGCAGCTGAAGGCATCGTGTTCTTCAAGCTTTTTTTTCAATTAATTTCACAGCCTTCTTAACTTGCCCACTCCATCAACTCTTCGCCCGCCCTTTCTTTCCCTTCCAAACCGTTTAAAACCCAGTGCTGCCTTATTGTTTTTCTTGTTTCTTACTAAGCACATGCCCAAAGCATTGTTGTTTGTTTGTAGTTCATTATTCGATTATGCACAAATCGCACATATATGAAAAAAAGATAAAACACACACAAAACAGATAAAATAGTTGCAATGTCTGGGGTACTCAAAAGCCTTTTGGTTTTCCAAGTCAAGGTCCCTCTCCCGTTTTTTTTAACATTTAACACCTAACCGTTTAAAAAGACCGAAAAATTTTTATCTAAAAAAATTAGCATTATCTAAAAAAAATGATCAGATGATGATCATCGCACCGAATTAGCTTTGCTATTATTCCGACTGACGCGTTTTCACCAGTTTTTTTTGTTCTTGCCTGTCAGTTTCATCTCCCAGTTTATTTATACTGCGTATCTCTCAGTTCTTTGAATATTCATTTATTATGTTCTCAAACAACTTTGAATGAATGTTTCCAAATAGACTCTTCAGGAGATGCAAACAAAATTCAACCTTTTTCAAAATCTGGACGGTGATAGGTTCAGTAAAAATGGTTGCTTAAAGATTGCTCATACATATGAGATGGTCGTAACAACTGCTCTTAAAACGATAAAGGAATTTTTATCCACTGATGAGACTTAATATAGACCAAACCAATCAGTGGTCGAGTGGATAGAGCGTCTGCTACTGAAACGGATGACTCGGGTTCGATTACCGCTCGGATCAAACCAAAGACTATAAAATTGGAATTTAAAGCTTCTCTGATTGACGTTCAACAATAAAAAATGGACAGCGTGAAGCCTCCACCGTATGTGGTAGATGTAAGTCGGCAGGTGGCAAATTGACTCGAAGATCTGAAGGTCCCTTTGCTATTTCCTGACCAAGGCAACTTGGTTAGTAAAATGTAATTACAACCACAATTTTACAAAAACTTCAGCTCAGGGTTGCTGTGATCATTGGTTAAACCAAATATAGAGTCTATAGTCACTTGGTCAGACAGGCCAAAAAAATTTTTTTGTATGCATGTATGAACTTACAAGGCTACAGTTATTTTCGTAACTGTCACATATTTTGACTTTGCAGTGAATGAAAATCGGTTCCTCTTTATCATGGCTCCAAACATATGAACGGAATTGGAAAGCTCCATATGTGGGGAGAAAATTACGGGTAACGCTCAGCTCACATCCAGGATCAGTCGCATCCTCACATCTGATTTAACCAAAAAAATTATAACTCAAGCAATAAGTTACAAGAAGAGCTACCACAAAATGATTGGAACCAACTGAAGATTCACTATGCGAAAAAGTCGCAATTTCTAATGTAGCTTAAAATGGTTATTAGCGGTCGGATTCAAAGCTAATGCTCCAGAAAAGTGATTTTCAACCGCGGTTCCAGACCTAATTATTGTTTTTGTTGCTCTCATTGACCTATCAAAAATTAAGTATCAATTGCAAAAGGATTAGCGCAACTGTTTATCGAAAATTTATCAAATCATTTGCTATAGTAAAACCAATATCGTAACAAATGCAATATATTTCGTCCAATTTCCTACAGCTTATCAATATTTTTTGAATGAAAGGTTGAAACTTTTGCTGCCTATTGAGAAGCTTATTACGGTTTGAAATTCTGATTAAAAAATTGGCAGACATCTAACTTCTCAATAACACGCATTCCAGAACTACCAACAAGCTCCCCAACCAAAACTGGCATTGACTTGTTTGTTTATGGACATTGTTGTAACGGTATTGTGCTGATGATGTGTTTTGTGATTTCATCTGTTTAGGATCTTCCTTTCTCCATTTTAATTTTTGCTTTTAGTTGGATAACTTGTTTGTTTATTATTATTTCTTCAAGTATCCAGGTTAATTTTCTTAGTTGCCCGGAGAGTTTTCGAATATATTGTGGGTCTGTGGTCTAACCAAGAGAGGGGCTAAAGGGGTTGAAACCCCTATCTTAGCCACATCACTTATTAAATTTAGCCCAATTATGCGGACTTTAAAACAAGAGTTGGACTTCTCGAGTAAATATAGAAAAAGGGTCTGAGCAAATTATTCTTTCAAATGAATTCCAAACGTTGGAAGTTTATTTTATTTTAAATTGTTATAAAATCGTGCAAAATGGCACACAAATAGCGTTTAAAATGCTGTTTGTTCCCAACTAAGGACAAAAATTGCCCAGCAGCTTGGAGCTAAGCCTCCAAATTACCGTATGTGATACATTTGGGATTCAGTTTTACCATGCAATTTGCTCAACACTCCACCTGCTCAGCACATTTTTCAACACACAAAAAAGGTCTTTCAATTCAAGCCTCTATTTTTTTGAACCCTTAGAAAAACCCTGATTACTCGCCTGTTATAGGTTACCAGTATTTTAGTTTATGCAGCCCTGCTGATGAGCTTTGGAAATAAACGACACTCGGGTTCACATCACTGTTTTAGAAAAATTTCTTTCATTTACTTGTTGTGTTTTACATTTCTGTAAATGGGCAGATCATTATAAATTTGAGGGTTTGATACCATTTTACCAAACTTAATGTTTTCTGTTTTTTGACCTTATACTTTGAATTTGATTTGAGTATTTGGTTATGATTATCCTTTTTTAAGTTGCATTGTTTGTATGCGCTCTTTACAACGTTGAGACTAACAATTTGGTTCTCAAACAAAAAAAGGTTGACAACCACTGCTCCAGACTTAAACTTGCCTTCTATCGTTAGTAATTTTTCCTCTTGTGAAAAAAAATCGCATTTCTGCCTACTGGAAGTTACGCCTATCAATGTCATTTATTTTTTGGTTTTATTTGAGCAAATCGGATGAATTAAGAAATTTGGTTCTTGAAATTTGCTTTCAGAAATAACCAGCTTTTTTGACTCGAACTAGCTGGTCGCTGAGTTTAGAGAACCGGTACAAATCCCGCTCCTACAAAAAATTTGAATAGCACCGCAGATAAAACTTAGGTGCTTACCCTTCAGTGATGAATTGGTACCTAATATCGTCGCAAGGATCATCAGAAGGAGTAGCCCAGCATTCCACCATCTAAATAAATCCTACAATTAGAGCGTATCGGTTCGAACAATTAATTATACTTACTATGTTGTATAGTGATCCAAAATTTTTGAACTGTGGATAATATTAAGCTTTGTCGATGTATCAGAAAAAAAAAAGAGTTTGTTATGTTTTTATTCATATTTTAAAAATGTTAACAATTTAAGTATACCAATTCTACAGAAAAAATAGATATAAAGCTTACTCCAATTATTTAATACTTTTTCAAACAGAAAGCTACCCGAGTTGCCAAATGACCAGAAATTGGTCGATGTTTAAAAAGAAATACTTGTTGGATTGTTGGCGTATAATTTTCGAGCTGATTCACTTTCACCTCCTAAATAGAAAGTGAAGATGCCAAACTTGACTTTTCACACTGATTTCTGTTGATGATTGCAAATCCGAATGCGATTCTATTTAATGAAAAGTTTAAGTCTAACCCAAAGTTTGTTTTTTTTTGGGGGAGAAGGTGTCAAATTGTTTTTTTTTTATGATAAACTTCTTCAGATGCAAGCATTTTCAGCCCTAACCCTATTTTTTTTCTGGGTGGAAATGGGTGACAAATTGCAACTTCGCTTTTTTGTGATAAACTTTTTCAAATGAAAACTTTTTAACTCTAACCACTTTGGCCTTTGATTGAAATTTACTAACAAATAATTTCTGAAATTCAAAAGTCGCTGGGCAAAAAGAAAATTTCTTAATTTGAAAAAGAAAGTTTAATATTAAGGTATTAAGCTGCATTTTGCCTTTTCCTTCTCAAATCGAGAAAGAAACAAGCGCAATTATTGAGAAAGAATAAAAGGTAAAATGCCGATTCTCGCAGCTAGTAGCCCCTGCGTATGCAGCTAAAGGTTTTCACCGGCCGCTAAAGCAACCAAATGTGACATCATCGACAACTTCTCAAGCAGTTGTTTAACTTCACTTGAACAAAGTAGTTGCTGAATGGTTGGCCTATTTTGAGCAACTGACATAAGCAACCACTCGCGAAGTTTGCCAATCTTCGCTTCGCGTCCGGTGTAAAGGCACCTTAAGATTACCTTAAGATTACTTAAGATTACCTTAAGATTACGTAAGATTACGTAAACGCAACCTTAAGATACAAGCTTACGTGCAAAATTTAAATCATCTATGGAGTTATATTTGCAAAATAAGTAGTAACATTTCTATGATGACGTCATCAACTCAAAAATATTTTACACAAAATTTTGGTAGACAGTAGGCACCAAACCGTATTCTACATTTGGTGCTCCCGTACAAGAGCGCCGAGAGCCAAACGTGGAAAGTGATATACAAAAAACTAAATAAAAAAGAAGTTCTTCACCATTCAACGAGCTGATTTTACTCACAAATGGCTGACTACTGTTTTTGATCTATTTCAAATAAGTTTAATAATATTCATATGCACAGTCCTCCGCTCCTCAAAAGAAGACCTATTTGTTTGCAAAAACCTCTGTTTGAGTTCGAGCGTTGCTCCAATGTTATGATAATATCTAAACGTTGCTCACTTTTCAGTGTGATCTTGGTGAGCCCCCTGAAGTGCATGGGCCCTGGGATCATTATCCCCCCTGCCCCTCCCTCTCGGCGGCCGTGCTCCCATAGCTTTTTTTAACAGTTTGGTAGTCCCTCGCGTAAATTTCGTGGATCAAATTGCCTGTGCAAGGTAACGTTAATTTGAGGACCAACTACTCAACCCGTTCGATTAGCATGTTTGTATTACGCTATCAGTACTATTGGCATTCAAATAAACAGAGTGCTGTTTGGCCCTGGAATGATAGAATCGGGTTCGATTTCGGTTTCTACTTGAAAAATAATAGATTCGATCTCGACTCGAAAACCAAAAGGTTTATTGACCGTTTTCTACTCAAAAAAACTCGGTAAGCATATTAATGATTTAAGTACTATAATTACAATCACTTATCAATATAAATAACCTGAAGATAGAATCGCTTGTTGGTTGGATCAATTTCTAACTGAACCAAAACGAATATGAAATCAGGTACATAAACATCATCATAGGCTTGGATTTCGGAGGAAAGAGAATCGTTTCGGTACAGTGACATTTCAATCGAGAAGCTCGCGTTTTGCACTTCGCTTCCTGCCACTATTTTTCTGAAAAATTTCATGTTGACTATTACTAGCAAAATAATAGCACTCAGTGTAGATACCGTCGCTGCTAATGTCACAACTGGAATTTGAATTACCGCTGTGTTTTTGGCAGAAACCTCTTGCACAAACCTTATTTCAGGGTTGATTCCTGCAGAGGTGACCAGTTCTTTAGCATCAAACAAACAGGATAGTTCCAAACATTTGTCGACATCAAGTCTCACGACGAGATCATCCGAATCAACAACAATGAGTTTGCGAACGCTCCAAGTGAAATTCAAGCTGTAATCGTCAGTCGTCTAAAACATGCGTTTGAAAATGTGAGATTTCACAAGTTTTTAACATCAACACGTACTATTATTGAGTGATTATAGAATAGAAGGACGGCCAAAGCAGCGGGTAGAAACGGATTTGCCGACCTACGCGCTCGCGCCAATAGGCACAACTCTATAATGTATTTTAATCGGCAGAGAACACAAATTGCTTTGCGTTAAAATTGTTCTTCGTGAAATTGAACCTTAATGTATATTACGTTAATGTGTAAATGAGACAAACTTTTCTGCCAAGTTTGCGTACCTTAACATTGGGGTAACAGTCAGCCAGATTAAACTGGAAATATCTCTCGGAGTAGTTGCTCAAACATCGGGGGTTGATTTTCGTTTCATTGAAGACGAAAGGTTCAGGGGAGATTACGATGTAGTCAGATTCATTCAGACACAAGAACGCCAGATCCTTTTCGGTTAAGCTGTTCAACAAAACTGAATCGTAACTTGAATTTTTTTCAAAAACCTATTCTTATGGTGTGTGTATCTCATAGAACGAAACTCACCAAAAATTTTAAATCAGTGATGCTTTAGGTCTTGGGTGAAGGAGATCAACGCTAGGATTCGAAAGCAAACTTAAATTTGTGAGTTTAAATTTATTCTTCTTGTTTCATAACAGGATTGGAACGAGTTTCTTTTGTAGTGACTCGATTAGAGACACTTGGATATGCTAACTCGAGTTAAGTCTTTCGTAAAAAAGTGACTCGAGTCTACTCGATTCATTTTCGGAAAAAAAAGGGTTTGGTCGGGTCACAAAAAAGACACAACTGAGTCGACTCTCAAGTCATTTGTAAAAAAACTTCAATAAATATTAAAAAAGAAGTTTTTAATTAAGCCTGAACTCCAGAATCGGGACTCTGCTTATTGTGATGAACCACTTCGCAAATGAACTTTATTTAACACAAAATGAAACATTAAACACGTATTCTGTAAAAAGAAGAGTGACTGTTGTTAATTCGTAATATGGTGAATAAAATCTAAATTTCTCAGTAAGCAAACTTTTCCACGAAAAGCTCAAGCATGTTTATGCGGATCTTAGCTCTGCTCGGACCCGCATGAGCTGAATGAATTTCTTAAAGCTTTGTTGTGATATTGCTAGATGAATTAGTTTTTTTTAAGTTACTTAGTTCTATGGCTTACCTGATTGTGGTCGTTGCAGGCGCAGAACAATTTATTTTTGGCACTGTAAAAACAAAATCATTGTAGGTTATAGTAGAATAACGATCTGCGATAGATCAAACTATCTCGAGAGCAAGAAAAAACTAACAGTCGATTGAGATCCTTTTTCAGGTCAAACTAAAATCATCACCTTTTTTTTGCCTTTCTGGGCCCAAGACATGTTTGCTGGAGTAACCATGTTGGATTTACTACTGAGAAATGATGATTGTAGCCTAAGTACAGTATAATGAGTACACTAATGTAATTTTTATACGCATTATAATGTTCATTAGAGTCCAATACCACTCTACAAGAACGAAGAGCGCAAGAATTCAGTAAAACACTTTTAAAACGCAATTTGAGCCAAACGTATTTCAGCGATTGACCAACAGCTTTTATTGGAATTTGACGTAAACAATTGACATAAAACAAGATTTTCTGATCGTTTGCGGAGAACTTTCTCTGCACGTTTTTTCCCTGACTTTCGTTTAGTCACGCTAGCGGTCAGTATCTAATATTGATTTTTAATCTTGGCATAAACAAGAGAATCTCAAAGTGTATTCAGAATGAATTGATAATCATAGTAGATTTCTAAAAACCACAATAAACTACTAAAACTTAACCTACCGATTATACTGCAATTGTCCCCCGTAAACCCTTCATTGCATAAACATTCGTAGTCTTCATCTGCTCCCTCTACGCACTTTCCATTGGCACAAGGATCAATCTCATCACAAATGGAGACTGCATAAAAGTTTACAACATTGTTTTGATAAAACGAATGACAAGACTACGTAAGAGCGGCATAGAAAATGTCAGTAGGTTGGTCAAGTTTTCAGTCAAAAACTTTTTTGCTTTAGGTTTAAAACTCTACACAGATATTAAAGCTAGAGCAGTATCAATGTAATCAGCCAATACAGTATGATTACCAGTACGGTATATGGTTGATATAATTGATTTTCAACTCTACCACTCTTGCCTACCTAAGTCATAATGAAAAGTCGATCCAATATTCTTATATAACTTATTATTTGGACTATAACAACAACTGAAAAAATTTCAAATTTTTTACGTTCCGGTTTGGCTCATGAACATTTAAAGTTTCTATTCACTTTAATGAATGTGATTCCTCTATGACGTCAAACATTGCTTAAATTGAAATAACGAGCGATCTAAACAGTTTGAAGTGTGAGTTACTTGCAAGTTAAAGAATTAGAACCTTACGTGATAATAATTCATTAAAAGGATGATGTCATTCTTTGATGACGTCGTTTTGGTTAACTTTATATTTTTTCGTTGGAATACTGGAATCATTTGCAAGTTGCATACCTTGAACTTTTTCATAACGTTAGATAAGTTTTTCTAATGACATCGTCAATATCAAGTTTTAGATAACGCTTTAATGACTTTTTACTCTTTTACTAAATACAATATTTTTAAGCAACTGGTTATAAAATAATAATTATGTTTTCTCTTCTTTGGGCAGTTAGCCTGACAACTCTACGATTAAAGCATCAAACGAACAATAAGTCTGTAATATTGATAAGAAAGGATTAATGCTGAAAACTTTAAAATCAATCAATGCTCATACTCATGTAAAATTTTGATCTTTGGTTGCTAATTGCAAAGTTTTGCGCAGGAATGTGCTGTTTTACGCGACCTTTGCAAAATTTGTTGCTGGTAAACTTTTTGTGTTTACGTATATTCTTTAAGTCTGATTTTGTTGATTAGTAAACTTATTTACTACTACTACTATACTAATGTTTCAGCATCACCAATAAATTGCGAAAGGTGCCGCTTTGTCTTATTTACATAATAGTTTCGCACCGTTTTGGTTTTTGTAATTGTTAAAACTTCTTTTGACCAATCACCAGAGGTGGAGTCGAGGACACAACGTTCGAGGTCAAGGCCAAGGACACAAAAAAAATCCTAGGCAAGGCCAAGGACCGACTTCTCGAGGACAGACCCTCCCGAGGTTTTCTTCGTTCTTCAAGGTAACGTAAAAAAAAAGTCATGGCCATGATCCATTTCTAGCGATTCATAAAATAGTGCTGTTCTCGAGCCAAGGACAGGGCATTCTAGAGAGCTTATAGGCTTCGAAGTTAAGGCCAAGGACATCGTCGAGGACTCCACCTCAGCCAATCACCTTTTTAAGTTATCTTTGCTCACGATATTTTGCGACTACGTCATACTCACGCGAGTGTTGGTCGCCTTTAATTTGTTTTAAAATTTTTAGTTGAAGAGCAAACAGCTCGCATTTCACTTAACGTATTCTGAGAATTTAATTTGGAAGAATTTTTATTTCGCCGGCAAGATCTAGATTTTGTTCTGTTGCCTGTTTGGTCTCAATTTAAATAAAATCTTATAAAATACAGTCTTCACTGTACATGTAAATTACTGAGTGCAGCCACGTCTGTGAAGTCTACGCTACACCAGTAAGCCGGAGTCAAACTGCGCAACGGATACCCGTGTGGCTCCCCCTAGATATGAACCAACTTCCGAGTGAGAACAACTAATAAACAGTAAAGTGATGGTGTTGTCGATGGAGCTTTCTTAAAAGTTGAAAAAGCTATGACTCTCAAATTCGAATAAAGTTTGACATTGAAATTCGAGATTATTCCTGAAAATTTGGACATTCTCAGTGAAAAAGCAAAACTGTGATAAAACACTTTAAAAATTGACAAGCGAAAGTACTTGCATTGGATTTTACAAAAATCGTCAAAAACTATGTCGGTATATGTACAACGAGACTAAAATGCATCTGTTGAAAACAATCGTACTTAATGCCGCACAACCAAAATGGCATCATGAAAGAAAACCAAAATCAAAATCTCAAATTTACCACAGAATATAAATTTATTCATTTTCCGAGCACGAGTGGTTTCTTGGTGGCAGTACGGTCAAGAAATTGACGTAGCACTATCACTTAACAAATAAATATGCCTTGGACTTTCCTGATATCACTATCAATCAATTTACTAGCATAACGCCAACCTTCTAATTATGATGGCTTGAAAGTGATCCTCGGTTAGCAGTGAATATTAATGGAGTTTCCAGCCAATCATATGGCAATTTTTCCAATTAAAACTTGCGACGGAGTACGATTACTGCCTCCCAGGTCTTTTCGACGGAATTGATGTTTGTGATCACCAATTTAGTGGCAGAGTGCATCTATTCTTGACCAATTTTTAGACCTATAATTGTAGAATTTACCCCTGATATCCCATTTACGAGTGACTCAGACTGTTGAGTTTTATAAGTTTTTAATTTGTAATATGTTTTGATATCGTGGTATAGTTTTTTGATGTTTGCTTTTGACTTTTTGTTATCGAGCAATTTGTGAAACCTTGATGTCAACCACAGACTAAGTTCCCAAGTATATATTTTGCAGCTAGCCACTGTCACAGTGACCCCCAGCTGAAGCCTTGCAATCATGCTGTTTCAAAATTCTTGCGGAATTCCACTTGAAGCAAATTCGAAAAACGATTGCGTTTAACTGGCAACACTGCGTAGAATCCAGCATATCACCCCTTCTGATTAAGCAACTGCTATGACGTGTAAAAGCGGCTAACGCAGCAGAAGAAATCATAAACTGCCAGAGGAAACCAGAAACTGATAACGTAGACATCAGTACAACTTTCTCAAAAAAAAAACAAAAAAAAACAACCACTAACATACGGAACAAATTCTTCAATTTGCCTTGTTCTTTTCTGATATCACAGATTTATACATCATTCCGCAATAAGCAGACAACTATAATCAAGAACTAAGCTGTATATATGCGCTTGAAACTACATCCCAAAATATACTGCAAAAGCCGGTCATGAGTGCAAGCAGATTTACCTGGCGGAACAAACCTGCAGACCCATGAAACGGTTTCATCAGCACTTAATAATAGCCAACCGAGTAAACTGGACTGCACAGCAATGGGATATTCAAGATTTTCGGGAACGTAATCCTAAAAATGAGAAATAGTAACTGTATTGATAGTAAAGTCGCCATCAATGCTAGGGGCTAACAATATAGTAGCAGCAAAAAACAGCTTCAATTAATCTTCCACTTTTTATTTTTTAGGCCTTGAGGGGAAGTTTGATGCAAAAGATAGTTGGTCAAGCGGTAACGCGTTCTTTTCTGGAGCGAGAGGTCTGAAGTTCAAATCACGGGTAGGTCAAATCTGACACAGAGTTGCAAATGGCTTGCCACTGCAGCAACATTCCTTCGAAAGGAGCTGTGTTGCTGGCAGGCGCAATGACGAAGAGGTGGACCCTGCAAACTCGTTACACGCTTCGGCGAAATACAGCAAGTGTAACGAAAGATTTCATTGATTTGATTTGATGATAGTGCAGTAAGGTAAGATAGCAGCTGGCAAACGTCCCGCTTGTATTTTTGGCCCAAAAAGGCATGTCTTAAGTAGGTCCTAAATAAAGAAAAAAAGTGCGTAAACTTTTTTAATCACAAGGACATCACAAATACGGAATCAATGAAGCCAAAACATACCTTTAGCGCCATTTAGTGATCACACTGATAACATTTTATAAATCGAGTAACTAACGGGCTTGTAACATATTAGAAAAATTTGTTGGCACCAAGTAGGCCTATTGCTTATAACCACCATCGCAAGAGCGGAAGCAGAAATGTATGCAGGGAGGGTCCGCTCTAGATGCAATATTTTTGCTAACGCTTTTGTACAATTTTCCTTTTCAATTTAATAGCTTTAGGTGCAATCAGTCACGATGTGTTATTCCGAAAAAAAATTTGTATACTGGCTGTTAGAAATCTGTATTGGGGCTATTTTGAGGTTTGGGGGTGGAGCCGCCAGCGCTCGAATATTTTGCAATTTTTTTGCCAACATAACTTAATTTTAGGCCTATATTTTAGTAGAAATTAATGTTATTAAAACTTGTATAGAAATGAACAGAGCAAAAACATGATTAAACGGACTGCGTAAATGGGCTGTGAGGACAGTGGCAAATGATAAAATTTCAGCCTTTTTATTAAAAGCCGGTAAATCTAGGGTTATCATATTTTTCAGACAAAAAACTGGGACAGTCGCAGTTATCCAAAATCACTAAGCTGAGGACCCAGAAAAATCAGATATTCGAGTAGTTTTTGCGTAATTTTCCACGTGATCTCCCCCCCAAAAAAGGTCTTTATTTCAGGGATCCACGTGTTGTTGTGAATTTACGAGTGATTTTCACAAACAAACAAAAACCCGGGACATTTCAACCAACCGGCCGGGACCCCGGGACATGGCCTTAAAACCGGGACGTATGATATGTCTAGGTAAATCATAACATAAAAATAAATCACAAGTTTTAGCACAATTCGTCTTTAGTTGAAAAAAAGATAACATTTTGGAAATGCCCAAATTTGGTGTTCCCATGACGTTTGGTTTAGGAGATACACAAGATATAAGCAATTGTGTGAAGCTTTGTAGATAATACTTTAAATTGATATTTTTCTTAGTACATCATTTGCCTCTGCCTGTGGAAAAACAATTTAAAAATGAAACGGCTGCCAGTGCATTTCATTTTTATTCTGACTTTTTATTGTTTTTTCCTAGTCTCGAACTCGGACTGATTTGATTCGACGAAATGCCATCTGCTATGCAGTGACATTCGTTGCCGTCCTGCTAAAACGTCGCACTCTGGAACCGCGTTTAGAAATAACCTTTCTGTGATTAATTTTTGTGCAATTGTTCACACTTTGCCATCTAGAATTGCATTATAGAAGGTTCACTTTTTTGAAATTGCTACTCTTGAGGCAGGACGCGATATTTTGGTAACCTGTTTCTGCTGTCATTGCACCACCAATTCTTAATTTGTCATCTAGTTGTTCTACCGATAACATTGCAGCCCGATCTTTCGTAATTTCTTGGTCTGACGAAGTGAACTTCATCGGTGAGTTATGACTCAAACAATTTTAACAAATTGTTATAATGTATCATCTTCAGCATTATTTTCGCAGATTTCTAATTACACTTTAGAACATTCTTGTGATTTAGATACTTGGCAGTATAAAATTTGTATTTGTGGAAATAATCTATGCTTGTTCATATCAAAGATTTTTTTACTCGGTTTTCTCTCAAAAAATTTTAACGAATCTGAATGCCAGGATTGTCAATTAGAAACATTTCAGAAAAGTTACTGCAAGTGCCTTATATGGTCTCAATTAGTGTTTTGCAGCAGAGTTAAGAGCGAAGACAGTGAAGGGTCAGAATTGTGAATTAACTCTTTTTGAAAAAATAAAAGCCAGTTTTCCAAAAGTTAATCTTCTGTTACAATACTGACGAACTGGAAACACTGAAGTAAGAGAAAAATTATTAATCTGGAATTGTAATATCTTGAAAACGGGACGAGGTAAAAAGTTTGAAATTGGTGAGAATGCGTTTTAGGCTCTTCCCATCATCTCGGTCAAAAGTGAAAAAAACTTGACTTAAATGCCCCTTTGAGTACTGTATGTCTAAACAATTGCAATTTATAGTATTAAAACAGTGTATATACAATTATTAGAAACTGTTTTGCCAGAACAAATTGGCACAATTTTTTCTGGCTAAACAGTGGCGTGTCCGTAAGAACTTTGGATAGCAGGCGAGGATTTCGAGTTCGTTCAGCGGCAGTATAACAGATCTTATCTGAATCAATACTCTGCATATTCCACTCGACACTTACAGTGTGTAAATCAATGGTTTCTGAAAGTGCGCAACGATTTCTCAGAGCGATATTAACAGAAACAATTTTTATGGTTTGTGAATTTTTCTTATGTGCAAGATAAAGTAACGGTATGTTAAAGCATCTGGAAACAACTAGCAAGATTTGATCTATGTTTGTACAGAAAGATAAATTTCTGGCAAGGGTACGAAAAAAACTGCCTTACCAATGATGAATTGTTCGTCCAGGCAAACACATGGCTGTGATTGTCGCTAACTGTCAGGCCAATCCAAGCAAAATTGCTCGATGAACCAGGTATTAATGCTAAAACATAAAAATCCTATTGAATGCGTAAATAAATAAAAACAAATAAATAAATTAGTATACTACCACCAATTGCATGGTCGCTGTACAATTACGCAACAACAATTTTTTTTAAATACAATTAACTTTTTGATAAAAATTTGAAAGTTTTCAATTTTCTTGCAGTAACATCGGTAAAACCGCAGCAAAAATGTAATTACAAAATTGAAATTGTAATCAATGTTCTTCTAAATTGATCAATGTTAGAGTAATGCAATGTGCTTTCTAAATTAGCATGAAAATGCAGTGACCCCTACTATAAAGTGGTTCAGCGCAGGCAGTTGTAGTCATTAGGTAGTGGCTTGGGAGCGACTTTTCTTCTCTATCGAATCTCTGAAAAATTTGTGTCGTCATTTTGAATCACCTCACAATTTAGGATAGGGATTGCACCACCACGTCAAAACAGCGGAACATGGTCGCAAAATGATGCGCTGGACGTATTCATGTAAAGATGTGGGATACAACGTAAAACTACTGTTGTGATGAACATGTAAATTGCTGCAGGTTTCAATAACCTTTCTTAAAGAGAACAAAAAGTATAAAAGGTTCCAAACAAAAAATTGTTTTCCTTCAAGTGTAGTATCAACTTAGCATGGCGGAAAACTTTGCCTGCATGATAACCTTTGACCTAGAGAGCTATGCCAGTTAGAGATAAATTCTTCTGACAGGTTTACCCAAGGTTTCCGGACAAATGGGTTTCAGAACAAATTGGTCCCAGGGCAAAAGTGCCCTAGGACAAATTTTTTTATTGACTCATTTTTCATAAGACACCTATGCCTGAGACTCATTTTTCCGGTACCCATACGTGGTTAGCGCATGCGGACAGTTCAATATTGCTAAGGGCCGGAATGTCTTTGCGTCACTTATAATTTAGGATCTAATATCTTAGATTGATGCAAAAAGTCACATTCACAACGAGAAACTGACATCTTATCAATGCTCATAATACTGTTCAGCGTACAAACGTTACTATTGCATACAAAAAAGGTACTGTAGCTTGATTTTTCACACGTTTTGACGGGCTGAGAAAATTTCGTCATATAACATACAGTAGGTTTCCTATTATGCAATGGCGCAATCAAGGGGCTTAAGGGGCTTCAACTTCTCATTAGCCAAGTCACCGAGAAAATCTAAGCCAAAATTGCTGGCGTTTAGACATGTTTTTGACTTGAACTGTAAGTAAGGGAGGGGAAGGGCTTGAAGAGGCTGGGCAATTTAATTCTTCAAATGGCTTTCAAACTTCAACAATTTAGCTGTTTCAAATGGTTCCAAAAATGTGCAAAATTGGATCCAATTAGATAAACTGGCTATTATGTTTAAAAAATTACAAAAATCGCCCAACCGCTAAGGGCTTTACCCCTAAACGCCATTGGGCAAAGCGGCCAGATCCCTGTCAGTGCTACATGTGGGTTGCGCTACTTTGCTCAGAACGCTGCCCACTTGGCATATTTTTAAAGCAAAGCAAAGTGACCTTTGGTTTGAAGCCCCCCTCCCCCTTTAAGAAAACCCTGGTAACGCGTCTAATATCATGCATGCAAGCAATTTTTAACATATAGATAGAATTTCAAAAATAACAAAATTAACAGACTGTTTGAAGACTAATTGTGGCAATATGAAATAAGAGCTAATCGAGTAAACACTTCGCCTCCGGCAAAACTAACTTGCCTAACTTCAAACCTTTACTCGGTCACTATATCAATTTTAAGCTACGAGACTAAGACGAAGATGGTTCGAGAACAAGATCTGTGTAAGAACCGAGACCAAGTCCGGACTCGAGAACTTAAGCTCTGGTACTCACTCTAGCTTACATACACAATTCAAATACTGTACTTATAAATAACATACATGTACTTGACGTTCACTAATAAAAAGGGGCAGAGTAAAGCCTCCACCGTGTCTGGCAGACTGAAAAGGGGGGGGGGTGGCTGTTTGAATTGAAGACCACGAACTAGGCCGAGTTCCTTTATGCGTAGAGATGTAATTACGATTACCTTGAACGAATTCATCTTCAGATTTCGAACCAATGCTGACAAGGTCACCTCCCAAATCTATGCAATCCTCTCTTACGGAGAGCCAAGTTGAGGCTTCATCCGAAAGCATATAACAATTACCTTCAAAAGCAGACCAATCCTCTAGGCAAGAGCCTAAAAATATTTGCAACCTACAGCTGCTTAGAAGACAACAGAGCACAAACTAATCTTTCGATAAAATACTGAAGGTTATGTTACAAGCCAAACCAAACGAAAAATAACCAAATGAAAAACAATGTGTTCATTAGGGCAGACTAAAGTATTTTAGATGAAAAATATTCAAAAAGCAAAATTTGGGATTTAATGGTTTAATTAGGAATTTAACAGAATTTGGTAAACTATACCCTTTGTTAGTTTTGGCCCTAATAAAAAATTAACCAAATTAGACTTGCTCTTTTATTGTGATTTATCGACTAGACGTGCTCTTTTATTGTGATTTATCAATTAGACGTGCTCTTTTGTTGTGATTTATCAACTAACTACTCATTTTTATTTGGAGTTTGACGTTAAGTAACCTCGAAAAGAATGAATTGAATTAAAATTCCATCAAGTGAAAATTCCAAGAAAAAAAATGTTCTAGTTAAGCAGAGATAAGATACCTCTACACTAATCGAAATACAACTGATGATAAAAATGATGACAATATAGCTTATATTTCTTTAATCCCAGGTTCTTTAGCATTTACGTGTGGAATGTGATCTAGAAAGCATTAAAATGACGTTTGTTTAAAAAAAATGCAAAAAAATTGCCCAGCGGCAGGAGGCTTTGCCTATCGGTAATACTTTGTTTGCTGACCTCGCACTCAAACTTAAAGTTCATTTTAAAAAAGTAAAAAGTCTAGTGCCCACCTACTTAGGCAATAGCTATTTATCTTCAATTCTATAATATCTTTGTCCTATAAAAATTCTCTTCTTTCAAAAATTTCTGACGACTTCATTGCATGTAATTTGCGGTTTGGGCCCCCCAATCAAAAATCCTGGCTACGTCTACAATAGTCCCGTTACATACCTTTGGACCTTTTCTTCAGAACTATACAGTTGTTCTCAATCAATTTATTGGGCTATTATTTGCTGGGGTTCTATTGTTTGTTACCCATTGTTGCTTTATGCCTTTCTTTGGACTTATTCACAATCAAAAATTAGCCGTTTGGAATTACAGCACTGTCTTTGGAATTGTTTGCCTGAAGACGAAACGAGCGGTGTAGTCCAACAGGACGTCCTTGGCCTAGACGACGTCCTCGAGGACACCATCTGAAGTCCTTGGCCTTGGCCTCGAAGGTAAAGTCCTTGGCCTTGGCTTCGAAGCCTGCAAGTCTTCGAAAATGATCTGTCCTCGGCCCGAGGACAGCACTATTTTTTGACTTGTTGAAAATGGGCCAAGGTCATGACCAATTTTGTTCTATCTTGAAGAACGCCAGAGAGCTAGCGAAAAAATTTTGAAGACATTTTTTTCCCAGAGAGCGCTTAAATTTTCCGGAAAATTAACGAATTTTTGGAGCGAAGACCTTTTTTTTCTTGAGATCACTCCCGCCTTGCGTCCTTGGGGCTTGGCCTTGGCCTCGAGAGGGTCTGTCCTCGGAAGGGCTGTCCTTGGTCTTGGCCTCCGATTTTTTTTTTGTTTCCTTGGCCTCAAGCGTTGTCTTACTGCAAGACACCCTAATATGGATTTGAACCAGTAACCTTTCGATTAATCGTTTTTTATTTACTTGCCTTACTTGATTACTTGCTTTTCGTTATTATTGAGATTGTAGTTCACGTAATTAGTTGCCGGTGTAATTTGCAGAATTGCGAAACACCTGTTTCCACAACTACGCGATCTTTTCTGTTATAATTTTGTATCTTTGATCACATGCAGTTTGATTCGGCAGCGTGAGAACGTTATATTTTTCTGTAAAGTTTCCGGATTTAAGGTTTTGGGCTTGGTCAGAACTATTAAGTTCTTTTAAGTTTAGTTAACTGTTTAGCTTCTATTACGAACTGTTAAGATTTCTGATTTGCTGTTGAGATTGTTAAGATTTCTGTTAAAATTTGAGTTTTTATGAAAGGGTCTGAGCATAGGCGTAGCCAGGATTTTTGATTGGGGGGGGGGCCCAAAACACAAATCACATGCAATGACGTCATCAGAAATTTTCAAAAAAGGAACTTTTTGTCGGGCAAAGATATCGCAGAATGGAAGATCTGAAGTCATGGTCTGTTATCACTTAACCAGAATTTTGGTAAAGGAAGAGGGCAAAAACTAACAGTTAAAAAGCAAAAATGTCTAACTTAGGAGACGTGTTGAGAAAGCTAGTGTACTCAAACGTGTCACAGACGGGGGTCTGGGGGCGGAGCCCCCAGCCACCGGTGGCTATGGGGGTCTGGGGGCAAAGCCCCCAGCCGCTGGGCAATTTTTGTAAAATTTGGAAAAAAATGTTTGGTTTGGAAAAATGTTTGTTAAATGTTTGTTAAAAATGTTTGTAAAAATGGGATTAAAATAGCTTTTTTTACCCCTGGGCCACCTCCCTGGCTTCGTCTATGATTTTGAGATAAGATCGCGCCCTTAAGTTTTTTCATAAAAGAACATTTAAAGCAAACTTAAAATAACTTTTTTTCCAAAACGTGGAGTACTTGAGTCAAGTCACTTGAAAGTTTTTTGAAACGTACAAGAATTGCATGACATTATTATGACGTGGACACGGTGGTCGTCATTATTATTACTTACTTTTGTACGCCTAAATCCTAAATTAGAGACACTGCTATTCCGGACTAGGACAACGTATTGGCTATGCTCTCAGTATATTTAGCATTGGTAGTATTTCAATTGGGGGGTTTGCTTTACCGCCTGTGTTATAGCATTAAGTTCATAATAACGTTAAACGAAGGCCTGGGGTTGCAACTTTTAGGAAAAAACTCTTAAATTTCTTACAGGCTTTGCTTATAAATTATTAAAAATTTGAATTAAGGGACTTTTGGCCCAGGACCCTTAGTCGTCAGTCAGGGGCTCTCGGGCTCCCTGGTTGTCAGTTAGAAGCCTTGGGGCCCCGTGGTTGTTAATTAGGGGCCCTGGATCCCCCTGGTCCTCAGTTAGGGGCCCCCTGGTTGTCAGTTGGGGGTCCCCTGGTAGTCAGTCAAGGTCTGCGGGCTCCCTGGTTGTCAGTTAGTGGCCCCGGGTGGTTAGTTAGGGGCCCCCTGATTGTTATTTAGAGGCCCTGGGGCCCCTGGTTGTCAGTTAGGAGCCCCGGGGCCCCTGGTATCGGTTAGGGGCCCGGAGCTCTCTGGTTATTAGTTAGGGACCCTGTGGCCCCCTGGTTATTAGTTAGGGGCCCCAGGGCTCCTGGTTGTTAGTTAAGGGCCCTGAGGCGACCTGGTCGTCAGTTAGGGGCCCTCGGGGCCCCCTGATTATCAGTTAGGTGCCTCGGAGGTTCCTAGTTGTTGGTTTGGGCCCCATAGTCGTTAGTTTGGGGCCCCCTGGTTGTTAGTTGGGGGCCCCGAGGCTCCCTCATTGTCATTAATGTTGTTATTAATTACTCTTATGTACGTAATTGCTGAAAAAAAAACTGCAACTGAACAGCGCTAGCCTACGTTGTCGTAATTTTCATCATTGGTGGTATTTTAATTGGGGGAGCCCGGGCCCCCCCTGGCTACGCCTATGGGTCTGAGTCTGGGAGTCAGAGCTGCACCATAGTAATTTATGTCTCTGGGATGTCGGACGGCGACGGAGACGTATGGCTGCTGTTCGTTATTCCTGTGGTGCGAGTTTTCTGGAGCGTGTCCAGACTTCTGAGATGCCCTTCGAGAGAAACGTAGCCTTGTTTCTATGCGGATTCTGCATGTTATTCTGGTTGGCTTTCACCGGCGGGCAACGTGTCCTCGCACTCTTGGCTTTAGCACTGCCATTTTGCTCGTTTGTGCGGGTCACATGGGCAGCGGGTAGGCATGGAAACAAGAGTAATGAGTTCAAGTATATTTAGATTTACCCTGGATAGAACTACTTTGCCGAATTCATTACCGGTATATAGAAATGCTGCGTTGCTAGAATTGCTTTGATCTGTTTGCTGCAAGACAGTCGATGAGTTTTTTTTTGTTATCTTTTATGGTCTTAAAGCTTGATTTTTCAGTTTACTGCCTCTGTAATTGATTTAAGCATCTAGCAATTCCAGAGCTGAGTACAAGAAGGGCCTAACTCTAAAATTGTGTTTTCGAGAAAAAGCCAAAAAAAAAAGATTTTTGTGTCTTTGTAGCTTGAATTTCTTGTACTGTGCAATTGAAACGTGGTGGCAAGGTTAACAAGAGTGGCTAGAGATTATCTTTAAACTATGTTAATCGTAATTAATAAAAATAAATATTGTTTGTTTGTTTGTTTATTTTACGAAAATGTTACTTAGGCCCTTCTTGCACTAACTTTTCGCCCGATTTTGAGCCAATGTTTTCGGTTTAGAAAGGCAAGTTTGGCAATTATCTTATTCTGCACAAGTGATTTGTTATTTATATTAGGGTGTACCAAAAAAACCCGACCTGCTCCGATTTTGCTATAACTTGGCAGAATTGTGCATTTGGGTGAAAAAACATGTGTGTTAAAATTTTTTAAAAATCCAGCATCATTTGACGCCCTAGAAGTGACGTCATAGTTGTGGTGGTTAGGCGCGACCCCAAAATCTATAAAAATTGCCATATCTTGGAAACTACTTAAGCTAGAAACAAAGTTAATAGCTCATTGGATGCATAATATAGGATTTTATATCACACTTAAATACAACACATTGAGCTAAAGTGAGTGGTTTAGGTGTAATTTCAAAAAAACTAATATTTAGCATTAAGTCTACTTATCCCTAATATGCATATGAATATACCATGTAGATATGAATGAATATACCATGCCTGTTGTTTCAGCAAGCTACAGTAGGTGTTCATTACCTTTTAGCTATGTCAATTTGTTGCGCCAAGAAACAAAAGTTTGATTACACCGTTGTATTAACCTACATTAAATATCTATAATTTGTAAGTGACCTGCTTGATTCTAATTATCAGCTGTCAGCAGACATTAGTACGGTACTTTATTTGTAGGCAACCCATATGTAACTAGCTAGTTTGCATCATGGCCAGCTGGCTACTACCGGAGTTTTCCACTTATACCAGGTATAAAAACTGGAAAATGACGAAATTGAGAATAAAGTTTGATCCAGGTTATTATACCATGGTATAATAACTGGAAACACCATGGTATAATAACTGGGGGGGTATAAGAAGTGGAAAATTCCGGTACGTAACTAATATTGACTCTTTAAGCCAAGCCTACGATAGGGTATGCGGTAAATGCTCGAAATCAATTCCTCGAAAAATTTATCGTTAGTTTTCGAGCAATTTGTTTTCGATTAAAACTTAACAGAACCGTTTACCCGATGCGGGCCGTATTTTTTCACAAAACCTCCCTGCAGTCTGAATGCTCTTGTATCTTAGGCCTGCCTGCCGATGATACTGGTAGCTTACCGGTACTTAAAGATGATAACGGTACCACTACAATAAGTAATAGGCCTATCGGTACCAGTAATGACGATGTGAATTATCATTGTGAAGGAGGAAAATCTTATGACATCACAATTGGAATTAGCCTAAAGAAGACGGACCGCAATAATGCCACTGCTTTGCTACCGGCAGTGGCTATGGCAAGTTACCGGTACAGTACTTTACTAGAAGAAATACGGTACATACCGGTAATTGATGCAAAAAGAACGTGCTTGCCTAATTATCCCCAAGATTTCAGTCGATATGCATACGGCAACGCTGCCATTGCGATGCTTGACAAATTGTTGGTCACTGGTCACACTACGGAAGTTCGATCCGGGTTATTATACCATGGTATGTTACAGTATGTTATTATGTATGTTACAGTACTCAAGCCAAGTTTATTCATAATTTGCAAATCAATTTTTAGCATAGACTTAAGAACATCATTGGTAGCCTATCTAAAGGCTTTTTTTGTTTTATGTAACACTCACACGTTAATTTACACGAAGACCACTAGTCTGGTGCATGCTATAATGTAATGGTACAGCATTTTCACTAAATGTTTTGTATGTTTTAAATTTTTTATGCTAATATAATTCAAAGTTTCGACTGGTTGTGAGTAACTCAGCATGATAAACACTAAACAACAAACAAAATTTTGGCTTTTTAAAGATCGGTTTTGGAAAATTTTATTAGTTTTACTTGCAAACCCTCTACAACTGAAAATGCTCTGTTACGATTTTATACGATATGCAAGAAAAAGCAAGCAGGCAGTCTAGTCAAAGAGAAGCAGCCAAGCAAACTGTTACAGAAATTAAACCATGGTGGATTAAAGTTGGGTTACTTTGCCAATCCAGCAATGGACTTACTGCAAAGTTGCTTAAACTTGCAAATGAACAAAAGCAATTGTCACAAGATCACTTAAAAATCCAGAAAAAAAGAAAAGAATTCCATCAACAATTCAACAAAAGCAAAGATTATTTATGCAAAAATTGAAAGAAACGTTTTGGGCTCTGAGTAAAGATATGAAGAATATTTGAGAACTGCTGCTCAACAATCCACTAATTTGAAAATAAAAGAAAAGCTTCAGGAAGACTGGCAATATTTGTAAAATATGAAAATGCCAGGTAGGCCTGGATCAGTTGGGCCCGCGTACGTTGAGCTAAAAAGATATGGAACTCAGCTGGTCAAAATACTATGGACAAAATGCTACTCAAAATTCTATGGACAAAATCGCTTTACTGGCATCTTTTCTTTTACTATTTTACATAAAAAATTGGTGCACGGCATCAGTTATAGCAGATGCTTCTATTCATAACTTGAAACTGTGGAATCAATTCAAATCCATGAAAAACACAGAAACAAAAACTCTAAAATTGTTTTCACCGTTGTACCTAAAATTTGCAAACTCAGCACAAGAAAAGTTGGATCGTCACCTTTGGTGTATTTCTGAAAGGCATGTAGATTTTTCACTATTTAGCGAAAAGCTTTCAGTGATGGAGAAAACAGAAATGTGGCCAAAGCTGTAAAAATGCCAGATTTGACCTTTACCTCACATTTAAAAAGTTTGATTGATGCAGACTCTCACACACTTTCAAAGCTTCTTCCGGCTGCTTCCAACTTTATTGACTTGCATCCAAAAACCTGTTCACAAAATGCTGATTTTGTAGCAGTCAAAGCAATGATCAAAAACCTACCTGCCATAAACGATACAGCAGGGAGAGCACTGGCTCTTGTCACAAACATTCATTTTTCTCCTGCTGCTCCAAAACTGCATCGCACTAAAAAAGATCTGACAGCCGTGCACCATTCATGTCGCTAGAAGTTAAAGAAGCACGTGCAACAGCAGCAACATGAGCATGAACAAAGGTTTAATTCATGTCACGAACAGATCTTGAAAAGATTTGACCCTTTGCAATAGAACTTGAGAGGAGAATCGTTATATTATTTGATACAATAGACTAAAAAGTGATAAGATCACCCACAACAAACTCTTCAATCTCCAAAAGAAAATAACCAAAACAACCTATTTATACTACATTTTGTACCATTGTCGCGCAGAATTACATGTAATTTGAGCGTAAAGTAAACTTCACGTAGTATGTAAAACGCTATTGTTCAATGTTCGTGTTTCATATTTCCATTTGCGCACGTAATATTGCAAAATATTAGTTTTTTTAAAAATTACACCTAAACCACTCACTTTAGCTCAATATGTTGTATTTAAGTGTGATATAAAATCCTGTATTCTGCATCCAATGAGCTATTAACCACGTTTCTGGCTTAAGTAGTTTCCAAAATATGGCAATTTTTATAGATTTTGGGGTCGCGGCTCCCCACCACAACTATGACGTCACTTCTAGGGCGTCAAATGATGCTGGATTTTTAAAAAATTTTAACACACATGTTTTTTCACCCAAATGCACAATTCTGCCAAGTTATAGCAAAATCGGAGCAGGTCGGGTTTTTTTGGTACACCCTAATTCATATGCAGTGTAAAACGGCCAGAATCAAGATATATCTCATACTTTGTCACTAAATCACGACTTACAAGAAATTTTATTAATTTTATAACCAAAAATTGTCGAAATTTAAGTAGGTTCATTTACTTTTTTCATCGTTGCTGCTTTTCAATAGATAAAGTTTCAGTGTAATTGTTTAACCCATTCATGCCTACAGTACCCTATTAGGGTATCATTCTAAAATTGCATTATCTAATGATTTAACTCTTGAAAGTGCTACTTGTTTACATAGCTATGGAGTTTAGATAGCTGAATTACTGCTTGCCGCGTGCTGGTTCGAAATTTTGCTCAGTTTTTGTTTTAGAGACAGTTAACTTACAGAAGATGGAAAAATGAGTAGTAGCAACTCTCGAAAAGATAGATAAGTAATTATTTTAGTTAAATTTAAATAAAAAACATAATTTTTAGTTTAGTCGTGTAGAATAATCATTGCAGATACTTAAGTAACGATAAAATAGTAAAAATTCGTTTAGCGAAAGTAAATATGGTAATATTGCTTTGATACCCTATTAGGGTATCGTAGGCACGAAAGCCTATGTTAACATTTTTGGTGTGGTATGTAATTTTGATAGTTGTTCTTACAGAAATGAGTTGATAAACTTAACTTGAATAATTGTTTGGTGTCATAACTACATTAAGAAATGTTCCAATACCACGTAATGGTGTGTTGTTGTGGAGGGTCTCGTAATGACGTCATAATCGCATGGAGGCTAACACGAAATATAACATTGTTTTTACGTAAATGGTTTGATAAAAGTTTACAGTGTCACAATTGGATTAGAGAACACTCCAATATCACAATTATGATGGGGTGTAGGGGGTCACGATGATGACATAGTCGTATAGGATGGGGTTAATCAAAAACGTCATGATACATGTCATAAAAGGATATATGTTTAAAATTACTCAAAAGCTTATAAGATATTGGAATACTCCTTAATGTATCATTATTGATGCAAGATATTTGAAACCATTTTTGGAATTATAGCCTACAGTAACAGAGTTCAATTTCCATTATCAGATATCTCTAGATGTCTCTTGATGAAAGATGCAGCATCAGCTGCTGATGATTTGTGGACTTCACTTACTTATTCATTTGTTTGTTTTTTTTTTCTAGATTTTCATAGAAGCAAATATTTTTAAATGCGGTAGGTGACCATTTGCATCCAAATAATTTGTTATCATTCGCATAATTATACGTTGCAAGCTTTCCAATTTTCGTTTTCCTGATAACAAACTAAAACTACATTGATGTTTTTCACTTTCTGCACAAGAGCATGAGCTTTAGCAAAAGAAATAATGACTTACAATCAAACAACTTTCCGAATTTTCTCAAAGGAGCAAAAATTGAGGCGAATTCTTATTATCTTAAGCCATTGGCTGAGGCCAAAACTCCAGCTATCCAAAAATGTATAATTTTTCCATAATTGACGTTAAATGGAAAAAAAGTTTAAAAAATTACGTATTTTATTGTGACGTCAAAAATTAAATTATGACGTCACATTATGATTCTTATCACTGCCCCCCCTATCAAAATTATTGCATACACCATTATAGTTTACGTGAATTCAGTTGTATTTTGACTATTTGAATTTCTTAATTGATAAAGTTTATATAGTGCCATTCGTGCCTACGATACCCTAATAGGGTACCAGCATACTTTTCAATAAACAAACAAAGATATACAATTTTTCAGACTTTTTTCATCTGTAATGTGTTCAGTAGGGCAGACTAAAATATTTTAGATGAAAAATATTCAAAAAGCAAAATTTGGGATTTAATGGGTTAATTAGGAATTTAACAGAATTTGGTAAACTATACCCTTTGTTAGTTTTGGCCCTAATAAAAAATTAACCAAATTAGACTTTTACTAGGAAGACTTCCTATGTATTTCTGACTTAGTTTGCAAAAAATTACAAGCTCACAAGCAGAATAAAGTGCACGAAAAAGGAAAGAATGTCATTAAAGATTAGCAAAGCTTGCAGAATTTACACCATTTCTTCTTCTTCTTCCTGTATCTCATCAGATTTCAAGTTCAAGTAAAATGGTCGATTGTCTGCTAATATCAAAGGTAGCAAATCCATCAAGTCTTTAAGTTTCTTTGCTCCTATTGGCAGTTGTTCGTTGTGCAATTGAGGAAAAGTCCAATCGACGGTTTCAACTCTGTTAGCTTCTCTTCGTAAAACTGAGTAAGTGCTAACTTTGGATTCTTCTAGAAGTGAAGTCACTTAATCCATCTTCCCTTTTTCGTTGCCATAAAATATTCTTCTCATCTTTAACCGGTCCACTGGTTCACCATCTTCATTCTTCGACCTATTTATCAAAACGCGGTCTGCAAAAAGATGCTTGGCGTTTTTGAAATCTGTTCGTTCCATGCTAATAACGTTTAGGTTCTTGCTTCGGTGAATAGATCGAATAGTTGTGATCCAATCACGTGGAATTTCGATAACAGCAATAGTACTTTTCTTACGTTTTTCTATTATTCCATGAATGCTGTCGGCTTCCATATGGGTATGGCCTGGTTGAAGGTATGTATGGGTAATTTTAAGGCCTTTTGAATGCGCTGTATGCATCAGCATAGTGGATAATGGATAATTTCTATTTTGACCTCCACATGAATCACAGTACAGTCTAATGTCCTTAATAGTTGGTGGAAAATTATCAATCCATTTCCAAAAATATGAGCCAACTTCTTGGGCCCCTCTACCAGCATTTGTCTCATTTCAAATAAAGCAATGGCCTTGATTACCGCTTTGTTTAGTTGACTCAAAAATAGTTAGATTGTATACAGGTAAAATTCTCGTTTGTAATACACTACTCCAGTTTTTAAGTGAGGACTTGGCAATACTTTCTGCAAGTCAAAGCTTGCAGTAACACAATCATCTGAAGCTGCAGCATAAGCTTTGTCTTTGCTTTTTTGATCGTAAGCCAATTCAGCTTTTGATAAGTGCTGTTCTTTCGAAGGAGGATGAAACGAAAAGTTATATTGCTCATTGAAGACCTTGCGATACATATGGTTTTTTTTTGTGGCTGTAGATTATTTTTCCTGCATTCAATAACATACAGGCGGTACATTTCAGATAAACAAAGTGATGGACACAAATATCTTTTGTCAGTGTCTCTGCAACTGTAGTGACTTCAGTAAGCAGGAAAGCTCTCGATATGCTTTTTTATGGAATCCAGGGCTTCTTTAAAAACTTTTCGTTGTTGTCCATGTTTTCCTTTTTGATCACCAATAATCATTCCTGTATATCACTTTAACTTTTTTGTGAGAAATTGAGAAGATATTCAGAAACATTGACAAGCACACTTGACTTTCAAGTTTTTGACCTACCAGAAAATATTCGATTGATTTTGACATTTTAGTTGGATAAGCAGCATTTGGAGTTGAGATTTGTTTTTGTGAAATTTGTACAAGGCTTGATAAAACTTGATTTTGCTCTTCCAGAGTCACAGGGGTCTGGGGTCGCGCTCAAAAATTTTGCATTTTTTTGCAAAAATGACTTAGTTTTAGGCCTATTTTGATAAAAAAATAATGCGTTTAAAACGTGGTTTAGAAATTGGCAGTGCAAACATGATTAAACTAGTAGCATAAATGGGCTGTTTGGGAGGTGGCTAATGGTAAAATTTTAGTTCTCTTATTTAGATGCTGGTAAATTATAAAATCGAACAGTTCAATAAAAAAACTCACACGGAGTAATCTATTTCGTCTACAGTTTATAAAGAAAATTAATTGGGGGGTTTGAGAGAATTGAGATGAAAAGAGATTTGACAGAAATGATTGGTAATAAACTAGTGAATAACCCTCCCCTATTTCTTAGTTTATGGTGTATTTTTTGATGACACCTATGTTTAGCATTTTTACACTTGCGATCAAATTTGATTGCGTATTTAAATTTTTCAAAGTTTTTATTTATTTGTTAGTTTTATTTTCAACAAATTACCCCCCTTAAATATATGTTTTAAAAGATGTTTTAAATCACTATTTAGTCCACTCCAGTGCATTTAACAGTCTCAAAAGTGCTAAAAACGTAGTGTTTTTCTCATTGTGCATTTTGGTCGACATGCCAGTAGGGAGGGGGCTATAGCCCCCCCCCCCGGCTATGCTACTGCTATCATTGGCGATATGTTATTCTGGCCTACTATCTGCTCGAAAAATCTCTGGAATTGTTCAAAACAGCAGCCTAGTGTTTCGAGATGAAAAACCCGAAATCATTCGAGCATGCTAAACTGCAACAATTAAAAGAAACAGCTGCCTTTTTTGATGACCGCTGTATCAAAATTTTCATCAATGCTTAAAATATGCTAGCATTTTTAGTGCAATAAGGGCATAACTTCCAGTTAAGCCCTTCTTGCACTAAATCTTCAAGCAAAAATTGACTTAGGCCCTTATGAAACTATCAAATAACAGCAAAAGCACTTGATATAAAAGTTAGTCCTTTCTTATAGTGATAGTTTCAAAAGTATTTTGTAACATGTTGCCATTTTCTCAAAATTGGCAAAAATGGAGTTAGGCCCTTCTTGCACTCAGCCCTGGAATTGAGAATGGGACGCCCAGGGTATTTTGTGCGCTTCGGCGAAGCGATGTGAGCGACTTTGGTTGCCGCGGCAAATCGGCGGAGTGCGCAGAGTAGTCTCGGAGGTTGCATACTTAATAGCCGCTCTGTATTTGCTATGATACTGTGTAAGATAAGCGTATATAAATATCTGATTATTTTGAAATATGGTATTTACGTAACTTATTTAACTTCATATTTAAATAAGATATTTATATACTGAAAAAGTTTGGTGAACATCAACCAACATTCCAAATTTGGTGCTCCTACAGTATGTCTTTTAGTTTAAAAGTTAGATAGAGGTGGAATTTTTGTTCTTCCTCCTGTAAAATGCATTGGTCAAATACCTCGTGTAAAATAGGGTTACTGCTAATCTTGCTCACCATTATCCATCTGCATTTTGCAAATGCCCAAAGCAAAAGTTGAAGAACATTGTCTAAATCTCCATACCATACTGTCCCTGTTGTAAAGAGCACACTGGTCTACAAAATTTCTGTAATCCTAAAAACAAACAAGAGCCATTTGAGGTGGTAAAAAATTTGAAAATGACTTACGGCAAAGTCGGCTTTATAAAAAGCTTTCGCACTATGCTTTGACAGAGCTCTTCAGCGGCGATCTCTGTCACAAAGGACGTCCATCTATGAACCCAAAACAAGTCTAAACGGATATTCATGAGGTCGGAGGTTGTTTTTTTTTTCGGCTTTCTTTGAAAACATTTTGACAAATCTGAAGACTGACTTCACTAAATTAGAACTTTCTACAACCTTCCATTCTCGACATAAAACAGCTTATATTTCCCGCTAGAAAGGCTTTTACCTGTTGGAAATTTTTCCGGTTAGAAACAACATTTTGGATAGTTATTGCATGATCCTAATTCTGAATAAAATAATATCTTGCAGCAGAATTGTTGTCAAAGACAAACTGAGCGTAAGAATATATTGCAAAGTTGCTGCTTTTCAAGCGAATATACAGTAAATCAGCTTTCCGAAAGTTAGTTATGCTACTGACTAAATGGCAGCACTAAAGTTAGAGAAAGATTTGTTAATTTTGAATTGTAATATCTCGAAAACGAGCAGACATAGAAGTTCAAAATTGATGAGAATGCATTTTATAGGTTTTTACCAACTTTTTGGTCAAAAGTGAAAAACTTGAGTTGAATGCTCCTTTACGCAAGAAATAGATTTTGTCAAAAAACTTTTGCTCTACAGTGGGAACTCTAAAAATATTGTTCTTAAGCACATATATCTTAAAAGGTTGCATAATTTCTGCATCCTACACCTAAAATTTTTGGACCAAAAAAGTTTCTAGCGCACCTAAGGTCCCATTAAATAGGCTAAGCTTCAAAATTATCAAAACATCATATTAAACCTGCTGTGGAAAATAATACTACGGAGCAGTACCAACACGCTTGATTTTCTCAAGCGTATTCATGCTATCTGTTGCCAAAAAAGATATGCATAACTTTCAATCAACAAATTATGGCTGTTTATGGATACGTGTGCCATCGTGATGGTTAGTAGGTAGGTTGCACAGCCCAAGACCTCAGGGATACACAAAGCAGCTGTTCCAAAAGCAATTAGGGCAAACAGCCATTCCTATTCAGGAGCAGGAAGATCACCAATTCAACCAGCAAGAACTCAGCCAAACTGAAAATGCAAAGCCAAAAGAGCCAAAGGTAAGACTCAATTCGAACCAGAGAGCAATTCACCACTTTGCCGAATTTGTTGGAATCCAACCGTTGTGCACTCAACCAAGGCCGGATTTATCATATGGCCCAGCACCACAATAGTGAAACACCTTTTATTGTGGTGCTGTTTGCCTTAATTTGGCAGGAAAGTGCAACGGAAATCTGGCGAAGACTTTTTGACTTCGGAGGTTTCATCTTTTCAGAGTCAAAAGTATCAAAGGCCCCGCACAATGTAAATCTGCTCCTGCACTTAACACTTCTGGTTTGCGGTTTAAAATCTTGATTACAACAGGTTTTCAATTTCACTTGAGCCTGTTAGAAAAGGTTTATATTTCATGGAAAAAAAGCAGTTTCATAGCAAAGCTAGCACTAACAGCACCACAAGATTAAGCACTAAATTGCTTATTTATTAAATAATTACAAGTATCGAACTTTTTTTGACGTTCTACATTGTGCTTTCATCAGGTTCTAAATGTGATTAAATGTACAAATCTACTGTAAAATTTTCTATAGTTTAATTGTACGTGGAAAATTATTTTTCATAAAAAAATTGCAGTAAAAATTGTATATTATTGGAATTAAGAACTTAATTTTTTTTTTTTTATTCTAAAAAGATTCTTGGTGAAGCTTTGGTTCTACGTACACTCACACGGGGTACCAATGAAGTGAGTGCCCCTTTGGGCGCTCCACACACGAGGCACCAATGAAGTGAGTTCGTACGCGATGTGTCTCAACACGTAGCTCTTTGATTTCAACAAATAGTATATTAATAATAAATTGAAGCAGCGATATATATAGAGCTAGTAAACAAAAAGAAGCGAAAACAAAGACACGTTAATTAAATTCCTTATGTCACGCAATATCCGTTCATTATGCAATACCACCCATAGCAATGAGGATATGTGCCAATAACCGGATACCGCAGACATAATTGCACATGGACAAAATATATTGATTATTGACTCGGCCACCACAAATTAAAAGAATTTACACCTCTTTAGCGAAATTTCAATAATCGAATTGATGCTTAAACGTAGCCTCATTTAATGTTGCAAAGTTATATTAATTTCGATGTTATTGTACCGAAAAGTCTTAAACACAGGACAGGTTCGCACTTATTGTATATCAAGTCCGAATGAAGCCCGATATTTGTCAACCTTAAGCCCGAACACGACCCCAAATGCCCGATTTAAAACTCTAAAGCAAGCAAAGTAGGTTTTTGCAGCACTGGAAGGTAAGGTCTACAGATAAACACAAGATAATGTTGAATTTAAAAAGCAACACCACAAAAAATGCATAAAACTGGTTTTCATTTTCAGCAACACCAAAAGTTCGTGTGTCAACAAATTTGCTTGTCATGTGCCCACTCATCCGAGTGTTAACAACTCATTAGCAAACATTTCGCAAGTAGTTAAGTCATGAGAGAATGCTTTTGCGATGTGAGCACTTGTGTAAGGTATTTGTGCTACGGTATTTGTGCTACAGTATTTGTGCTACCTCCCATCAAGAAGTAGCGTCACTATATTTTACAGTTTAAGTGCTGCGTGCTTAGCGAATAAATTTGTGAGATTAATACCAGTGATAGCAAGCCTTTGGCAAATTTTGTCCAATTTGACACGTTCAATAAGGAAATTCAAATTTTCTGTTTAGTTCATAATATGCCAAATTTTAGTTCTCATCTCAGTGGTATAGATTATGTTGTTTCAAGCTGAGAGTTAAACTCAGCAGCTTTTATTACTATCAAAACTACAGAGAGTATTTTCCAGCCATTTCTAAGCAACTCTGAGCAAGCCTTATTTTGCTTTGTAGAGCGACAAAGAGGTCAAAGTTTTATAAAAATCCATTTTTTGCAGTAGAATTTGTTGACTTCTTTGCTCAAACAATAATTTTTAGTTTTCCAAGCCGGAAAAACACATTACATAGCAGCAAACAATCGAATTACAGAACCTTGTTTAAACTTGAAAAAAACATTTTCAGGGTTAAATTTACTTACGAACGGTGTTCCATCTGTCCATGACGTGATTGTATCGAAACTGTCATTGAAGTAAAGTCCCACATAAATACTATTCTGTTCAGTATAGTTCACTAAAAAATTACATACACCGATTAAAAAATTAAGGTAATGTAGATTTTTGCAAACTTTTATTTGTTATTTTTAACCTCTTTTTTGGGCCACCTCTGAGTCGACCATGGTTCAGGCACGTAGCCAGAACGGAATTTCTTTTGAGGAGCAGGCAAAAATTTGGGGGGGCAAAGAAATTTTTTGGGAAGGCAAAGTAATGTATTTAGGTACGGAATATATGATATTTTGTTAGAATTGACGTTCTACTAAAATTATTTGCAAGGACAAAGTAAAATTTTGGGGGGCAGTTGCCCCTCTGCTCCCTCTGATTACATCCCTGGGAACAGGTACTATAAAAAACAATCTTTCATATTTTATACTTTATCTTCATTTTTAGGTTTTGATTACAATAAATTTTGTTTTTACTTTAGGCAGATACCCATGCAAATGCTGCGGGATATAATACAAACTGTATGGTTTAAATTTCAAACTGTGGCGATAACTGTTTTATGATAGAGGCTTACGTTTTGACTTATACTAAAAAGTAACTGCTTTAAATCGGTTGAAATCGAACTCAACTTTGTATATTGCATCTTATGAAACATTTTTAATGAAAAATTTCACAAAAAAAGACTCTAACAGTTTAAGTCAAAATTTATCTAAAATAAAGTCAAAAATAAAATTTTTTATGTCAAAATAAAAATAGCTTTAGTTATAATTGACATTGTTATTGTCATTGCTGTTGTCTTAATTGTTGTTAAAGTAATTTTCATTGAAATTGTCATTGGTGACGTTATCTGTAGTATGATTATGACCATTTATGTCATTCTTAAACAGTGATCCTTTAACTTTCATTGTTCATTTGTTGCAATATGTAATTGTTTGAGATCCAAATTATTGAATCAAAACTGGAGTATTTTTTCATATTTTAGTGTTTCTCTTTACGGTGGCAGGAAAGAGAAAGGCTTCGTTTTTACGACGCCTCTGATTGCATAATTTAGATTCAACCGGCATCCTAGACACGTTGTTGCCTCCATGACCCTATTTTACACGAGGGGAAATTTTTGCTACCGCTCTCGTTTTATTTGTGATAAATCTCTTCACCAAAAATATTTTTATTTCAAATTAAGGTGATTTTGGGTTAAAATTGCATGGCAGCAAACAATGCAAACAACTCCTGAAAATTTAAAGTACCTAAGTAACGCAAAATTTTCCAATTTTGAGGTTTACCGATGTCAATTTCCAAAATCGTTGCAATTTTTGGCCAAAGTTTAACTAAAATGACGTCATGAGCATATTATTTTATTTTTTAAACAGCCACCTCATTCTTGGATGATTTATTTAACAAGACGCAGATTAAAACGTCAATCAACTTTTAACACAAAAGTTAGTTAAGTTACTGCAGAAAAAATGGATCATCAAGTTATTTAATATGAAAGCTTTAAAGAAACACTACTGTACTTTTATCTGATGTCAGGCACATAAACCTATCCCTTTTTGCGCATTTCGTGCAACTTCGTCCTCTGCAACTTTCCATTTTATACCGCTCGCCCATAGAATCGATTGCAAATGGAACAAATCACAAAACTTATCAAATCAAACATTTTATTGGAGTATAGCTTTAAATAAAACCGGATTCATCTTTTATTGATTGGGTAGCCTTGAAAGAGGCTGTTTTAAGGTTTGAACGCTTTCGTCTAGCTCTCTTCAGAAACCATCGCTAGAAAAGATAGAATGAAACAAAAACAATGCGGATTGGTTTATAAAAGCAGAGAAAATCGCTGATTGGTCAAATAATCATCGCTGATTGGTTGATTTGTGTCGTTTCGTTTGCGTACAGAAGTAGCGCTTGTGTGTTGAGAAAAACAAACTTTCATAAAGATAGATGCTGATTGGATCAAATCGTTGTGTTTCGTTTGCGTAAGAAAAATAGATGACCTGTGATGAATCTAAAATAAAACCTAAAACAGATTTTGATTTGTTAAATTGTTAAATTTCGTATGCGTTCGAATTATCAATGAATTAATTGAAGGGAATAAACAAATTCCTTCTGCCTGCACAATTCTGGTTTTAGAATCCGAATGAATGTTGCTTCCAGTGTAGATAGGTGAAATTGCGTTCTTGCTTTAGCCAGAATAGAAAACTGGTTGGTGTTGAAGTTGTTGGCACAGGTTTTGTTTTGCAGAAGATGTTGTCCAATGGCCGAATCACAGTTAATTTCTGTTGAAGTCTTTTTGCAATTTCGTTGTGGTTGGAATTTCTGTTGTTGGTGTCCGGTTCTAATACTTTTAGGGATATGTTGATTGATTCTATCCTGCAGTCTTTGGGTTGTACGGCCCACGTACCGACAATCGCAGCGGCACACGTATTGATACACGATCATACTTTGTTGTGTGGTGGGCAGGACATCCTTATGGACAGCAGGAAGAATCTTCTTAGTAGAAAAAATGACGCGTGGATCTACTGCTCCATAACATTGATTAACTGCTGATTTGGAAAGCTTTTCAAATTTTTGAGACACTTTGCCAATCCATGGGAGCCGAAGGTAGACGGGGCATTTTTGAGGTCCTTCTTTCTTAGCTGAATTAAATTTAGAGATTTTCTTTGAAATGCTGGTGTTGATTATGTATTCAGGATAACCATTATTGAGCAGAATAGCACGAATTTGATCAAGCTCTTGTTGAAGTTTTGATTTAGAACAGATTTTTAAAGCTCGATGTACGAGAGTGCCAATTAAGTTAGTTTTCCGTTTCGTCGGTCCAAAAGAATCCCAGCGTAAATATTGTCCGGTGAAAGTTGGTTTCCTGTAAATAGAAGTTAAAAAATTGTTACCACTCTTTTCAATAAAAACATCTAGAAATGGCAAAGATTGATTCGCTTCTTTTTCAAAAGTGAAGTGTAATGCTGGATGTAAAGAGTTTAAACTGGAGAGAAATTTATCGCAGTCTGATTCCAATTTGAAAAGGGCAAAAGTATCATCGACATATCGGTAATAAACCGTAGGCTTGTTTGTGGTTTGGAAGAGTTGCTGTTCATAAAATCCAACAAAGATATTGGGAAGTGCAGGTCCCAGAGGGCTTCCCATAGAAATTCCATCTATCTGTTTGTACATAATGTTATTGAAGCTAAATTCCACTGAGCTGGTAGCCGTGTTCATTAACTCAATAAAAATATCTTTAGAAAAGGGGGGAGAATTTTGCTCATTTTCATATAATTTATTGGCACAAATTTGAATAGTTTCGGTCAAAGGAACATTAGTGAAGAGACTTGAAATATCAAAAGAACATAAATAAGAATTTTCAGTTGAAATGGGAAGTTTTTGAATTTCTTCAGCAAAAGTAAAAGAATCTAAAATACAGTAATTAGAATAAAAGTTAATTAGAATAATAAAAGTAAAGGTCTTCAGCTCGCAAATTTCTTTCATTTTTTGATTGGTTTCGATTCTGTCGTTATTTATCCGAAATTGATCAACGAAAACGTGAACAAGTGGAAGCAAAACATTTTCGCAATCTAAATCGGCTTCTCAAACAACGATTTGGCTCTTTTATGACTGATTCTGGCAAGAACATTTGCAACTTATCCAGTTACCAACTATCTGATACTGAGAGATTTGTATTGAGTCATGGATTGGAATTTTGTCTACCTCCAACTAATATCAGACGTGAAGAAGTATTTGCTGAGTTTGAAGTTTTATTCGGACAACTCCTTCACCATACGCCCAAATCCAAAGATAATTAAAATGCTCTAAAAGCCAAGCTCAGCGATCTTGCCCATTCTTATTGTGGAACACCAATTGACTTAAGTGATTTTTCTATGCATCGTGAATGTTTTCAAGCAATCAAATCTCTCCGTACCAATAGTGACATCATAATTACCAAACCCGACAAAGGAAGTGGTGTGGTTATTTTGGACAAATCAGATTACGTTCTGAAAATGGACAAAATTCTCGATGATAACAAGAAGTTTCAACGTATTGGTCCCTGTAACGCAAACGACAACACAGCAAAAATTGAAAGCAAACTCCAAAGACGATTACTACAACTATACAACAACGATGAATTACCGGAATCCGTCTACAAGGCTGTTCGTCCCACTGGCGCGCAAAGACCGAGGTTCTATGGACTACCAAAAACTCACAAACCGAACTTTCCTCTTCGACCTATTTTATCCATGATTAACTCTGCTCAACACGAACTGGCTAAATTTCTTGCTGCATTACTCCAACCAGTTCTTAACTTTTATTCTAATTACTGTATTTTAGATTCTTTTACTTTTGCTGAAGAAATTCAAAAACTTCCCATTTCAACTGAAAATTCTTATTTATGTTCTTTTGATATTTCAAGTCTCTTCACTAATGTTCCTTTGACCGAAACTATTCAAATTTGTGCCAATAAATTATATGAAAATGAGCAAAATTCTCCCCCCTTTTCTAAAGATATTTTTATTGAGTTAATGAACACGGCTACCAGCTCAGTGGAATTTAGCTTCAATAACATTATGTACAAACAGATAGATGGAATTTCTATGGGAAGCCCTCTGGGACCTGCACTTCCCAATATCTTTGTTGGATTTTATGAACAGCAACTCTTCCAAACCACAAACAAGCCTACGGTTTATTACCGATATGTCGATGATACTTTTGCCCTTTTCAAATTGGAATCAGACTGCGATAAATTTCTCTCCAGTTTAAACTCTTTACATCCAGCATTACACTTCACTTTTGAAAAAGAAGCGAATCAATCTTTGCCATTTCTAGATGTTTTTATTGAAAAGAGTGGTAACAATTTTTTAACTTCTATTTACAGGAAACCAACTTTCACCGGACAATATTTACGCTGGGATTCTTTTGGACCGACGAAACGGAAAACTAACTTAATTGGCACTCTCGTACATCGAGCTTTAAAAATCTGTTCTAAATCAAAACTTCAACAAGAGCTTGATCAAATTCGTGCTATTCTGCTCAATAATGGTTATCCTGAATACATAATCAACACCAGCATTTCAAAGAAAATCTCTAAATTTAATTCAGCAAAGAAAGAAGGACCTCAAAAATGCCCCGTCTACCTTCGGCTCCCATGGATTGGCAAAGTGTCTCAAAAATTTGAAAAGCTTTCCAAATCAGCAGTTAATCAATGTTATGGAGCAGTAGATCCACGCGTCATTTTTTCTACTAAGAAGATTCTTCCTGCTGTCCATAAGGATGTCCTGCCCACCACACAACAAAGTATGATCGTGTATCAATACGTGTGCCGCTGCGATTGTCGGTACGTGGGCCGTACAACCCAAAGACTGCAGGATAGAATCAATCAACATATCCCTAAAAGTATTAGAACCGGACACCAACAACAGAAATTCCAACCACAACGAAATTGCAAAAAGACTTCAACAGAAATTAACTGTGATTCGGCCATTGGACAACATCTTCTGCAAAACAAAACCTGTGCCAACAACTTCAACACCAACCAGTTTTCTATTCTGGCTAAAGCAAGAACGCAATTTCACCTATCTACACTGGAAGCAACATTCATTCGGATTCTAAAACCAGAATTGTGCAGGCAGAAGGAATTTGTTTATTCCCTTCAATTAATTCATTGATAATTCGAACGCATACGAAATTTAACAATTTAACAAATCAAAATCTGTTTTAGGTTTTATTTTAGATTCATCACAGGTCATCTATTTTTCTTACGCAAACGAAACACAACGATTTGATCCAATCAGCATCTATCTTTATGAAAGTTTGTTTTTCTCAACACACAAGCGCTACTTCTGTACGCAAACGAAACGACACAAATCAACCAATCAGCGATGATTATTTGACCAATCAGCGATTTTCTCTGCTTTTATAAACCAATCCGCATTGTTTTTGTTTCATTCTATCTTTTCTAGCGATGGTTTCTGAAGAGAGCTAGACGAAAGCGTTCAAACCTTAAAACAGCCTCTTTCAAGGCTACCCAATCAATAAAAGATGAATCCGGTTTTATTTAAAGCTATAGTTAAATTCTGTACCTTCAATCAATTATTTACGTATTTTATTGGAGCGTTTTAGGATGAATGGATGGTGGAGGTAGTCAGTAGCGTACGCAGGATTTTCGAAAGGGGGGCCAGAAAATTCAAAATATTGAGAATAGTGAAGACCAGAATGAAAAATTTCCAGCCCAAAACCAAGTCCGTTTTTCTGCTCATAATTAGGTGAAGATCAAACAAAAAAGTTTTCACTCAAATTTAGTCCGGTTTTTGGCCCACAATTAGGTGAAGACCCCCCAAAAAAAGGTCTTCACTCAAATTTAGTCCAGTTTTTGGCCAAAAAAAAAACATCTTCGCCCATCGTTTCTGTACTCAAACCTTCTGCCCAAGTTACAAAGGGGGGGCCATGCCACAGTTTTGCATACTATTCTATGCTAATTATACTATCCTGGCGACCCAAAAGCGGGGCCATGGCCCAATGACCCCCGCCTAAATACGCCCCTGGAGGTAGTGGTGTCAGCCAACTTCTTTCGAGAGGTGAAAGCATAAAGGAACTACGTGGAGACCGAACAGTTGGGCTACACTGCCAGGTCTGGAGAAGAGGTAAAAGACAGAAGAAGAAGAATAACCAAAAATATCTACGTAAAGGCTCAGAAGCATTACATTTGATAAGATGATAACGATTCTGTGGAAGGTGTCTAATAGGCGCTTTAGAAGCAGTTATCTTTGCAAATGATCTCTGGCAATTAAAATGAAGTAGGCTCAGTAACCGGAACGGACCAGGGAGGTAATGCTAATTCATAACGTACGGGGGCAAGGCAGGTATTTCGAAAGAAACTAAAGGAATTCGCAATTTAGATGGCATAAGAAATACAGCGTATATTGAACGCGCCTTAGAAGTGGCAAATCTTTAGTCAAACCAATCAAGTTCTTACACCAACCAAGCTTGGTTGGTGTGACAATTTCGTCTGCGGAACTGAAGGCAATAATTGGGTCTACAAAAAAGGAAAGTTGGAGGTGTTGCACTTGGAGCATGTGGCAATCACTGTTTTTAACACCACCTGATCCAAGACAGAAGGAACAAACCAATCAGTTTATACAGAGATATTTGAAAGTGGTAGGTAGAGCAACCGAGTTTTGCCAATTCACGGATGGAGGAACCGAGTCCAGTGCACTTTGATATGGAGGAAAATACTGTGAAATTATTTTGTTTCCAGTAGGAGGGATTTGGGAATACTGTACATAATAAAAAATTTTGCACAAGAACGGGTTTCGCTAAAATGCAAAATGGCCTCCAAAACGGTTTCTTCTATAACCGACTGACCATAGACTCTTTATTTAATAGACTAAGAAGAGACGTGCGGAGAAGAAGGTAAGGTAAGGTAAATTTATTTTTTACCGCACAAAGTACACACAAAATAAAGAGTAAAATCAAAACAACACAAGTGTAAACTCCGAATAATGCGGAAGGAAGACCGCGAAGTGACATAAAGTCTTTGAGTCGAGCGACCAACCTGGCATATAATAAAAAAGATTTATTCTCAGTCATTCTAAGGATAGTGTAGACATAATCAAAATAGTGCAGGCTAACGTCGAAATTATCTGATAAAATTATAATTTATAGTTTTGGATGAGATTGGATTTATATTCAATAGAAAATTTTTGAAAAGATAATTTTTTTAAATTTAACGATAGTGAATTCCACAAAGTTACACCCTGATACTTCACAGATTTTTGAGTTCTTGACGATTTAAAAAGAGAGACTTTTAATTTTTCTCGTGGTCTAGACCTAGTATTGAGATTTAAATCATTTTTCACATCGTCAAAAATTTTCAGTAAAGGTGTAGGTAGAGTTTTGTTTTGTACATGATGCATGAATTTTGCAAGTTCATATTTATAAATATCATGAAATTTTAAAGCTTTAAATTTATAATATAGAGTAGAGGAACTTTCATTCCACCCTGCACCACCAACAGCCCGAATTGCTTTATTTTGGAGCGATGTTAATTTTTCTAAGTGTGATTTGTATGTTGATCCCCATATAATGATGCCATAGCTTGGATGTGCAGGCACAAGGCTGTAATATACACATAAGAGAGTCGAGATTGGAAGAAAATTTTTAATCTTGTATAAAATACCGACATTACGTGAAATTTTTGCTACAATCGATGTGATGTGGTACTTAAAATTTAATTCTTCATCAATGTAAATTCCAAAATATTTTACTGTAGAGGTTATGCAAATTTCAGATTTTTTTGTTTTTATATTGTCGAATTTCCCTTTATCTCTTAATTTAGAATTGATCAGCATAACATTTGATTTAGATGAATTCAATGTCAATTTATTTGCATCCATCCAAAGATGGTGATTTTCAAGTTCAGTTTTTGCTTCATCTTGAAGAGTTTTTTTGCAGATGTTTGATAGTAGCATACAAGTATCGTCAGCGAATAGTTGTACTGTTGAACGTAGTAATTTAAAGTGCAAGTCATTGATTTATATTATGAAAAGCAGAGGACCTAAAACAGAGCCTTGTGGTACTCCAGATTTGACTAAGCGCATAGTTGAACTTTCTTGAGCAATATACACAGTTTGTTGTCTGTTTGAAAGATAACTACTAATTAAATCATTACCTATACCACGAATTCCATAGTAATCAAGCTTTTCGAGAAGAATTTTATGATTTACGGTGTCAAAGGCCTTAGTTAAATCTACTGCCACAAGACTAGAAAGTTTGTTTTTAGAAATGTTATCATACAAATTAGTTACTAGATCTAATACAGCTTGAGTAGTGGTACGTTTTTTTCTAAACCCATATTGCCGATCATACAGAATTCCACTGGCATTTACAAAACTTGTCAATCTTACAACGAGTAGCTTTTCCATAACTTTTGATAATGATGGCAGTAAAGAGATTGGTCTATAGTTGTTAACTTTAGTTTTGTCTCCGGATTTATAAATAGGAATTACCTTAGATACCTTCAGAACTTCCGGAAATAAACCGTTATTAAAACATACATTGAATAGATGCATCAGATATGGGGTGATCACTAAAGAGGCTACTTTTAAACAATACGATGGTATAGTATCTACTCCAAAAAACTTTTTATTATTAAGAGAATGAATTGCATTGTAAATTTCAAAAAACGTTGGCGAAAACAAGGCCGTTGAATTTGGATTTCGACCTTTCAAAAAACTCTTAAAGGATGTTTTTGTTTGAATTTTTGCTGCAAGCTTATCTCCAATATCTGAAAAATGTTCATTAAAAGCTTCAGTGATGAGCTTTGGATCATTTAGTGAGACGTTTGATTCATCTCGAATAAAAGTAGGTAAATTCAGGTTTTTCTTTGTTGAAATGAACTCACGCATTACTTGCCAGGTAGTACGTGAGTTATACTTTCCTTCTTCAATCGTTTTCTTATAATATAAACGTTTTGCGGCGCATTTAATTTTTGTTAAAAGATTAGCATATTTCTTGAAATAAGCAACAAAAGCCGGATTACCAGATAAGAAAAATGATTTGTATATTTGTTGCTTGTGACGAATTGACATGTAGATCCCTTTGGTAATCCAAGGTTTTCGTTGCAATTTCATTTGACGTCTTGATAGTTTTTTTAAGGGAGCATGTTTGTTAGTAATTTGAATTAACATTTCCATAAATTTTGAAAAAATGTCATTTACATTTGATGCATCAATACAAGGAAAGCCAACAAAAAGTTCATTTAAATTAGATTCTAAATCATTGCAATATTGATCAGCCTGAAAATTCCTCCGATTTCGAAAAACAATTTGCTCTGTCGGTATTGCATTACAACTCTTAAGTTTGTCTATGGAAACGAATACTGGATAGTGGTCGCTTAAATCCCCATACTCAATTACTCCAGGTGCAATATGCGAATTATGATCATTAGTAATTATGTGATCAATAATGCTTTGAGAAAGATCGGTAACTCTTGTTGGCTTGTCAATTAACTGAAAAAAGGAGTAGCTTTTCAAGATATTGGTGTAGTCCACAGCATGGGTAGACATTTTTGATTTGTTAATATTTATGTTCATATCCCCGAGAATAAAACATGTTGCATTATCTACATTTAATAGATGTAAGATTTCGCTAAATTTTTCTATTAGGATTGAAGAGGAGAGCATTGAAAAAAAAAAACGTTTGCTCTTGTTGCATAGGTTTTTTGCGGTCACGTATTCGACTGATTTGATTGAACATATTCCTAGAGCGAGTAAGCCGTGAATAAAAAAGTCACGCTGAATGGACGAATCGGCATATTTTAGAACAAGTGAATTGTACAGAAAAAAAGAAAAACTATCAGTTTTCAGTCTACTAATAAAGAGTCTATGGACTGAACATATGTTTTAAGACGAGGCGCTGGGATTGGACGATTGTAGGAAAATTCAAGGCACGTTGATTAATTAAAAATTTTATTAGCAAGTAAAAAGAAGAAAACTTTAGCTTTTGACAACATGGGTATAATGAGAAAAGTACCGGTTGAGTCAGCCTAATTTCGAGATCATACAATTTCTTGCACTGTTTCGACTTCTTTTCACACTGATGATAAAGTCAGTTAACGTTAAAACACGGGACTACGCCCGCGATTGGTGCTACACATTAATTAAAGAGATACTGCTGAAAATCGGTTTTACTGAAAAATAAGAACTAACTTACTTTGGGTAATAAAGAGGTGCCCCAAACCCTGACCCACTACCCCTTATTCGCAAAAATAGATTCATTCTGTTTTATTCTTTACCACTGGCAATCTTGCGTTTTGAAATTTTGTGACATCAGAAAAGGATGTCTTTGCAAAATTTTTTGCAGATTAAAGAACGCTAATTGAACATCGCGTTGCTCATTTCGCAAAAATTTTTGCAAAGTTGTTCTGGTGTGAAGAAATTTCGAAACGTGGGTTTGCCAATGGTACGGAGTCAAACGAAATATATCTATTTTTGCTGATAAAGAAAAATTGTCAAACAAGATTTGGAACCACTGTTTATTACCTCAAATGGTTCTTATTTATTCAATAAAACCGGTATCTCGATCTTTAAGGTGTTCCCACATAAAATGGGAATTGTAAAACTTGATGTTTTTGTGAACTAGTAAATTAGTTTTGCTTGGTTACTTCAGAAATATTTAAACTTGTTGCTTTTTTAAAAAAGAAACAAAAGATTGTACTCTGAATAGTTTTTTCTTTTCTTTTTTAAAACTGAAAAAGAAGCAAATTTATAAACAATAGATAAAAAAGAACCGGTAGAAACAACAACACAATGTGTGTAAACCTCATTTAGATTGGAAAATTTTACCTTTAAGCCATAGGTCTTCTTCTGCTGAATGAATGCTAGTGAGACTTGCACTACGAATTTCGCATTCCGTCAGCGCTTCTGCCCATACCAGAGAAGAACCGTCAGCAAAATAGCAGGCTCCAAATTGGTAAACCCAGCCTTGTGGACAGGGATCTGAAAATGAGTAATATTGTGGTTGGTGAAACCGGTGGAACAAGGATAACGTGACATCTTATCGAGGAAATTCTTAGTTTGCAGATGGACGAAAAATTACCTGAATGTTTAACACTTAAGGCCAAGCATGATGTTGTTAAATTTATGAATGTCAACTATAGTTGGTACAAATAATAGTGTGCATGTTTTTGATCAAAATCAAGCATTATCTTTAAATTTTTTGCGACCTAGGGAGGAATAAATCAAGCATTATCTTTAAATTTTTTGCGAAATCAAGCATTATCTTTAAATTTTTTGCGACCTAGGGAGGAATAATGTACATTCAATTCAACACAAACCTCAGCAATTCAATTTTTGTGATTTTCAAAAAATAATTGACCATGTTTGATATATTTACAGTAAAATTTGTAATTATTGTAAGAAAAATAAATATTTTTTGACAAGAACCAAAAGTGTAAAACTCCTTTGATTTATAGCTATTATTTTTAAATATTTTAAGAATATTTTAAATTGCTTGAAAACTGGCGCTATTCTAACCACCACTATAACTTCAAAATCTTTTGAGAAAAAACAGCTAAAGCAATATACACTGTATGAGATGATAACACTATAACCTACAATCAGCAAGAATAATTGTTACAAATATATTTTGCATCAAACGATTAACAATTTTCTGAGTGTTGTTTAAACAGCTTCAAATCGAAAGAATTAATCACCGTTGCTGTGCTTGCTTCAACTGAAAACATCGTAGAATAAATTGCAAGCCAATTTCTCAAGTGTTATATTTTTTCTTAATTGCGCAACAAAGAACCCAATTTCGAAATTGGAGAAAATGGCTTAAAATCTCTAAAATGATGGTTATTGGAATGGAAATGGAGCATGAGACGAGGTCGTTTCAAAAGAGGAAGCGCGTGCGCGTCTATGATCACCTTTGCATTAGTTAAACCGTGCTGGTCGACCGGCGCCGTTAAACAGGTTGTGAGAAAACAAAACTTTAACACATATGTTCATTGATTTGCCTATTTGTTCACTGGGGGTTTATTGTTATAGAAGCTACACCAGGCACGTAGCCAGACCGAACTTCTCGGGGAGGGGGGCAAGTGCACAACTTCGCGGGCAATAATTTTTCGTCATTTTTTGCTGTTGCATGGTTTTGAAACCAACATTTTTGTTTTGCTCATACAGTTTGCAGAAGCTTCATATTTGTTTGTTATCACGTGCTTTTATCACTTTCAATGGGCTTGCTTTAGGTCACACATACATATGCAGTGGCGGATTTAGGGGGGGATGAGGGGGATGCATTCCCCCCACCAGTCTAAACATAACGTGCATATGAATAATATTAAACTTATTTGATAAAAAGACATCAGTGAATACTCAATAGACCGTGTGACTGTAATATAATTTCGAAAGCCATGGGGGATGGGGCTGGATAATGTTATTTTTAGAAATTAGTCTTTTACAGGTGCGATTGATTCGAAAGCGCCAAATTCGCAAAAGTCACAACTTGCACTTTTCAGAGATAAAGGTATAGGAACACAACCGGAGTTTAATTATAGCGCGTTTTTGCTCAAACTTCACGCAATACAGTAGCGCGGTTTCGAACAAAAAATGCGTCGATTTGACAGAATATCAAATAAAATGTCTTCTGGAATGTAGCTTAGTTACATTGTTGGTAACGGTATATTGAATGAACACTTGAACAGAATAGACTTTCGGCAAAAGGAATATCAAAGTTCGATGCAAATAGTTTTTATTCATTCTGTGTAGGTGCAGATAATTATATTGCCGAAAATGCAATAAATGCGATTTTTGAAGCAGGCAAGACGAAAGAGCAGTTTATTTTATTAATTTCAATTGCATTGATTAAAATAAAATATTTATTATACAGCGCTGTATACAGCGTTTTTTGGATGAGAGGGATCAAAAATATGCTCAACAAGTTTGCGGTCTGAATGTATAATACGTAAGCGAGCACCAAGCAATGCGAGCAAATTGCGTTGCAAAAGTTTCTGCACGAAAAAGGCAAAGATGTTGGCAATGACCAGTAGACAATTACGCAGTGAAATACTTTTCGTACCATGCAGGGAAGGGGCGTATCCAAAGATGCATATGGAGAGATGCTTTTTAAACTTTGTTTCATTATTGCGCAAAGGAGAAAAAAATAACATTCCTTCTCCCACACTTCGAAACTGTATTTAGTGAAGAGTGCAGTGCACTAAAATTAAAGTAGTTTTGATTTAAACGCGTCAAAAACTGGTCAGTGGCTGGAAGTGAGGGTTTTGGCTTTGCCCCGGACCTCGGACAGAAGCGTAACCAGGGGGCGAGGTTATAGCCCCTCCAGTGGCGTCGCTAAGGGGGCGGAAGGGGGACGCCCCGGGTGTCACCATTTTGGGGTGACACCATTTGGGGTGACGCCATTTTATGATGTAGAACCATAACTTTAGTGATTTATGATGAAGACTTTTTATTTCAATAAACTGGGTCTCCATCCACATTCGCAGCGAAAACCCATTGAGTTTTTGGCGAACACCTTTTTTTTGGTCTAACTTAACTTTAGACATAATTTTCATAAATTGTCTCACAACCTAAGGAATGCGTCACATCACGAAGGGTGACATCATAAAGGGTGCGTCAAACATGCAGGGTGACACCACGCACTCGGGTGTCACCATCCTTAGCAACGCCTCTGAGTTCCTCCCCAATGGTCTTCGACCAAAATGCAGAAGAAGGAAAATACCAAGTTTTGGGCATTTTTTGAGACTGTTTTTTGCACTGGAGTTGACTAAATATAGTCATTTAAAGCATCGTTTGAAACATATTTTCAGAGAGGGGCTAATTTGTCAAAAAACAAAAAAAAGAACTGACAAACCAATGAAAACTTTGAAAATGGCCAAAAATAAGAATTCAAATTTGATCGCTAGTGTAAAAATGGTAAACATAGATTTCATCGAAAAATGTATCATAAACTCAGGAAAAAGGCTATTCAATATTAGTTAATTACTAATCATTTCTCTCAAATCTCTTTTCATTAGCCCTTCCGGTCAAGCTATTTTTCTCTATAAGATATAAACAAAACGGGATATTCCGTAAGAGTTTTATTGAACTTTAAGATTTTATGGTTCACCTGCATCTAAATAAAGAAATCTAAAATTTTACCATTACCCATCCCCACATAGCCCGTTTCAACCAGTTTAATCATGCTTGTATTGCCAATTTCTATGCCACGTTTTAAAAGCAATATTTTTTGTCAAAATAGCTCTAAAATTAAGTTAGTTTCGCAAAAAAAATGCAAAATTTTTGAGCGCCGGGGGCTCCGCCCCCAGACCCCGTGGCTCCTGCGGCTAGGGGATTTTCCCCCAGCCCCCTTTATTGCGATTTTCTGGCAATCCACCTGACCTCGCCTGTGCTTTTAACATACTGTTTATTTTTTGGATGAAGCTTTTGGGTCCCCTCTTTAATTTTTGTGTTGTTTATACCACAAGTGCAGTGGGTTATTGTTCCACTCTTTCATTTTTTGTGAAGTTGCACAACGCAAAGCATTCTTTAGGTGATACGAAATGAGCATTAAACGAGGTCAAGAACATTAATCATAAACATCTGAAATTATGAGATTATGCACAATTCGTGCTTGTAAATTTTATTATCCCCCCCACCAAAATTTTCTGCATCCGCCATTGTACATATGTTGCACGAAATATATCTTGAAAATGACGATACAACATGGAAAGTTTTAGATGTCAAACACATTTTTGGTTATTACAACTATTATAGCTTAAACAACATAGTGTGCAAAGCCAAATAATACCGTTTTAAAGTTTAGCATAACCACACTCAGGGGTGCAAACTCTTGAATGCGAACTCCAAAACTTGATCGTTTGAGAGCTTTTACTCAAAAAAATTTCAGAACTCAAACTTCTCAGACGTGCAAAAATGGGCTGAACTCGAACTTGAATAAACATTGATTGAGTTCGCAGTTCTGATCTCACAGTATTGCAAAGGTAAACGGGAAATGATTTAAAAATTAATTTGTACTGCCCTTTTTCTCTCCATCTTAAACAAATGGTCAAGCAAAATTTATTTAGGGGGCAAAGTAAAATTTTAGCGTCACGTAGCCCACTCTGGCTACGTGACGCTAGAACTCACTGTTTAGCTACAGGCTAGAAGTCACGTAATGTTGGTGTGTGTCTGGCGCTAACTTGCTTGCAACAAGGTTCGACAAGTAACCATCTATAATTTAGGCTTTTACTTATTTGTTTTTGACTTTTGTTAAATTTCCTAGTGTCATGTTGTCTCACTAATGAATCGTAGTTTTGTGAAAGTTGTGAAACTAGTGGTGAATTTCTTTTTTTTAGAAAAATAGTTTTGAAACTTTCAAAACCAACCAAGCATTTGCACATATGCGGCTTTCGCAAGCAGCGATGGTGGAACCATTTTTAAAGTGACGTGGGGAAACAGTTACAAGCTTTTTTTCGCATACAGTGCGGAATGTGTATCTAGGCACGCAACCAAGACAGTACTGTTGCTAAAGGGACTCGAAGCCTAAGTTACAATTTGTGTGTTCAAAAAATAGGCTATATGAATTTTTTGTGTTGAGGAATTTGGCGCAATTAAGCGTACGTATGGCACATGCCGGAGACCATAGGAGTCTGGGCGCGAAGCCGTTTGCCGCTCGACGAATTTTATAATTTGCTTATACAGTATTTTGTGACCCTAGAATAAGCTTTTCCATCTAAGTTGCGAACAATGGTGTACTACTCTTTTTGCGTTACTTTTGCTTGTTCTTTGACGTTTGCTATCTAGTCTACCGTACAATGTACACTTTTTTCCAGCTCGAATTTGTTGCGCTGACACGATGAAACTGATTAGAGCGCAGCGAAACGTCTCAGTGAAGTAAATTAATAGCGGCGCTGCTTTAGATTAGTTAGAATTGGGATGGCGTCGCTAACGACGCTAAGGCTATCAACGTCAGGTTGCCAGTAAAAGTTATAACATTAGAGGCCCCTACATCGTGTTTGAAGCAAAATATCTCTGGAACAGCTGGATAAAGAAAAATGAGAGTCAGCGCCAATCTAGTGTTATGTGATTGGCCTAACTTTAGATACCCCCATTGATTTTGCTTTAGTTCTCGTTTAAGTTGCAAAGACATTTATTCAGAGTTATTATTCTAGAAATAAGCGGGAAAATTAAGGCCCCCCCTTTGCCCTCCTGAAAAAAGTGGGGGCTGTCCCCCTCGTTCCGCCACCTATGTGCGCAAGTTTGGTGATAAGCTGCAATCAAAAGAAAGAAAAAAACCTTAGTTCATATTACAGTAAATTATGCTCGCACAGGTTGCTTTGTTTATTTGATTGTCTGCCCGGTGTTGTTTCAAAATACCGATGTCGTGTACAGATGCTAATTCAAGTCAAGTCAAGTCAAGTCATTTTTTATTTTTGTCTGTATCCGAAATAATACGGTAACAGAATTCACATAATCAACAATAAACGATAATAATAAACAGGCTCATATACCTCTTAGAGTCAGTTGTCACGACAAGGAAGCTGCGAAAAGACCTTATCGGTCATCGAGTCAAGCAGCCACCCAGATGCCAACATATTACAATTTTTGATAGTAAATAGAGGTAATAAGAAATACATGAGAAAGAGTGTGAGTTATATTATTGAAATAATTCCACAAATTCGGTTGAAATCCTAAATTTTAAGACTCATATGAATCCAGGATAGGAAATTCAGGATAGGAAAGGTGCACAAAGTCATAGTCGTTATCAGAGGTGGAGCCCTCGAAGACGTCCTTGGCCTCGAGGACGTCCTCGAGAACACATTATGAAGTCCTTGGTCTTGGCCTCGAAGGTCAGGTCTTTGGCGTCGAAGCCTCAAAGTCCTCGAAAATGCTCTGTTTGGAAAAGTCCTCGAAAATGCCCTGTTTGGTTGAGGACAGCACTATTTTTTGATTAATGAAAAAATGAGCCGGGGTCACGACCTTTTTTTTTCTTCGTCCTTGGAGAACGCCAGAGACCGCGCGGAAAATTTATGAAGACCTTTGTTTTTTTGTTTCTTGTTTTTAGGAGAACGCCTGAAACTCCGAGGAAAACTTGCGAGTTTTTGTGCGAAGGCCTTTTTTTTTGGAGAGCACTTGCGTGTTGTGTCCTTGGTCCTTGAACATCCCTGTCCTTGGCTTCAAAAAGGTCTGTCCTCAGAAAGTCGGTCCTTGGCCTCGGATTTTTTTGCGTGTTTGACCTTGGCCCCGAGCCTTGTGTCCTCGACTCCACCTCCGGTCGTTATATATACAGTCTGGAAAATCAAAGCGTTTAGCTTGCGAGGTCGTGCCACGACGTACTCTCTAGCGACTGTTAGTATGAGAGTATAATTTTTCGTTGTGGTTGCTGCTGAGCATCGGTAGGCTAGTGCACTTCTAAGCATATCAGCTAACTCTGGCGTTAGCGATGAAAAACTAAATGCTAATTTTATTTGACTGTTTTTATTGAAAAATAATTTGGTTAAAATAAATGAAATTAAAGTCTCAAGAGAATATTTGCTGATAAGAATCAACACTTGCCCTCGCTGATTTTATTTTTGAATTGTCTTCCAAACCAACCTTGCTAAAGCACTTGGTGTAAAAAAATAAAGTTAATCAGGAGCGAACTTTTGCAGAAGATTAAATTTATCTTATAACTTTTCTTTTAACTATGCCTGATGTGCATTATAACTAATGGGAGGGGTGGCACTATGCGCCTTCTGGCAGATCAAATGTTACTCCCTTATAGTCATAGGCCTCCAAATGCAAGCCACACCAAATAAAAAAAGCAATGAATGTTTGGCAGAAGCAGTGGTGTAAAAAGTACTCCAAAAGTGTAATTAAGAAAAAGTTTTGTTGTTTGAAGTAAAATACAAAGTATTGACCAAAAAAAGTACTTGAGTAAAAGTAAAAAAGTAGTCGTTTTGAAAGTACTCAAGTACATGTATTAGACCTTCATTTATTATAATTTTAAACTATAGTTTGCATCAGATCAGTGGTTAATTATTGGCAAACAAGTTATGGGTTTACCTCTGCTATGGTTAAGCATGAAGGCATGTTTCAAATAAGCCTACTTAAATGAGTGAAGAGTCTCGCTCAGCAGTGGTTCAAAGTAGCTAGGTAATAATGCATAACATTGCTAAATTAATTGTCATGGCTTTTCTTTTTTAGGAAAAAATAATAGCCAAGACTATAACAATGTTTTAACTTTTTTTTATATATACTCTGCACTTTATTACTTGTCAATATAAGCATCCACACTGATCAGGTCCATCCTGAATTACGATCACATAACTCCATAACATATTTGATTACAGTTAGGTCAATTAGCAAGGTATACCCTTATTAGGTGTTACCAAGAGATATCACAGTATATTACTCAAATCTGTAATTGACTTTTTATTTTCACATCATTACAGATTACACTTATCTACAGTATTTTAAAGCGCTTTTTCTCAAAAAAAATTTCTATTAACAGGTTATTTATTTGTTTGCGAAAGATTGTTGCAGTAGGTATCTGCAAACTTCATTTTGCAATTTGCAAAATCATGCATTTCTACCAACCTTAGCGATTGCGTACACATTGACACAACCTTTTACACACACCCTCCAGACTCTATATACAGTTTATACAACTATGGTCTTAGTACGTTGAAAATTTTTCATTGATTGTGACCTTCTTTAGGAGTGCAAAAACGTCAGAAAATTTCAATAATGGTTGATCAATGTTGGAGGAAGTTGACACAATATATAAGTGCCTACAAAATTGTTTGACTACCATACCTGCAACAATGCACGATTAATAAATGTGCCTTGTTGCAAGCGAAATATCGTCTATGGATCACCGCCACAAGTTCATAACGATAACTAAATGCGGAGATTTGAGATGAAAAAACTCGACTAAAAAAAAAAGGAACCAGTGGTCTAAATTGGTCTATTGGAACATACCGAATAGAGGTTATAGCAAAACGAAAAAATGTTATTGCATAACAAAGAACGCGGTTTCTTCCCTATCGAAGTCGCAACATTTTATCTCAGTTCATGCAAATATATATAAAAAAAACACAGTAAATCAAACAAGTGCAAAACGGAAGAGCAAATAAGCCCAACGCTATTGATAACTTACTGCTAGTTGGATAGATTTCTGTTGACAGTCCTATGATGGATGACGAAACAAATAGGAGGAACCTGAAATGTGAATTTTTTTAGTCCGTTGGCTAAACATAGGCTATTTTAGAGCTTGTTGTAGGATATGGCAACCCTCAAAAACTTTGAAAACTTTGTATATTGAGATGCCAGATTATAGTTGAATTAAATGCGCATTTCATTAACTTTCGAAAATAAATTCCAAAGTTTTCCTTTGCTAAATCCAAAGATGAATAAATACTATATCATGCAATGAAATATTGAAATTTCAAGCTAGTGTAGTTTTCAAGCTATTACTCAAAAAACACGCTGAGCTTCAGAAGCTCTGCCGTTAGGAGCCAGTACCCTGAAAAAGATTGAGGAACATGGAATTAAGTAATTGGCGGCAGTTCTTCTAGTTACTGTACTCTCAGCTCTTCCTAGTTAGCTGTTTAGTTTGGAGTCTACAGCCCAAGCGCGCGATTATAGGATTTTTTTAAAAGAGGTAGGTGGACTAGAAGCTAGAACCAAACTTTTTTTCTGTTAAAACATTTTTCCAGCAGTAGGAATGTTGAGGAAGGTGATGAATCTAAAATGAATGACAGACGAGGGTTCGACGACTTCAGCCGGGAAGCAAAGAGTGTTTAGGGGTAAAGCATCCAGCAGCTGGTGAATTTTTTGCAATTTAAAAAAAAAAAGAAGCAATTTCTACTCTAAGTGAATGGCATTTCGAACATTTTAAAAACCATTTGAGAGAACTTCATTGGTCCTTTTATCCTCACAACATAACTATAGTCAAAACGAGGCGAGGCTGGGCTTTATTATTCATTTTTTGTTACGCTTAGCACCGCCTGAATTTTTCGGAGCCTCGCCTAAATAACGTGTCTTGCAATGCCCCTATCCCGTTTTGATCAAATCCAAAACACGTTTTAAAACTTGTTTATTTGGGTTAAAATTTTTAGTGACTTGAGGACTTTAGCCTCTCCCTGTAGTTGCGCTATTGCTAGAGCAATAAATTTGGTCTAGCAATAGCGCAACTACAGGGAGAGGCTAAAGTTTGGTCTTTGGTCTGCATTGCCGCAGGATATATGATCGCAATTGGGACAGCGCCATAAGTAGTTCATTAAAAGTAAAAAAAAAAGAAACTTCTTACCAAAAACAACTCATGCTCTTCAGAAATCAATTGGCAAAAAATCCAAATCAACGTTAATTGGCTATAACAGATTGCTGTTTATTGTATGTACTGTACTGTAAATATACGAATGTATATATTTGTTAACACTAGACGGGAAATCTCAGAATAGCGGAAATTCCCTTTACCTAAGCAGCTTTGGATTTTGGCAGACTTTGGCTGACCTTAAAATCGTAGAACTCTTAATATCTGAGCATTCTCTTATACCTGAGCTTTGAGTAACTTCACATTTTCAGGTGCTATTTGTGAAAAAATCTGAATCAAAGTCAAGTTGGTTTAAAGAAAATGCTTATTTCAGAAGAGAATTATCACAAAAAAACGAGAGAGGGCATTTTTGCATTTGCATTTGAAATAGCTAAGGTAAGCGGAAGTTTCACAATTCCAAGGTTTGCCAAAATCACTCTCCAAAATCTGGAAATTATTCGGTGCATTTTTACCTGAAATAAGACAAAGACGTTTTTGTGACGTAACCACTTTGACTTTAGCATTTTTTTGATTCAGTTAAACAAAACATTGTTTTCAAAAATTGAGTCGTCCATTACATCATTGCAAAATAAGTGTCATTGACATGTGTCATCTTTACAAAATACTATGATATCATTGCAAAAATATAGCCGGTTGACGCAACAGTAATGATGCCGTCAACCTAAAACGAGTTTTTCTAAAACAAGTTGGTGAACAGCAACTCGCTTGCCAAATTTTGTGATGCCATGATTTCCGGCTTATAAAAGAGGTAGGTTAAATTTTGGCCTCTCCCCCGTGTAAAATGCGTTAGTGAAATAGCCCGCGTGAAGCAAGGTTAACTTTTCTAAATGAAATTAGATTATGCAGTATTTTCTGAAATTAATTAGTTGTAAAAATTTTCAGTACCTACATCAAAAATTTTAAAGAAAAAAACTTTTTAGCTGAAAATTTTTACAATTTCTTAATTGAACTTTTGGTACTTTAGGCCACATGAGGGGGCTGATGCCATAGGTTTTTCCCATCTAAACGATTGGAGGTTACCGCAAATCAATGTTTAATTTCTTCGGTGGCATATTTAAAGTATTTGATTGCAAAGTTAAAAGATTTTCGGATAGCCTTGCCTTAATTGCAAGCTACCAGAAGCAATTTAAGCAGCTTACATAACTCAGCGGGTCTAAAAAGTTATGCCTTTTGTGAAATCTCTTCGTCGATTGTGCCTAATTTTTAGCTTTGGTTCACTCCATAAATTTGGCTATATCCTAAAATACATAAAACTTGCGCCACAGCAACACCACATGGCAGATGAACGTGTAATTTAGGAATTATGTTTGAATAATATTTAACACCTCTTGTTCGAGATGCAAATTACGACCCAATCAACAGTGCACTCAAGCCAGTTAGACCATTAGTTTAAAAGTTCAGTAATATTTCTTCGAAATAATTCAATGAAAACAACTGCTTATGCCTTTCAATTTCAGCGCTGTCAGTAGTAAACCTTGAATTTGATAACTGAAGCCAGCTACCACCATTTATTCTTAGATTCTCAGGGGCTACGTGACAGCAAGCCGAATTTACGCCACTGACGGAATTCTTACGTACTAAAATCTTTTTCAATCCTTGCTGGCATTTTTCTAGCATTTAACTTTGATATTACGAAGGATTAATTGATTAAGAGCCTGAAAATACGCCCTAAAAGCAGGGGCTACTTCACTCGACGACCGAAATGTTCCTTTGCAGTGTTCTGCCGCTGACTGATGGTGATTATGACAGTGTTTATCGTTGTAACTACTGTAGTTTTTGTGATTGTGATGGTCTCAGCAAAAATATCGTAAACTTCTATCCGCCGTATCACGAATAGGACTGGGTTGCATTTTTTATCTGAATTTCAATTATTTTTTTGATAAATTAAACTTTAGATTGTAGAAATCGTGAAACAATTGTTTAATTTCTAAAAAGCTGTAATAAAAAAGGGCCGGATTCGATTAGTGGTGTTTAGTCTCTGAAGTAAAACCGCGTTCCGGTAAGAATTTTGAAAAGCAACGTTTGTTTTGAGAACGACGAACCTCATCACGAAAAGAGCATTTGAAGAAAAGTTTCAGGGATTTCCTGCTAAAGATGACGTTTTCTTTATTTTTTTTCTTTTGGTCCTTGTTGATAAATGACCAAAAGATGTGGAGATTTTCCGCAAAAGTTCTCAGTTTTGACATGTACTTGTACCTTTCTAAGATAATTCGGTGAATACAGCGTTCCGGTAAAGGAATTGCTGAGCACACCGTTTCACATTCACCACTGCTAAAAGCCTTAGCATTTTGAAGTTAGTGCTGGTGGCTTCGCTCCGCCCTTCAGGACTTCACAACATTGTCCCCAATGAAAACATTTACGATATATAGCGCTGTTTTTGCTTTTTATTCGATCCTAAATACGTCAAGATAGCAATCTTAGCGGGGTACTTTAATTTTCAAAACTAGTGCCACTACTGCTGTTTGCCCCAAAAGTCGCAACGCCACCGCTGCTCGCCACTTATTATAATTAAACGAGATGGTAGCCATTTTATTATAGTTACTGTATGTTTTACTCTATTCTATTTGAAAAAGATTTGCTGTCCCCCTCTGAAGAGCCTAACGACGAAACAACCTGTTGGGGACATTATTTTAACGATTTTACAGGCGTTTTTATTATTATGTTTTTACTATATCATTAATTTCATTAAACAATAAATTAACTAAACTAACTATGTGCGATTGCGCTCATACTGAGGTTAACAACCACACACCGTTACAACACGTAGCAGATTGGTCTGAAAAAGAATGTTTCGACAACAGAAGACACCCTGAACAGGAAAAAGCTGATGATTCATCATTTCTGGAAGAATTAGTTGTTACAACTGTTACCACTGCAGCACAACCTAAAACCACAGCAAAACCAGCTAAGGTCACCCTCCCCCCGAGTAAGATGCGTTGGTGGAAAGCCCGCTTAAAAAAGGGTTAATCTTCCTCATCGAAAATATTAAAATAATATACATTTTTTTCAAATAGTCAACTATTATATTTTTAGTGTCAGCATCAAAAATTTAAGAAAAAAGGTTTTGTTAGATTTCTTGCCAAGTTTTGACACTTAAAGTTACGTGAGGGAGCTAAAGCTGACGGTTTTACTCGCTGTAATTTTCCGTGGCCAAAATTCACCTAAATTGGTATCTTTTTATTGCTACCCCACAAAATTTAAACTAAAGTTTAAAAATGAACCATCTTTTTATACATACACTTTGCGCATATAATCGCTCCGATGACTCCATGCCACTAAACCACGACGCACATGGACCGTGACATATTTTTCAATTAAAGCAGGAAGCTACTTCACTCGACGACCGAAATGACCCTTTGCAGCGTTCTGCCGCTGACTGATGGTGATTATAACTGTGTGTATCAGTGTAATTAGTGGACAAAAAATAAATTGCAGTATCGTGATAACCTCATCAAAACTATCAAAAATTTTCCTGCGCCGTATCACGAGTAGGACTGGGTTGCATTTGAAAGTAGGTTTTTATCAATTTTCGACGAACTCAAAATTTGGATTGTTGAAATCGTCAAAAAAGCACATTTTTTATAATTTTCTAAAAAGCAGTATCAAAAAAGAGCCGGAACGACCACAAAACTGTGGTGAAAGTAATAGATTTAAAACCGGAACGGCGTTGCGGTTAGAATTTTTAAAAGGAACTTTACTTTGAGAAGTACTAATTTTATCCGCTATATGAACACGTGGACAAAAGTTCTAGGAATTTTGTGCTGACGAACTTTGTTTTGTTTTTGTTCTTCGTCTGTTAATGATCAAAAGATAGTGCTCTCATGCGGTAGACTGTTTTTGATTGTAAGATGTATGGTGGTTTCTGGAAAAAATCCTAGTTTTTGGCATGAATTTGGATCTTTCTAAGATGATTTTGTAAGAAATTGCTGAGCACACCGTTTCACATTCACCACTGCTAATAAGCCTTAGCATTTCGAAGTTAGTGCTAGTGGCTTCGCTCCGCTCTTCAGGACTTCAAAATATTGTCCCCAATGAAAACATTTATTATGCAGCGCGGTTTCTGATTTTTACTCGGTGGTGTAACACGTCATAAGAGCTGTGGTAGGCAGATGCTTTAAAAAGGAACTCCAGCCTAGCCAGAATATATAGCATTAAATTCCGCACAAAATTCTTAGGGCTTTGCAAAAAGAACAAAATTTCAAAGCCTTATAGTTTTGATGAAATTCGAAAAAACTGGTAAAACGGGAATCGATTCTGATTGGCTGACGGTCTGATGACGTATTCGTGTGGCTGCCGTTCGCAAATTCTGTGGAAGTCAAGTCTAGATAATATAGCAAGTGAGTTAAATATTTCGTTAAAGAATAAAATACGGGCGCAGCTGGTCAGCGTTTTTCGGTGTTATTAGCACATTTTATTTGCCCGGGCAATTTAATTAATAGGCATAGTCTCGACTTGATACAGAGCAGACTTGAAGACGTATCAGCAGTACAGTCGCTTAACCTAGTACCACATGCACCCGTGTAGGTGGTTAGGTGTTTTCGGTATGTTTAATTTGCAAATTAACAAAGAGGCTGCGACGGCATTTAATTCTAGTCCTGGTCACAGCGGTGTGTTGTGCCGGTATGCTGTAGTATTTTTCGTACGGTATTCATTCTGACTAGTTCAAAGTGAGCAAATGTTGCGTTGGCTTTAACTGGAAATTGACGAGATTCGCACTTTATGATACCAATTAAAATATTTTACCTGTACACGCAGAGCAACATGTTAACAGTTTACTAAAGAAGTATTTCAAGCTGGGACAATTCAAATCAACACCGGACTGGAAAGCATTTTTCCAAATTTTGTTTATGTTGTAACAATTCATATCTTTCTATCTTAATCTTGATTTACTGTAATGATGATCCATTAAAGTATAAAATTGCTAAATTTGTTCATCGTAATGTAATTAACAAAACTCCTCATTCGTTTCGCGATTATTTTTGTAAAACTGCTGAACATTCAAGCCGAGTTACGAGACTATCAAGTGATAAATCGAATCTTCATATTCCACGCTACCGAACAAATAAATTGCAAAGGTGCACTAAATATCAGGGAGTCAAGATCTGGAATTCCATTTCTCAAAAAGTTAGGGTGCTTTGAAATTCAGTATAAAAATTTTCTGCCAAATCAGTAGCAATTAGTTTCGCTTGCACGTCTCGCAACAACTATTAGGATTTTCCGTTTCTTCGGTAGGTTTATATGGTTTGGTCGATGACATGCTAGTAAAACAATAAAATCTAACAACGGTGCATTTCACCAAAAATGTTTAATTCTCAATACTACTGGCTAAATCAGTAAATTCTCTTGACATTTAGAGAGGTTGCTTGACTTGGTGACCGCGAGGTCCCTTCACAACTTCCCTGTCGCAATTCTAATCAATTTTAGTGACTGCCATTGTATTGTTACTGAGCGGCTAAATAAAATTTGTCTTGTCTTGTAAATACGAGATTTCGACTTGAAGTGGGGTAGTCCCTGTAGCGTAGTGGTAGCGACGCTTGTGTGTTGAGTCTCGCGCTTGAGGTCGATTCGTACTGCACCTTTTTTTAATTAGGTTTTGGTTACGGTTTTGGTCGCACTTTTTTTAAATTAAGTTGCTGATGGGACATACTGGTAACAACTAATCGCCTATACGGGTGCATATGGTTCTTGCCTAAGCAACTGTATAGCTGAAAAGTCTCTGAGTCTGCTCCTAATATACGCCGAGACAACGCCTAATACATTGTCTCAGCATAAATTTTGCTGGTTGCACCCAAAAGCTAACCAGCTGCATCCGTATTTAATTCTTTCACAAAATATTTAACTCACTTGCTATGTCTAGGCTTGACTTCCACAAAGTTTGCGAAAGACAAGCCACACGATTACGTCATCAAACCGCCAGCCAATCAGAATCGACTCTCGTTTCAACAGTTTTTTTTTAGATTGCATCAAAACTATAAGGCTTTGAAATTTTGTTCTTTTTGCAGAGGCCTTAGAATTTTATATGGTATTTAATGATCTACGTATCCTGGCTAGGCTTGCGTTCCCCCTTAATTGCCAGAAGTACGGCAGTGCCGTTGCTGCTAATCGCCACTGTCTTATTTTCTTCAAAAGTTGCTAGTAGCCCTTGTTTTAAAAGCGCCCGTCTGCCCTCCTCTGCATTCTAGCACACCACAATCACCGAAGCCAGCCCTGTATAACGAGATGGCATTCTTGTCAGTTGTGTTATATAAGTGTCCTTAATATTTCAATAAAGAGTGAATAAACAAACTGAAACTAACTATGTGCGATTGTGCAATTGCTTTTAATTTTTACTTGTTTTTGAAATGAATTGTTTTTAATTAATGCCATTTTAATAAAATTATTTTTGAAATGAAAGGAATGTAACACAGAGCGTGAAAAACAAAATAATATAGCTACAAGCTTATCAGTCACATACGAAAACAGTCGTAAATGATCTACTATGTTACGAGAGAATTATGTGAGAGCGGGAAAAAGGAATGCAGCTATCTTTCGACATAAAAGTGACAAAGTTTTGAAATTAGTCTTAACACATTTCCAAAAAATATAAAACTTTGCTTAACATACAATCATTAAGTTCAATTAACGTTAAATGCGATTTTAACCACATAATGTTGTCAGCTGTAACCTGAAACAGATTGGTTTGATAAGGTTTGTTTCGACAACAGAAGACGCCTAAAACAGGAAAAAACTTATTATTCATGGAAAAATTGGTTGCTATAATTGCGCTGCTGCGCCTGGCCCAATTCGATAAAGCTGATACCAAAAAGTTTGTACATTATTTCAAGATGACAGGCCCTTAAGAGGGTGAAGCATCCAGCAAAATTTATGTGTAAAACATAAAGAATATTCTAAAATGTAGTTTTAACAAATTTCAGCATTGTACGAGGACTTATTGTTTCTGAGATATTTTGTTTCCAAGTTTCGAAGATCTGCCCAACAGTGTTGCCACTTAAAATGTCACTTTTGCTAAAATAATTTTTAAGGAAGGAAATTTTTCACAACTGATCAGAAATCATGTAAATGCACGGCTTCACCACATATTGGTGCAGCAACAGAAATACTTTTACAAATAAGTTGAATATTTCCATTCCTAGGAAATTAGATATTAACTGGCAACACAGTAGGGGAGATCTCTCAAACTTTGTCATGAAATATCTTAGGAACGATACAAGGTAAAAACGTAAAATTTGATGAAGATATGTAATAGATGTTTCTTTATCTTTGGCACATAATCTTGGTTAGATGCTTCACCAACTCTGCCAATTGGTAGGATAAATGGTTGAAAACGCGACGAAAAATAAATGAATCACTCTATAAGTAACATCACATGTCTTGGCTTAATCCGCATTCGCGGAGACATTGCATTGTGTAAAATCAGCTGGTCGTAAGTTTTTGTTCGAACACACGGTGGAGGTTTCATACTGTCCCTTTAATTGCTGAACGTGAAACAGGGAAGCTGTGAATACCAACTTTTATAGTCTTTGATTTGACCCGACCAAGAATCAAACCCAAGTCTACCTCTTCAGTAGCAGACGCTCTATCCACTCGACCGCATGTGTGCTAGCGAAGGGCCATTTTCAAAAAATCGGTATAACTCAACAACCACTAAGTTTATAAGAAAACTTAATTTGAATTAGCTTTCTTTACGGGGAAACAACAAAACATGTTTGAGAATCATATTATTTAATATCAAGAACCACAGAGTTAAGAAATTGCCGGATTTCGATATTTCTGCATTTTTTCTACGTAAAATTGCTGTTGTAATATCATTTTTTCTATCGATTTTGTTTTTCTGCTGTTTTCCCTATTTCCTGATAGTTTTAAGATTGTTAGAGTTAAACCAATTTACAAGAAAGGTTTAAAATTTGAATTGACCCATTACAAGCCAATTTTTTTGCTTTCGAACTTCTCATAATTATTTGAAAAAATAATAACAACCAAGATCCTTGCTTTTCTGGACACACACTATATTTTTGTATCCGTGCGTTTGGCTTAAAAAAAAACAACTCTCAACTGCTTTGCAATCACAGATAACATTACGCAATGCCACGAAAAATTAGAAAACAAATTACATTGCTGTCTTATTCTATTGAATATCAATAACGCTTTTGGCATTATTTAGTTTAAAATTGTCATTGAAAAAATAAACTATCTTAGAGTTAGAGGGGTGGATAAAAGTAATTAGAAATTTAACAAAAATACCTAAAATAGCAAATTTTTTAAAACCATTAATTAACGACGGCTTTTGTTATCAGTTGTTTTGAGTTAATGTCAATATCCTAAATGTATATTTTTCAACCATAATTTTCAGTTGTTACGCGCCATTAAGTAGTGAGTGCAAATGTGGAATTGATGTTCCAAATTTCAGCGAGAACCACCGATACAACCAATTCACTTTTAAATCACATTTACACAAATGAAATGTGATCTGATAAACTTAAATTTAGTGCAATGAAGTGCGAGTTTTCAGATCATGATTCAACATTTGCTTTAATAAAATCGAAAACGGCTGAGCCGAAAGATGGAAAAACATGACACCAGGGGCGTATTTAGGATTTTAGCATTGGGCCATGGCCCTCCCTTTTGGGTCGCCAGGATAGTATAATTAGCGTACAATAGTATGCAAAATTGAGGCATGGCCCTCCCTTTGGAAGTTGGGCTGAAGCTTTGATCACACCAGTAGCGTAGCCAGGAAGGGGCGGTTGGGCTATAGCCCCCCCCCCCCATTGGCATGTCGACCAAAATGTAGAATGGGAAAAACACTACGATTTTGGCACTTTTGAGACTGTTTTATGCACTGGAGTGGACTACATAGTGATTTAAAACATCTTTTGCAACATATATTCAAAGGGGGGGGGAGCTAATTTTCAAAAATAGAACTAACAAATAAATGAAAACTTTGAAAAATGGTAAGAAATAAGCAATCAAATTTGATCGCAAGTTTAAAAAGGCTAAACATATGTGTCATCACCAAATATACTATAAACTAAGGAATAGAGGGAAGGGCTATTCAGTAGCCTATTGGTTAAATCTCTTTTCATTAGCCCTCCCCCAATTATTTTTCTCTTTAAACTGTATACGAAATAGATTACTCCGTGTGAGTTTTATTGAACTATTCGATTTTATAATTTAACAGCATCAAACAACAGAACTAACATTTTACCACTAGCCACCTCCTTAATATCCCATTTATGCCACCAGTTTAATCATGTTTGCACAGCCAATTTCTAAGCCACGTTTTAAAGGATTATTTTTAATCAAAATAGCCCTAAAATAAAGTTATTTTTGCAAAAAAATGCAAAATTTTCGAGCGTTGGGGGCTCCGCCCCCAGACCCCCAAAACAGTTCCCCATTGCGAATTTCTGGCTACGCGCCTAGATCGCTCAAAGGGTATGTTTTATTCCTTTGTTGTAGGCCTGCACCCAACTCTGGCCAAAAATTCGGACTAAGTTTGAGTGAAGACCTTTTTTTTTTCTTTTTGCTCTTCACCTGATTTTGGGCAAAAAATCGGACTGAATTTGGGTGGAACAATTTCTTATTCTGATCTTTGTTCTTCTCAAATTTTCTGAAGTTTTTGGCCCCCCCTCCCCCCCCCCCCCCCCCCCCCCGCTTTTTCAAAATCCTGCGTACGCTACTGCATGACACTTAACGTTATTTGTGATATGAAACAGTTTCAACAAGCGATTTTTAGAAGATATTGATAGGCTTATAAACAGTATCAATTTTAACGCGCATGAAAAATTGGCAGATGGAAAATTTACTTACTTTTTTGAAATTGTGTGTTGAAATTGTTGATTCTCATGCGCCATTGCGTCTGTGTCATGCAACCAAAAAAGAAAATCTATTAAAAGCTAAACCTTGCCTAACCAGGCTAACTAAAGGATTATTAAAATCGATCCGCACAAACAATGTTTAAACAAATCTGTAAAATTAGAGATCGTGGCGATGAACAAAGCAGTTAAGAAATCGTACAATATAAAAAATATCATAATTAGCACAATCGAACATTAATAAACAAATTGTCGCTGCTAGAAACAATTCGGAACGGAACTGGACAACAATATTTGATTTATGTAACACCAAAAAAAGAAAACCTCCTATTCCACATAAATTCAGTTCAGTTCAGTTCAGTTGTTTTATTTCATGACCTCGAGTGCATTGAAAACATCACATATAAAAACAGGGGTCAAGAAAAAGGTAGAAGCAGCAAAACGATATACGTTAAGACATGCAGGAATGTCTGCATGGCTGCTTCACCATATAAACACACATTGATTAGGACTCGAATACACATTAAGCAAAGCAGAAAAACACATAAAACAGATGCAAAAAAAAAGAAAAAAGAATGGTGTTTATGTACAATTCAGAGTAAACTACTTCAAGAGACCAGCGACGCATAAGAAAATAGTTATGTTGATAATATAGTTATGTTAATGATTAGTAGTTAATGATGATAATGAAATTACCAACCCACTTTTTATCTCCAATTAGTTTGATAATTATTTTGCAACTATCAAAGAAAAGTTGACGAGTTCGATTCCAGTTGCCAACAATAAAAAAATATCTAATATTGGGCATCCTCAAAACCCAACAAATTCATTTTTTAGGTCTCTTTTAACTGAGGAAGAAATACTCTTGCTTATAGATTTATTAAATCCGAAAAAGCTAATCGCAATCTTGATGTAGAAAAAAAATTTCTTAAATTTGGTTAGATGTTAATCTCCGATAAACTAATTACATTTCCAACTAGTTTATCGAGGAGGGTATGCATCCAGTTGCCAGAGGTAGAGTCCTCGAGGACGTCCTTGGCCTTGAGGACGTCCTCGAGGACACATTTTGAAGTCCTTGGCCTTGGCCTTGGCCTCGAAGGTCAAGTCCTTGGCCTTGGCCTTGGCCTCGAGGCCTCAAGTCCTCGAAAATTGGCCTGTCCTCGGCTCGAGGACAGCACGATTTTTTGGAATGTTAAAATTTTGTGGAGCGCTTGAAAAATTTTTTGGAAAACGTTTTTTAGTGTTTTTGCTATCGCAATTTGATAAATTATTTGAGAACTTAATTTACACTAGAATTTATTCATATGTGCAAAAGTACAACCTGTTAAGAGAAAAACAATTTAGTTTTCGTCAAAATCACTCTACCATACATGCGATCAGCCACATGTATGACTCCTTGTTAAAAAATGTTGACCAAGAAAAATACAGCTGCTGTATTTTTTGGATTTGTCAAAAGCTTTCGACCCTGAAAGTTCTTGAATTATGCTGCAAAAGTTAAAAACCCAATTTGGTTTTCGACAAAAATTGGTGTTTTTACTCACACTTTTAACGAAGCAGAATTTAATAATGCGGTTTATTTGTACGGATTTGGTCACTACGAGGCGCTCAATGTTACATTCAAGCTGTCAGGATGTTTTTTTTCTCTCTAGCCGATTTCGCATTCTAAAGAGCTAACCAAAACTATACCATCGTTATGACAAATAAGTCTAAGCAAAAAAGCGTTTCAGACGAAGAATTGATAGAACTTTGCGCCAATAAAGCTGCACAAAAATTAAAAACTAAAATGAAGTCAATGTTCGATCAGGCTCTTGAGGATGTTAGAAAAAGCTACCACGATAAAATCGCGGCGCTTAGGGCCCGAATTGTTGAAATGAAACAAAGCCAGGATTTTGTATGCGCCCAATGCAGGGGTGCCGAAACCCCCGGGGATATATTTCCCCTAATAATTTGGCTGAATCCCCCCAATAATTTGAGTAGGGTGTACATCTGTATCCCCCCCCAATAATTTGACTCTGGTCTGCATCTGAGTGCAGGTCTCCACTTGAATTCGGGAAAAAAAGTGTTCCATTTTGATGAAGACCTTTTTTTTGGTCTTTACTTAATTTGCTCACCTGAAAAAATCGTGGTCGAGGTTCAAAGCAAATCAAAATCTTTCATTATACTGGCTGTATTACGCCGAAGCGTGTAACGAGTTTGCGGGGCCCATCTCCGCGTCATTGCGCCTGTGGGCAACACAGCTCCTTTCGAAGACATGTCCCAGCAGTACGTGGCGAGCCGTGGGCAACACAGTGTTTGATTTGACCAGCCCGAGATTTGAACCTCAGACCTCCCACTCCAGAGACGAACGCGTTGCCGCTCGACCAACTGGCCGGTTGATCGAGGTTCATCCCCCCAATGTTGAAAATAGGGCAAAATTGGGGTAAAATTGCAAATTATCCCCCCCAATGCTCAACAAAGATCGGCACCTCTGGTCCAATTTGATGATATGAAAAATGAATGTGAAAGTTTAAAAAAGAAAAACCCAGAACAAGCATTTGAACTTAAAAACTTTAAAAGCAAATTCCGCGGATATGAAAGAAAAATTAGAAGTAGAGGCGTCCAAGCTGGACAGTTTAGACCAATACATCGAAGACAGAATTTGGAATTTAAAGGTATTCCTGTTACTGAAAACGAAGACGTGGTAGACCTTGAAGTAAAAATTCGCAATCTCGTTGGTGCCAAAGTTAAAAGAGATGACATTTTAACCGCGCATCGTCTACCCCCAGGGCCACTGAGAGAGGGGGCAGGGCGATACAATGACCCCGAGGCCCATGGACTTTAGGGGCCCATGGATTTGAGGAAGTTGGCCCAGCATAGGGCCCATGGCTCGAGAGGGGCCCATCAAAACGACACTGGGAAATCAGCATGTGAGGCCTGAAGACCTGTTTTTTTTTATTTGGGGATCACCTAATTTTGACCGGAAAAACCGTTAGAATTTCGGAGAAGAACTTTTTTTTGGAGATCACATCATAATTTGGACAAAACTGCGGCATTGTTTCCATCTGTTTTGGCATTTACAAAACCGGAAGTCCGTCAAATTTGAGCTGGCCCCGGGCCTACGTTCGGCTCTCGGCGCCCCTGATTATTGTGGTGGTCAAGGATAAAAGCAATGAATGAATGAATGAAATTCGTTCTTTGGGAATGGATTATCCAATGGCGCTAAAAACTTTTAATAATCCGCGCAATGTCCCTTTTGGTGTTTTAGTTGTAGAGAATACTAGAGATGGTAGCCGCGCAGCGTACGCGGTTAGGCCAACAGCGCCGCGCCGCGCAGCGTGAAAGATTCCAGTAGTTTTGCAATGCAGTGCAGCTGCAGCGTGGGGGATGAGACCACTTCTTAGGATTAGGTTAGGAATTAGCCACTCTTTCTCAGTTGTTAAATTCAGTCTCAATGTAGCCTGTAGGGCGTTAGACTGTAGATACGCTCGGTAGGCCTATGATTTGAAGGTTACACCTAGGCTACCGCACCATGGTGTACCGGCCTACTGAGCGTATCTACAGTCTAACGCCCTACCGGTAATAGTAATGCAGCTTGTACCGGTAAGCTCTGAGTTGGGCTGGATAGGCTGGTGCACTAGTCGTTAATTCTGTACCGATACCTATGGTAATACCCTAGGCCATTGCACACCGGTATAAGCTACCGTATATATACTGCGTAACACCAGACACTAACAGATAAGGTGATATTACTATTACAGTATTTGGCACAAGTCTATAAGCCTACTTACGAGTAGTAAATATTGGTACCTGCATAGAGTTTGACAAATAATAATAGTCAAACTGTAAGCAGGTACCGATAGGCCTACTTACTGGTACTACTTGTAAGTACCGATACACAACCTGTACCAATATTGTAGCCTGATGTATCATGTGTGATACTGGTTGGCCTAATGAAATACCAGTACTGGTACAGAGTTGCTTACTGATGACTCAGGGGCTAGGCTACTGTGTAGGCCTACTAGTAGTCTGGTACGGTAAGTCTACTTTGGCTTTTGGACGTGTAGCCTAGTAAAGTTGAGTTTGTTGCATATATGTCAGTGTATCACAGTTCCAAGGCTAGCAGGCTAGTGGCTATTTCTAAAAACTAAAGGTTCCATTACATTGAAAATTAAACTTTATCATTGAAGCATTAGTATTTAGTGGTAGGCTACTGAGAGCATGACAAAATTTTATTGACTGCTTGAATCTACAGTACCAGAGTATTGTAGTGTGAGCAGTGAGTTAGGAATTTCAGATTGATAGTTTGAAATTTTTTTGTGTGATTGTAGGTGGTATCACCATCAGTGACCCAACTCCACTCGCCAACCTATTTCCTGTTCTGTACAGCGTAAAGTAGCCTCAGATTTCACTGTTTCAAAGAGGAGCCATATTGAGATGTCAGTGTATCTTTTTCTCTCCATTCAAAATCAACAGTAGATATAGGTATTATAGTTAGTAATAATTGTGAAATGATAGTTTGTTTACGATGTGAGATGCCCATAGAGGCATAAGACTTATATTATGATTATTATGATTAATTGCTCTGTTGCTTTTGTATTATGGTTCAAATTCAACATGTCGATGCTCGTTGACTGATTGTGCAGAAGCACAAAGTGCTTAATGTTAAACCACGTTTTTCATTTATACTTATTACTGTACTAGTATTCCCATAGCATATGTGATACCGGTTTCAGAAAATAAGATGGAATGGTTAAAACTACTTTTGCATTACAATTCTTCACCTTAAGCTTAAGAAACTTTGAGCAGTAGGCTACATTGTAACTTACCATATCAAGCATGACCATGACTTACTCTGGCAAGCCTAGTAATAATGTCAGATGTGACTGTGCTTGCAGTGCTACTGTTTGCATGAATGTAGCCATCAAACTTTGGCAGTTGGAACTTCTAAAGTGGAAGTGCTGATATATTCAGTAAATTCCAAACCTACCGGTAATGTGCATGGTTTGATTCATGATTGGGATATTTTTTTATTAGTTTAAATTGAACTGAGACCAATCATCAAGGGTTGGGTTAATTGGCTTGTTTAGTTAAGTAACAGTTTAGACCAAACCATTATCTGAAGCTATTGTTTAACTAGCATCAGGTGGACCATGGGGTGCCTACCTGTTAGATTTGTAATTTTGCATGCAGTAAGATACAGTATTGGTGTTAGGCAATACTGTTAACCATTATATTTTGGCTTGCGGTAGGATTTGCGGTGCGGTGTATTAAGTTCACAAAGTTTTTGCAGTGCGGTATGTGGATAGAATTGAGCGGTGCGGTGCAGTTTGCGGACAACAATTTTGTGCACCGCACCATCTCTATTTGGTTGTACGAATTATGGAGAAAAAACACTGCAATGTAAGCAACGAAGTTTCCAAGATTACTGATGAAGCAAGCCATAGGCACCTAGCTGTGATTGCCGTATTAGGTGAGTTCAACAGGCTACCAGCTACAAACTGAGATGGTGGAAAAAAGTTAGCGTCTAGTTTTTAGCAGTGCTGTGTTAAAATTACAGCAACTCAGTTTACAGTTACGAATTAGGCCTAGCCTATGTACCGGTATGTGACATGACTGATTACCATATGTTTACTGCTCAGTGGGCCTAGCTTATTCAATATCGGTAGCTAGGACGTGGTAGCATAGTCTATTATTACAGTAGGCTATCGGTATGTAGTAGGCCTATCGAGCAATGGTCGAGCAGATAGAGCATCTGTTACTGAAGCAGTAGACTGGGGTTCGATTCCCGGTCGGGTTAAATCAAAGACTTTAAAAATTGGTATATACCGTATTCACTGCTTTCCTTCTTGATGTTTTGTGGTTAAAGGGACAGTGTGAAGCCTCCATCTTGTGTGGTAGACAGGTGGCAGCTAGACACGAAGACCAAAAGATCCCTTCACTGTCTCCCAGCCAAGGCAACTTGGTGAATAAAATGTATTACCGGTGCTATTACAATTATAAATTCCTGATAAAGTTGATTATTCACTGTTATTCAACACTGAACAGTGCCGTCCAGCGACAAGAATTGGGGAATTATAGCTTACCAACTGAACTCAGCCAGTCTGCTATGTTAGAATTACTGTGTAATACAGCTGTGTAGCCTAGAAAACCGAAAAGGCGAACCTCAGACTGTCAGAAGATTAGTATATACCAGTTTTTGACTTTTGTTTATTAGGTACTGATTATGATTTAATAACGGTATAGCCTGCACTGTAATTTGATGACTGGCAGTTTTAAACCTCTGTTCATTAGAGAAATAAGTTGAAGGAGGTAATCTGATTTCGATTTTAATCTACTTTAACTTGTGGTTCTGTGGTCAGTGCTATCTGCTATAGACTACTGTAGGGCAGTGAGCAAAAGAGTACTGGTATGAGAAGCAGTAAGCCTGCATCAGTGTACTGTAGACTGCAGAGTGCACACTCAGACGCTACAGTAGTCTACAGCTTCACGTCACCTGTTGTAGTGTCAGTCAGTGTTCCCACTAAGCCGATTTTTTTCAATGAATCGGTGATTTGTTGGAACAAGGGCAAATAATTTTTGGCAATATATAGTCCCTAAACAAAGCTTTAGAAAATTCTACAAATTTGTGGAAATATGATATTTGGTATACTTTAATACTGAATTGGTACAAAATTTGGGCACATAAACGTCTTTTTAGAGCTTTAGGCACAATTGTTTTAAGATAATTTGGGCACTCGCCGACTAGCCATAAAGTTAGAGGGAACACAGGTGTCAGTACGTCAGAGGTAGGCTGCAAGGCTCTGATTTGTCAATGTTTTTACAGTAATTGATCATTCAGCATTAAGTTACAATATTATTCCTGATTGTTATAAGCTTGACAGCTAGAGCAGACAGGTATTAAATGTTTCGACTCTAAACTATTGTGATTAGTTTTTAGCCTTGTGATACTGTACACTACACTACTACAGTAATACCTGATCACAGGATCAGTGATGTTTAATACTGGTATTAGGTTAATCTGTTAATATTTAGGAAAAGGCTTGGTGCACATTCCGTGTGCGCAGACGTTTCATAATAGAGCCTAAAAAAACTAACCCTAATTTTAGCCCTAACCCTAATCCTAACCTAAACCCTACCCCAAACCTATAACTGTAATCATCAAAATAATAATTTTTGAAAACGAGTGACATCACCGGAATCTATGTTTATTTAACCTCACATGTTCCATGCGCTAAGTCACTTCGTAATATTGAAGCTGTATGAAGCAGAATATTAGTAAGCATAGGCCAGTGGTGCACAACCTTTTCTGTAGTGCTGGCCGCCAAAATTTTCTAAGTGCGCTAACGTCGCCACTAGTTATGGTCATTTTTTATGAACATGCCGGTAAGTTTTAAGCCATACGATTTAACATCACTTGCTAAACATTAGAAAAAGTCAATTTTTCAAGTTTGGAAAATTTGTTCAATCATGATTCACAAAATTGTACTTAATGACTTCCTTGATCTTGCAATTCCTCAGATAAACAATCAAGTTGTGAACTTGGGTTGCTTGCTGGATGTTATCAGTTGTAGTCCACACTCCAGATTGCTGTCTGACAATTTGGTTCGGTGTATACTCGTTCTTTAAATATTGTATTCTTAAAAATCCTGATTCGCACACAAAAGTACTTCCTAAAAGAATGAGAGTTCTTCTGGCCATTCCTGTAGATTCTAATATTTGACAGCTCCTCTTCACATATCTCCAGCAGATCTTCTTCGTCTTTGAATTTTTTGACAAAATGTTTGTCATTTTTCAACTCAATGAGTTCCATTGGAAGATTTAATTGTGCAGTTTTGGTTTTGACCAGATGCGGATAAGCAACTGGCCTTGTTGTATCAGAAATTCTCTCGAAGTCTTGGAAATGATACAAAAATTTTGCAAAACCTCATCAAAAACGCTTGAGAAAAGAATGATGGGAGTATTATCCACTTAAATTTCTTTGATGTCAATCAGAGCCTTCAATTGTGAAAAGTGGAAAAAGTTATGCTGATGCTGATGACTTTTGAGAAGACGGCATTTGTTGTGAAATTTTTGTTGTGAAACCCCCTCGCCTCCATTTGTTGTGAAACCCCCCTGTCGCCCCGCCCGCGAAATTACATTTTACAGACCTATACTCAAAACGCAGCTGTTTCCTGGTTTCTGATTGGTCGGAGAAATGAGCAGTCAGTTTCACCAAGCTATATGTGACCAAGTTTACCAAGTCATATTGAGTTTTAAAGATAGGCCTATCGTACAGTACGCTAGTGCTGCTACCTCTGACCTTATGTAATGTATGAAGCTAACATAGAAGTACGCTTCTTATTGTGCAATTAAAAACTGTAGGTTAGCTTATGCTAGGCCTAATTTCAAAGCCACTAAAAAAGCCTACGTTTAACTAGGTTAGTTGAAGCGGTAAAAGTTCAGGTAAGTGATATTTAATTGAATTTGGTATGATAAAATACTAAGTCAACTCTGATTGAAGGATTGGTCGCCAAAAAACAAAGATTGCAAATGCTGTGTACTGTAGTACTTTCGTATCAGTAATCAGGTTCTTCAAATCTTTCATTTTACTGTATCGTACCTGCTGTAATACTCCAAAGCATGTGACGACTTGGTGGGACCCATCTCTGCATCTCCATGTTCTTGCACCCGAGCAACGCAGCTTCCTTTGAAGAAATGTTGCAATGGTGGTGAGCTGTTGGCAACACTTCGTCCGATGTGACTGGCTCGAGATTTGAATCTCAGACCCTCTCGCTCCAGAGACAAACTTGTTAGGTCTATTGTTTGACCAACTGGCCTGTTAATCATGTTCTTGTAGCATAGCTTAGTAGTTAAAGGAGGAGACTGTTTCACCGGAAATTTTTATCCACTTTTTAATAACCTAACTTAAATCACTACCTATTTACCGTAGCTATTTTGGTACTTACTGCTTATTATTTACCTCATTTTTGATTACTTCATATAATACTTGTCTTCAAACAACGGTATTGGCAGTATTAGAGTGTGTTTTTTCCAAGATTTTAAAATAAGGGTAATTGGGTGGGGGTCAATCTCTCACTCAACTTGAGGCTTACATTAATGCAATAATCTAGTAGCCTAACTTGCTACATGAGTTGTAACTTATCGACACCGTTTAATATCCTTCTGCTGTTTTTTTTCTTCATCATTTGTGATATTAGTATGTCATGCTTATTATCTTCAGTTATTAGCTAACCCTCACTTTGCGGTGTCTCTTTTTGTTGAATGCGACTTTTTTTGTTGTTTTACATTGTTTGTGGTTAATATTTGGTAGGGTAATCTTACATTTGTGAGGAGTAGGGTAATCTTATTACTGTGGTTGTGTTAAGTTAGTTCGTGGCTGGGTTGAGTAAACCTTACTTGTGTGGTACCACATGCTAGCAATGCTGTGCTTCTGACTTGCCTGTTTTTGTCGTGTGCTATTTGCTTGCTAAAATTTCTGTTCTGCATTGTGTTGTTGGTTTGCTTCAATTTGTCCTGTCAGATCTTCAATGTTAACGGACTTTGAACATTAGGAACATGGCAAAGAGTTGATGCTGTTTGTACTAAACGTACTTATACCTTAAAACATTAAGATAGAAACAAAGTAATGGTATAATATTCTCTATGATTGATTTTTATATTGTATTTCGGCTTTTATCTGTGCACGTTCTTAGGCACACACTTCTTTTGTGACATTATATATATATTATCGTAGTCTACTTCAAAACTATTCAGTAGCCTAATCTCAAACCTAACCCAAACCATAATCTTAACCCTTAAAAATGTGTACCGGTTGCTTACATGAATATTGATTTTTGTTCTACTGTAGGCCTACAGTATGCTTTTTAACTTAAGTAATTTTGGTGAAATAGGCCACCATAATCACTCCCAAAGTTAAGTTTATCGTTTTTATTTTGCATTAAAGTATATTATTTAAGAGTTGAGGTTTGGATTAAGCTTAACTTCAAATAATTATTAATTAATACAGTGCAAGTTTGTCATGATGCACCTTGATTCAATGCAAATTTATATGTAGGCTTATACGTTGTCTAACACACGTAATCAGTGGATCTCAACGTGCATAAATCGTTATTGCTCTTCACATGTGGTGCTCATTGACCAAATCATCCATGAACAAGTAGAAAACAATTGTTTTCCTAAAATAATATGAAGCTATCATTGTTCAAAGTAGCCTATGGTAGGCTACATTGTAAACTGATTTAGAAAGCTGCCACCTTAGTATAGCTTATCACAATGCCAAATTATTCACTATGCTACTTATAGTCGAGCATTGCAAAATATATATTTATATGTTATATTATAATAAAATAATTTACTGTTTTTTTTTCACTATAACATAAGGCACAGTAGATTCTTGACCCTTAAAAATCAAATGATAAATGCCCTGATAGCTATTCTTCATTTTTGTTTTCTCTCTTGAACGCAAAATTATCTGGTGAAATAGTTGTTGTTGTTGTAGCGCATATTTATCCTCTTGTCACCGGACAGCATCAGATGCTAACTTGGTGGACGATCCGCACACTTTTCATTATCAGAACTACTACGTGATTGGAGGAATCCGCACGTGCTTAGGAGTTTTCAATGATCCAATGTTCCTGTGGATTTCTTCGAATTCTTGTCCACTGAATTTGCTGCTTGTTCGAAGCCATCAAGCAGAGATAATCATCGTAAAGCGTCTTTCCAAAAATGCAATGACGTGACCTGGGTGCGGGTTGAACCCAGATCATTTGATCAGGGTCGTCGTAAAAAACGATGCCTTTACCCATTCGGCCACACTGCCGACTAGTCACTCCTTTTAGGCAATTTTGCAAACTACTAATTGACCAGCTCATATCTAAATCAAATACACTCCTCTGTTTGTCATGTTGGTATCATTACCTGAAGTGATTTAAAGTAATATTCTGGCTGTCTAGCGCTGTTGCAATCCCTCACAACACTCAACTTAGAAGTTGGGGGGGTGTCGTTAAGTATCAGCCATCGCTTTATTTTTGGCAGCTCTGCGATTTGTGTATGAGCGCGCGTGCGTTCTCTCCTTTCTCCGATCTAAGCTATTCCCCAGATGTAGCCCTAACCCTAATGAGTGCACGCATGAGAGGAGCAAGAGCGTGCAAACGCTCATACACGAATTGCAGAGATTCGGAAATAAAGCTGACGTCTTATACTTAACGACACCCAAGTTGGGTATAATATAGTGTTTAGGCCTTGGTGCTGATACATGTTGCCGGTGTTGGAGCTGATTGTATATTGTAATATGCTTGTAAACTAGTAATAGCGGCTTTTTTTCATGTAATAATTTTATACTTAAATGCTAAACTCATTATCGTATATTAATTTTGCTAGAAGTATTATAGTTATTTAAAATTGATCTTGGTCTATATTGAACAATCAATGAAAATCTGCTTAACAAATATGAAACTATTACCTTAAATCAGGGGTTCTTAACCTTTTTTGTCTCGTTTACCCCTTGCCAAATGAAAACATTATAATTTACCCAAATTTTCTTAGCCCGGGGCCAGCTCAAATCTGACGGATTTCCGATTTTGTGAATTCCAATATTTTTTGAAGTGTTGTAAAAAGTTTCTCCGGCCAATCATAGGTGATCTCAAAAAAAAAGGTCTTCATTGAAATTTTAAGGTTTTTTCTGGCCAAAAGATGATCTCCAAAAAAAAAAAGTCTTCATCGAAATTTCAAGTGTTTTTCCGGCCAAAAACAGGTAATCTCTTTTTGGGCTTCGAAAATATGGCGCAAGGGCAATCCAGTGCAACACTATCACTTTTTCAATACTGATGATTGAAGTTTGCTTTAGTTTATAATTCAGCAAATTTACCCCCTGGATAGGCAAAATTTACCTCCAGGGGGTAAATTTACCCCCGGTTAAGAACCCCTGCCCTAAATTAATGGAAACTCTGTAAAGTTCACCAAGCTGGACAATGTTTGAGAGAGGTATTCAAGATTAGCAACTCTCAACGGTGAGCACTATTTACTTCAATTAATGGTAATGTTGAGCTCAATTTGTATATAGAAGTACCGTACAGTTATATTTTTAGTGGTATGCTTTTAAAGAGATTTTATTTCAAAGTTTAAAGTTGCTTTGCCATTAGATCCAAATTCTTTGTCACAGGCCTGTTGCGTTTGGTTTTTAAGAAGAATATATGCGATTGCCTGACTATTATTTGTTAAGAATTATTATAATAGTCTTAAAATGTTATGGTAGAAATAGAGTTTAAGTTCAAAACAGACTTTTCATGTTGAAGTAAGAATAGTGTAAATCTAATATACAGCGTAGGTAATTCATTTATTCCAGAAGAAATTTTCTTGAATATTGGCACAAAAAGAATTGTTCACTGAAATTCAATGTGTCATGTCTTCCAACCTCATTCAATATCTCAGTTTCTGTAGCTTAGTGTATTGTCCTTTGTTTGAATTTAGCCCTTACACAATAAACACCTTCAAAGAAAGAAAGAAACCATACAGAGTCAAGTCTGAGCTCCTGGCTGGCCGTTTATGCCGAAGATAATGACCAGTGTTTCCAGGAAGACGATTTTTGTCAACGAATCAGTGGTTTGTATGATCAAAGGCAAATAATGTTACGACTTTAAATATTGACCGTGTTTGCTAAGTGACGATCATTTTTTAGTTTATTTTAATTCAGTGCTATTGCAAAGAGGTAATTATATTTTTAGAAAAACTACTACGCGTATTTTGCAAGGTTTCGAATAGCGTGAATATTAATTAGCTTTACAAAGTAGTAGAAATAAGATTTTGGTACATTACGGTTGTAATGTTTAATTCGTGGAATAGCGCAATTTGAAAAGATAGAAATACGATTTAAATGGCTGGGCTTTAACAATCATCCGTAGATGTGTGATAGAACTCCAGAATTAGCTGCGCCAAACATGAGGGTGATAGTTAAGCGAATATTCAACCGCGTTAAAAATAGCAATGCGGTTGTTTCCAACGGTTATTTAGATTGTTGTTGTTGCATTCCACCTTAAACCTGAATTGATATAAAGGAAAGTCATCCGTCAGGCCAAACAATTTATGTCTAATTCAGTTCCTGGATTTCTTACATATTTTTTTACAGAATCAAAGACACAGTTCCACATTTAACGGAATTTCCGCATTTAACGGAATTTCCGCTAGTTATTGAACTGAATCATACGCACAAATTCTTCGCTTCAGAGATGTTTTTAAAAAAATTAAGCAGAAGCTATCCGACATATTTCACCGAGGCTATTTTCAATTCACTGCGCTTAGCACCTTCAAGTTAGATCTGCAACTAGAACATGGTGCAGATTATACATATGTTGCTGGCGACATGGCAAAGTGTCCGGACTTGAGATTCTGTTATACGTAAGTACGCATAGGTTTTTTAGTTTAATGCTTCGACAAACCGTTCAGCAACTACTACGCGCCAAAAAGTTAAGCTGGACTTAAGCGGCTAAAGCGGCATTACACGCTCGTATTACGTTGCAAAATGTTCGGAAGGTTGAGCAATTACCTTAAACTTGAACTACAAAACACACTTGTCAAGTTGTACATCGTGATAATACTTTAGGAAAGTAGCGAATGTAAATTAGGTTTTGGTGACTTTATGCAAGTTCCACTAATCGCTCTTGAAATGTGAAAGATATTTTTGTTGGTTAAATTGAAAATTATATGCAATGTTACTGTTAGTGAGCTCGTTCACTTTATAGGGTGCATGGTTTGTTGATTTGATCTGAACTGTGTGAAAGCATAGGTTGGCAATCAGCCTTCACTATCTGCTTTTTAAGATTCCACAGCCAGAACGAGTTGGCAATATTATGCATGCCTGCTTTCGTCGTTGAATTGAGCTTATGATTAGTGCACATACTCATACATTAGTTCACAGCCTCAAAACCAGGGATGGCAATCGCATCGATGATTTTCTTCGGTATTTGTTAGGCCGCATTTACACGGGCGACTTTTTTGCGTGCGATTTTTTCATAAAAATAGATGTAGCAAAATTGCATCTATTCAATAATGGTTTTCATTGTGATGAAAATTATCTTACTGCTGAAAATGACTGTCAAGTTGTTTCCATTCCGATAGTGATATTCTAAACCTTTTATAAACAAAATCGGAACTGATCTCACTGCGATTTTTTATCGCAGCACCGATTCTCTTCTAAAGTTTTCAATTATAACAATATTGGTATGAAACCAACTTAAGACAATTATTTCCATCAGTAAGGTCCCAATCATCATGATCAAAATCGCCGTTGAGTAAATGTAACTTTGCCAGATCCATTTTTATCAATAAATCGCACGCAAAAAAGTCGCCCGTGTAAATGCGGCTTTACGGAGAAAAACTGCGATGCGATGCAAAGTAGAATAACATATACGATTTTTTTTGCGATAATTTGAAATTTTTTCGATGCGATAATATCGCATCTACTTTGCGATTATTGATTTTTTAAACTATTTTGAAATTTAAGTTTGTTGCCTAAAATTTAGCACTCCGTTTACAAGCTATCAAAGCTTTTATTTAACCACATTTGCAAATCAGTATAAAACGAAAAGTTGCTGCAGTATCTTTTTGATGCCTGATGCTTCAAATACCGACAGTGAAAGCCCATTAAGTGTTACTGCTTCCACAACTGCTTTCTTGAAATCTGAAACGCCGATGGTATAATCGACTTGGCTGGTCGCATTACAGTAACGAAGGCATCTAAGGTGGCACTTGAAGACGCTGCAGATGAAGACCGATGTTTTGATTTGATCAACGTTTCATGCTGTTCGGGGGTGTTTGCGTTTAAGATGCTGCATTAGATTGCCTGAGTGAAAATAGGATTTGCCTGTCTCGTTAGGCACAGGCGTCGCTGCAAACTTACTAGACTTGCACCTTGCAAGAACTTTTTTTCCTTCTTTCCTTTCGAAATACTCGCGGAAATCATTATCCAACTTTGGCATGATTTTCCTGCTGCAAAGCTAGACGTATTCGCAACCAGAGGGAGGACGTCCTTGGCCTCGAGGACACATTTTGAAGTTCTTGGCATTGGCCTCAAAGCCTCAGGTCCTCGAAAATTGCCCTGTCCTCGGCTCGAGGAAAACACTATTTTTTGAACCGTTGAAATTTTGTTGGAAAACGCCAGAAACCTCGCGGAAAATTTGCGAACACCTTTTTTGTTTTCCTCAATTGGAGCATAGGCGTAGCCAAAGGAGGGGGGACCAGGGAACCCGCCCCCCTCCCAACTGAAATTTCACCAATAACAAGAATGTGCCAAAAAAGCTTACTGCTTCTTCAGTTTCAGTTTCTTTTTAGCATTTTTCATTTGCAACAGTAACTAACAACAATATGGAAGACCAGGGGCCCCGGGTCCACCTCAATTCAATTTTTGCCAACCAATTTAAACGTATAACGCGGAAGAAATGGAGAGTTTTCGTCCTAGAAGTTGCTATGTCAGACCTTCATATAGCCTTTTTAGGAACGTAATGCATTAACCAGGGCCGGATTGACCATGATATGGCGCAGTACCAGCTAGGGGCCCTGCGCTCAAATCGTAAGACTTTTTTTGGTCTTCCCCTATATTTGGCAGAAAGATGTTGCAAAAATCCCCAAACTGCCAGGGGCCCGGCGCGATGTAAATCCGGCCCGGCAATAGCATGGTTAGTAGGCGTAACCATGTATTGTACCATTTTTCAATAACAATTTAGTAATTCGCCTCCAACTCCACAGTTTTTACGCACAAAACACTTTTAAAAAAATTAGGCTTGGAAAATGCTGATTGAACAAATCATTGACTTCAATTGAGGAGCCTGGCCCCCTGGCCGAACATATACTCGTATAACTGGTTATTTTCAAGACAAAATAAAAATCTTGGAGTGGATTATTACTTACTGCTAAAATGTAGCCAGAGACAGAGCACCTTACTTTCCCCTACCTGGACCAAATCACTTACATCTAAAATGTATCTCAAAAATGCGAGATGTTGAACGTGTTTTGGACTTAAATTGCAAGTAAAAGGAGCATTAAACAACTTAATTTTTTGATTGGCTTTCAAATTTCAATAATCTAGTGCTTTCAAATGGCTCTGAACACGTGCGAAATGTAATTCAATGGCATTAAAATAGCTGTTTTTTTCCAAAAAAATTACAAAAAATTGCCCAGCGGCTGCTAAAGTCTCTGGCGGCTGGGAGCCCCGCCCCCAGACCCCCGTCTGTGATATGTTTGAGTTACTCTAGCTTTCTCAACACGTCCTCAAAGATAGATATTTGCACTTTTCAACTATTAGTTTAAGCCCTCTCTCTTTACAAAATCCTGGTTAAGTGCCAACAAGCAACGGTTTCAGATCTTCCATCCTACGATATCTTTGTCCAACAAAAAGTTCCTCTTTTGAAAATTTTTGATGATGTCATTTCATTTGATTTGTAATTTGAGCCCCCCCCCCCAATCAAAAATTCTGGCTACGCCTATGAATTGGAGATTGCCTGAAAAACTTTTTGAAGACCTTTTTTCTTTTGTTTTTTATTTGGAGAACACTTGCGGCTGTGTCCTTGGCCTTGGCCTCGAGCAATCCTGTCCTTGGCCTCGAGATGGTTTGTCCTAGAAAGAGCTGTCCTTGGACTCGGATTTTTTTTGTGTTCTTGGCCTTGAGCCTTGTGTCCTCGACTCCACCTTTGTTCGCTACTAACGTAGTCTGGAAGCTCAGCCAGTGCGAGATTTTAATTCCGAGATGCCGCCTTAGCAAAAAAACTAAGCAAAAGTTATTGCGTCATAACTAGGATCACCGCATGCACACACGGTGCTCCATGCTCACACGCGTCAATGCCAAAAACTGAAAAGCACAACTTAAAAAGCAAGTGTCAGTCAAAATCGGTCAGAAAGACGAAACAGTTAACTTATGACCAAACAAAAGAAACTAATAGAATTAAAGACAAAAAAATCGAAAAAATCGCAGATTTTTTTTGTCAAATTCTGCAATGCGATTTTTTTGGTTGTTTTGATGCGATAATTAGATGCGATATTTTTCCGAAAAAAACGTGGGATGCGATGCGATTTTCGATGCGATGCGATTGTCATCCCTGCTCAAAACCATTAATTTTCGAGTGTTTCAGCATCACGTTACTTTGTCTCAACGCGGTTCCTAACTTAATTTGCATTTTGCTCAGAATTTGCGTTTGTAAGTTCAATCGTTTAATTATCGTTCTTGACCATTTCCTTTGCAATTCACAAATCATCACCTATCGCTGAATTCTGTTAAATTGGCTTTGAAGCAACTTTACGTCATGTTTCACGTCACACCCTTTTTCCACATTGAACGCGTGAAGCATTGGTAGCGATCATTTTGAGTTGACGGCAGTGCAGGAAACACCGCACTTATTTTATCTGGATTAAGTTTATTTCTGTTGCTGATTTGTTTGAAGTTTGGAAAGCCTCGGTTAAATTTTTGCTTCCTTTTTTTGAATTCGTCATATTTTAATCTGGCGGAAACCAATATATTTTACTTTTACAATATTTATAAGCTTGGTGTTTGGTGTTCAGTTCAGAAACGTTAGTGGAAAGGAAGTGAAGACCCGCAAGCTCCTCCGGGGTTACCGTTAAATGTTACCTGTTGGTAACATCGAGTTATTCTTGGAGACCTGCCGATAAGGTTCAAATGCCACCTTATATATTGTGATGGTTCAGTTAGATTGGCTAGAAACCAGCAAACGAAAACAGAATTTAACCATAGAATTTTTTCACACAACATAAGTGATGGCATCAACTGTAATGGTAGGTATTTTTAGTGGCTAGGTTTAGTTCATTTGTACTTTGAAAGTTTTATATTTCTCGATTATGCGTTATATACAGTATGTTGTTTTTGATAAAAGCACACTGATATGCTTTTTCGACACAATTGTTCAAAAGTAATTCAAGGATGGTAATAAGTATGTTTTAGAAAAGGTTTTGTTGGTACAAGAAATCAGGTAAAACAAAAACGGAATTACAAATGTTTTTCATTTGCCTTCCTGTACGTTGTTAAGTTGCATGTTTTTTTGGCTGAACGTTATTCCATTTCTGGCTCGCCGTCAAGTGGTAACCTATAATGCGGTACTTTGGTTTTCTAGTTTTCAATACTCAGTTGCAAGATGGATTCCTGTACTTCGTTACCCGTATCTGTTTCAGTGAAACAGCAACGTGAAATTTAATTAATTGACTACTAACAAAAATCTCTATTTAGCGTGATTGGAGGTTTGTCAAGAATGTGAAGAATATCATGATTGAGCTGTATATCCAGATGTTGGGGTGTTGGAAGCTGGTAACGAGAACATCGTACGTGACAATGCTTAGCATTTCGGATGGGCTGTACTAAGGCTCCCCCCCCCCAATGAAAAATAACGTCCTCTTGTCGAAAAAGAACGTGCTCCTTTCGTGAACCTACTCAAAAATTTTTTTGAAATTATGCTATAAAATAATTTACAATTTCACAAATACATCACCAATATTGAAGAGCAGCCAGAGTTTACGTTTTAAAACTCTGAATTTTTCACTGAATATAAAACAATCTCGTCTGTGTTTCAAACCAATTTCGGACTATTTCAGATGCTGTTTAAAAGTATCAATCCACGAGGCCAATATAATCGATCATGATGTTGCAATCGCGCTCGTGAGAACAGCAGGCAAAATCAACGGAGTTTCGAAAAGTATTGCGTCATACTCACAAGTTTATTTACGTCAACTCCATTTTTTTGGCCGATCTGTTTCCACTTTAAACAGATTAATGTACGCCAGTGTCGCAAAAATGTTCATTCAAGCTGCGCTAACGTTCGGGAGCACCGCATTGTGTTTGAAGCAGTGTCGTCGCTACGAGGGGCAGTGGGGCCTTGCCCCCATTTCGGTTTACTGAAAATTTGGAACATCACGTAACGACAAGACAAAAGACAATGATGCGAAAACGAATCATAGCGTTCAAATCTAATTCTCATTTGACGTTTTCTTGTAACCAACTGCTGTAACACAATTGTAACGCAACAATGCGTCTTATTACGCGTGCACATGTTTTCATTTTTGCTTAGCTTACTCGATATTTATTGTGATTTTCCAACCTTGGGTCGCGTCGCACATCTGGGTCGGTAAGTATTTACGGATGTGTCGCGGAATAGAGATGCAAATTCCAATAACTTCCAAACTTCAGCAATTTAATTGTTTCAAATGGCTCCAACTACTTTCGAAATGCAATCAAAATGGCGCTAAAAAGGTAAATTTTAACCAAAAAAAAAAGTCGCCAAGCGGCTGGGGGCGAAGCCTCCAGATCTCTGCGGCTGCGGGCTCGACCACCTACCTGTTTATGTTTGTTAGAGCACACTAAAGATTGTTTAGGTCGCAGTCACAGCTGCGGATAGATTTTGCTAGCGAATATGGGCCGCAGACGAAGAGATAAGAAACGCTACTGGCCCTTAGTCTTTTTTTAGACATGATTATAGAATGTTTAAAATTACGCGTACTTTGTAACCATGTAAAACATTCAGTCTCTTTCAGTGCGCACTAGCATTCGGTTACCGCCCCCTTACTTCGTTTGCTGTGACAACGGCACTGGTTTGAAGTAGAATATCTGATGTCTCTGCTGGAACACCCACCAGGTTAATTGGTCAAGAAGAATGGAAATGACCACGGTGACCTAGCACAATCTAGTAGTTTGCACCAAGTTTAGAAGCACTGTTGATATGTCTGCTGTCCGTCTTGGAAATTATGACGTTCATATCGTACTGAACAGGGGTGCCGAAACCCGGGGGGGATATATTCCCCCAATAATTTGACTATGGTCTGCATCTGAGCGCTGGATGATCTTTGGACTTTTTTTTGGTCTTCACTGGCTTTCGGGGACAAAAACTTCAATTTTCAGTGAAAACGTTTTTTTTTTGGTCTTCACTTAATTTTGGGGACAAAAACTTTTCAAATTTTCCGTGAAGACCTTTTTTTGGTCTTCACTTGATTTGCTTACGTGAAAACAATAGTAGTCGTGCTTCACCCCCCCCAATGTTGAAAATAGGGCGAAATTGGGATGAAATTGCGAATTATCCCCCCCAACGCTTAACATAAATCGGCACCACTGGTACTAAATATTCCGCAAAGTAAATGAAAAATAGTCTACGAATGGGTGAATTGCTTGAAATCAGCTAAGATTTTGCCGTCGACATGGCCATAAGTACATAACAGCGCCGTCGCTACGGGGGAGGGGGGGGTGGTACGGTTTTGGAACAACACGTAGCGACAAGACAATGGAAAAAGGAATGGTAACGTTCAAACATAATTCGCGTTCGAAGTTTTCTCCATTCTTAGCGAAATTGCTGGCCACTAACTGCTGTACATAAATGCGAGACAACAATCTGTCTTATTAACACGCCTTTACGGATGTGTCGCGGAATAGGGGTGTAAGCGTATAGTATCGTTACAGGTACTTCGTTAGTGATTAAGTCCTAAAACAATACTTGAAAACATTCTTTAAAAGACTAGTTGTTATTGTTTTTTTTAGAGCACACTCAAAATTTTTTTTAGGCGGCAGTCAGTTGCGCAACCATGGGAAGGGAGCTTCAGCCCCCTTTAGCCAAGTCGCTTAGAAAATTTAACCCCCAAATACAAGCATTTAAACATGTTTCGGACTTGATTTAAGTATAAGGGGGGGGTTCAGAAGGGGCTAGGCAATATGATTCTTTTGATGAATTCTAAATTTTAGCAATTTATTGTAGTTATTCGTATGGTTTCCAAAACGTGTAAAAAGTGATGGAAATGGCGTTAAAATCGCTATTTTTTCCCGCAAAATCACAAAAATCACCCAGCGGCTGGGGGCTCTGCCCCCACACCCCCTCTGTGATACGTTTGAGTTGCAACAGTTTGTTCAGCAAGGGGCCTAAATTAGACAATTTTTGTGGAAAAAATTTACTCATGGCTCAATTCCCCTTATCAAAATCCTGGTTGCGCTTCTGGTCGCATCTACTGCTACTGACGGATTTTTCAAGCGATTATATGGGCCGCATACGAAACGAGCTAAGAAACGCTGCTGGCGTTATGTGTCTCTTTTTTTCAGACATGAATACGAAATTTTTAAAATAGCGCATAATTTGTGCGAGCCAAGTCAACTGACCGCGACAAACGGACCGCGAACAAACTGACCGCGAAGCAACGATTTTGTTAAAGTGATTTCGTCACTAAGTGAGGGTTTGGGCAAGATGGCTCTGGGGATAGTAAAAATACATTTAGGATCGTCCTTCTCAGTCAATTGGCGTTGTTCGCAGTCAGTTGTCGTGGACCCTAATTTGTAGCCGTAAAATATCAGTTTTTATGTGCGAAAGTTCAGTTCATTTTGGTCCCCCCACTTTCGGCTAGTGTCCCCTCACTTCGGCTGCTCTGGCACAAAAAGAAAATTACAACCAAGAGCTCAAACAAGTCATTGGTTTTTACTCGCTTCAAACGAGTAAAAGCTTCAAACGAAGTTTTTACTGGTATTGGTTAACAGCGCTGCCGATAACGCTACGTGTCTTTGTATCTGTTTGGTGACGTTTGGCTTACAAAAAACTAATTGCAATGAAAATCAGAACGGCCGAAATGCGTTTTATATAAGCGCAGAGCTGGACTCCGGAAATTTTTAGTCCGTAATTCCGCTGCTGCTTTATATTCGCGATTCGCTACCCTTTTTCATTGCTAAGCGTCAAGCAGGAAAGCAGCGAAAACCATTTTTATTGTGTTTGATTTAGCTCGACCAGGAATCGAAACCGAGTGTACACAATGTAGCATTTATTTTTTTTCATTTTCAAAACTTTTATTGATCGTCTCTCATTTTTGTTGGTAATGCTGATAAGTACACAAACGACAATGAAAATAACACACAAAGTTATCACTGAAATCCCAAAGCACGACCGAATTACTTTGAGCCAGGCCCGGCGCCACGGGGGGGGCATTCCGGAGCCGTGCCCCCAAATGACTGCTTGTCCCCCCCCAAACGAGGACTGTGCCCCAAAGAAATTAACAGGCTCGAGGCTACTGGAGTGCAAATCGAGGCCTACGATTCCCAAATTGGTGTTTACCGCCCTAGAATTAGTGAACAAGAACTGCGTTTTTGTACTTTTTGTAAACTTACGCCGGATTTCATTTAAGTTTTGGGACGAAGACCTTTTTTTTGGTCTTCACTTCAGATTTCCAGGAAAACCGCAAGAATTTTGAGACGATAACCAGAATTTGTGGAAATTTTGGGACGAAGACCTTTTTTTTGGTCTTCACCTTTTTCGTTTGATCCATACTCGAATAAACTTCTCGTGCCCCCCTTGAATTAACACAATTAAACTTTGGCATACAGTCTTATCTTTTGCCTGAGAGTACGCTTGGCATACAGTCTCACGATCTCACTTTTGCCTGAGAGCGCATCCGTAACCTAAGCTCGTCGGGCGACCTTCGATACCGGTACATCGTAAGCCAGTATTGCCGTCCACAGTTTGAAAGCTACAAGAATTGCAGCAGCAGTTTTCTCAACGGTATGAGCGAAATCTAAAACAGAAAATTTGACATTTAGAGCAATTTATAAACGGTAAGACTAGAAGTATATACTATTCAGTATTCACACTGTCAGTTTTGTCTTTTTATTTGAATTGAAATCAAAGAACGCACTTGTTCAGCAATCAACTCTACAAATTGTTTCAAAAATATGACGCAATGTCCGGCCACTTTAAAGGGCCATTAGCGAACTGCCCAAAGTGCAGCTCGCGACTGATCGCTGCCTGTTTGGTGCAATCTGTGTGCTGTAACGACGCTACAACGCTTCGTAGAGAGGTTCTTGAAACGCAGAGAAGCAAACGGCTAACACATTAGAAAAAAAAATCCCTTTTACTCCCCACTTCACGTTCACCGCATAGATGGATTGATCCTGCCATACACTCTTTATTTAGTAGACTGGAAATAGACGGGCGTAGAAAAACAGAAGAGCATCAAAAAACGTTTGCTCTTGTTGCAATTTTTTTTTTGCGGTCACGCGTATTCGACTGATTTGATTGGACATATTCTTAGCGCGAGTGATCCGAGAAAAAAGTCACGCTGAACGGATTGGACGAATCGGCATATTGTAAAAAAATAAACCGTGAAGAAAAAAAAGATATAACTGTCAGTTTCCGGTCTACTAATAAAAAGTCTATGATCCGATTGAAAATAAAACCCGCTGGCTGCAAGAAACTTTTCAAACGATCGACCAAAGGACGGCGCTTTCTATCTATATCCTTATTGTCAGCGCTCTTATGTCCTGTTTACAGATCAAAATTGCAAAAACCACACTTACAAATGAACAGATGGAAGTCTTGATCAATAAGAACAGCAAATACTGCAGCCATCCAACAAAGCCTTAGTGGAAGGAACAGAACAATGAAATGTCTTCATGTGATTGCTTCTGCCGTCGCAATAATATATTCGAAAAGTTACAATAGCTTTCATCAGCATTCGACGAAGGTCTGTCTCATCACTTGATGTACAAAAACATGCTGGGGATCTAATAAGAAAAACAAGTTTGATTTTAACACATTGCACTATTTGCTTGTTACTTCTTCACCTTTGGGATAACGGTTATACACCAGCAGGACTTTTATCCAATCATCTTGATTTACTAATTAGCTGCTTTAATTTAAAAGATAAGTGCTGTTACAATTTTTAAAAACCATGCCTGTACGGTAGTTGACTTAAAAAAGTTACTAACAATCGCAATTCAAATTCACTGGCAATGAATTATTACTCAATCACTAGAAAATAAGGAATTAAAGTCATTAAGTGTTTGTAGAATATTTTATTGGTTGTCACTTTGCTCTACTTAAAGGTAGATGTTACCAAAATTTATATCAGTTATACAGGGTGTTCATAAAGTCCTGATACAATTTCAAAATTTTTTTATGAAGTCAATTCTAAAATATCTTAACCAGATTGATTTTATTTTAAACAGTGTTGCTTTTGTGTTTAAGATATGATATTTATGTGTTTTATGAATGTGTTAAATAAACCCCTTATTAAGTGGTTACTCATCAAGAAAAGGCACAATGTGTATCCTGGTTCATTGAAACAAAATTGGACGTTCAGATTCAGCAAAAATACAGGACGAAGTATGGAAAAAAACCACCATCACGTTCTTCAATTCGTCGATGGCATAAGAAATTTATGGAGACAGAGTCAGTGTTGGATGCAGTGAAAAGTTCCTTAACCTCAGAAATTTGTTGCAGCATGCTCTCTGCAAACTCTTTTCGTTTAGGCTTGTCATTTGGCTGAAGTTTCTCTAGCATTTGAACTTTGTAAGCATACAATCGTAACCTTTTGCGTCGTAGAACCTTGTGCACAGTTGTAGATAGTAATTCCAATTTTCTGGCAGCTGTATGGATGGACTTCATAGGAGAACGACTAAACGCTCGTCTTACACTCTCGATGTTTTCCACAGATGTTCTTGATTGCCCACTTCTCACTGATTCCAATACTGACCCTGTATCGATAACTCTTTGGTGCCATCGATGAATTTAACAACATGATAGTGAATCAACAACATGATAGTGAATCTTGTCCATTCTTAGTCCTGTACCTTTGCTGAGTCTGAACATTTGATCTTGTTTCAATGAACCAGTACACACATGGTGCCTTCTCTTGAGGAGTAACCATTTATTAAGGGTTTATTTAAAACATTTATATAACACAAAAAAATCATATCTGAAACACAAAATTCTATTTTAAATAAAAATTTTTAGTAGCACTGATTAAAATGAATCCAGCCAGGTTAAGATATTTTGAGAATTGACTTCATAAAAAAATTTTGAAATTGTAGCAGGACTTATGAACACCCTGCATATCTGACTATCAATTTATCTAAACCTGCTTAAGCTTATTTAGACGGTACAGGTATTTTAAATTGTAGCCAAGAGTCAAGTTCTATACTGTACTTCAGAAAAAATTGAATACTGAGGCAAAGTCCCCAGATAGTGTTTGTGATGTCACAATTGATTCTAGTTGTTGTTGATTAAGGCATAATATCCGATATAAACCACAACAGCACAATGACTTTACGTATCTGCTATAATTGCAACCTTGAGAATACTACCAATGCGACTTGGTTATTGGTGAAGTTGAATTTGTGATATTAACTACATTAGTTAAAGACACAGTTAATACCTTTTTCAAGTTTTGATTTCGCATTTCATTGTTTATGTTGTCTCCATCGACCCAGGTGAAATTTCTTTGGCTGCTGACGTTCAAGGTTACCAGTACATTAACAATATTTTAAGGAAGCATCCAGCACTGAAATCTTATGCACTTTCTACTACGTCATGTGACTTGATGAATAGGCAGGCTTGTTCTACGCAATTAAACAAATATGACATGTATATACACACATGGTGATAAAGCCACAACAACAGCAGAAGTGCACCTTTCACAACTAAAAATAATTAATCTAAAAAAGCTGAAACAACGTAAGAGACATTTGAAAAACACGAAACTTTATTGGGCTTACTGTTTGAACCTAGCAAATAATTTTGCTGTAGTGCCAAATTCCACCTGTTGCAAGACAGTGTCAGACGCTAACTATTGCATGATCTACTCACTTTTCATAGTAATGACTATTGACTACCAATAATTCATGCTTGGAGGAATTTGGACTTGCTTAGGAGTTGGTGCAAATGTGTAATTAGCAATTGCTACAGTATACATACAACATACAAACCTTGTTGTGTGTCACCAGAAATGTAAATAAAAATTACCACAGGAGTGTTTGGGATTTAAACTAAAACAATAATTCATTAGTTATGTCAACAGTAAATAAATGAAACATTACCGACACCATTCCCAATAAATCAACATTTATTAAAATTTTCAACCGGTTGAAAATGTGAAAGTAAGATCCTTTCCAATTTAAATTCAAAAATGTTGGATAAAATGTCAATGAAAAAACATCCAAAATTATACAAATTATAATACTTATCAAGTAAATTTGAATATCCAAACAACATCATTAGTTAATAGGCCTACAAATAGAGCTCGACCGATATGACTTTTTCAGGCCGATATCGATATTTTGGAAATTTTTAGGCCGATACCGATATCGATAACCAATACATTAACTTATTAGCTACGAAGCTTTGTCACTATTTTTCAACTAATTTGACACTAAAAGCTTCACTAATCCCCATCCAAAGAAACACTATTGCAAACACAAGCCACACTCCAGTATTATTCAATGAAAAAACAAACAAAAAATACAACGATTTGGCAATTATAGGCAAGAGCGGTTGTACTTGCTCTCAAAAATAAACAGTTTAAGGTAATTGTTCTAAGCCGATATTTTATCAATGGGAAACACCGATACGATATATCGGCTTGACCCTGATATCGGCCGATATATATCGGCTGACCGATATATCGGTCGAGCTCTACCTACAAACATGGAAAACAAAATGATCTATGTGAGAATGTGGTTGCTAAATAACAATCAAACTTAAGATAACAGTGAAGCGTAGACGAAGCAGAATCAACATGTGATCAAAAAATATGAGCGTAAATTCAGAATTACAGTATGCACAGAATAAAATTAAAATATGAATCACAGTATTGCATATACCGCCACCGGTACATCATTAATATCGCGATGAACTGACTCTAGTAAAATGAGATAAGTGAACTGAAAGAAGTAATTCCAACTTGTTACAATAAGCATAAGTTACCAATTGGACTCAGTTGTGGTAGCACATTCTACATTAAGTGGTTAATAAGCAAATTTTGTACAAAATGCTATAATTAATGGGTGGTCAATGCATCTTCATCAACATTATTGCTAACGTTATCCTTAAAATAAAGAGGCAAATAAAAGGTAAATCATTGAAATGAAGAGCAAATGTAGGGCAAACTAAATGCTTAAATATGTACAGTAAATAACCAAATTTAAAATCTGGTCATAAACAAATTTTTTGATTTTAAAAATTATCGGTAGTCACTCTTGAAGTTTTTTAGTGCTATTAACTACGCTAGATCCTGGACCTATTGTGCTTCATAGTAATAACTGACAAAAACTACCAATACTAGTATACAGTATATCTTGATTCACTCAGCACTCGACCAATTTTCAATAACACAATTGGTTTGAATAATCCCTACTGCCAGATTGTAGGTACCGGTAGCCTACTTTGTTTAAGTGAGTTATCAATAAAGTTATAGGCCTATAGGCTACAGTAGTCTGCTAAGTCTGTAACACCAACAATCAACATTAAAGTGAATACATTGGCTAGGCGTACTTAAAAGAGAACTCTACATAGGCTCGGGGCTGTAACAGGCCTTTTCTACCGTTTTTCTTTCATTGGATTTTGAATGCTGAGTAACAAGTTAACAACACTAACACCAAAATACCACCGCAATGGCCTACTGCAGACTGTACTAGAACATTTGATTGTCTGCACTAGCACATAAGTTTATGATAGCAGCTGCACAGCACAATAAAGCTCATTTTCAGTTAAACCAGGGATACAGTAGGCTATATTAATTACAGTAGTATATCCCTGGTTAAACATTGATATACAAAATAACGAAACAGATAAATCCTACTTGCAAATTTACTACCTTTGTGCACTTATTAGCCTAATGACTGTCAAACAAAAAACTTCTCATCTGTCAACCCATAGATTCTTTCTTATTCTTTCTTTATTGCCCGCTTTTCCGTGAGGTTTGCGGGGGCAGTAGCTCAAGATTGAGCCTCCACACCTCACGGTCTTCCATCACCTCCATCATTTCGCTTGGGCGAAGTCCCAAGCGATTTCATCCAAGATCCTCAATGTAATCGGTCCTTCTAGTTCTAGGTCGTCCGATTGGTCTTCTCCCATTTGCTTTGGCATGTAAAGCTTGTTTGGGGAGTCTTTCCTGAGGCATTCTGCTTACATGGCCAAACCATCTAAGCTGAGATCTTTCAATTCGGAGAAGTAACGGCTCGATGTTAAGAGATTTTCGAATTTCAGAGCTACGCACCTTGTTAAACAGTGTAACTCCTTCGATTCTTCGTAAAAACCTCATTTCGGATGCTTGCACTCAGGGATGTGGAAGCGGAAGCTGGAAGCGGAAGCGGAAGCGGTGGAAGGGGTAAATTTTTGTGGAAGCGGAAGCTGGAAGCGGTAAATGGGTACCGCTTCTGCTTCCACTTACGTTGTTCGACAATACTCGCACTAAATGTTTTTTTTAACACAAAACAAACAATTGAAACATACCATTACAAGAGTTTGTGAAGCCAGCTGTTGCAGAAAGTATCCACTCTTAAACTCGCAAAAATTTGAATCCACCGCTGTTTGCTAAACTCATTGCCCTCAAATGCGAATCGGGGCAATAACTTTTTAAATCTTTGGTTTAAAACTTTATAAATACTGGCAAAGCCATATTTTGCCGAAATTTCAGCAACAATCCCAGTTCACACTTGGAAAACAAAGCTTCGTGGTTTCTCATTTACAAATTATAAAAGGCAGTTAGCGAATACCAAGTTACCAACGCACTATTTTGCAATCTTTCGACTGTTGGCAAATCTCGCAAGTTACTATAGATTCACAACGGGAAGTTTTATTACTCAAATAAAATCAAGCTTTTTGAAGTAATGTTAGTTAATATAGTTTTTAAAATAATTTAATTTCATTGTCATTATAGTATTATGAAAGAAAACTGAGTATTTTGATGTTGCTTTCGCGTATTCCATTTGACGATTCTTTGCGGTAAGTAATTTAATTGTGAGTGTGTGGCGTTAAATTTGGTGATAGGAAAATTCTCTGGGGACAATAGCGTACGTTTGTAATGTTTGGGTTCGTGAATCACGAAAAAAATATAAAAACAATAGTCGCAGTGCGCTCACTTTCTCAAAACCGCTGTTTTCATTATTGAATTTAATTTTATTGTAAAATACTAACCTACCAAGCTGACGGTACTTCGGTCGATTTAATAAAGTGCCTTTCTTGCAACCACCTATGGAGTTTGGTGACGTATCAAAGTATTTTCCTACGTCCAAACTTTAAACTTGTTTACGATTAACGATATGCAACTCAATTCATTGTTTTTCTCGTGTTTACAAGGCGGTGAGAATTCGTAGTAGATGACGTAAGTATGTAATAAATGACATGCATATTCGGCGTATAAATAGAGATACGACGATTCAAACTTGATATTTGACCAAGTAAATTTAAGTAGCTCGTACTCATAGCCTAATACGTATTGAGCAGTTGAGAATTAAGTAAAATTCAGTGCGTTTTTGCTTCATTCAGTAAGTTAAATGTTCATTACTTTGAATAAAATGTCGTAAATTAATCACATTCGCTCTAAATTATTTTTTCCCAAGTTAAGCAAAATAAAATTAAATCAGGTGGACAGTTTGTTACTTGATCTTCGTGTTTATTAAGCCGTTTAACATACGTGCGAATATATTTTTTGTTTCATTTAAGAACTATATATACGCCTACTTTTGATTACAGACAAGGATAGCTTGTTTAGAAATCGGCATTTTCAAGCAGATCTTAGCCACTAGCCGGATATTTTATTTTCATCTGCCCTCGATCCGCCGAATACTTAATTCGTTTCGAACTAAAATTAATTACGATCCTGAAAGATTTTTGCTGCTGTGCACTCTTAGATGCATAAAGAAGAAGAATAAGGTTTTATAAGTGATTAGGTAAGTTTATATAGATTTCAGTAAAGCACTAAATTGTTTCTAACAGGCGAATAATTTCTGTAACTACGGGCGGCAAAGTAGGCCTACGTATATTTGCTAATGTAAACGGAGCAGCTTATTTAGCTGCGCTTTCTAATAAACATTTATTTGATAGAGCAACGTAATTTTATATGTACTTTTTTTGCCATTTAAAGAAGTTTACAAAGCTGATATTTTTAATTCTGACACGCCGCACTATCACACAATGTCCCAAACAAGATGGAGTGCCGTTTACGACCATTTTGTTGAAGAGGGCAACAATTTTCGTTGCATTGTACTTTAAAGTGATGGAATTTTGGAATGCAATTCACTGGTTCCAAAACTGAAGCAGGGAAGCGCTTCAGCAAATTTAAAAAGGCATCTAAAACGCCATCACCAGCAAACGTTTCAAAAAGTTGAGCAACAAGATTCTGCCACTACAAAAAAAGCCAAGTTAGAGAAAGTAAAAGGCCAAAATGCCGTAACAAATTATTTTCAAAAGGTTAATCCAAATCCAAAAGCAACAACTTCCATCAATGCAGAAGACTTCAAAAACGGCATTTTAAAAATGGTCGTTTACAATGGAGTTCCTCTCACGTTTTTTCAGGACGATGGCTTTCAACTTTTAAATGGGGACTTTGCCAAAATCTTGGGAATTTCTTTAGGGCGGCAAGCCATTCGAAACATGGTTTTGAAAAGATCGAAAGAGGAGAGATCGAAGTTGAAAGGGTCTCTTTCTAAAACTTTTGTCGCGTTTAAGTTTGACGGAGTAACTAGACTCCGTTCTCATTTTTTAGGATTCTCTGCCCAGTTTTTTAGCGAAAAACGCGGTCTGTCTGTAAAAACTTTAGCTTTAGTGGACACTGAAGCAAATCATACCAGCGCTCATTTAAAAGAAATTTTATTGAAAACTATGAAGGAGTTCAGCATCACAAAGCAACAAGTTTTAGCATGTGTTGTTGACAATGCATCTAATATGACACGAACTGTGCAGCTATTAAATGAAGATGAAGAAGATGAACAAAATGAAGATGATGAAGAGGCTATTCAAGAGATTGACCAAATGGGTACTGGATTTGATTGCACAATTTACCACATGAAATGCGCTGAACATACTTTACAATTGGGAATTCGCGATGTTTTAAAAAAAAGGCCGATCTGATAAGTTTTTAACAAAACTACGGAAAATTGCTCAGCATCTACGTGCACCACACACCGATGGAATTCTAAAACGACGAGCTGGAAAAGGGATGCTGATTGACATGCCAACACGTTGAGGAAGTACTTTCCTCATGCTTCAGCGTTTATTGGATTTGAAATCTTTTATTCAAGACCTTGGATCACAGGATTCTTATCTAACTGAAAGTGAATGGTCTGACGTAAAGATGATGGTCGATGTATTGCAGATCCCGCATGCTGCGACAATTTCTCTTCAAAAGCAAGATCTCACTCCAGGCGAATGCTTGCTTCAATGGAGAGAAGTCATGTTTAAATTGAACAAGCAAGACAACAGTTTGTCTCGTTCTTTGCATAACTCCTTGCTATCTCGCCAACAGCTTCTCTTGGATAATGATGCTTTCTTGGCTGCGATTTGGGTAAGTGCAAAGTAAAAACAGTTTAGTTTTGTATTAATTGAGCCACAGTTTTGTATAATCTTGAAAACTTTTAAATACGTAAAATGCTTGCCGTGTGATAGTCTTTGCAATTTGCATATGCACATAACATGGACTGTGCTTTAAATCTTGAGTGTTTAATATAAAAATAATTGTGTATAACGAGTCCAGCAAAAAAGCGACAAATCAATTTCCTAAATATGTTTTTGTTTTTTATAGGTTGATGCGCGATCAAGAATATTTTTAAGCAATGAAGAGCAAACTCGTGCAAAGAGCACTCTTCAAGCCCTTTTTTTGCGCATGCAAAGTCTGGCGCAAGCTGAGGGAGGAGCAAATGCTGATGAGGATTCACATGAAGTTGTGAATGTATCCTCTACCGATCCGGCACCAACATCTGATTTCGACGAATATTTGAATTCTCTGCATTCGGCCGCTGCAGAGTCATCAACTTCACCAGCCGCAACAGCAGATATTAGTGCATTTTCAGACGCATTGACTGAAGTAGAACGACTGGGACGATTGAGGCAGCTTAGTGTATGGGATATTATTTCCAAATATCCCCTCATTGTTCAACCAGTCTCGCAAGTGATTAGCTGTTTGCCCAGCACTCAGGTGTCAGTTGAGCGCATGTTTTCTCACTTGAAGTTGGTTCTTCGAGAAAATAGAGTTCGCATGGGTACAGAATTGACAGATGCGATTGTGTTTATGAGAACCAATAAATCTGTGTGAACTGCAAAATATTGTTACGCTTTGAGCTTTTATTGCATTTTGAAAAACTTGTGTGCTTTATTTGTTTAATTTCTGATATATTAAGTTACACTAAATTCTATCCTTTCAATACACGTTTGTATCGCTTTTGCTTTCAACTTATTTTACACTCACCATTTTCATTGGATTTTTCTTTTATTATAGCCGCTGTTTTCTTGTGCTTTTTTATTGCACTCACTGTTTTAAATTACTTGTTTTAATATTACTTTTTTTTATTGCACGGAGTATTGTTTTTCTTCATGTTTACTTTTTCTGTGTGTTAGTAATGAAATAAATCGTTTTCACTTTTCATTTACATACCAGTAACACGTTAATGCATTTTATTCATATTATTAGCTAAAAATATTATGATAAATTTTGGTAAAAGTGGTGGAAGCGGAAGCGGTGGAAGCGGAAGCGATGGAGGTGGAAGCGGAAGCGGTAGGAAAATACGCGCTTCCACATCCCTGCTTGCACTTGTGATCGCATTCTTTCGGTCATTACCCAAGATTCATGACCATAAGTGAGAATGGGGACAAAAACTGCTTTGAAAATTGAGAGTTTTGCCTTTTTTGACAATTCTCGTTTCATGACAACCGAGTAGTGCAAAGCTCGCATTACTGCACTAGCCTTGCCTATTCGGGTATCGAGTTCTTCGTCTTGCCTTCCGTCACTCGTAAATGCAACCCCAAGATACTTGAACTTCTCTACCTGCTTCAGTGTCGCTCCATTCACTTGTAATACGCATTGATCAGGGTTTCTTGAAAGATGAAGTACCTCAGTTTTGGCCGTGCTTATTTTCATTCCGGCGGTGTTGCATGCATCTGCAAAGCTATTTAATGCGCGCTGGAGGCCAGATTCTGTGGAAGAAAGCAGAACCAAATCATCTGCGAATAGCAGACGACTAATTTTGCAATTTCCAATCGTGGCACACTCATCAGCTTGGCTGTATTTGTCGATCCAATTCATGTAAACAATGAAAAGGAGAGGTGACAAAACGCACCCTTGCCGGAGTCCAACGCCCACATGGAACGGCGTTGATTGCTTGCCATTTACCCGAACACAAACCTCCGGTCTGCAGTAGAATGACTTAATAGCGCGTAACAATTGACCGTCAACGCCATACTCCTGCAAAACCTTCCAAAGTTTATCCCGAGTAACTCGGTCATATGCTTTTTCAAGATCGACAAAGCATGCAAAGAGATCTTTGCCATACTCCCAAGATTTCTCGAAGATTTGCTTCAGAGTGAAGATTTGGTCCGTGGTGCTGCGACCCGGACGAAAACCGCACTGACCATCTTCCAGTTTTGATTCCACTATTTCTGGACATTTCTTTTTAAGGCATTTGGCATATACTTTCCCTGGCAAACTAAGGAGTGATATCCCTCTGCAGTTTGTACATTGCTTGCGATCTCGTTTCTTGAATATCGGAATAATCACACCTGTTTGCCAATCTCTGGGAGTTTTGCCAAGCTTCCACGCAACTTGACACACTTGCGTTAACCAGCGAATTTCTTCTCCAGTCAGCGCTTTCAACATCTCGGGTCTGATTTCATCTTCACCAGCAGCTTCTCCAGATTTTATCCCTTTAATTGCAGTTGCCACTTCTGCTGCAGTGAAAACTTCGTCCTCCCCTAGATGTGTCACTTCGTGTGTGTCACGAGTCGATGCCTTTACAGGATTCAAAAGATCTTCAAAGTATTCTCTCCATCGTGAAAGGATTTCATTCTCATTCGTTAGAATGTTACCATCAGAATCCTTGATGGAGTACGTGATACTCGATCTTTTGCCACGTAAACGGCGGATGGTCTGCCAAAATACTTTGTTTGCCGAAAAATAGTTGGAATCCAACCGACGACCAAACTCTTCCCATGACTTCTCCTTGGATTTCTTTACTGCCGAAGTTGCCGCTTTTCGCGCCTCAGTGTACCGGGATAGCAAATCAGATGACGATCTGCCCTGTATCCAGGCCTTGAATGCATCTTTCTTTGCTCGAATAGCTTCTTTAACCTCTTGGTTCCACCAAGGTGTTCTTTTCTCACTATCGGCCGCCATTCCAAGCCGTTTTCGCCCACAACTTTCAGCAGCTGATGAAATGATTGCTGATCTGAACAGCAGCCATTCCCTCTCAATGTCCTCGGATACATCAGGAAGTTGTCTGAACTAAGATGATATACTGGATGCAAACTGTTTCCTTACTTGTTTGTCCTCCAAAGCCTCCCATTTGATCCGGTAAGTCACAGACGACCAGTTGGATCTCTTGTTAGGCCAAGGTTTCGAAAGTCGTAAGGAACATACTACCAGATGGTGATCAGTTGACAATTCAGCACCTCGCTTCACTCGAACGTCCAGCACATCAGAAAACAAATCTGACGAAACTATGCAAAAATCTATCAAAGATTTTTGATCCATGCTAGGTCGATTCCATGTATACTTGTGAACCTCTCTGTGCTGGAAAAAGGTATTCATGATGCGGAGTTCGTTGCTACAACAGAGCTACAATAAATACCTTCCGTTCTCATTCAGTCCAGTGACTCCATGTTTTCCGATCACACCCTTCCACGTATCTGTGTCTGTTCCAACATGTGCGTTAAAATCCCCCATAAGGACTGTAGATTCAGTAGCTGATACTCGTAGAAGAGCATCATTTACTTCATCCACAAAAGTCTGATATTCACTTGTGGCATTGGGGGCATATACCTGCAATAGGCACAATGACCAATCCAATACCTTAAGCTTCAACATACAGACCCGTGATCCCAAAGGAATCCAATCTGACACACAGTCTGACAAACAGGGGCTTGTGAGAATCCCCACACCCGCTTGTGCAGACATACTAGGATCAGCACCAGAATAGAAGAGTTTCCATCCGCCATCCAGATCCACAGTTCCAGAGCCACGTCGTTTGGTTGAAGAAACTCCGATAATATCGAGATGATACCGCTTTGCTTCCTCAACCAATTCTAGCTCTTTTCCTGTGAGGGTGAGGATATTCCAATTGCCCAACAGCATGTGGTGATGGTTGACCCGTGAGTGTGCGACATTATCTCGAGTACGAATACTCTGCGCTGCCTCCATTCGCCTCTTCAAATGTGTAGCGGGCACATTGGTGGAGCTGCCACTAGGGCTGGCTGGTGGAGATTGTTGCTTATTTTTCGAACGAGCCCCTCTGCCTAAGACTCGAACGCCATAGGGGTTTCGCTGAATGACGACGTGGGAGTCCCTAAGCGCTACCCTGCTGGACGAGGTTCCACTTGTGAAGGTGGCCCCATTAACGTCGTTCACGTAATTTTCATTATTTGTGCTCATCATGATTTGTTTTGCAGGTTAATCTAACTGCGGAGAGGTTTTATATCAGAGTTGTCCTTCTCCTAGGTTATATGCTTACCACAGCTGATGGGCATAACCAACCCAGGTTTTAAGTTTTCCAACTATTTTGATTTGAACTATACTTCGTCTCGCTTCTACCATTAGACCTATTTGGCATGGGTAACCCTTTCAGGAGAATTGAATCTCCAGCCAGTACAGCTCTGCAGGTCATTGAGGCACATAGACTTTTCCACCTCGTTATGGTGATAGTTCATGGAAAAGCTATGCATTGTAGGTCTAATTGCCGAGCTATGTTATTCTATGCCTACTGTGCCATAATAAGCCAATTATATGTCATACTATGCCTACTAAGCTACGGTGCCCAATTTGGCCTACTATGCCTGTTGTGCCATAATAAGCCTACTTTATGCCATACTATGCCTACCAGGGTGCCATGTTATGCCTACAATGTCATACTAAAGCTGCAGCACCTACTGTGGCACACTATGCTTACTAATACTATGCCTATTTTCCATAACAAGCCTCCTGTATGTCATAATCTGCCTACTAAGGTGTAATGCTATCCCTACTATAATATACTACGCTGCAGTGCCTACTGTGGGATACTGTGCAATAATAAGCCAACTATGCCTACTGTGCCATAGCAAGCTACAGTGCCTACTGTGACATGCTATGCTTACTAGGGTGCCATAACAAGTCTACTTCATGTTACACTATGCCTACAATGCCATACTAAGCCTACTACGACATAGTACTCCTTCTAACCTACGGTGCCAAAAGCCCACTACAGTATATTGTTGTAGTAACGCATATTTATCCTCCAGTCACCAGACAGCATCAGACGCTAACTTATTGGACGATCCGCACATTTTTTTATTGCAGTGACTACTTCGTGATTGGAGAAATCCGCACCTGCTTAAGGAGTTTCTGATGATCCAACGTTCCTGTAGATTTCTTCAAATTCTTGCCCACCGAATTTGCTGCTTGTTCAAAGCCACCAACCAGAGATAATTATCGTAAAACGTCTTATCCAAGGACGCAACGGCGTGACCAGGGTGCGGGTTGAACCCAGATCATTCAGTCAAGGTCGTCGTAAACAATTCGCCTTTACCCATTTGGCCAAGCTACCAACTATACTACACTCGAATGCTACTGGCCTGTTATGTCTACAATGTCATACTACGCCTACTATAACATACTAAGCTGTAGCGCCTACTGTGGGATATTATGCCTACTGTGCCATAATAAGCCAACTATATGTCATATTCTGATGTTGTACTATGCCTACTAAGCTACAGTGCCCACTGTGGCACACTATGCCTACTGTGCCATAATCAGCATACTATGTCTATTTTGCCATAATTAGCCTACAATATAGCATAACTATACCCATTGTACCATAATAAGCCTACGATATCTACAATGTCATACTAGCCTGTAGCGCCTACTATGGTTTTTAATAATATGCGTACTGTTCCTGTGGCTGTATCCCAATGATACAGCTGGGCAAAGAGTATACGCGTCACAGTTTTCTCTCTTCTCAAGAACCACAAAGGTTTAGAATGAAAGCATTTAGTGGCGGTAACTGTAAAACAGTTACAAATGTAAAAGCACATAAAAAAATAAAGCACATTAACAACAAAGCCATCAAAACACCATAGTACTGAAAACGTATGGCCAAACATACAATTTAATTGGCTGGCACATGGACAATGGACATTGAAGTAATCAACAATTCAAACAATTATTTTCCAAACACATGCCAAGTAATGATGACCCTAATAGCAAAATTTGGAATACAAAATGATTCTTACATGGGAAGTTGATGCATACACGTTACACAAGAATTAAGCAATCTGGTGCTTGGGATGAGTAGTAATTTGACTGAGATATAACAACTTGTGCGGAAATGCACCTCACGTGTATGCTTACCAGTTGAACTTAATCACAATTTCAATAAAAACAAAACAACTTAGCAATGCACAGTAAGCGGTAAAAACGGTAGGCCTATTTATCTAAAGTATATCGGAACATTTTATAGCTAACCTGCTTTTGACCAACTGTAGCCAAAGTAACTTCGAAAGCAATTCAATCCAATGATCAGTAATCAGTGATCTAAACATTTAGCACATTATTCATTGATATCACCTAAATCAGTATTTAGGCTATGCAATATCAGTTAGCAAATCAGACTTCCAAAAACAGATCAAATAAGCTGAAGCATTTCGATTATACACACATGATAAATGGTGAGCACTGAGCAGATACTGTATTTACTCCACTCTCGGTAGGCTAGCGTGACAATGCACCATTCCGCAATCATAGATTCATTAGAATAGGTAAAGCCATGACCATTAGTCAACAAACATAACTAACACAAATTCAAACAATTGTACTTGCAATATGCCTACTCAGCATTCATTCATTAAACTACAATAACATGATTAAGTCAAACACAATCGGCTTACCCAATATCACTGATGAATGCAAGCTCCAACAAGATCGTTCCATGTCGATTAGCCCACTTAATAATGCGAATAACTTAATTAAATGAACTGCTTCAGCCAACTACAAAAACCTACAGAAATTCTTTGCCAGTTTCTATTGACAACGTCAACAAAAAAAAAGGTTGCCAATTAAAAATAAATGAAACGTAAACGAATAACGCAACACTCCTCTCCAAAATAGGCTTTAACTACTCAGGGCAAAGACTGTTTTTTCTTACTCAGCAGTAGCAAGCAAACAAACGAAAAAGCAAAACAACAAAATGCACAATTTAGACCTATTTACAATCTTCTTTAACGTTCGTGTTTGGTTCTGCATCGGCAGAGATCACCCTTCTTCATGATGGCAGAGATCACCCTTCATCATCACGGCAGAGATCACCCTTCATCATCGGCAGTGATCAGCAACACCAATTTATGTACAGGTTGATCCAGAAATGTCACTGTCTTTGTTCGTTTGCCGTGTTGATCAAGCTCAGAATCGGCAATTCGCAACCTTTTTTTTCGAACACGACCATTTTCACTCGGATAAACCTCTTCAACTCGGGCTAATTTCCATTTGTTGCGTGGCGTGTCATCATCATCACTAAAGGTAATGATATCACCAATTTTCACATTTCTTCGGGAAGATACCCATTTTGTGCGTGCTTGAAGGTTGTGCAAGATTTCTTTCCGCCATCGATTCCAAAATATATTTGACAAATATTGTACTCTTCTCCAGCGCTTCCGTGCACAAAGATCAGCTCGAACAAACTTTCCAGGAGGTGGAAGCAACAGCTTTGATTTCATTGTCAATAAGTGATTAGGAGTCAGGGGTTCTAAGCTTGTAGGGTCACAAATATCTTCCGTTGTCAAAGGCCGTGAGTTAACCACATTCTCTACTTCAACGAGAAAGGTGCAAAATGAGTCATCATCCAATTGCGATCCTGTCTTTAGAAGTAAAGGCTCCAAAGCATTTCTGACTGTTCGAATTTGGCGCTCCCAAGAACCAGCCATATGACTTGAATGTGGAACATTAAATTTAAACTTAACCCAATCACAGTTGTTTTTCAATAAGTGTTCTTAACTCGATTTCTGTCCATTTCCAAAAGCGCTTTCTTCAATTCATTGTTAGCGCCAACAAGATTTGTTCCACAATCAGACCGCAGCTGCATCACTGGACCTCGACGAGCAAGGAATCTTCTCAAAACATTAATAAAGGAGTCCGCTTCTAAAAAATTGGCACATTCTAAGTGTACAGCTCTGGAAGACATACATAAGAAAATGACCCCATATCTTTTCAGAAGCGAGCACCTTTCTTTGACATAGAATGGGCCGAAGAAATCCACAGCAGAGTAAGTAAAGGGAGGTTCTTCACTCATTCGATCAACAGGAAGGTCGGCCATTTTCTGGGTTAGCTTAGAGCCTCTCAAGCGCTTGCATGTTACACATTTGCCAATTAAACGGGCAACAGCTGAGGATCCTCCAATTACCCAGAAACCATTCTGCCTCACATTGCTATGGGTGGCTCCTCTGCCCATGTGATTGACCTTCTTGTGAAAATGATCAATTATCAAGCTGGTAATGTGCGATCTTTGCGGAAGCACAATTGGGTGGCTTAGCCTTTCAGGTATGTTGGCTCTTTTTATGCGTCCTCCTACTCTCAAAATTCCATCGTTGTCCAAGAATGGGTCCAAACGATACAATGAACTAATTCTCTTTAAACTGGCGTCTTTCCTTCGATGGTTAACTCGATCGTCATACTGGTCAGCTTGATTCTGCAAAATGGCTATTTCTTCACCAAAATGCCTAAATTGCAGACCCTTCATGATCTCCACTTCAGCCAATTGCTGATCACAATTCTTCACTGTGAAACCAAGTTCAAAATTTGTAGGCTCATTCTTCTTTTGCAATTGACATCTTGCTTTGGTAACAAGTCTATGCATCAGCAATATGCAATTGGCAACCGCACGTCTTGCCTGAAACCAAGATGAAAAAACTTGTAGTCTCTCGACGTCAAAAATAAGGACACTACAGGCAGCAGCACTAAATGAAGTAGCTTTCCTCATCTCACTTTGCAAAAGATCACCTATTTCTTTACTCGAAATGCAGTCTGCTGAGCTATTCAATCGCTCGTCCAAGCTTTTCCATAAAAAGTCAGGTCCATTTAACCACCTGGATTCAGAGACCATATGTCTTATATCCAAACCCCGACTTGCGTCATCGCCAGGATTATCTTGTGAGGGAACATAAAACCAAGATTCAGGGGAAGAAAGATCTCTGATCTGTTGAATTCTATTGGCTACGTAAGTGTTAAATCTCTTTGCTTCATTGCTTACATATCCCAAGACAATTTTGCTATCCACCCAAAAATATTGGTGTACATGACTGTATTTCAAAGTATCCACTAAGTACTTGCCAATTTTGGCCGACACAACGGCTGCAGTTAGTTCCAGTCGAGGAATAGTCACCTGCTTGAGTGGAGCGACACGTGACTTTCCCAAAACAAAGGCGCAGTGGATATCTCCTTGGCTGTTGGTCATTCTTAAATAAGAACATTGACCATAACCATTAGAGTACGCATCAGAAAAATGATGCAACTCCGTTTTCATCACCTCACCAAATTCATAAGGCTTAAGGCATCGCCTGACTTGGAATTCACCCAGTCTCACAACATCTTTTCTCCACTTTCGCCATCTCACTTCCAGCTGCTCAGGAACAGGATCATCCCATTTAGAACCCGTTTTACAAAGTTGCTGTAAAATCTTTTTTCCTTCTAAAACAAATGGTGCCACAAATCCAACAGGATCAAAGATGGAGCAAACCGTGGACAAAATCCCTCTTCTCGTCAAGGGTGTATCTTTTAGTTCGATCTTGAATTAAAAGACGTCATTTTCAACGCACCAAGTTACACCTAGGGTGCGCTCGAATGGAAGGGGGTCCGTTTGTATATCCAGGGTCTTCAAGCTTTGAGCTTTAGCCTCTTCAGGAATTTCTTCCAATACCGATCTTCTATTGGACATAAACTTATGCAGTCGAAGTCCAGCTTTAGCACACAAAGCTATGCTATCTTGAGCTATTGATATTGCTTCTTGCTCTGTTGGCAACGAAATCAACCCATCATCCATGTAAAACTCGTCTCTGACAAAATTTGCTGCTCCTTCGCCAAATTCATTCTCACCGTCATCGGCTGCACGCTTTAATCCAAAATTGGCACATGCAGGAGAACTGCCAGCACCAAACAAATGCACCTTTAGGCGATATTCACAAACTGGATTTGCAGGATCTCCGTTGCACCACCACAAAAATCTTAAAAGATCTCTGTCTTGTTCTCGAACATAAAATCGAAGAAACATGCTTTCAATATCCGCAACCAGAGCCACCTCTTCTTTCCGGAAACGGCAAAAAACAGCAATCAAATCATTGAGCAAGCTTGGCCCAGTAAGCAAATAGTCATTTAAACAAACTCCACCATACTTAGCGGAGCAATCAAAAACCACTCGTATCTTATTTGGTTTTTTTGGATGATATACTCCAGAATATGGGATGTAGTTCAAGTGTTTGGTACAATCAGTCGGTAACGTTGTTACCTTCTCAGCATAGTTTTCGATTAGTTGATCCATGAACGCAACATAGTCTTCCTTGAGTTGCAAATTTTTCTTAAATCTTTTTTCCAATTGTCTGAGGCGTGTCATAGCCAATGGTCGGTTATTCGGTAAAGTGACTAAACTGGATTTGACTGGAAGGGGTATGATATAGCGACCATCATCATGTCGTTTGGTTTCGGTTTTCATTAAATTAATAAATTTTTGGTCTTCAACTGACATATTTTGATTGTCATTATTTTCATTGAAATCAATCTCAAACATTTTCTTCACTTCATGAGGGTTTATCACTTCTTTCACTTGAGTAGCAAACACAAGCTTTAAACCTCCATTGTCCAACTTCGATGAAGTGGTATCCTGATTTATTCTAGGAAGAGGAAATATAGTGACTGGTGCAGCACTTATCCTATTAGAAACTGAAGTGGTTTGCTTTTGAGCAACTGAGTGACAAACCGTGCCAATAATGCCCCATCCAAGTATTGACCTTTGGGCGTATGGTTCTTCTTCATTTCCAGCAATAACAGCTCTAGGCCTTGTGGCCTTTGGCACATTGTTGCCTATCAGAATAGCAATGTCTGCTTCTGCATGATAGGGATAGATTTCATTCGCAACATCTTTCAAATGGTCCCATTGCCTGGCAATTTCCGGCTTTGGAATTTGAGATCTGCTAGCAGGTATGTGACCCCTTGTAAATGCAGCAGAAAGAGGTATGCACGTCTTACGATCGAAGCTAATTATCTCTAGGTCAACTACCTTCTTGCAAGCAATGTAACTCTGATTTCTATCCATTGTGGAAAGAGATAAAGTTGTGTCGTGGCCTGTTAATTTCAGTTGACTTCGCAATTTGTTAGAAATGAAACAAGTATTGGATTGGTCATCCAGTATGCAATAAACCAAAATTTCCTTGTCTGGGTTCTGCTTAGATCTAGCCCAAACAGGTAGTATCATGGAATTATCACTTCCCAGGCTTTGATCCTTCATAGAACATACCGAAGTGCATCTGGAATCAGCGCTTTCCTCTGGCCTTGAGATATGCAAAGCAGAAAGATGAAATTTTCCACAAGTTTTGCATTTAACACGGTTTGAACAGTTTTTAGAAACATGCTCAGAACTTGAGCCACATCCGAAACAAAATCCTTTTTCTTGAAGAAACTTCAAACATTCTTCTCGTGACAGATTCGCAAATTCTGAACAGTCATTTATATGATGACCTTGATGACAATAGGTGCAATTCATATCATGATTCTTGGAGTTTCCTTCTGCGGTGGTAGCTAAGGCTCTTACATCTTTTGCAAAAATTCGCTTCTCAGAAGATCCCTTAGTGGTTGCTTGCTTAGTAAAATTCTGTTGTTGCAATTCCGGAATATTTGCTCTTGTGGCACGCCTTTCCACAAAGTGCACTAAATCATCAAATGAAGGGTAAGAGTCCAAACCATGCTTGTCTCGCCATGAGCAAACTGACTCTCTCCATTCTCGATCAAAATAAACCGGCAGTTTCCGAAGAATTTTCTTTGTCTCTTGAGGAAAGTCCAATATTTGTAAGCCACCAATTCCTTTCCGTAACTCGGCAATTTGCATTAACATGTCAGAAAATCTTTGCAGCTCTCAAGGTTGATTAGGTTTAACAATAGGCCAGTCTTCTATTTTGTCCAACAAGGCCTGGCACAAAATGCTAGGGTTGCCATACCTATCTTTCAACCTTTTTCGAGCAGCATCGTATGAGCTCTTAGTTCGCTGAGAGAGAAGCCCTATGACTAGTGACCTTGCATCTCCTGTCAAATGCTGGCTCAACAGATTGATTTTCAGATCAATGTTATTCACTTGTCCATCAACAATGGCATTAAAGGCAATCTCCCATGCAGGATAGTCCACAATATTATCATCAAATGGTTGTATCTTAACATCAGGAAGTCGGTATGATGGCACTGGTCTATCAATAATAGCTGCTAAATTTCGACTTGTAGTTGTGCCATGCTGCATGTCAGTCATGGCTGTATTGTGACGATTTGCGTCTTCAATTTCATCCTTTCCTTTATTCACGTCTGCTAAAACTTTATCATTACAAGATGTTGACTCATTTGCAAGATTAACTTCAGGGTCAGAAATCCGATCACCAATGGAACCATATATACGCTTTTGCTTGTCTTCCTCAGACTCGACAGGAATAACAGAGAGATCATCAGCCAGGCTTCCACCAGACTTTCTTTCCTCTGCTTCTCGCGATGCCTTTACACTGGCTTCCAAAACAGCAATTTCACGTTCCAAGCGAAATCGCTGCTCTGCATCATCCAAAGCTGCACGTTTTTGCTTAAAGTCTTGTTGAGCTTTGTGAAAAGCAAGCTGAGTCTTTGAGGCAGCTGCTTGCTCCAACTTTTGAACCCTTTTCATTCGTAGCATTTCACTTTCATGTTTAGATGATAAACCAGTACAAACAGTGTCAACTAGAACACTTTTAGCATTACGCTTTGAGCCACAAAAACTAGAAGATGAAGAACCATCGGAATGAGAGATAGTTCTTAATAATTCCTTAACCTTTGGACTTTGTGCACTTAACTCCTCATCTAGTTTTTCATATTCGCTAGTGTAAAAACTCAAGTCATTTGAATCCATAATACCATTTAAATTAACTAATGCGTTCTCTACATCGCTTGAGGTTGAGTGAGCAGCCTTAAAAGCAAGCTTCAATGCTCCTGCATCATCAGCTATCGTTAGTTGGACAGACAAATTTTTAAGGCACCTTTTAAATTTTCTTAAGAAATTATTAAATTCCTTAATCGCAACATCCATCTGGAATTGTCGACCCTTCTCAGTTAATTTAGGCAGTCTTTTACCAGAATTCACCAAGTTTTCAACATCATATGAACAGACTCCCGTGTCCTCATTTATCTCTATTTGAGACACATTTGTATTCTCAATCATGGCTGGTGCATGTTCTTCCACAACTGGATTATCACTAGGAAAATCAGAATCGGCCATTTCATATAATCGTTGCAAGATCCAAATCAACAAGTAAAAATAAACAGCTTACCAGAAGTCTTTGACGATCAAAGAGCATAAGGCAGTTCTAAGCAGTTAATCAAGCAGTTACTGTGGCTGTATCCCAATGATACAGCTGGGCAAAGAGTATACGCGTCACAGTTTTCTCTCTTCTCAAGAACCACAAAGGTTTAGAATGAAAGCATTTAGTGGCGGTAACTGTAAAACAGTTACAAATGTAAAAGCACATAAAAAAATAAAGCACATTAACAACAAAGCCATCAAAACACCATAGTACTGAAAACGTATGGCCAAACATACAATTTAATTGGCTGGCACATGGACAATGGACATTGAAGTAATCAACAATTCAAACAATTATTTTCCAAACACATGCCAAGTAATGATGACCCTAATAGCAAAATTTGGAATACAAAATGATTCTTACATGGGAAGTTGATGCATACACGTTACACAAGAATTAAGCAATCTGGTGCTTGGGATGAGTAGTAATTTGACTGAGATATAACAACTTGTGCGGAAATGCACCTCACGTGTATGCTTACCAGTTGAACTTAATCACAATTTCAATAAAAACAAAACAACTTAGCAATGCACAGTAAGCGGTAAAAACGGTAGGCCTATTTATCTAAAGTATATCGGAACATTTTATAGCTAACCTGCTTTTGACCAACTGTAGCCAAAGTAACTTCGAAAGCAATTCAATCCAATGATCAGTAATCAGTGATCTAAACATTTAGCACATTATTCATTGATATCACCTAAATCAGTATTTAGGCTATGCAATATCAGTTAGCAAATCAGACTTCCAAAAACAGATCAAATAAGCTGAAGCATTTCGATTATACACACATGATAAATGGTGAGCACTGAGCAGATACTGTATTTACTCCACTCTCGGTAGGCTAGCGTGACAATGCACCATTCCGCAATCATAGATTCATTAGAATAGGTAAAGCCATGACCATTAGTCAACAAACATAACTAACACAAATTCAAACAATTGTACTTGCAATATGCCTACTCAGCATTCATTCATTAAACTACAATAACATGATTAAGTCAAACACAATCGGCTTACCCAATATCACTGATGAATGCAAGCTCCAACAAGATCGTTCCATGTCGATTAGCCCACTTAATAATGCGAATAACTTAATTAAATGAACTGCTTCAGCCAACTACAAAAACCTACAGAAATTCTTTGCCAGTTTCTATTGACAACGTCAACAAAAAAAAAGGTTGCCAATTAAAAATAAATGAAACGTAAACGAATAACGCAACACTCCTCTCCAAAATAGGCTTTAACTACTCAGGGCAAAGACTGTTTTTTCTTACTCAGCAGTAGCAAGCAAACAAACGAAAAAGCAAAACAACAAAATGCACAATTTAGACCTATTTACAATCTTCTTTAACGTTCGTGTTTGGTTCTGCATCGGCAGAGATCACCCTTCTTCATGATGGCAGAGATCACCCTTCATCATCACGGCAGAGATCACCCTTCATCATCGGCAGTGATCAGCAACACCAATTTATGTACAGGTTGATCCAGAAATGTCACTGTCTTTGTTCGTTTGCCGTGTTGATCAAGCTCAGAATCGGCAATTCGCAACCTTTTTTTTCGAACACGACCATCTTCACTCGGATAAACCTCTTCAACTCGGGCTAATTTCCATTTGTTGCGTGGCGTGTCATCATCATCACTAAAGGTAATGATATCACCAATTTTCACATTTCTTCGGGAAGATACCCATTTTGTGCGTGCTTGAAGGTTGTGCAAGATTTCTTTCCGCCATCGATTCCAAAATATATTTGACAAATATTGTACTCTTCTCCAGCGCTTCCGTGCACAAAGATCAGCTCGAACAAACTTTCCAGGAGGTGGAAGCAACAGCTTTGATTTCATTGTCAATAAGTGATTAGGAGTCAGGGGTTCTAAGCTTGTAGGGTCACAAATATCTTCCGTTGTCAAAGGCCGTGAGTTAACCACATTCTCTACTTCAACGAGAAAGGTGCAAAATGAGTCATCATCCAATTGCGATCCTGTCTTTAGAAGTAAAGGCTCCAAAGCATTTCTGACTGTTCGAATTTGGCGCTCCCAAGAACCAGCCATATGACTTGAATGTGGAACATTAAATTTAAACTTAACCCAATCACAGTTGTTTTTCAATAAGTGTTCTTAACTCGATTTCTGTCCATTTCCAAAAGCGCTTTCTTCAATTCATTGTTAGCGCCAACAAGATTTGTTCCACAATCAGACCGCAGCTGCATCACTGGACCTCGACGAGCAAGGAATCTTCTCAAAACATTAATAAAGGAGTCCGCTTCTAAAAAATTGGCACATTCTAAGTGTACAGCTCTGGAAGACATACATAAGAAAATGACCCCATATCTTTTCAGAAGCGAGCACCTTTCTTTGACATAGAATGGGCCGAAGAAATCCACAGCAGAGTAAGTAAAGGGAGGTTCTTCACTCATTCGATCAACAGGAAGGTCGGCCATTTTCTGGGTTAGCTTAGAGCCTCTCAAGCGCTTGCATGTTACACATTTGCCAATTAAACGGGCAACAGCTGAGGATCCTCCAATTACCCAGAAACCATTCTGCCTCACATTGCTATGGGTGGCTCCTCTGCCCATGTGATTGACCTTCTTGTGAAAATGATCAATTATCAAGCTGGTAATGTGCGATCTTTGCGGAAGCACAATTGGGTGGCTTAGCCTTTCAGGTATGTTGGCTCTTTTTATGCGTCCTCCTACTCTCAAAATTCCATCGTTGTCCAAGAATGGGTCCAAACGATACAATGAACTAATTCTCTTTAAACTGGCGTCTTTCCTTCGATGGTTAACTCGATCGTCATACTGGTCAGCTTGATTCTGCAAAATGGCTATTTCTTCACCAAAATGCCTAAATTGCAGACCCTTCATGATCTCCACTTCAGCCAATTGCTGATCACAATTCTTCACTGTGAAACCAAGTTCAAAATTTGTAGGCTCATTCTTCTTTTGCAATTGACATCTTGCTTTGGTAACAAGTCTATGCATCAGCAATATGCAATTGGCAACCGCACGTCTTGCCTGAAACCAAGATGAAAAAACTTGTAGTCTCTCGACGTCAAAAATAAGGACACTACAGGCAGCAGCACTAAATGAAGTAGCTTTCCTCATCTCACTTTGCAAAAGATCACCTATTTCTTTACTCGAAATGCAGTCTGCTGAGCTATTCAATCGCTCGTCCAAGCTTTTCCATAAAAAGTCAGGTCCATTTAACCACCTGGATTCAGAGACCATATGTCTTATATCCAAACCCCGACTTGCGTCATCGCCAGGATTATCTTGTGAGGGAACATAAAACCAAGATTCAGGGGAAGAAAGATCTCTGATCTGTTGAATTCTATTGGCTACGTAAGTGTTAAATCTCTTTGCTTCATTGCTTACATATCCCAAGACAATTTTGCTATCCACCCAAAAATATTGGTGTACATGACTGTATTTCAAAGTATCCACTAAGTACTTGCCAATTTTGGCCGACACAACGGCTGCAGTTAGTTCCAGTCGAGGAATAGTCACCTGCTTGAGTGGAGCGACACGTGACTTTCCCAAAACAAAGGCGCAGTGGATATCTCCTTGGCTGTTGGTCATTCTTAAATAAGAACATTGACCATAACCATTAGAGTACGCATCAGAAAAATGATGCAACTCCGTTTTCATCACCTCACCAAATTCATAAGGCTTAAGGCATCGCCTGACTTGGAATTCACCCAGTCTCACAACATCTTTTCTCCACTTTCGCCATCTCACTTCCAGCTGCTCAGGAACAGGATCATCCCATTTAGAACCCGTTTTACAAAGTTGCTGTAAAATCTTTTTTCCTTCTAAAACAAATGGTGCCACAAATCCAACAGGATCAAAGATGGAGCAAACCGTGGACAAAATCCCTCTTCTCGTCAAGGGTGTATCTTTTAGTTCGATCTTGAATTAAAAGACGTCATTTTCAACGCACCAAGTTACACCTAGGGTGCGCTCGAATGGAAGGGGGTCCGTTTGTATATCCAGGGTCTTCAAGCTTTGAGCTTTAGCCTCTTCAGGAATTTCTTCCAATACCGATCTTCTATTGGACATAAACTTATGCAGTCGAAGTCCAGCTTTAGCACACAAAGCTATGCTATCTTGAGCTATTGATATTGCTTCTTGCTCTGTTGGCAACGAAATCAACCCATCATCCATGTAAAACTCGTCTCTGACAAAATTTGCTGCTCCTTCGCCAAATTCATTCTCACCGTCATCGGCTGCACGCTTTAATCCAAAATTGGCACATGCAGGAGAACTGCCAGCACCAAACAAATGCACCTTCAGGCGATATTCACAAACTGGATTTGCAGGATCTCCGTTGCACCACCACAAAAATCTTAAAAGATCTCTGTCTTGTTCTCGAACATAAAATCGAAGAAACATGCTTTCAATATCCGCAACCAGAGCCACCTCTTCTTTCCGGAAACGGCAAAAAACAGCAATCAAATCATTGAGCAAGCTTGGCCCAGTAAGCAAATAGTCATTTAAACAAACTCCACCATACTTAGCGGAGCAATCAAAAACCACTCGTATCTTATTTGGTTTTTTTGGATGATATACTCCAGAATATGGGATGTAGTTCAAGTGTTTGGTACAATCAGTCGGTAACGTTGTTACCTTCTCAGCATAGTTTTCGATTAGTTGATCCATGAACGCAACATAGTCTTCCTTGAGTTGCAAATTTTTCTTAAATCTTTTTTCCAATTGTCTGAGGCGTGTCATAGCCAATGGTCGGTTATTCGGTAAAGTGACTAAACTGGATTTGACTGGAAGGGGTATGATATAGCGACCATCATCATGTCGTTTGGTTTCGGTTTTCATTAAATTAATAAATTTTTGGTCTTCAACTGACATATTTTGATTGTCATTATTTTCATTGAAATCAATCTCAAACATTTTCTTCACTTCATGAGGGTTTATCACTTCTTTCACTTGAGTAGCAAACACAAGCTTTAAACCTCCATTGTCCAACTTCGATGAAGTGGTATCCTGATTTATTCTAGGAAGAGGAAATATAGTGACTGGTGCAGCACTTATCCTATTAGAAACTGAAGTGGTTTGCTTTTGAGCAACTGAGTGACAAACCGTGCCAATAATGCCCCATCCAAGTATTGACCTTTGGGCGTATGGTTCTTCTTCATTTCCAGCAATAACAGCTCTAGGCCTTGTGGCCTTTGGCACATTGTTGCCTATCAGAATAGCAATGTCTGCTTCTGCATGATAGGGATAGATTTCATTCGCAACATCTTTCAAATGGTCCCATTGCCTGGCAATTTCCGGCTTTGGAATTTGAGATCTGCTAGCAGGTATGTGACCCCTTGTAAATGCAGCAGAAAGAGGTATGCACGTCTTACGATCGAAGCTAATTATCTCTAGGTCAACTACCTTCTTGCAAGCAATGTAACTCTGATTTCTATCCATTGTGGAAAGAGATAAAGTTGTGTCGTGGCCTGTTAATTTCAGTTGACTTCGCAATTTGTTAGAAATGAAACAAGTATTGGATTGGTCATCCAGTATGCAATAAACCAAAATTTCCTTGTCTGGGTTCTGCTTAGATCTAGCCCAAACAGGTAGTATCATGGAATTATCACTTCCCAGGCTTTGATCCTTCATAGAACATACCGAAGTGCATCTGGAATCAGCGCTTTCCTCTGGCCTTGAGATATGCAAAGCAGAAAGATGAAATTTTCCACAAGTTTTGCATTTAACACGGTTTGAACAGTTTTTAGAAACATGCTCAGAACTTGAGCCACATCCGAAACAAAATCCTTTTTCTTGAAGAAACTTCAAACATTCTTCTCGTGACAGATTCGCAAATTCTGAACAGTCATTTATATGATGACCTTGATGACAATAGGTGCAATTCATATCATGATTCTTGGAGTTTCCTTCTGCGGTGGTAGCTAAGGCTCTTACATCTTTTGCAAAAATTCGCTTCTCAGAAGATCCCTTAGTGGTTGCTTGCTTAGTAAAATTCTGTTGTTGCAATTCCGGAATATTTGCTCTTGTGGCACGCCTTTCCACAAAGTGCACTAAATCATCAAATGAAGGGTAAGAGTCCAAACCATGCTTGTCTCGCCATGAGCAAACTGACTCTCTCCATTCTCGATCAAAATAAACCGGCAGTTTCCGAAGAATTTTCTTTGTCTCTTGAGGAAAGTCCAATATTTGTAAGCCACCAATTCCTTTCCGTAACTCGGCAATTTGCATTAACATGTCAGAAAATCTTTGCAGCTCTCAAGGTTGATTAGGTTTAACAATAGGCCAGTCTTCTATTTTGTCCAACAAGGCCTGGCACAAAATGCTAGGGTTGCCATACCTATCTTTCAACCTTTTTCGAGCAGCATCGTATGAGCTCTTAGTTCGCTGAGAGAGAAGCCCTATGACTAGTGACCTTGCATCTCCTGTCAAATGCTGGCTCAACAGATTGATTTTCAGATCAATGTTATTCACTTGTCCATCAACAATGGCATTAAAGGCAATCTCCCATGCAGGATAGTCCACAATATTATCATCAAATGGTTGTATCTTAACATCAGGAAGTCGGTATGATGGCACTGGTCTATCAATAATAGCTGCTAAATTTCGACTTGTAGTTGTGCCATGCTGCATGTCAGTCATGGCTGTATTGTGACGATTTGCGTCTTCAATTTCATCCTTTCCTTTATTCACGTCTGCTAAAACTTTATCATTACAAGATGTTGACTCATTTGCAAGATTAACTTCAGGGTCAGAAATCCGATCACCAATGGAACCATATATACGCTTTTGCTTGTCTTCCTCAGACTCGACAGGAATAACAGAGAGATCATCAGCCAGGCTTCCACCAGACTTTCTTTCCTCTGCTTCTCGCGATGCCTTTACACTGGCTTCCAAAACAGCAATTTCACGTTCCAAGCGAAATCGCTGCTCTGCATCATCCAAAGCTGCACGTTTTTGCTTAAAGTCTTGTTGAGCTTTGTGAAAAGCAAGCTGAGTCTTTGAGGCAGCTGCTTGCTCCAACTTTTGAACCCTTTTCATTCGTAGCATTTCACTTTCATGTTTAGATGATAAACCAGTACAAACAGTGTCAACTAGAACACTTTTAGCATTACGCTTTGAGCCACAAAAACTAGAAGATGAAGAACCATCGGAATGAGAGATAGTTCTTAATAATTCCTTAACCTTTGGACTTTGTGCACTTAACTCCTCATCTAGTTTTTCATATTCGCTAGTGTAAAAACTCAAGTCATTTGAATCCATAATACCATTTAAATTAACTAATGCGTTCTCTACATCGCTTGAGGTTGAGTGAGCAGCCTTAAAAGCAAGCTTCAATGCTCCTGCATCATCAGCTATCGTTAGTTGGACAGACAAATTTTTAAGGCACCTTTTAAATTTTCTTAAGAAATTATTAAATTCCTTAATCGCAACATCCATCTGGAATTGTCGACCCTTCTCAGTTAATTTAGGCAGTCTTTTACCAGAATTCACCAAGTTTTCAACATCATATGAACAGACTCCCGTGTCCTCATTTATCTCTATTTGAGACACATTTGTATTCTCAATCATGGCTGGTGCATGTTCTTCCACAACTGGATTATCACTAGGAAAATCAGAATCGGCCATTTCATATAATCGTTGCAAGATCCAAATCAACAAGTAAAAATAAACAGCTTACCAGAAGTCTTTGACGATCAAAGAGCATAAGGCAGTTCTAAGCAGTTAATCAAGCAGTTACTGTGGCTGTATCCCAATGATACAGCTGGGCAAAGAGTATACGCGTCACAGTTTTCTCTCTTCTCAAGAACCACAAAGGTTTAGAATGAAAGCATTTAGTGGCGGTAACTGTAAAACAGTTACAAATGTAAAAGCACATAAAAAAATAAAGCACATTAACAACAAAGCCATCAAAACACCATAGTACTGAAAACGTATGGCCAAACATACAATTTAATTGGCTGGCACATGGACAATGGACATTGAAGTAATCAACAATTCAAACAATTATTTTCCAAACACATGCCAAGTAATGATGACCCTAATAGCAAAATTTGGAATACAAAATGATTCTTACATGGGAAGTTGATGCATACACGTTACACAAGAATTAAGCAATCTGGTGCTTGGGATGAGTAGTAATTTGACTGAGATATAACAACTTGTGCGGAAATGCACCTCACGTGTATGCTTACCAGTTGAACTTACTCACAATTTCAATAAAAACAAAACAACTTAGCAATGCACAGTAAGCGGTAAAAACGGTAGGCCTATTTATCTAAAGTATATCGGAACATTTTATAGCTAACCTGCTTTTGACCAACTGTAGCCAAAGTAACTTCGAAAGCAATTCAATCCAATGATCAGTAATCAGTGATCTAAACATTTAGCACACTATTCCTTGATATCACCTAAATCAGTATTTAGGCTATGCAATATCGATTAGCAAATCAGACTTCCAAAAACAGATCAAATAAGCTGAAGCATTTCGATTATACACACATGATAAATGGTGAGCACTGAGCAGATACTGTATTTACTCCACTCTCGGTAGGCTAGCGTGACAATGCACCATTCCGCAATCATAGATTCATTAGAATAGGTAAAGCCATGACCATTAGTCAACAAACATAACTAACACAAATTCAAACAATTGTACTTGCAATATGCCTACTCAGCATTCATTCATTAAACTACAATAACATGATTAAGTCAAACACAATCGGCTTACCCAATATCACTGATGAATGCAAGCTCCAACAAGATCGTTCCATGTCGATTAGCCCACTTAATAATGCGAATAACTTAATCAAATGAACTGCTTCAGCCAACTACAAAAACCTACAGAAATTCTTTGCCAGTTTCTATTGACAACGTCAACAAAAAAAAAAGGTTGCCAATTAAAAATAAATGAAACGTAACCGAATAACGCAACAGTTCCATAACAAGCCTCCTATACGCCAGATTCTGCCTAATAAGGTGTCCTTCTAACCCAACTAAGTATACTAACCTCCAGTGCCTACTGTGCCATATTAAGCCAACTATGCCACAGAGCCTACTGTGACATGCTATGGCTACTAGGGTGCCATAATAAGCCTACAATATGTCATACTATGCCTAAAATGCCATGCTAAGCCTCCTATGACATACTACGCCTACTGTGGTATACTATGCCTAATGTGCCATAAGGCTACTACTGTACATGCCATACTATACTCGCATGAAACCAACCATATGCCATACTATGCCTACAAAGCTACAGTGCGCACTGAGATATACTATGCTTACTGTGCACTAATCAGCATACTATGTCTATTGTGCCATAATTAGCCTAAAATATAGCATAACTATACCTATTGTGCCATGATAAGCCTACGATATCTACAATGTCATACTAGCCTGTAGCGCCTACTGTGGTTTTTAATAATATGCGTACTGTTCCATAACAAGCCTCCTATATGCCATACTCTGCCTCCTAAGGTGTCCTGCTATATCAACTATGATATACTAACCTCCAGTGCCATATAAAGCCAACTATGCCACAGAGTCTACTGTGACATGCTATACCTACTAGGGTGCCATAATAAGCCTACTTCATGTCATACTATGCCTAAAATGCCATTCTAAGCCTTCTATGACATACTACGCCTACTGTGGTATACTATGCCTAATGTGCCATAAGGCTACTACTGTACATTCCATACTACACCGCATGCTATACTATGTGTTTAATGCCATACTACGTCTACTATGACATACTAAGGTGCAGTGCCTACTGTACCATAACAAGCCAACCATATGCCATACTATGCCTTCAAAGCTACAGTGCTCACTGTGGCATACTATGCTTACTGTGCCATAATCAGCATACTATGGCTATCGTGCCAAAACTAGCCTACAATATGGCATAATATACCTGTTGTGCCATAATAAGTCTACTATATACCATTCTATGCCTACAATATCGTACTAGCCTGTAGCGCATACGTGGCATATAATCCTTACTAATACTATGCCCACTGTTCCATAACAAGTCTATTATATGCCATACTCTGCCAAACTAGGGTGTCAAGTTATCCCTGCTGCGACATACTAACCTCCAGTGCCTACTGGTCTATATTAAGCCAACTATGCCATACGCCTAGTGTTACGCTATACTATGCCTACTGTGCCATAACAAGCCTACTTTATGGGTGTCACGCTACGCGTACAGGCGTGTCATGCTAAACCTATTAGAGTGTCATGCTATGCCTACAAGAATGTCGTGCTAAACCTATTAGGGTATCACGCTATGCTTACAATGCTGTGCTAAGCTGCGGCACCCACTGTGGCATGCTATATGCCATACTAAGTCTACACTGCCATACTATGCCTATCGTGCCATACTAAGCCTACTACATGCTATACCATAAACAAAACTATAATTATTTACCTATACAGGATAAAACAAATCCACTCCGGAAACCAGCTTTGCAATTCATAGACTGGAGTCGCGGGGAAGTCGCATTTTGCACTTTTAGCAGAAACTAGAGTGCCATTGTCTAAATATCGGATTGGAGTGCTATTCTAACGTTAACATTGATCCATCAATATTCTTAGCCAACCACTAATATTTTCTATCAATTTTTCCACCCAATGCCAACATGCAATAATCAACCTTCCTATACCAATGCTTAAATTCTCCAATTAATTTTCCTAGTCTACTTCTAACATTTTTATAATCAATTTTCCTAGTCAAGTGTTAACAATTGTCAATCAATTTTCGTAGCCTAATGCTAGCGTTCATCAATTAATTTTTCCAGTTACGAGCTAACAGTTGTCAATCAAATTTCCTAGCCTAATGCTAATATTTATACATCAATTTACTTAGTCTAATGCCAACAGCCAATAATCCACCTTCTCATGCCAATGCTTACAATTAATTTTTCTTGTCTAATGCTGACATTTATCAGTTAATTTTCCTACTCCACAGCTAACTTTATCAAACAATTTTCCTAGTCTAATAATGGTAATATTAATCAGTTTTCCTACTCTAATGTAATATTATCAATCAATTTTCCAAGCTTAATGCTTACATTCATCAATGAATTTCCTAATCTAATGCTAACATTCATCAATCAATTATCAATGCTAACCTTTATCCATCAACTTTCCTAGCCTAGCATAATGCTACGGTAACATTTATCAATCAATTTTCCTAGTCTAATACTAACCATTTTAATGCTAACCTTTAGCATCAATTTTCCTAAACTAGCGCAATGCTACAGTAACATTTATCCATCCATTTTTTTAGCCTAATACCAATATTTATCAATCAATTTTCCTGGCCTCGCTTAATGCCAATACTTAACACTCAATTTTTCTAGTCTAGTAATGGTAATATTAATCAGTTTTCCTACTCTAATGTAATATTATCAATTAATTTTCCAAGCTTAATGCTAACATTTATCAATGAATTTCCTAATCTAATATAATAATAATAATAAGCCGATCCAGTGCCGAAGCATCACAGCAAAACACATTCAAAGCACAAAACGTCCATAAGGTTAGTGAAATGAAATGAAGATTCATCTAACATTCATCAATCAATTATCCTAGTTTAATGCTAACCTTTATTTGTCAATTTTCCTAGACTAGCATAATGCTACGCTACCATTTATCAATCAATTTTCCTAGTCTACCATTTATCAATCAATTTTCCTATCAATCAATTTTAGTGTTTTGGAAATCTTTTAAAACAGAGTCTTGTGTGTGCTTTGGGTCTATGTAGATTTCTGCGGTTAAATCGTAGTTTCGCGAATAACGGAATTGTTGAAAAAGGTTTGGGGCAGCTTTTATTACCTCTATTTCTTATTTGTTCAATAAACCCAATTTCGAGCAGTATCTCCTTAAAAACTTGATGTGCTACTTCAGGATGTGATAGAGTGTGATACGTTTAAAGGCAGTGGTACATGCTATTTAGCCTGTTCGCTCGAATCACTTCTTAAATTTGAACTGGACACTTGGTTGCGAGATTGAAACAATATTTGGCAGTATAGCAACCATTCAGCATAATGATAAAAGAATTGAAGATATAGTAATGCATAAAAAAGCGCGATTTAGCATTGTTTGCCATTTTTCGGGAACACCAATGGTTTCAGTCAAGTTGTGCAAATCAGCATCTGGATTGTGTACCAGTATGTTGATAATGATAGAAAAGTATTTTTCAGCACTCAATTGTTTGAAACGCGTTGGAACTGATGACTGTCACAAAGCCACACACTACTAAATAGCAAAACAGCAAACTACTCGAAGTTCCAGCATTCTGCATAAACCACTAGGCTATGATGTGATCGGATAAACGACTGTAGTTCATTGTTTTCACTTCACAAGCATATTTACTTCATCGAGAGAAACGAAGGTGAGTTAACAGGCTCAGCAAAGACAGCAATTCATCACTTCAATTGAATCTTCAGTTCAGATACCTGCACATTACAAAAAGTCATAGCAAAATATATACTGATATTGCACAGGAAATTTGCAAAATTGCCCTGGCAAAAACTGCTGCCAGTAGAACATAACATGTTGCTCTATTTTGAATCTGCACAAATGCAGTACACAATAGCAAACTAGTAATCACCTAGTGCATCACTTTGTAATTTCTAAATTGGTTTAGATTTATGAATTAACAATTTTGAACATTTTTCTCTTTCCCGATAATACGTTAACAAAATTATTTTTTGTTACATCCACACATCTTTATTGTCCAGCAGAGCCTGGCCTCGCAAATGCTGTTTTGGGTTATTAGGGGAAAAGCGTGAGCTGGTTAGTAATTTTTGTAACTGCCGGCCAACCAAAATTGGCTGCATATCAAATCAATAAATAGCTGCTCAAATAAGGTAGATTAAACTTATTTATACGACCGATCACTGAAGTAATGCATAAATTATCAAAATATTTAATGCAGTAATGCCATCCTCAATAAAATTCCTTTATTACTCAATCAAACTTTTAGCATTTTCAACATTTAACTAGGCAAACAAACGAAACGGTTCTTCACCTAGTAATTCCTACTAACGGAGCCACATCACTAAAATCAATTTTCAAAGATTTATAAACATGCTACTTTGCTAGTTTGCTTTAATCACAAATCATTGGAAACCTTCATAATATATTGTGACAAATTTTGAAACATATGCACATTTATTTTTCAGTTCCCTTCTTTAAAAGATAGAGCTAAGTAGCCTATGCACTATAAGGTGGCTGCTGACTTGAAGACCTTAAAGTCCCTTCGCAGCCACCCTGTCACAGCAATTGCACACTGATTTTTTCCCTCGATTTAATATCTTACCTTTATTATTATGATTGCGACAAATAAAATAACTTTAACTTTATTCTAAAAAAGATATTTTTGAATCAATAAACAAAGTTTTTATGCACAAAATTACAAATTTCACTAACACTGATTGTCTCTAATATCAGATGATAGAATTTGTCAAGTAGACTAAACAAAAAAGCAAACAAAACTCTTAAAAATTAAACAAAATTGCTTGGCAGTCAGGGATTTATGCCTAGCCTCCAGTTCAGGGCTTCATTAAGCCTTAGCCTCTAGCTCAGGCTTTATTGATCTTGATCACAATAAGTGATAGACTGATAGCTCACCAGTAGCAATCTATCTCAATGCGTAGAGTATAAATCTAATTAAACTATAGTATACAATACAGGATACCGGTACTTGCATATCTATATCACAATTACCACAAATGTAAAAGTAAAGCCTAATTAATTGACCAATTTATCTAAATGACTACTGAAAGAAATAACATTTCACCTTGATACAATTACTTGCTTTGCATTCAAAAGATGCTAGACTGTTTGGTGTTAAGCTTCTGCAAAAATATCATGCACTCAAATCCAATCATATCAGGTATAATCATACAGTACCGGTATCATTTATTGTACTACCGGTATAGGCTAGTTTGCACACAACTGATTGCTCTACAATATAATTGAACAGATAAAGTATTTCATTCGCTGCTTATAAAAATAATCTTGCCTTGTTTTGACTTTTGAGAAGCTTCATAGTGGTGAATTTGGTTGCTTTGACCAAATTTCACTTCTGATTACCGGTAGGTTTATCTAATCTTGAGAATTTGACAGACAATCTAACAAGCTAGATAACTGAAAATAATAAAATATTAACGGCAATGCAATTATTTTTTTCCTACAAAATAACTTTTTGGCTAATCTAAATCATGCACTTTAAAAAACAGCCCTGGAAAGTTCAATTGGGTCCGAAGTAGGCCATAGGCCTACTTTTAAACTTTTGCCCCAAACGCCTCTTACAGTCATTGTTCCTTTGAATTTCTGGTTAGATATAGCCTGTCTGCTATTTCTTCAAAACATATTTTCAAGCGAGCATGTAAAACGCCCTAAAGGCTGAGAAAAGCCGATTTTTGAGGTTTTCCTCCATTTAAGCCAATGCATTTTATTCAGCCAACTCAGATTTGGCTGAGTTTTCGCGCCAAAAATTTGCGTGTGACGTCACATGAAACCCTCCTACAGTATATCGGCAAAAAATTAAAAACAGCCAGTCTAAACTCAAGATTTGCCGGTTCTAAAAAGGAAGTGTACTTCGACTTGCTCACTGTTGAAAATTTTTGAAACCTGAAGACCTAAAGTTACAGTTAACATTTGAGTTTACCCACCAACAACCTCAAGGGCGCTTTACTTCATTCAAATTTGTATGTACTGCATTGTTATGGAAAAAGATACTTTAAGCTATGCGTGATTATTCTACTCTTTCTTGCTCAACCCAAAACAGCCAAGACCTTGAAAACTCGGTGATGCATGAAGCATTACTCTTTGCTCATTGCTCCGACCAATCAAAAAATTGCAAATGCCTGTGTTTTGAGTATAGGTCTGTAAAATGTAATTTCGCGCCCCGCCCCCAGGCTACGCTACTGAAAGGCTATAATGTTCACTTGATAATAGCTTCAACTGCAGTATATGTGCACGACAAGCACTGTTGCACGAATCTTTATTGACGGCCGCACGCTGCACATAAAACGTTTAGTAGGCAAATTCAAACAGCGTACCAACGTACCGTACCCGTACCATTACAAAAAAGGTGCACCCTACCAACGTATCGTACCAGTTCCATTACAAAAAAGGCGTACCGTACTTCTTGGCAAAAATTGAGGCGTACCGTACCGTACCAACGTACCGTATCATACTGCCATCCTCGGTGGTAACGAAATGTTTCATTAATGAACTGGCCGAGTACTTAAAGGAAGCTGGAAGGCTTTCTGAGTTTGACCAGTAACCAAACAAAACAACAATACCTCAGCAGCTACAGTCGTAATGGGCCCAAATGAGGCCTACGCAACGTGTAGGTGGACTTTACTTAACGGTAGCAAATTTGCTTGCACCGCTGCCCATTATTAATAATAATTTTAAAAATTTTCAGGCAATCTCCGATTGCGGAAAACGAAAAAGGTCTTCGCAAATTTACCGCGAGGTTTCTGGCGTTTTCCAACAAGATTTCAATGGTACAAAAAATAGTGCTGTCCTCGAGCCGAGGACAGGGCAATTTTCAAGGACTTGAGGCTTCGAGACCAAGGACTTGACCTTAGAGGCCAAGACCAAGGACTTCAAAATGTGTCCTCGAGGACGTCCCCGAGGCCAAGGACGTTCTCGAGGACTCCACTTCTGCCTTACAGGTCTCTCTCTTTTTTTAGACATGAATAAGGAATTGTTGAAATTGCGCATGTTGGTAGCTGTACAAGATCAGAAGATCAGTTTTATATGCAAAAGTTCAGTATATTTTAGTGCCCCCCCACTTTCAGCTAGTGCCCCCTTACTACGTTTGCTCTGGTACAACAGCACACTAAATACAACAATAATTACAAACCTATTCAAAAAGTGAAGATGCAAATATAAGCGTATATTTTTGCAGCCAGACTACTGCGTGCTACGGCTACATGCAATTCATTTCATTTTAATTTTATTTTTATTTGAAAAGACAATACTTCAGTACTCGCGATCAATTTTCAGACACAAAATAAATCGGCATGTCTTTCCGGTGAGAGGCAGCGAAATGACCTCAAGTCCAGTTCCAGTGGAATAGGCGCGGTCGTCGAGTCTGCAGCCTCTCACAACTCTACGTTGTCAACCAAAGTTTTACACTATTTTATCAATGAATAAATACGAAATGGTCAAAACACAAAAACGAACAGCACAGGTGGCGAACACTCCAACCGGAATTACGAAACTCCAACCGGAATTACGAAATGCAGCTTGACTACAGTTACGTTAACACAGGGCGTAGCTTACATTTTAATCATATTTTTGTTGAGCATTGGTAGTCGGCAGTCGAGCATATACTTTTCAACCCTGACTCTAACTCCTAAATCCGGAAAAATCCTTTTTTCGACTTCGACTTTGACTCCCCATAAAAACTTTCGACTCCAACTCCGACTCTGATACACAACACCTTTTAACTTTGGGTTTAACTTTGGTGTTGAAAATTTTGTCATAAATACAGGTTGTTGCATCACAGAAGCTTGTATCACGAGTAGTATTACCGTGTAAAAGCATTTATTACAACCGTGATATCTTTTATGACGAAAATGTGTTGATTTTTTTTTTTATAAACACTATTGCAAAATCTCATGATAAAAGGTTTACTGAGTCTTTCACGAGGAGCTAGTCGTGCAAAACTTATGCAGGGAGCCGCACTCAAGCGTAACGGTACGTCGCTTTCGTAAGGTAAAAAGCAGCTGCTACTAATTGCTATCCCCTCAGGCAGGCATCGCTGCCCCAACCCTAACTGTAATGCAAGGTTTTGAAGCAAAAAAACGATAGCTTTGTGCATCTTTTTACAGATTTCTGTGTACTGTATCACACATGCACAACCCAGTAGCACAACATACTGAAAGACTCAGTAGAAGCTAGTGATGCAAACGCTCACACACGAGCCTTTGCCTTTTTCTCATACATTTGGTTTAAATACAACATTTTCTCTCTACAATGCTGCAAGCTGGGCAGTGTAGTGGTTAACGTGCTCAGCTTTCAACCCTCCGCACCCACGTTCGATTCGCGGTTGGGTTGTGCATGTATAATACAGTACATAGAAATCTGTAAAAAGATGCACAAAGCTATCGTTTTTTTGCTTCAAAACCTTGCATTACAGTTAGGGTTGAGGCAGCAATGCCTGCCTGAGGGGATAGAAATTACGTGGCAGCAGCTTTTTTGCTTACGAAAGCAACGTACCATTACGCTTGAGTGCGGCTTCCTGCGTAAGTTTTGCACGACTAGCTCCTCGTGAGTCTTTCTTTAGGAATGGATTATCGAATGGCGCTGAAAAGTTTCAAATGTTCGCACCATATCCGTTTTGTTATAACAATAGTAGATAAAAAAAACGCTGCGCTGTAAGCAATGGAGTTTCCAAGGTTACTGATGAAGCGATTGGGAGTTATTTGTGACTACGGTTTGGTAAGTTCGCTAGATGAGAGTTATTGGCTACCAGCTACGGACTAAGATGTTGAAAAAAAAGTTTTGTTTACTTTTTAGCAGTGTTATGTCAGATGTTAGAATTACAGCAACTCAGTCTGCAGTTAGTAGTGTAGAGTTTGGCCTTGCCTAGACACATCTTGCCTAGTTTAGGCCTTGACACACCTTGCCTAGTTTAGGACTTGCCTAAACCGATCAGTGGTCGAGTGGATAGAGCGTCTGCTACTGAAGCGGTAGACTCGGGTTTGATTCCCGGTCGGGTCAAACCAAAGACTAGGCTATAAAAATTGGTATTCACAGCTTCCCTGCTTGACGTTCAGCAATTAAAGGGACAATGTGAAGCCTCCACCGTGTGTGGTAGACAGGTGGGCAGGTGGCAGCTTGACTTGAAGACCAAAAGGTCCCTTTGCTGTCTCCTGGCCAAGGCAACTTGATGAATAAAATGTAATTACAATTAGCCTACATCTGACATGATCTAGGCGTAGCCTATTCAGTAGGCCTACAGAGTAGGCCTATTCACTATTTACCGGTACTAGGCCTGCTAGCATACGGTAGGCTACCATTATTATGAAACATTGATAAATGTTATTGACTGTTATTAGGCACTGAGTAGGCCTAGTGTTGTCCAGCATCAGGAATTGGGGAATTATCGCTTACTATACTTTACCAATAGAACTCTGCCAGTCTGCTATGTTGGAATTACTGTGCTGTGTGTAAAAGTCTAACCTAGAAAGCCACCCTGTACCGGTACCAGATTTTGACTTTGTTTTTTGATGATTTGATACCGACATAGCATATGTACATTATAATTTGATGACTGGCACTTGTATAAACCTCTGCCCATTAAAGAAAGAACTTGAATGAGAACTGAGAATGAGTAATCTGATTTCGGATTTCCAGTTTGATCTACTCACTAGGCTACTGTACTGTAACTTATGGTTCTGTGATCTGCTGCTCTGTGCCAGATGCTACTGTAAGTGTAAGGCAGTAAAAAAGAGTATGAGAAGCTGGAAGCCTGCATCAGTGTAGACTGCAGAGTGCACACTGCAGTAGCCTACTGCTTCATGGCATCTGTCGCAGTGTCAGTAGGTCAGAGGTATGCTGCGAGACTCTCGATTTGTCAATGTTTTTAATTAGTTATTGAGGTAGCCTATTACTCTGTTATTAGCTTGACAGTCACAGGTATTGTATGCATCAACTCTGAACTCTACGCAGTATGATTGGCTTTTAAGCCTACTCATACCAGATGCTGTACACTACAATGATACCTCATGTACTGGTAATAGGCAGGGTATGGTATGGAATGGAACGGAAAATTCTGTGTGAAATATTGAAAGTGCCAGAATGGAATAGAATGTAAGATTTCAAGAATGGAATGAAGCACAATCTTCCATACTTCCACACCAATTCCATGCTAGATTTCACTCATGGCGTTTAAATTCATAGAAAAGTTTATGCGAAAAGTGATTAATAAAAATATGTGGAAGCGTTTAGCAGCTATTGATTGTTGACAAATTAATAGAGTAATTCAGCCATGAATGTCGCGCAAACAGTGCAAGCATTGCTTTATCAGATCATAGAATACAGTATGTTCATTGCAGTTTGTAGCTGCATTCTGATGGATGCTGACTGGCTTAATTTTTTTCGAAAATGACAATTTGCTTAAGGTGAATTTACACAGTATCCGTTTTTCGTCCGTTTTTTTACGTTTTTGCTTCTTCTTGAAAAAGTATGTGCTTTTTCATTCGCATTTTTATAAGCCAATATCCGCACTAAGTAGGCTGTTGTATGTAGGTAAAAATTTTGTTCAAAAATTTTGTGTATGAAGGATAAGAGCGATATTTCAAAACAGAGCTGTACCCCTTTACAAAAAAAATTTTTCGCAAAACTTTTGTTCAGTATGTGACTGTCTGGTTAGTGCAGATATAGACTTATAAAAATGCGGATGAAAAAGCGCATACTTTTTCAAGAAGAAGCAAAAGCGTAAAAAAACGGGCGAAAACGTATGAAAAACGAATACTGTGTAAATTCACCTTTAGGCCTACTGCCATTGCCAGAGCAAACAAAGTGAGGAGCACTAAATTAGATTAAACTTTTGCACTATAAAGCTGATCTTGTAAGGCTGCAAATTATGAGCATTTTCAAATTCAGCAATCATGTTCAAAAAGAGATGTGAAAGTGTGGTAGCGTTTCTTGGCTCCTATTGTTGTCGGCCCCATAATCGCTTGAAAAGTCTTTCTGCAGGAGAGACTGCGACCTAAACAGCCTTGAGTGTACTGTAAAAAAACAAAAACAGCTGGTCTTAAAAAAAACACAAAATAAACGATTTTATTGGTCTACATTTCTACTCTCTGACACACCTGTGCAATTGCCTCCATTGAGTGGCGAACTGAACAAAGTGCTGTAACTCTATCATCGCATGTAAATGGGGGTCTGGGGGTGAAAGCGCCTCATCACTGGGTGATTTTTAAAAAGTATTATGAAGCCTTTCATAAAATAGTGAGGCTTTATGAGCACCCTGATATGCAGGTAGCCTATATAATGAAAGATTTGATTTAGATGATGCATCTTTAGCATGACCATTAGTAAATAAACTTTCACCATGTACTAGCAAAAAAATACTTAAGGGCTGAGATTATAATCTATACCACCAATTACAACAGTTGTTTAAATGCAATGGTTGCAATTATGAATGAAGGTATTTTTGTTTCTGCTGTTGTTACTGCAACTTTATTGTTATCAGGTGAGGTAAAATAATATTGATTTTTTTAGGCGTTGCTAATTTTAATTACATTTTAGTTTTGATGGTGATACTGTTATAAAGAAATTGATTGAAATTCAGCTCAACTTCGTGATTACCATAATTTCAGTTGATTTTTGTTTTATATTTGGAATGCTTTATTTCACCGGAAATTTTTATTGAGTTTTTAATTAATTCTGACTCAAATCTTACCCAAACTCAGATGCTTATTCTGAAACCATTTCCAAATCGAACCCTAACCCAAACCCTAACCTAAACCCTAATCTTAACCCCTAAAAAAGCAAACAAAAAAAGCGTGGATGAATATTTCTCATTTTCGTTTTATTCTCTTTAAGTTGAAAATTTTCGGTGAAATAGTCACTAGCTTTATATTTTGCAAATTTTTGTTTATTGTTCATGTTTTTTGGTAGCTAAGATTCAGATTTACAATAAATTTTAGCCAAAATGCAAGCAATGCTGTATATAACCCTTTTATTGCCAATTTTCTTGATTTTAACTTGATGCTAATTGCACCAAACAAAATTTTCAGTTCCAGCCATTTTCTATTTGCCATTGTTGAATATTATCAAAACCAAACATGTTTTAGTTGATTAATACCAGCTTATATTAATACCTACAAGTTAGGTATCAAAATTTTCATTGAGCTTTTGCGTAGTGAATAGGCTTGTTTTCTAAATGTTCTAAAGAGCATAGCCAACACTGCAAATTGTGTAAAAATGTTTAAAAACACATTTATGTACCTTAAAACTTGATTGCAATTTTTGTACACTTTTTTGTTTTTAAAAACTGTTTTAGTTTTTATGTATAACTCAAAATTGTGATTTATGTAGGATATTTTTCTGCATCATAATTTTGCATCAACCATCACTATAGCAATTCGATAAAGGGGCAATTTTTCGCTATTATATTTTTAATATTCCACGAGGTTACTGTAAAAAAACTCCAAAGTTGATACTTTTTCTTTGAAAAAGTAAATATTTTGTCAAAAAATTTTTGTGCTTGGTGAAATATAAGAAATTATAAGCTATATTTAATTCTCCTTGTTGACACCTCTCCAAATATGTGTAAATAAAGATTATAATCCCCAAAACAACTGAGCTGTAATGCCAGACATTCTTCTAAATTCTTTTTTGCATAAATGCAAATTCAGCAGTCTGTTGGCATTTGCATTAATTTGAATTTGGTCAGTGAAAGAGTTAGGTATTCATCGCTGGAGCAGTAGGTCTGAGGTTGAAACCTCTGGCTGGTCAAATCGAACTCAGTGTTGCCAAATGCCAACAGCTTGCCATCGCTGTGACATTTCTTCAAAAGAAGCTGTGTTGCAAAGGTGCAATGATGCAGAGATCGACTCCACAAACTCATTACACGCTTTGGCTTTTTATGCTATGTTTAGTAAAAGATTTAAATTCATGATAATAGAATATGAAGCCAATTTTCTGCTCTTGACAAAAGTTTACTTAGAAGCTTGAATTAAACTAAATAATGCAAGATTGTCAATTGAGTTTTGAGTTGGTTTGGCTTGACTAGTGATTGTCTTATGCTACGTGATGGCATGTTTTATTATTCACGTATATACCAGTAATTTCTATCAGATTTATCAGCCTGTAGATCAGTAAAATAATCAAAAAATAATAATGGTACAGAGCATACACTATACTGGGCCAAATTTGGTGAGTATTTCTGATCTTTATTGAACTTTACGGAAAATTGTAGCTGAAGAACCAAACCGAAAATAGGAAAAAATTTTTTTTTAAAAGTCAGTCTTACGGTCGTACAGGCCGTTTTTATGGCAACTGACCACATTTTTTCATGAAATCGCAATATCTTGAGATCTACCAGTAGTTTTGTCACAATGTTGTAACATATATCAAACTAATCAGAAGGACCATATATTTATATCTGCTCTAAAAGGAATGACCAAAAGTAATTTTACCATAATTTTGCAGATTATTTTTTGACCAATATTCATCAATTACATTTTGAGCAAGTTTTTGGTCATCATTGGACAATGTTTGTACTTTTGTGATTTTAAATGTTTTATTAGTATAGTTTTCGATATATGCAGTATTACAGTAGCATTTTGTCTGAAATCAAATACGAAATTAAATTTGACTGGAGGACATGAGCACCCAGTCGAACACATAGTGGGGGGGAATATTTTTATAGTAATTATCTGGATCTTCTATAAAAATTATAATCAGAAATCGTTCAATCCTGAGTTTTTCAAAATAGCCGATAAACGATTTTAACTGTCAAATTATTTTCTGAGCGAGAGAGAACTAAGTAGTAAATAGTTCACAGACATCACATAACTTCGTTTAATTATTCCTTATGGCTGCTTCCACATTTGTAGTGTGTAATCGTTTCAACTCCAAGTGATGTGGAGCACCCATCACAAGTGCAATCGTAAGTTTTGCAGTTGACTAACTTTGCCTGTAGTGCAGTGTTTCCCAACCTTTTTAGGTTGCGGACTTTTTTTGCAGCAGCCTAAATCTTCGGGACTTAAGTTACTCAGTGATCATGCAAGCCCTAATTTTAGCAACATTTATTTATTGCCCACATTCTCAAATTTCAATGGGAACCTTGTCCCTGAACTTACTCAACAAGTTTGACGAAATTGGGGTTTTATGGTCATCAAAGTGCATCTGATATCGTCTTCTGGTTGTAGTTGGTTGCGATTCTTGGTTTTAATCACAGCTAGTGCTGAAAAACCAGCGTCACAGAGATATGTAGTACGAAAAGGCAAAAGAGTGTTTGTTGTCTGCAAACAGAGTTCAGATAGATTGGGTTCCACCGACTGGACGTTTGCCCAAAATTGAGTCAGAGTAACATTTTTGTGTTTCTCTTTCCACAGCAGCAGAACCAACTGTTTGCCAATGCAACCAATTTCAGGATGAACCTGTAGCGCTAACACCTCAAAGGGAATTCGCACCCAGTTAGTTGCTTTGTTGAAACTGTGGGTAGGGATTAGGAGTATTTCTAAAAAAAAAAATTAAAAGCAAAAGTGCCAGTGGATGAACTTTTTATGATGTAGCAAGAATGCAAAAATGATTTTTTTTTAATTTTGAAAAAAGTTTCCCCACAAACGTGGTTTTCGGTCCCCATCTACCCCCAATTTTGTGGTTTTTTGTTTGCAGTGCTTTACTGGCTCAAACAACATGCTTAATACCCCGTTTGGAGGACGACCCTTACTCTTACACAGACTTTTAAAAAAATTTGGTCGAAATCGACCAATGGGGTCAAGAGATATAAGCATTTAAGTACTCTGGTTGAACAATACTCCATCCAGCGGCAGAAATTCAAAATGCTTTATGTTTGGGTGATTTGTGTAAAATTAGTGTCTAATCCTACATCGTTGATAATGGCGAATTGAATGCAGTGGTTAGTTTCACAGAAATTTGCCACTAGGGGGCAGCAAACATGAGTTCATCAATATTAGTGATTGTATCTTTAAAGGTGCATCATTTTTTTGCAAATAAATGTTTTAGTAATTTTATGACAACTTAAAACTAAAATGTAATAATCTTTTGGGCTCAATGTTCAGGTTTCAGTTTCATGCAAGTGATAGCATATGGTTGGCAGTCAAAGGATTGCTAGTTTTGCATCGTTATTACATCTAGCTGTGCATTTCCGCGTAAGTCTAGAAAAAACCCTTTTGCCTTTGCTTTAGTAATCACTACCAGGTAAGCTGTTTTCTAGTTGTGTAGTTTTGGTTTGATTGATGACTAGCAAACATTAAACCCTGCCAAGTTCACAGGCACATAGTGGGTGAGTTTTGACTTTTCTTGCTTTCCGTGTGAGAAAAAAATTTTAGATCAGTGCTTACCATGCAACACGTTATACATGTTAACCGTTTACTCACATACCTGCAATCCCAGATCAGGTATTAGTGGTTTGACCTGATATATCTTACTGTGTTTTGCAGATTTAGCCTTCAATCACCGGAAAGCTTAAAAGAACATTTGCTATATGTAACAATTATAAACTAATTTTTTTCTTTATCTCACCTAATTGGTGAGTCACCTTTGTATGTCCAAATAATTTTCATATTTGTGTAGAGTTATGGCATATCATAAATCAGCTAGAATTGTTCAAAAAAATGTTTATGCATGGACTGATAATCTATTTGCCAAAAGCCCCTACTTACAAGAACCCACAAGGAGACATCTGCCAAAGGTTGACTGCTTCACTGATTTTGTGTGGATGCCCTTAAAATAACACATACAGTCGAATCCGGTTAATTGCATAGTCAATTTGTCAAGCCTTTTTATGCGATTAACGGAATTATTCGTTTAAGCGAAAGTGCGAAGTTCACATGATGCGCGACGCTCGTTATGCACAAAAATGTCACACGTCATACCTACAAGCGCATACGGATGCGATCATCTTATTCTTACTCAAAAACGAACGCAATCGTCTAATTCTTACTCAAATAGTAAACAAAAACAAGCCAATGAAGGATTACAAATTTGTTTATTAATTTCAAGCAAAATATTCCGCGATAGTTGTTTGTTTAATTTTATTCTGCATGCTATCTTGCATTTGTCTTTCTAAACGAAGAAATGTGTCCATATCGGCCCCTTCAAATTGTAGCCATCGTCGAATTATAGCAAGTGCGCGTAACACTTCTTTATTTTTTGGTGGAGTCACAGCAGTTGCGTCGGCAGAGCTTTCTTCATTGACATCGTCTGCTTCAACTTGCTTGTTTTGTAAAACTTCTTCACATATATCTGCATCATCTTGAACACCTGTCACTTCAAGGTCATCGTCAAGACTAACATATTGCGTGTACGTTTCCTGCGTAAATGAGGGTGGAACTTCATCCGCTGAAAATCCAAGAAACTGCTCATTGGGTACTGCTGGTGTTAGACTACGGAAAAAGCAGTTTCGAATTGTGTCTGCAGAAACATCGTTCCAAGCAGCGCTTATAAAATTTACTGCGTCTAAAGCAGAAATAGACCGAGAAACTTCGGTCGCAGTACTGTTTTCATCTGCATCAATGGCTTGGACAATTTTTTGTAACAATCGACGTCGGTAGTAGTGTTTGAAGTTCTTGATGATGCCCTGATCAAGCGGTTGGATAGCGGAAGTAGTATTTGGCGGCAAAAATACAAGTTCAATACATTGTAATCCAGGATCGTCAATTTTGTGGGCAGAACAATTGTCTAGCAGCAAACATATTTTTTTCTTTTGTTTCTGCAGGCGAATATCAAACCATTCTAGCCATTCTTGAAAGAGTGTTGCAGTCATCCAGGAATTTTTATTAGATTTATAAGTTACCGAAAGTTTTTTTATTCCCCTGAAGCAGGTTGGATTAGCAGATTTTCCAATGACAAATGGCCGTAGCTTGTCTGAGCCATCCATGTTTGCAGTAAGCAAAACGGTAAAGCACTCTTTTGACTTTCTGCTGCCAGAGAGTTTTTCATTTTTAAAGCACAAAGTACCCTCCGGGAGTGCACGAAAGTAAAGCCCAGTTTCATCGCAGTTGTAAATTTTTGAGGGAGAATAATCATCTTGTATTTTTGGCCACACTGATGTAATCCAATTTTTAGCCGCTTCAGAATCATGATCTTGTTTCTCACCATGCTTTCGCTTAAAAACGATTAAATTCCGCTCTCGTCAGCAAGTGACCCAGCTCGACGATGGATCGAAATCTACGTTCATTATTTTCCCCAAGTTTTTTGCTTTTTCACGTAACATTGGGCCAGTGATTAGAAGACCCCTACTTTTCGCTTGTTTAAACCACTGTAACAAGGCGTCCTCCACTTCTTCTTGGGTACTCTTTCTTGCCCTTTTACAAGCAGGATTTGTGTTGCTACGATGAGCGGACAAAAGCTTTTCTTTTGCAGCAAAAATTCGTGACACCTGTGATTGCGATATTCCAAACTTCTTTGCAACTGCACTTTGAGATGTTTTATTTTTAAGTTCATCAAGGACAAGAATTTTGTCCGCCAAAGTTAAATCTTTGCGCTTAATTTGTTTACTTGTCCCTGCTGCTTCGATCATTTTTGATAAGTAAAATTTGTTCTGTGTAGCTAACTAGCCGATAAAAGTTAAATGAAACAAAAACAGTGCGAAGTGCGAAAATTAGTGATTGCAAAATGGCAGCCACGTGTTATTGTTCCTTATCGGTAATTGTCTTCAAAGAACATCAATCACATTGCACATTGCCTTGTTTTGATCTCTAATCGGCGGCGGCTTTCATATTGCGATGTTGGCAATCGGCAAGCTTGTTTTGCGCTTTGCTATGGTTTATTTCCGTTAATACTTTGAAACTGTCCGTTTCTGTCGCATATATTTTGAAATGTTTTACACAGCTATTGAATAAACCCTTTATTTCTATTCGTTTAAGCGGATTATGCAATAAACCGCTATGCGATTAACCAAACTATTTTCTTAACAAATGGTTGGCTATGGTTTGGGATTTACGATCTTTATGCGATAAAGCGGATTATGCGATAATCCGGTATGCAATTAACCGGATTTGACTGTACTCGTCTATTACTACTTTTTGCTGGAGAGCACCAAATCAATGAAAGATAGACTTTCAATGGTATGCAAAGAGCTTACTGGTTTTTGGGCAAAACTAAACTTTCCCCTCTTAGCAGAAAAAGGTGCAATGTATAGTTTAACTTGTCTAATCAAGCTGTATGAAAAATATCAGCGCAGACCTTCTAGTAAATTTGAAGCAGGGATGTCAAAGATTTTTGATATTAAAAAATCAGTTGGAGAGTGGCTGTGCGAGGAGGACATGAAGCTATGTCAACATCAAGTTAAATTTAATGGTAGTGTTGGATATATCACAAATAAAAAGGCTCCCTTGAGCAACATTCACCCTTCAAGAAGAAAACTTCTGAAGAAACCTTTTAATGAACACTGTGAACCTTCAACAACAATGATAGTGGAAGCTCCAGAATATGACAGCAGTGATGGGTAAAGTTCTGCAAATATAACAGACACAGAAGACAAGCCACCTAAAAGATATAGATGACAATTGACTAAAAAAGCTGTTGAGTTAGTAACCCGTACTAGAGGTTTCCACAAAAAAAAGCATCCAGCATTCTCTCAAAAATCAGTGATGGAACAGCAGCTCTCACACAATCTGCAATATGGAAAGGAGTCATCAGAAAGAGTTTGGAGCAAGAGAGATCTTCAAAACTTACAACGAAATGCCCTGTAAGGTGTAACTTGACATAAAGCTAAAAGTGATTCAACTACCAATCTTATGTTATTTTTCGGCGAATTTGCAACCTGAAGATTGATTAAAAAAGATTATTACATTAAAATTTTAAGCATCAAGCACTCTAAGTTGTCATGAAAGTACTAAAATGTTTAGTTCCAGTAGCAAAAAGTTTTGTCATCTTTATAGCATATACTGTAATCACCAACATCAATCAAATCATGTTTGCTGCCCCCTAGTGGCAAAATCTTATAAAACTAACCACTCCTCCAAATTTGTTGTCATTGAAAATGTAGAATTAGACACTAATTTTACACAAATTGCCCAAAAAGAAAGCATTTTCAATTTCTGCCACTAGATGGAGTATTGTTCAACCAGAGTACTTAAATGCTTATATCTTTTGACCCCATTGGTCGATTTCGACCAAATTTTTTTAAAAGTCTGTGTAAGAGTAAGGGTCATCCTCCAAAAAGGGTATTAAGCATGCTGTTTGAGCCAGTAAAGCACTGCAAACAAAAAAGCACAAAGTTGGGGGTAGGTGGGGACCGAAAATCATGTTTGTGGGGAAACTTTTTTCAAAATTAAAAAAAAATCATTTTTGCGTTCTTGCTACATCATAAAAAGTTCATCCACTGGCACTTTTGCTTTTTCTAAATTCTAAAAAAAATTTTAAGGAATACCCTTAGTAAGGATATATCTATCCAGCTTGGATAGAAATGAAGTATGGTGCTCAAGAAAAATTCCACAAATGTTCTTCACATCAAATTTTTCTTCCAAAAAGTACATTTAAAGCAGCAAAAGCAGTTATCTTTCCATTTGATGCATCTGCAGTTTTACTTTGGCTTTAAATGAGATATCTTTTGATACATCCAAAAAGATTTTACTTCTTTCCGGCATAGTGGTGTTCAACTGATTTAAATGGCTGAAAAAATCAGATAAAAACAGCAATTTGACATCCTTTCGTTGTCGCTGAATCCTTCGGCAAGTTTATGATTTTTGTTGCTCAGGTAGCCACTCTCTCCAGCACTTTTTCTTGTGATAGCAATGGGATGTTTAAATGAAATAGAAGTTCATTGTGTTTTCCCACCTCGTCACACAACGCTCGAAATAAACGAGTACACAAGAGGCAAGATTTGATGTAATTTACCACAGATACAACCTCTTTGAAGACCATGGCTAGATCTTCTTCAATCTCTTTTGCTGGCTGATTTTCTTGGTGAAGAAGACAACGAATTACTAAAATGTCTTTGTTTTCCTTTTTCACGAAACTCATGAAGTCTTTTTTCCCATCATTGACGGAGCACCGTCTGCACAAACAGATACACAGTCAGTCCATGAAAGTTGATATTCTTATAAAAAGAAATCCACTTTCTCAAATATTTCTTCTTCTGTTGCATTTTTTGTTAATCGACTGCAAAAAAAGAAATTGTTTTGGGTAGTTCGCACATGTGTGGGTATCACACAAACACCTCAAGTTGCGTACATTACTGATATCTGTAATTTCTTCCAACTGTAAACTAAATTTTCCACTTAGTTTTACAGTACCAATAGTCTGTTGCAGAACATCCAACAAGATTTCTTGAATGCTTTGCTTGACTGTATTGTTTGACAATGGAACCATCCCACAGTTATTAGCAATGACATTACTGTTCATTATCCTGACCATTTTGACAGCTGCTGGTTTAATCAAGTTTTCTACCACTCTATGAGGCGTTTTTGCTTGAGCGATTTTCGAAGCAACAGCAAAAGAAGCCTGCACTGGTTTACTATGAAAGTAGGCAACTTCTCCCCAAATAGCAGGATGATCAATCTGACTTCGCTTCATCTGAAACTCTTTACTCTTGAAAAAAAAAGGTTTTCACCAACTTATTTTACATGTTTTGACTCAAGGGGCGTCGTAGTTTTGTTTCTTTCAAAGAGCTGTGAGCTAAGACTTCTAAGCATAACAATCACTGTGGTCTGGCTTCACCACCGAGGTAAAACCTAAGTTCAAGATATTGTCATTACTAAACACGTACTTTCGTTTTGCGATTAAAAACTATAGACAAATTTAAAAGCTAACTGAAGTTTAAGACTGAAGTAGGCTGCTGCAAATACCAGTGACCATAGGCGTCGATTTTTTGATGATTAAGCAAATTTTGAGGGGTAAAATGTTTTAGCAAAGTTTGATTAAACTTAATAATTCTATTTTAGACCGTAATTTTGCCCCCAAATTTAGGTGAAGACCATAAAAAAGGTTTTGCCTCATTCTGGTTCTTTCTCAGTCCGGAATTTCTGATTTCTTGTTGCCAAGTGGGTATTACTTGCCAAAAAACCGAGGGGGCCAGACATAATTCGCCTTCTTCAGTGTCAGACTCGAGGGGGTGCAGCCCCCCCAAAATTGATGCCTATGCCAATGACTGTAAATGCTACGTCGATACAGCAATAGAAAAAGTGAAGACAACAATATTTATTGCCTTTTAAAACATTACAAGAAAATCTATTTATCAAAATTAGTTGTGACGCAATAAAGTGAAGTTATCATGCCTGTTGAACTGTTATATACAAAGAATAATGGCCACTATGCCAATTATTATTTACAGAACATTATTATACTGTAACATGAAAATGTGCATACTTAAACAAAAAATTCCATTGGTTTGCAACTGTTACATGAATAAACAAATTGTGTAAGTGTATTGATTTGTTCGATGTACTTGCTGACTCATCCAGACCTTCTACGGACTCTGGTCGGGAAACACTGCTCTAGTGCAAAGAGCAGTCGATAGACTGCACAGAATCATATGATCCTGGAATTTTGTTTCAGTTGCCAGTTGGTCGACCAGTAATGCATTCATTTCTGTAGTGGTAGGTCTGAGGTTCAAATCTTGGGCCATTCAAATCGGACACATTGTTGGTAACAGCTGGCCATCGTTGCAACACTTCTTCGAAAAGTCGGAGCTGAGTTGCCCGGCCACAATAAAGCGGAGATGGGCACCTCAAACTCGTTACATGCTTCTGCGTAATACAACGAATGTAGTGAAAGTTTTTGATTTGATGTTAAGTTACTGTAAACTGTATTCCTGACAATGACTGTATACTACAGTCCATGCATCAGACAAGTCCTGCAGTTGTTTTATTTGTATATGTTAAACCAATGTATAAGTGAATACTTTCTGTTCTTCAAACATCTATATATAACACATTGTATGAGTATATTTGCAACTAGCATCATTCTTTTGTCATAAAAGGTGAGCATATTTTCTTTTGCATTTTGTTTGAAGTGAAAAAGTAAAGAGATTGGCCCCGCATGTTTCGTTTGAAAAGTGCGGCATCGAAAAGCTGTGTTCCCTCTAGCTTTATGGCTAATCGGCGAGTGCCCAAATTTTCTTGAAACAATTGTGCCCAAAGCTCTAAAAAGACGTTTATGTGCCCTAAACTTTGAACTAATCCAGTATTAAAGTATACCAAATGTCATATTTCTACAAATTTGTCGAATTTTCTAAAGCTATGTTTACTATATTGCAAAAACTTATTTGCCCTTGCTCCAACAAATCGCCGATTTGCAGAAAAAAATCGGCTTAGTGAGAATACTGTCGAAAAGTGGTTGTTCCAAAATGGGCTGCGACAAAAACAACAGTTGCGACAAGTTATGAAAACTTAAGCATAGATTCTACAAATAATTTATCGCTGATAAAAACTTTTTGATTACAATTTTCATTGAAGATATTTTTGCCCTAAGCTTTTTCTCAAACACCATCAGTGAATTTGCAGAGCTTGCAGTTGCTTTTCATATCTGAGACTACTGTAAATCTAATATGTCATTTGCTTACAAAAGATTAGAAGATACGTACTTTCGTCCTGTGGATTAAAATTAGTGGAAAATGATCGTTCGTTGCTTAGCAGATGGTGATGTGTGGTCAATATGACTTAGCTCATTTGCTGTTGCCTTGTTAACCACTTTCAACATTATTTACTGTGGAAAGCCAAAACACAAATGGCCTCCTAAAATCGTTTACCTAAGCATTTTAATGGGCAAGAAACTTGGCATTTTTTACTCATAATGCAAAAGAAGCAGTTTGATATATATCTTTCTTCAACGATACTGCCAAATAACCCCTTGGCCTAGTGGCCTAGCAATGACCAATGGCAATATCATTTTGCTCAAGGAGTGTGTATTGTTTATTTCTGGAAGAGACCAGCAGATTTTCTCTGCACACAGGTTCAGCTGTTTTTTACAGCCATGTCTTCATCTTGCACGATTTGTGCTTCTAACTTTTGTAAACCTTTGGGAATCATATCACATTCTAGGACTTCTTTTCATCTCACTTCGATCTTTCTTTTTTAGACTATCGACAACGCTGAATGTTTTCAAAATGGAAAAAAAAATGCAATCTCTTCCAAAAATTTTCATTGTTCAAGAAAAAAACTTCCTATAAAATCAGTCTCGATAGAAATTGTACCTAAAAACTCTGTTTCTTGACAAATTATTTGTAGAATTGACCTATTCAATTTATTGAAGCTAAATATTTGAGTAATCTTCGTGAATGTTTCTGCAAGGACCTTTCTGGCACAGCCCATTTCGGAACACAGTTTTCGATGCCATCTTTTCCACACATACCATTTTGAATCCAACTCTTTGACTTTTTCACTTCCAAAAGAATTACAGTAAAAAACTTGTCTTTGATGACAACATTGAGATGTTTAATCGTTTATGTGCTACGATATCTGGCCTAAAGGCTATTACCACGGAAGCCTAGTGAAGAGTCACCAGAATGACGACTACTTAAATCAAGCAATGCGAAAAAGTTGTCTTCCCACACCATTCAAATGTGCAGGTTTCAGATTACCGGTTATTTGCTCTAGCACGTGAGCTAGAGATGACATCTCATTGCATGCTTAAGTAGTTGCCGCTCTTGTGGTTCTTCCCTAGGCTTCCATGCTGGCCGCTGGTAGTCTTTTGGCCAGATTGCCCGTAAACAATTAAATTTTAAAACTCTGGCCCTGCAAATGTCAAAACATCGCAATTAAATTATTATTAATTGTGATGTTTGGTGTGAATACTTCCATGTATCATGTGGTTGTTCAATGTACAGAGAAAGTGTTCAGTTAATTTGGTTTCAAATATTCAAATAGAAGAAATTGCACAACAGTTTATATTGTGCATCTAGGGTAATATCAAAGTCAGGTGTGTAGATTACGTTAACTTTATTGGGAACGATTAAACCCAATTAAAGGTTTTTGGTTTGTTTGCACTAATGATGAAGTCAGTCAACTTCGAAACATTTAGTGCTTCATATCACTTGCATCATATGTTGAAGCAATTACACAATACACTCTACAAACGAGGACTCGTGGAGACAGTTTAAGGTGATTTAAATGAAGTATAGGATTGTCAGATGTAATGTCTGTAAAAAGTTTGTTCTGCTAACATGCTTAGAAAATAATTCGACACTTGAAACCGTTTATCAGCCATTTTGAAAAACTTAGGATTAAACTATTTCTGTCTCTAATTATGATGAAAATATTCAGACAATTATTAGAACAATACCAAACTCTAATTTAGTAGTTTGATTTTGGATCAAATGCCACTTTCTGTATATACGGAAAACTATATTAATAAAACATTTAAAATCACAAAAGTTTGAACATTGTCCAATGATAACCAAAAACTTGTGCAAAATGTAGTTGAAGAATATTGATCAAAAATCATATCTGCAAAATTATTGTAAAATTGCAAAAAAACAGTTTTTTGCTTATAGCTTTTTTCCTGAGCAAAATAGAACAAACATACCTTTAAGAGCAGATATAAATATGGTCCTTCTGATCATTTTGATATAAGTTTCAACATTGTGGCACAGCTAGATCTCAAGATATGGCGATTTTATGATAAAATGTGGTCAGTTGCCATAGAAACAGCCTGTCAGATGCTAAGACATAACTTTTTTGAAAAAATTTTTTCCTAGTTTTGGTTTGGTTGGTCAGCAACAACTTTCTGGAGAATTCAAGAAATGTTGGACAAAAGCTAATTTTTGATTATACAGAACATTTAGGTCCAAATATAAAAGCAAAGTAGTTACAAATGGCATGAATGGTCTACGACTTCTAGGTCCAGATGATTATGCGCCTAGACTTCTAGACGTGGGAGCAAAATTTTTTTTGCATTGTATTTAGGCAGAGCTAGCGTGCAAATAAGTGCAGTTTCATTTGTACTCAAGTCAATGATTATTGGTCGATGCAACTGCTGCTAGTGTGCAAATAAACACTTGGCTACGTTTCGAGAAGAAAGACGTCAACTGGCTCACATGCTTATCACTTGCACAGTGTTAGCATCAGAACCAGAGTGTGCTGTTCAGTTGAACATTTTTACTCTGGTTCTGATGCTCGCTCTGTGCGAGTGATGAGCACGTGAGCTGGTTGACCTACGGTACATTCTTCTCGACGTGTAATTTAATTGCTATGGATCTGCATTCTGCAGTCCCAGTCGCTTGAAGCTTGCAGAAATCAGTCAAAATGATGTGGTGGCAGTGAACAGTTTAACAATGTTATTAGGGATGTGCCGATTAATCGGCATCGGCAAGTATGGGCAATTTTGGGGGAATCGGCATTGGTAAAATATGGCCGATACTTGCCGATTCTTTGAACATAATAACATTGCTAATTTTTTTCCGATCAGGTCGTTTTACATTGGTATTTCTTACCAGACAAAAACATTTTTCTTTTTATGAAAACGTTTACACATGTTATGAAAAGAAAAACTACAAATCGTTGAAGAAAAAATGAAACAAAGAAGGTTTTTAGCGAGCGCATTGCTTATTATTTCGCGCAGTTGCGTATTGCACAACACGATGGTAAAAACAGTTTATTGCATCACAGGATTGTTTGAACAAAGCTATTGATTACAATACAATTGCTGTGGTTTTGAATGCAGCGAACAGAAAGCTTGAAAATGAAACACGTGTAAGTCTAAACTCTAAAGCTGCTGTAAAAAAAGTTAACACTATATAAACAACGATGCTGCTACGCTATTAACAGTATATAAACAACGTTGCTGCATTTGAATTTGTGAGTGTTTTATTTTGAATATTAAGATTGCAACGTTCTGTTGATCATTCTTCTAATCATATGTTGTGTCTGCGAGATCGCTAGTCAGTTGCAGTGATACGCCACGGATGTTGCAAAGCTCTAACTAAGCAGAATTGGTGTGACACTAAGCTACCATATGCCGTTAAAGAATATTACCGCGTCGGTCGAATGATGTCAGCGACATACAGTTAGTCATTTTTTAATGGTGTAGTCAATAGTTTTGCGCTTGATTTTGCGTTCAGAGTTAACACCTGCGTTGCTTTAAACGTTGCGTTACTTTAAACACGACTCCTCTTAAAATAACTTTGTCCAGCATACATATATATAAGTTACATAGTAATTAAAAAATCGGAATCGGCATCGGCATTTTAACAAGAATCGGTATCGGCATCGGCAAAAATTTTGGTATCGGTACATCCCTAATTGTTATATGTTAGCATGCTTGCATCAACGCAGAGCAATGGTGGCAGAGTTGTCCAACACTTGTCCTGTGTTGAAGGACATTCGCGGCTTCGAAACTAGTGTATGTCTCTGGTTGTTGTGGGTATGGGTTCAAATTTCATCCATAGTCATTTTTTCTGACAACCAGAGGCTGATACAGATTGAGACTTTAGGTCTTCTATTTTCCTTATTAATATGCATTTTTATGTCTAAGTTTTATTTTCCTTTATTTTTGCTTATGTGCAATGATTTGTAGGAGATTATCTTTCATACATTTTACTGTACATTCTTTTCTTAATGTACTTTTGTACAGGTGCTTTTATTTTTTTTGATGTTTTTGAAATTTGAATTTTTGAGGTTACCGGTAGTTTTTGTTTTAACGTGTTTATTTTTTGGAAAATTTTATTTTTGGCTAATCACAATGAGAACAATATATCGTTTCTGAACAAAATCAATCAAGCTCCATAAAACTTAAAGTCTCTAACGCCATGAAAATAAATTAATTGTTTGTTTTTGCAGTTAATGCTGTTTTTATGCGTTGCATATGAGAAGTGTCAAAAATTAATGTATGGAAAATCATAAATAATAAGTTGAAAGTTAAATTATTAACTTCAAAATACGCTATGAATAACAAAATAATTATTTTTACGATTTATGCTTTTTTGTGTTGCTTACAAAACAGCCGAAAATTAGTCTATAGAAAATGTGAAAAATCTTGGTGACAAGTAATAAAATTAACGTCGATAAAATTCGCTGTGAAAAGCAAATTAAATGTTTTATTTTTCAAATTAAACATGTTTCATGTGTTACATGGGAAATACAGAAAATTGAATTACAAAAGCTGTAATTAATGCCGGACAGCATCAGATGTGTTTATCATGGAGTGCATTAATTTTGTGAGTAACTTTACAAAAAAAGAGTTTCGATGCTGGCCGACCGACATTTTTAGTCAATATTTTGTAGCACATAACTTTGGAAATGGATTCTAGTATAAAAGGATGTGGTAATATTCTTCATTAATTACAGTTTTTTTATTTCAATTTTCTGTACTTCTCCCATGCAACACTAGATACAGGTTTCAATCGCAAAAAACAACAGTTTTTTTTTAAGCATCTTTAATAGATGTAAATTTAATTATTTGTTAACTATGATTTTTATTTATTAAATTTTTGACAGTTCTTGTACTCAGTGCAAAAAAAAGCATAAATGCTAAAAACAAACATTGAGTGTATTTTTTTAAGCGTTTTTCGTAGTTGTGAAATTGATTTTCTATTGACTATGATTTCACATTTTCTATGGATTAATTGTTAACATTTCTTTTATCCGTGGACTCAAAAAAACAGTGTAAATTGCAAAAACAAACAATTGTTTTGTTTTTTGTAACGTATTTTGTAGAGTTCATTAAAGTTTCAATTTAAAGTACTATGATTTGATTCTGTATAAATTAATTTTTTTATATAATGCAAAAAAACAACAACATGATTGATTAATTAGAAAAACGAACACTTATTGTAGTTTCATGACATACTTGAAGTATGTAAGTTTTTTAGAGCTTGATTAATTTGTTCTAAACGATCTATTGTTATCAGCATGATTAACGCTCGAGATCTGCAAAAAAAGATATGGAAGAAAATGTAAAAATAAAGGAAAGTTTAAAGAAATAAAAATAGTTGGAAATAAAATGCAAAAGTTTGGAAAAAATTAAAAATTTGGCTCTGGTTCATAATGGTCCGGTGCGCACATGACAGAAATTTCCTTGTTCGCTTTAATTAACAAGTTTTTTTAAGAGGCGCTACCGAACGAAGTACTTGCTAAACGTAAGAGGTCGTTTTTGCACATGTATGTAAAGCCTTGCGTAAACTGTTACATCATTCTCTCTCACTAAGTTGCTTCAAGCGATTGCGGAAAGCAGTTCGAGTAAAAATACGTCACATTTTCCTTGCCAATTTAAAGAAGATCTTGAGGCATTCTTTAACCATGTGAGAAATCTTTTTGGTTTAGAAATTTAATGGCAAAATGTTGAAAACTTCTAACTAAAGTGAATTTTTGCTGAAAATTAATTAAAATCGTCGCCATGTTTGATGTTAGACTGCAAAAAAAAAGCGAATTGCATTGAGAACCATTTGCTGTTTTAACTGATAAAGAAAAGGTTGAGTGGAACCGGTTGACAAAGATAGTAATACACTCGTTTTATAAGAACAATTTTCTAAAACACGAGGCTCATTTTTGCTCAAAATTTACGAACAAATTAAAAATAATGCCATCCTCAGCAGCAAAATAAACCAAAAACAAACAAAAAAATTCAGACTAGTCAAAGAAACTAAAATTTTGTGCTAATTCAAAACGATAAAATTTTGGTGATTTTTTTGTGTTTGCTAGCAAAATTGCAACTATTCAAGATGATAAGCTCTGTTGCTCTGCACAAGCAATTGAGAAATTTTTTGGGCAGTTGTTTAACTTGAAAAAAGCTTGCTTTTTCTTTTTTGCAATTTTACGATGCTGCAAAAGCAAGAAAAAAGCCTTCACTTTAGCCAGGGTTTCTCAACGTGGGGGTCGCGAAGCTCTTTTCAGGGAGGTCGTAAGGTTATTTATAAAATAATTTCTTAATTGCAAAGAATTCTGAAATTGTCGAAATTTTTGCCGCAATTGCTTTTCAGTTATGCCATAGCAAGTTGTCAACTGGTTGTAAGCGTACTATTGCAAATCTTAGAATGCTATGTGCAGCTTAGTTGGAAAGCCAAATTTGCTGAGTGATACAAAGAAATATCACAATGTTTGAAAATTTGTCCAAACCTATTAAAGAAGATGAAGAGCTCGATGAACGTTTGAAGACATTGATTACACAGCACCTTCAATCTCTTGAAACTGATTTCAAACAATATTTTCCTGAGCTTAAAGAAAAAGAAGCCGCATTTGTCTGAAATCAGTTCTCGACTGCTTTGGATGTTAGTAATGTTCTCAGTGAATTACTAGACCAATTTTATGATCTTAAAAATGATTCGTCCGTACATGATCTTTTTCAGGAAATGGCTCTCTCTCAGTTCTGGTGTGCTATACGCGAATCCTACCCACAATAGGGTGTCCCTTAGGTGGGGGTCAAATTTTAAAATATTTATTTTTGTGAGTCTGACCCTCTCAAAAGTTTCCTTTGGACCGAATACTTCCTCAAAGTTTATTGCAAATTTGGATTTTTAGAGGTGGCGCAGTGATCTCAAAGTTGGCCAAATAAACACCATTATATGCATATAGAAAGTTTTCTAATCAGTACAATTACTCAGGTTCACAGAAAAATTATTGCTGCATAAGAGTAAATTTCTTCATATTCGGAACAATGGCCTGGTTATTTTCGATAGCCTGCAAAGCATACCGCATTGTTTTTATTTTTGAAGCAGTTTGATTGAGAGGAGTAGTTTTACCAACCCCTTTCGAGGGATAGAGAAGCAAATGAATTGTGCTGAGACCAAACAGTTTAGCCACACGCCAGGGCACAGACATCAGAGCCAAAGAAAGAATTGCGTAGAGGTTCAGAGGCAAGACAGTCAAGAGAGAGATGGTTAAGGTCTTGTAGAAAGTGTCCACAGGTGCTGCAGGAAGAGTTTTCCATATGACTAACTTACAACTATAGTAAATGGTTTTGACCATGAAGAGAATGCAGAGAGCTCAAAGGATATGAGACACGAGAGGACCAATTCCTCCGGGAAAACTGCAGGAACGGGACAGTTGAGATGGGTAGGGGAATGTGAAAATGTGACGTCTCCATTTGTGATAACGGTTTTTGGCGTTAGCTGGGGAGAGGGACAAGAACCATTGCAGTATTCCGGGAAGCTCCAGTTTTGGGAAAAGAATCAGCATGCTTATTTTCAGGGATACCAGCAAGACCGGGGACCCATTGAAAGTTTAAAATGGCTTAGTTGGAAAGTGAGGAGACATGAAACCAGACATTGTAGAGGGGTCTTGGCCAGAGGTAAAAGGGGGCCTTTGGAAGTAGAGTAAGAGCTGATTGGAAGTCCTTAAAAAGACTTACAGAAAATGGCCAAGTCGTCTTGTGTTGTTCCTCCAGACAAGTCCGTGCTCCAGGAAATGGCTGTCAGGTGTGAAAATGGAGGCAATTGGTCTAGCAGAGAAAAAGAGTCAAAGGTGTTGCATTTGGATTATACAGCATACACTCCAGTGCCACTTGTCTAACGAGGGAATAGAAAGATCGATCGGCCCAAAGATACCCATCTGAAGGAGGAAGGGAGAGTAATCAATACTTGGCGTATTCAAGGTGGGATGAGCTAGGGCTACTGCAGTTAGGTATGGAAGACAATACTGTAAACTTGATTGGAGTCCAAAAGGGATTGGTGGACATATAGTTAATGATTCGCGCAAGGATAAAAAGTTTTTTTGTTTTTTGTTTGGATAAGCAATATGATCAACAGGAAAGTTTCTTTTTTAATCGACTGATCACCGATTTTCAGCCAAGAGCGCTGAGATGAAGTGATTGTAGGAGGAGATACAGAGCACGTCCAAAGCATGAAAGTGCTTGGTGTTTCAAAGTAATTTTCAACAGGGGAAGTTTGGTTTTAATAAGAAGCAATGAGGTAGGGGTGGAAGAGAAGCATCCACTAAGGACCTTGCTTGCAGCTCTGAGGAGAATTTTTCTTTGGTTGGTCAGACATATCAACCTTTCCTGTTTTTGGTGACACACTCAACCATTGTTTTGCTTTTTGTGTTGGTCACATCCAATCGAGTTTGTGATAATGTTTCATCTTCTTCGACATTCTTTGAAACTTTAATCAAGGCACACTTTGTAACCAAACCTACGCTAAGATCAAACAGGCCAAGCAAATTTAAATCCTCTGTAAGATACCACAAAAGAATAGCCATCTTTCGTAAAAAAGCTGCTTTTTTTGAAAAACTGGTTGATGAGGTAAACATTGAAATCTGCACATAACTACTGTATATCGTAATGGATATGTCACTGTAGTTCTTAAGTTTACTTTCAAAAAATTTTAATTAACACTAATGTTAATTGCTATGCGTGTTAAGGTCACAATGAAACAATAATACTATGCTGTTCATAGAGGTGGTGTAATTCCTACATAGGAATTAAAAAATACCCATCCAAACTTGAAAGACTTTGCACTACCTCTAAACTTTGTTTTAAACTTTGAAATTTCATGCTTATCATTTTGCATTAAATGAAACTATTTGAAAGGTTTAGAAGTAAAACTTTTCGAAATGTCAAAATAAGTACACCCTTACTCACAAGTATCAGAACTGGCTTTTCGAATATTACTTTCATTTGCACAGCATACCTCTTCGTGAGTGACTTTTCAGCTCTTGCATATATCAAAACAAAAGCACGAAAAATTCAAGATGATATGAGATTGCTTTATCGAACACTAAACCACGAATCCCCAAAATTGGCTTTTCGGTTGCAAAGTCAACCATTGCATAGTAACAGATGTAAAATTGAGCACTTGTTTGATATTAAATATCTTTAAAGTGTTTTTTTGTGGTAATTTTTATTTGAAAAGTAGAGCAGGAAGGGGGTCACTGGGTGTTAGGGTGTTGCAGGTGCCCCGACCTTTACCGATTTTGCTTAACTATTTTTTGGTATTGCAGTTTGATCAGTATATCATGAATACCAAGTTTCAAAAATTTTCACCAATGTTTACCTCCCCTGCCAGGCCAATTTTGAGACCCACTTTTCCAAAAATTTTTCTTTTTTGCCACTAGAGGGCGATATGGATAAGTTGTGTTTGTGGACACGTTTTCAAGAGATGCCCCATGTTAGTCTCCACCTTTAAAAAAAAATTGAATGAAATTGAGTCATCCTATCTAGAGATATTGCTATTTTATTACACTTTTAATAAGCATTGCTGCCACCAAGTGGTGAAAATTAAAGTTAAATATATCAAATATTAAGCCTTTTGATGTTGAATTTCAGTATATTATTCATTTCAAAACTGTAGAAGTACATTTTACTGCAACATTTGGTGAGTACCTAATACTGATTTATAGGTATTTTAGTAAAATTTTGTAGGTAATTCCTAGTTTAAAAAGCTTTAAATTGTTGTTACAAAACATTTTGGTTAAGTGGGGTTATTGCAGCCTCTGTAAGAAAATTACTACAAACTATTTCAAAATTTCTTTCAATAAGCAATTTATTTAGTTTTTGAAATGCGGTAGAGAATCAGTGTTACTTCATGAACTATGCTTTTTACTAGACTAAACTAAGATTAATGAATGTTGCAATTGCACAGTATGGGTTTATTAGTTCACATGCTATATGAATGCCCGAAATACTGATAAGAAACTGCAGCTTGCTCAGGATGAATTCCAAATAAACTAAAACAAACGTTTCCTTAAAGCTCAACTATGTTACAGGAAAACTCGGCCACAGTCTTAAACGTGCGCAATTACCGACTGGATAGAGATGACTTGTCAAGCACACCCAAGTTCACAATTCGAACAGTTCACTATTGACTAAGGTGCACAAATCACAATCACTAGAATCGACGTCTTTCGAATGACAGTTGACGCTCGACGCTTTGACGTGAACTCTGGCGCAAAACTTTTGACGTGAACTCTGATGCAAAACTTTGACGGTTTTCTAAAATAAACACAACACAATGCGATAGATAACAGGCACAGATTGGTTTTAACAGCATAAAACAATTAACATTCTTTATGAGAGAATTAACTTATTTCAGCTTCAGGCTTTTACGTATAGCATCATTAGAAAAGAGAAATAATTATCAAAGCAAAACAACAAATCCAAATTCGCAATATAACGTTCACAAATCAATTAAATATCGAAAATAAAATGCACAAAACTTACCAACTATTTAGAGACGGCAATGCGCAGAATTGTATCAAGAAATCGACAATCAAACAGTAATTCATTTATCTCAAATCTATTTCAACGTTTTGAGTCAATTGAAATGATTTCGGTGTTTTTGCAAGGGCATTTATAGAGAAAAATTATAAAGAATAGAATAAAAACCATGTGGAAATTTAAGGGGAAAAAGGCTATTTTTCGTAAACATTGTCCAAAACAAGTTTTGTTTTCCAAAAGTGGGTAAATTATTCATCGCCACCAGCTGAACTAATCATATTGGAAAATACTAAGACGAATGCAAAACAATAATCAACTTATCACTACATTTCCGTTAATACTAGTAAAATCAACATTTTCTAACAGAGAAAGTAACTTGTTTTTATCCCAATCCGCTACGCACCATTAGGGGTCAAGAAAGAAAAAACTAAACATGACTAAGCAAAACAATTTGTCTACTACGTACGGCGAAAGTAAACATGACATCTTATCAATGATCGATATTGGCGTGCCTTTTCTCATGTTACAAAAGGTTTTCTGTTCAAATGCATAATGGTTGGAATCTTGCAAGGCGAAAGGTCTTTTGTTTGAATCCAAAGCAAGCTAACTTGCTGTAACAGACTATACTTTAGTACATGCGCTACTATTGTATTGTACAGTAATGTGGGGAGCCACGTATCCTGCTTGTGTTCAAACATTAAAATTCTAACAAAATCAAGGATAAGAGGCATTGTTTGTGCTCATTTCTGAGATTCAGTGAACCCATATTACTGGCAATTTTAGATTCTGCAAACTAATGGCTTATTCAATTTTAATGTGGTTGTTAATAGGAGAGATCCAGAGAATCACACCAAGAACGACGATTTTGTGTAGACAGTTCATTAATAAATGCAACATGGAGTACATTATGGCACTGTGCTTTTGTTTTTAATGTTTTACGCAATGACTTCATTTTGCATAACAAAGTTTAAAGCAGGGTTGTTGCACTTTTTTGTCCCTTTTTAATTCTTTAACCTACTTTTTTTCTAAAAAGCTGTTGATGGTCTTTGAGACCGAAATCGATTTTGTCTTTAAATAAATTTTAGTACTTTTTCAGAATCATTGACTGATTTTGGTAATGTACTCCATGGTTCAAATTTGAAGTTGCTAAATTTGTGCATTGTTTTTTATACAACAAAACTAAAAATTTTTTTCACAATTGTTTTTGTAAAACTATTGATCATTCCAGTCAAGCTATGAGGCAGTTGTGTGACTGCAGCAATTAATGCATTATGCGTTTTTGTACAAAATTAATAACAGATGTGTATTTAACATCAGGGAGTCAAGATTTGGAATTACATTCTTGCAGATATTAAAGTATTCTAGTACAAAAAGTTCAAATTTTGTTACAAAAACTATTTCATGCAGTTTACATGTTTCTTTTCATGTTACCGACAGTTCTCTGTGTACTTGTAAAGATCCAGTACATGCTCACGACGGGTCGTAGACTTTGAAGTCTTCAAAATGTTACAATTCTAAGACAAAGTAATTAAAAACTTCCATAACATTGGCATGAATTACTTCTCTGATAAAGAGAGTGGTTGCTTGACTTAATGACCAGAAGGTTCTTAGCAACTTTCCTGTTGCTTTCTTAAACAAATGCGGATTAATTTCTACTTCGTGCTGTTACCAAGGGACGAAATAAATTTGCCTAGACTTGCCTGCTCTTGAAGGCCTGACATACCTGGTATTTAACGGGAGAGCTTGTTCCCTTAGCCCCATGGGATGAAAAACTTTTGTTGGCATAAAGTGACACCAAATGCTGACGGAAAGTTATTCAAAAGATTTGGTGGAGGATTTCGTAAGCTGGTGATGCTAAAAATAACTTGAAAAAAATTTGTGTGTGGATATGCCACAGCAAAGAATACTATCTACAGCCTGCGAGAGTGCAATGACTCCACAGTAAGAGGGATCAAGCTGGTTATTGATTTTCTTCACCAGCTACACAAGGAAGGAAATCTACAAAATCGTGTGTTTGTTCGTTGTTGAAGACAATTCTAGAAAAATCCCAAACCTAAGAAAACGTCTTTTCCAATTTGTTTAATGTGGTACTTCTGCGTTGTTGTGGAATAATTTTTGCCTTTTAAAATACAGGAAAAATAATATTGCTTTGCCAGTCAAATCATTTACGTTGAAAATCCAAAAACTTAGCTCAAATTGGAGGATGCTTAAAATTGAGTAACTCATAGTGACCAACTCTTAAACATTATAGCAACATTGTTAATTTCAATCAATTTTAGATTACAACAGAACAATACCTAATATACTCGAATAGTGATAAAATGCCCAAAAGCAAACATCAATATACAATTTTGCAACTTTGAAGGGGACAGTATGCATGAATTCAACATTGAAATGCTTGATATCGATAGTCAACTTTAATTTTCACCACTTTGTCTTAGCAACGCGTCTTGAAAGTGTAATAAAATAACAATATCTCTGGAAAGGATGACTCAACTTTATTCAATTTTTTTTAAGATGGAGACTAACATGTGGCATCTAACATAACAGTTTATTATTAGTACTTTAGGCACTCATATTGCATGTGAACTAATAAACCCATACTGTGCAATTGCAACATTCATTAATCTTAGTTTAGTCTAGTAAAAAGCATAGTTCATGAAGTAACACTGATTCTCTACCGCATTTCAAAAACTAAATAAATTGCTTATTGAAAGAAATTTTGAAATAGTTTGTAGTAATTTTCTTACAGAGGCTGCAATAACCCCACTTAACCAAAATGTTTTGTAACAACAATTTAAAGCTTTTTAAACTAGGAATTACCTACAAAATTTTACTAAAATACCTATAAATCAGTATTAGGTACTCACCAAATGTTGCAGTAAAATGTACTTCTACAGTTTTGAAATGAATAATATACTGAAATTCAACATCAAAAGGCTTAATATTTGATATATTTAACTTTAATTTTCACCACTTGGTGGCAGCAATGCTTATTAAAAGTGTAATAAAATAGCAATATCTCTAGATAGGATGACTCAATTTCATTCAATTTTTTTTTAAAGGTGGAGACTAACATGGGGCATCTCTTGAAAACGTGTCCACAAACACAACTTATCCATATCGCCCTCTAGTGGCAAAAAAGAAAAATTTTTGGAAAAGTGGGTCTCAAAATTGGCCTGGCAGGGGAGGTAAACATTGGTGAAAATTTTTGAAACTTGGTATTCATGATATACTGATCAAACTGCAATACCAAAAAATAGTTAAGCTTAAACAAACAAGTTTTTAATTTTTGTTGGGCGCCTGCAACACCCTACTGGGTGTATGGAACTCTTAAGGAGTCGTGAACCACAAAAGCTTGAGAAACACTGACTTAAGCTGACAGAGCAATAGGAATTAAACAGTGTTTCAAACATGCCCGCTAAAATTGACATCGATGCTCTCGAAATATTTACAAAATCAAGAACAAATGAGACTGAGTATCCGCAAAAAATTAAAACAGCCAGTCTCAACTCAAGATTTACCAGTTCTAAACGGAAGAACTTGCTTTGAAAAACTTCAACTTCAAGTTGCTCACTTTTAAAAAATTTGAAACCTAAAGACCTAAAGTTACTGTTAACATATGAGTTTACCCACTAACAACCTCAAGAGCGCTTTACGTAATGAAAAAAAATTATAGTATGGAAAAAGTTGCTTTTATTTCATATTGATCCAAAAATATCATTAAGTTCTGTCGTTCAATTATAATTGTTATCAGTTGAGGAATTTGCTAGCTTAGAATAATAACGCATAGCTTATAGTATTGTTACGCAGCACTGTCTCCGAAGCACCACACCCGTGAACATTTAATTGCGGCTGGATTTTATTACACACATAGTTGCTGTATGCAGTTGTATGCGATATGCGGTTTCTGAAAAAACAAAACATGAATTCAAGCAATTATTGCCACAGAAATAATTAACCAATCAATCAAAAATGGCTGTGGCAGAAAAGTCTCTAACAGTTCGAATGACAGTAATAACAAAAAAAACAAAAAACGACCGATTACAACGTAAATTTCGTATTTATGGTTTGCGGTCTAAGATCGTCAATTAACTCAATAAAAAGTGTCGATCAGTTACAAATAACTAAGCAAGTTAGGCGTAAATAGAAATTAACAAGTAACGGCACTTACCAAATCTTTTATCGACCGCAATAAAGGTCCACAGTAATTCCCGTTGGTCACAAGTGCAATATTTCAAACTGCATCACTAAAAGCTTACCTTAAATACGTGTAAAACAAAGAAGCAGAAAATAAAAACCCCTTTTTGGAAAGGTTCTTACAAAAAAATAAAAACCCTTTTGTGCTGCCAGAAAATATGTCAGGCTACACGCTCAAACCTCAGGCATAATAACAAAAACTCGACTGATACCAAAAATTGGCTAACGCCTTTCTTAACAAAGAAAATTGATCATACTCCCTACAAAAGTACAAAGCTTTCTACAAATCAAGAATCTTATCAGAGGTTTTAACAAAACTTGACAGAAAATATGACTCAGTTTCAAAAATCCACAATTTCGAAGACAAGCTTATCTTACAAAAACAATTAGCCGCAAAGCGATAATATTTTACAAGGAAAAGGTTATCTACAACTTAACAATTCGAACGGAAAATGTAACAAGTATCTTTTTCCATAACAATGCAGTACATACAGTATGCTTGAGCGCATTATTTTGCAGTAGAAATGCATCTGACGTCACAATGAGATATTTATTTCGTACTAACACAAGTTACAAACATCTCGCAAAGAAAATCGAGCGAGCAGTTTTATTGTGTGTTGGGCGAGACGGCTCAGAAATGGCAGTTTGCCTTTGAAGATTTTTTGTTTGTTAGCGCCTTTTAGCGAGCAAGAATGGTCTTTACGAACTCGCTAGCATATTCTGTCATGTTGGCCCTGGTGCTTGATAGTTCCATCGCATAATCAGATTGTGTCTGAACATCCATGCATAGCATTGTATATGAGTAACATTCTCTGGAACATGGGAGTTTAGGTTTGCACTCTTGTCAGCCTTTTTAATGTATGCTAGCTAGATCATTTTTGACTTAGCTATTGTCTTCAGTAGGAAAATATTTGCTTTTCACAGCATTGCAAAATTGTTTGGTTTAAATGAAATGATTTAAAGATTTAGATAAAAAATAATGCAAAATTATTGAAATTTTAATATTAAGATTGTAATAGCTCAAAAGTTTTTGGGTACAAAGCAGCCTTTTCATTTCGTAGCAGTGGATTTTTTTTAAAAATTAAATTGTTAGTGTTTAGACAGAAATAAAACCATTTTGGCAAAAAAATGCTACTGCAACAGCAGCGACATATTTTGTATGAGACAAGTATAAACTTTAAATTTTTACTTGATTTGAGTTATATATTGCCAGTATGTTTGAAATTGATTTGAAACATCACTCAGTAAACAATATATTGAATGTAGTGTATCCCTCTCCCTAAAAATTTAAAAAAGTTTCAGTTTCAATAATTAGCAAAATCTAATTCAAATTAAAAAAGCATTGATGTTTTTAAAAAAATCATAATTTTTTATCTAGTCTGAGACACAAACTGATGTATCAAAACTTCATACATCACACTACTATCCAAATATTTACTTGTTGTATAATTTTTAGGTTGGACAAATTTGGCTTGTTTGGTAGCAGCTGATTGTCAAACGCCTAATTATGTTGTTCATTCAAGTAAGTTAGCAGTACTGTGTAATTAATAATAGCCAAATTGTGTAGTTTCAATACATTGTATTTTGTATGGATATTCCAAAGCATGATTGTAAGCTTGGTAGGACCAATGGCTGACTTAATAGTTTGATTGTATTGTATTGTATTTGGGCTCAATAAACAGAAACGAAAAAACATAAGACCAGGTAATAGTAATTTATACATTATTGCACCCCGGACTTTTGTGAAGCCAAAGAATGGCTTTTGGCCAGATGTAAAAACATTGCAGATCTACAAGAGCCCTGAAGGAAAAAAGAAAAACTAACCTACATTAAGACCGTGTAACAAAATCGGACCAAGAACTCATAATTGTCAATAATCAGTTAGTACGCTAAATTATGACAAAATGATTCAAGTTTCTTCTAGGTATAATTTTTTTAATGTAAGAGGCAGATCATTACAAATTTTAACTCTGAAAAATGAGATAGTTTATTGGCAAACAGATTTTTTTATAGGGGCAGATATAAGTTCTTGGATTGTTTAGTTTGATGAGATCTATACCGGTATTGCAAGTTTTAAGGAAAACATTTTCAAAACAAGGAGGCAACTGATTACTGACATGTTTATATGTGAAACATGCTATAGTCAGACGGGTAATTGTTGGACAAACAAAAAGCATGAAATCTAGAAGGTCTCTGAACTTGACCATTGGTATCATAAAAGCTTAAATTCTATTAGTTATATTAATCATTAGAAATAAAAATTTTTCTTCTTTGTTCTGTGAGAAAATGTACTGACAAACAAGGTTGTTAAAATTTCGTGAAAAATGGAACTAAGTAAAAAAAGTAATTTATTAAAATTGAAAACAATTTTTATCATTTTGAAAAAAATTATTGGCAACACTCTAAGGAGTTGATCTGAATCACATAATAATGATTGAATTCTAATCACAGCTTTGTCAGGTTGCCTGTAAAACGTGTCCAATAATTACCCCTGTCATAAAGTTGAAAAAATGGGGTATTATAGTTATTAAACACCAACTGAACAAATTTGGCATCAACTACTGTTGTGTTTAGAGATTATTTTCCGTAAATGGTATAGCAGTGGTTTGTATTATGTAATTAGCTGCAATAGCACGAAAGTACAAGCTTATACCAAAAAAATAATGGACTGTAACTGCTTTAAAACATGCAATAGCAGAAAGTGAAAAAAACAATGTCCTAGATTGTAAAAATTTGTTCTTTTTTTGCTGTTAGATTTGTTTCTAAAAAGTTTTTAAAAGTTCTTTCCATTGTGTAATTGGTGGAGTTTTGTTACACTGTGTGCTACAAACTGTGTAGTGAACTGTGAACATCATCACAGAATAATTTTAGAAAGTTAAGGTTAAAACTAGAAGATTTTGTAAAATTTTGCTCACAATTCATCTTATCACATGACTAAAACAGGTCTATTCTGACTGGCATGTTACTACAAAACTAGGTGGTTTATAATTTTTAAAATTAAACATTGAAACATTTTGTGGAGGTACTGGACTGCTTAGTTAATGTGCTAATATCACAAACAATGTGCTTTTTTGTGATTTAAGTAAGCTGTTTTGATGTTAATTCATGCTGCACACGTTTCTGATATTTCAGTTCTTTTTAGTAGATGCAAATTGACAAATGAAGTGCTGTCCAACCTTTACCCCAATAGTGTCCAACAATTACCCCAAATGCGGGGGTAATTATTGAACAAAAAAATGTTAAAATTTCTGCCTAGGTAGACCTTACAGAGCAAGCAATTAATTTCTTAGTGGAAGAGGAATAGATGTCCCATCTGGGTCATTCTATTATAAGACAGTCAAAATTTTAAAATTTTGTAACCCACCCTCTCAGATTTTTTTCATAGTTGGATACATGAAAGCCACCAAAAAATAATGAAGATTACAAAAAACGACATCAAAATTCATCGAGCGGTTTTCGAGTTATGAGGGTTTCAATATTACCACTTGAGGGCAGTGTTCAACAGTCCCAAATTTTTTAATTTGCATAAAAATCTTTATCCTTATGCTATCGAAATCAACAAAATATCAATTCCGATAGATTTTGGGGTGAGGAATTCAAAAATACAGTTATTTTTTTGAAAATTGCAAAGGTGATAGGTCAAAATGCAGATTGAAAAAATTTTGAGTGCCCAATTTCATTTCCGATTATCTCAGAAGGGCAAAAAAATTTTTAAATCCAATCATTGTCAAAATGTCAAGAATAGATCCGTCTTTGACGTATTTGAGTTTGGTTAATGTTATTTGTTGCATATTTCTGTAATTGGTTTTGAAAAATGATGCAAAATATGAGCCATGTTGTGACTTCACTAACCCTTCGTACATTTTGAAATGACTTATTATTTAGTTTCGGCAAAGAGGTCGACTTTTTGTACCAAATAATCGCAATGTACAGCAACCACAAAATTTTGGTGCATTTTAGGCTTAGGCCTATCACTTTTATTTATTTACATTATTTACAATTTCTCTAAACGAACGTTTTCGGCACTACCACTGGCCCTCTTCAGGAATATCTAAATAGCAATAATAACTTTAAGAATCCGAATCAAATAATAAACTAATCTTCAAAAGGTTAAAACAAAAGGTTTTAACCTTTTGAAGATTAGTTTATTATTTGATTCGGATTCTTAAAGTTATTATTGCTATTTAGATATTCCTGAAGAGGGCCAGTGGTAGTGCCGAAAACGTTCGTTTAGAGAAATTGTAAATAATGTAAATAAATAAAAGTGATAGGCCTAAGCCTAAAATGCACCAAATTTTGTGGTTGCTGTACATTGCGACTTATTATTTGTATTTGATTATTTTCTTGTTAAAATTTTGTGAAAAGTTACTTTTTTTAAGTAAGCAAATATGATTTGATGTAAAAAAATTATCGATTAGATAAAAATAATAGCAAAAAATTACAATAAAAACAGCAGCTCTCATAGAAAAAAATTAGTTACATCCACAGAATGTAGAAATAATTACAGTTTGCAGAAATTAAAAAACTATTTGGGACAAAGACTCAAATTCTTGATCTGTTATTTGGTGCACCCGGCCAGTTCTGCTGACAAGTGGTGGAGATATTTTTGCAATAACATCAGCTTTTGAAAGATATATGATGTCATTTCGTTTTGGCCAATAAAAAGTGTTTCGTGGGCCATGGGGATGCATGAACTTAATTAACACTTCAGCTGTGTCAATGACATCTTCTAAAATTCTACCAGTCCACCACGTCTGATCATATTTGGCAGTAATATATTCCCCAACACCAAAAGATTTCCTTTGTCTTGGGTAAAAATCGAAAAATTTGTATCGTCCTGCATAATCGTCATCTTCAGCAGTTATCTTGTACCTGACGGTTCCAATGTATTCAGGAGCAAAAACGTGGTAGCTTCTAGTGCCTGGTAAAGTACTTCCTTGTACATACCTGTTGTGGAGATTTTGGCGAACAGTGACCAGTTCTTCTTTGGTTATAAAGTGAAACTTTATGGTAGGCATTGCTTGCTGGCAGTATTTGAAATCATCTTCAGCAATTAAAATTTGATTTTGAAATGGTTGTGCTAAGCTTCTATGCAGCAACTTTCGCTTTATTGCTCCTCCCAGCCCATCACATGATGACTTGCCATGACTAGTGGCAAAAAAGTTCCAAACTGCTGTCAAACCAAAGTCGTTTTCGTGGTATGTAAGATTCAAAATATTTTTAAAATTTTTATATTGCCCAGCACAACCGTCTGAGAAGTATTGAATAGTTTTGATAAATGGGAAGTGCTGTTTAATATAACATGTAAATTTTTGCTGCATAGCATAAACAAAACTAGTGTCGTGGTTCAGGTCATCAGATAAAAAGGCCATACTAAGTTGAATATATTGAAGAGATTGGTCTTGGCTAGGTAAATATAAAACCAAGGGGTGCAAGGTGCACTGCGTTTTATGAAAATGGTAGCTTTGAATTTCATCTTGCACCGTCATAGTATAGTTTTCTGAAAAATCTGCAAGAATAATGCACATATTTTTGTTTTGATTTAGATCTTCTTTAAGTTGTTTCAGATATCGTGATTGACATTTAGAAATATAGGAATGAATTGTTAGGGAATCAATGCTGCTTGCAAGAAATTCAAAAAACTCAAACGCTTCCATTTCAATAGTTACCAAATCACTTCGATCAGTAGATCTCCATTGTTGAAATGTAATTTTATCTTCTTCCGTGTCAGCAAATTCTTGATGAAGGTATTCCAAAACCACTTCTTTACCAGGACAAGATTTGCAACGATGAAGCATGCACAAACGAGAGTCGGCATTACACACAATCATATTAATTAGGTCTTTGTAATTAACACCTAAAGCAAAAGCAGCCAGAACAGCATTTTGATGTTTTTGGCAAACACACACATTGTGACCTCCTGGCGAGCCAACTGGTTTGCACCATTTGGGTCTGAGAGAACAAAATTTTGCTAAGGAAACTTTTACATCTGGATGTTGGGTTTTAAATGCTTCATATAATTCTGCTAAATTTCCCAACAACAGTTGCTTTTGAATTTGGTTCTTCTCTCCATTTACACAAACGCTTATGTAATCTTTTTTGCCAGGGAGAGGTCTTGAAAATTCATCATCATTATAAAAATTTTCCACACTTTTTATATCACTCTCACTCAATCCTTTAAACGGATTGGAACAGATAAGATTCCCTTTTCTTTCTTTAAATTTATTGCTTCTTGGATGCTATGTTTGGTTGTATTAAAAAACATTTTGGTTTCATCCGTGGTCCAAGAATTTGGCTTTAATGTTAATATTTGAATTTGTTCTTTGTAGGTGCTTGATTGAAATTTGCACTTCAGTTCATTCATTAGTATGTCAAAATCTGCATTTTTCCTATTATTTGATTGCAATGTAGATTCAAAAGTCTTAACCAGCGAAACGTCAATGCCAGCTGCAGTGAAAGAAGCTTGCAAATTTTTGGCAGCTTTAGTAAGTTTTTCTTTAGCTTGCTTCTTTTTCTGTTGAGGTGGCTGAGCATGAAGTTTCAGAGGTGAAATATTTTGCTCAAGGAGGGTAGAATTGACTCTTATAAGTGCATCATTGTTGTCACCAAATGCAAATTCTGACTGATCGGTTTCTGAAGAACATGAAGTTTGATCATCAGTGTCATCTGTAGTAGTTAAAACAGTTTCTGTTTGTGCTTTTCTGTAACAGATCACACATAATTTTAGACTTGGTATAACTGTTTGATAGCTTTTTACCAAAAGTTTTGCCATTGAAAGTGTAATCGAGTGACGTGCTTTAGGTAATTTGATTCCTGAGTGTTTTTGGAAAATGTTGCAGCATTTCGTTTGTCTTTTTTCAAATCGTTCTAGATATCCTTTGTAATGGTGAACACACACTTTGGCTCTTGCATCATAAATGCAATCACTTGATTTGACTCCAGATCTCCATTCTAACAGCTCTAGTTCATTCCTTTTCAACTCTTTGATTGGCAGCAATTCTTGCTGTTTTGTGTACCAAGTTTTGTGACATTCATCATTTTCCTTTTGAGCACCAATAAAACACTTATCTAATTCCATTTAGTACTTAGCGGTAAACACACTTTGCGGTATAAATAGTATATGCTATATATTACTAGCAAACCAATTTTAGATCCTGTCAAGTAAATGTTAAGGCGTTATTATTATCTGCAATACTTAACATTACTAAACATTATGCAATTTTTTAAATAGTCTATCTGTTTAAATCATCACATATAAGAAATGCATTCCGGTTTCCCTGCTATTCAATAACATTTTCCACACTTATTGGTTTACCTTGTTTCATGCTTACTGTTCAAGTGCAATCTAAGCTGTAAACTGATGGGTTTACCTTGTTTCATACTTATTGTTCAAATGCAATCTAAACCGTAAAGTATGTATCAAAAGGGGAATTTTATTATCTGCAACTATTTGATAAAGAATCCCATGTTCTAAAACAATAAGCATAGTTTCTTTAAATGTTTAAGTTATCACCCGTGCACAAAGTGCAAATGTTTGAAGGAAGAAAATCTTGTGCAATACTGAGTCATTTGAGAATTCGTGCCAAACACTCCAATTTATGGTAATCCACCCATTTTGGAGGTTAAAACTCAAGAGTACTCCCATAGGTAAACAATTGAAAAAAGATTGCAGAAATCTAGCTCTCTCCATACCCAAAATAATCAGTCTTTGTCACTTGACTATTTTTCACTTGGGGAATAGCTCGAAGCAAAACTGCAATAGCCTAGCTAGACCTATACTAACCAATAACAATTTAAAAGCTTAATCAAAATTTTTGCCGATAATCTGACTTACTAAGCTTATACAATATGATTACTTCATCTTTTGCAACTATTAGTGTTTTGTAAGATACTATTCAATGTTTGTGTTTCAAAAAATTCAGAAAATCAGAAAAAAATCAATGTTGGTTTTTAGCTATGTTTCAAAACCAATTACAGAAATATGCAACAAATAACATTAACCAAACTCAAATATGTCAAAGACGGATCTATTCTTGACATTTTGACAATGATTGGATTTAAAAATTTTTTTGCCCTTCTGAGATAATCGGAAATGAAATCAGGCACTCAAAATTTTTTCAATCTGCATTTTGACCTATCACCTTTGCAATTTTCAAAAAAATAACTGTATTTTTGAATTCCTCACCCCAAAATCTATCGGAATTGATATTTTGTTGATTTCGATAGCATAAGGATAAAGATTTTTATGCAAATTAAAAAATTTGGGACTGTTGAACACTGCCCTCAAGTGGTAATATTGAAACCCTCATAACTCGAAAACCGCTTGATGAATTTTGATGCCGTTTTTTGTAATCTTCATTATTTTTTGGTGGCTTTCATGTATCCAACTATGAAAAAAATCTGAGAGGGTGGGTTACACACAATGACTGTCTTATAATAGAATGACCCATCTATCCAATACTGGTACATTTAGTTTAACTGAAATGCTTAACTTAGTAAAAATTCTCCTACATTTTTCAAAATTGTCCAATAATTACCCCATCTAACTATACATGAAATTTAAACAAATCATTAACTTGAAGTATGCCATAATTTTTATAAGCATCGTCTACCTTAGAAAATTTGTCGTGATAAAAAATACTCCGAATAATTTTATTGCACTGTTTTTGGATTTGATTCAGCAATACAGCATTTCCAGCAAGCCAAGGATACATTGATACAATAATTCATATAATTTGTTGCAAGTGCATGGTATAGTGCAAGCAGACAGGAAACATTTAGTAGACGATCGAATTCTATAAATTATGCCACAACAAAATAATGCGTAATTTTGAGATTATTGTTAGCATATGTGATTTCCAACCTAAATTTATTTGAATAGTTGCTTCACAACTCCATTTTTAAACTGTGTCCAATGTTTTTCATTAGTTTTTTTTTTTTTTTGCATCAAAACATGATATTGTGAAAGGTTGGTAGAGTTCATCTCTATGAGCTGCAAGGGTTTTAAGTATACTTTTTAAGCATACTTTTTTTATGGCTTTCTCATGGTAGCTGTAAACTAGATAAACTAACTTTCCCTTTGCAGGTACCATGATGCTACTTTTTAGCAATATCGTGTATTTTTTGGACCATAAGGTGTACTTGAAATATCAGTACTCAAAATATCAAAGAAACTGAAGGTGCGCCATATACGCATGTTAGGGTGCTTATTTTGCCTCAAAATTTTTATTTTCTTTTTACCTGTGTTCAAAAGGTGTAATTTGTATGGAGAACCTTTTCTGTAAAATATTTTTAAAAACTGTCAATTTCTGGGGGGCCTCCAGCAGAATTTCATGAACCATTGTGAATATAAACAAAAACGGCTATAACTTCTTAATCATTCATGTTAGAAACTTCATTTTGGGCTCCATACTCACTAATTTAATCCTGAGGATGCTTTTGGAGTAGATTAAATTATGATCAAATTTAAGCTTACTCTAATTCTGGCATAATTTCACAACAGAGCACCAAAATTACTGTATGGCGACAATTTTTTATATTATATAATATAGTACTTTACAGTAATATGCTACCTAATCAATTTTTAGGTAAATTTTTAGTATGAGGTGACACTGGTGAAATTGGAGGTTTTATTGCTTTCTTTTAGCAAAACTTTATTAACTATGAATCTAGTTGTGGTAGTTTGGTAACATGGTTGGTAACATGGTTGGTCGCCTCTTTCTTCACACTAGTTTATTAGTTATTAAAATCATAAAAAGATCCCTACAGGCTATGTAGCAGGTTACGGGTAAACTTTTGTAAGAATACTTCAATTTTAAGCAAGTGAACCTAGTATATACACACTAAATTGATCATCATTCCGAGATGTTTCTGTAATAAATTATTGTATTTCTGTCTTATGCTAATATGAAATTTTTGTAGCATAGTTTGACAAACAATTTTTTATGACTTTTGTTTACTTTGAATTTATGCTCACTAGGCATCTTTGTTTGACCATTCCTTTATTTAGAAGCATTAAAGCAAAAACAAGCCACTTTTGTGCAACATTTCATACTTGTCTTTGTCAAAGCAACGTAAATATGTGAAAGTGTTATAACACAAATAAATGTGTAATATGTTGTCAGGTTTTACTCTCTTTAGCTTTTATTTGATTTAGCAAAGCTGTCTTTTTTACCAAGTTCTAAAAATTGGTAGTTTCTCTCTTTGTAAAGCTGCTTGCAGCATAGCGAATGACAATGCGCTATTTAGTCGCTTCCAAATTTATCAAGATATGCAGGCTGAAATTAAGATATGAAAGTTTTTTTTTAAATGTTAGCGAAACTTTAGTATAGGTGGTGATCTTGAGTGTTTTACTTTTGAATGTTGTTAACGTGTTATATAATGTATGCTTCAAAAATAGTTACGCTTTAAACCAAAACTAGTGGTATGCTATACTTACCAAATTATGTACTTGCATCTATGCAGCAAACGTCAAAATTTAGGGGGTTTTGAGTAATGTTTAGTGGTCTTTGGTTTCATTCATTTCTGCTGTGTTGATACTTTGATAAGTCATTAAAGTCAATATTAATGGTCTTACCAAACAATGCAAACAAAACTTTATGATGCCAAATTGATATCTTAAACTAACAAAATTCTTTTGAGCACAGAGCTGGACAGCGCTGTTTCGAGCTTTTAGCTCTCATCGGCAGCCCTCAGCTATCTTTTCAAAGGTATTCCCAGCTGAACAAACATCTTGGCCTAACTGGCAAACCTTATTGGCTTGCAGAGAGGCAGATGCTTTAGTAGGGAATAAACGATTTTTTCACTTGTGGTACTTTAGAAACAAGTGAAAAAGTCGCTGGATCCTTGAAGTAAGGACAGCCATAGACTATCCCTACTACAAGGATTCAACAAGGAGTAGGGAACAAGGAGTACTACTACAAGGAGTAGGGATAGTCTATGGCTGTCCTTACTTCAGGGATCCAGCGACTTTTTCACTTGTTTCTAAAGTACCACAAGTGAAAAAATCGTTTATTCCCTACTAAACCATCTGCCTCTCTGCAAGCCAATAAGGTTTGCCAGTTAGGCCAAGATGTTTGTTCAGCTGGGAATACCTTTGAAAAGATAGCTGAGGGCTGCCGATGAGAGCTAAAAGCTTGAAACAGCGCTGTCCAGCTCTGTGCTTATTTGACTTGAGCTACAATGTGAAATATCATTGGAGCTGCAGGGTTGGTGGTTGTTATAGCCACCTAACTGCCAGTGGAAGTTGACATGGCTTCCCAGGAGTCGACCATGAAGGACATCAAGATATTGCAAAATTCTTTTGGTTAGTAAATTTAAGTTAGGAAATGATTCATGAAAGGTAGCATGATTGTCACCTCAAACTCATCTCGGTTGTTTGTAAATAGCTGCATCAAAGTTTGGGTTTGATAAAGCACGCTGTAAAAAATTTATCAGTTTGATACATAATAAATTTTTAGGTTTTGAAAAGTGGCTCTAACTTCCTTTCAAAAATATTGATTTTTTAGCAGATGCCAGTTAAAGATGTTAATGTCTAAAATATTCTAGTAGTTGAGCTGATAAGCTAAAAATGGATAAAACTCAGGAGCCCATAAAGTTTCTCAAAATAATTTCAAAACATTATACATAGTGTGAAAATAGTCTTAGACATGAAATTCAAAATGTTAAGTATTTACACATGCTGGGTATAACCTCAAGTTGAAGCAGCTTTAGGTGCCAACCTAAAACTGAATTTGGAAACTCGACACGCAAACATCGTTTTGAAAAATCAGCCCAAAACATGCATATTGGAATGACGTAAATAGTGTCTTATTATACATCTACGTTGCTTAAAACTTGATTGAGGCCCTGTTTTTCAATAATATGTTATTTCAATAAGATTTAATTGATAAAGCCCCATTTGGGTGAAATCGGTTTTATGTGGTACAGTGATAGATTTTAGTAGTGTAGTATTAACTGTGACTGATTTCATATGTGCCTTATAATCTGATGGCTGTAATATTTTTCATTTTTAAAGACAACATCTTTAGCTAACGCAGCTAATGGCCTAAAAAGATGCTTAATTTTCAAAAAGGAATAAACTGCACTTGTGTTGTCTTACTCTTAATGCTAATTAGACGAGAAAAAGTAATAATTGCAAAAAAAGTTAAGTTTTATTCTTTTATATGTCATTTAGGTTAATTTTTTTAGTGTGGAATGTTAGCGGGGTATGGTAATGCTGGTGATAGAATTAAACATTTGATACTTGTATGTGCAATTAGGCAATAAGTAGTAGATAAAGCTGTATATTAGATGGTTAAATTATAGGTTAGATTGCTGATTGGCAATTAAGAAACTAAATACCATATTCATGGTCCATGCAATCTAGAATCACTCACATTATGAAGATTGTTAGCGCTGATATTTTGTTATATTTTAGAAATTGCAGTGAAAATTAAATGCATGTGATGGTTTTTCTAAAGAGACACTTTAAATGTTATTGTACAAAGTGAACATATTTTAATGTGAATAACATTAAAAATCATCTTTCTAACATTAAAAACAAAGAAATGAAAGCATTTTTTGCTTATTTTCACAATGATTCGTATAAAGTGCTCGGAGGACCCTCTAAACCTTGTTGGATGACAAAAATTTTTTGCATGTCTATTTTTTTTTCTAAAATGAACAGTTTGGAAACAGGTGAAAAGTAATATGATAACTTTCAAAAAATAGTAAGGCTTTATAAGCACCCCAACGCAGGTGCTCCTTATATGTGGATCAGGTTGTAATCTCTTTTGCTTCACATTTAATTCCAAGTTATTTAAAGCTTTATTCAGTCTTCAGAGCTTTGTAAGTTGCATTTCATTTAGTGAACGTTATATTCCAGTGCAATTTATATCAGAAAATCAAAGCAATAAAGGTCATTTATTGATCTGAGGCTTATAGTTCGAAAAATATGGTAATTTAGTTTCTGGTCATCTCTACCTGTAATTCTGTAGCATCAATAAACAAAACTTGTGTGAAGTTGCTGTTGCGCAGCTGTTTTCGATTCTGTATCTGGTTTGACTGGTCCAAGAATTCAAACCTACCAATTTTCTCTTACTTCTAAAAGGCAAGCATTTTAACAACCTAATCTACACACTATCAAGTTTGCAATCTAAATAGATCTCGGAGCAAAGTGTGAGAAACATCAAATTAATAATTCTTGACCATAAGCAAAGAGCCAATTTTATTGAATACATTTTGTCTATTGCCAATGTTTTGAGGTTTGACTTATCTTGTTGTCTAAGGTACGGTAATCTAAATGAGAAAACAATAACTTAATGAAGACAATCAAATATATTTTAAAATTGATGAGCTCAATAACATTTTTGTTATTATTAAAAAATAAAAGAAAATTCAAAAATAGTTCTTAGAATTGTTATAACATATCACAATCGATTAACCATGTAATTGGTGACTTTCTTCAGTTTTTTTAGTCTACAATTAAGATCAACTTTGATGATGAGATAAGCTAATTTCTTCGATTGCCGTAAATAAATTTGTTGTAGTAGCTGCATTTAGATATTTACAGTAGTAATATTTGGACGCAGCTTAAAAGGAATGCATGCATGAGTTTTCACTCATTGCTCCATACTACAAATGAAGAACTATTTCATTTTTTTAGATATAACATTTAGGGATTCCACCTTTACATTCAATGGTGTCAACGAACAAAACCTGAAAACACTGTTGGAGACTGCTTATGATGAGATTACATTGTCTAAATTAGCCATTAATCTGGAACAAGTTAACGTCACTGTGAGTCATCTGCTATCTTTCCTTAAACTTAACTTTTAGGCGCAGTCTATACTGGATGTGAAATTCTTGAGCATTCGAGCGAATTTTTAGTTTCTTTTAAACAGAAATTTGATACACCTAGCCAATCATCTTACCAGTGTATAAGTTGCCAATTAGTTAGAATAAAGTAAGGATATACTTGTACGCTCACAGTTTTTTGCACGGTAAAGACTGAGCCTTAAGACTGGTTTTTACAATAAGTACGTAAAGTTGAGGGTCGTGTTTTTTTTTTGATACTGGTGTAAACTAATTTCGACTAACTATAATTAATTAGAACTTGATATGTAAATCTAATGGCCAACTTTGCTTGTTGATTAAACTTGCCATCCGAAACTATTGCTTTAATAATTGGAAACTGAAGTTACACTACATGACAAGGATCAACGTCATTTTGTTTGTAACTGCCAAATAAGGTGAGCCGTTACCTATTGTGGAAAGTCTTCCTTCTCATAGTATGGCTTGCCTGCACATGCACAAACATGGATCAACTTTAATCAAGGGATGAACAAAAACTAAATGGTGGGAAGAATTCCCATGAAGAAGATTACCGTTGGTAGATTTGGGATTATTAAACATATGGATTCAGTTTCTTGTTAGCTAACCAGCTCAACAGTGTAGAAGATTGCAAAATCAATGATCTGCAAAGTATCTATGTTGGTGCTTTTCATACTAAGCATCTTAAATACTCCTTTTTTCAAAAGACATCAATTTTAAAATTAACACTCATATCATTTGGCAGCCAACTTTTTGAACAAGTGGACATGATTTAATTGCTTTGTCATGATGTTCATGTTTTGTATCAGCGCCTATTTTATACACATTTGTGTTCACTAGTACCATCAATCAGCAGTGAATACTGCTAAATTTGTCAATCAACTGTGGCGGGGATCACTACACACACAACTACGGCTACTCCACTATTTATTGTATGTGATTATTATCATCGTGTTCTCATTTTTCAATCAATCAGTTAGTGGTCGATTGGATTAAGCGTCTGCCATGAAGCTGTAGATTTGGATTCGATTCTCAGTTAGATTGGAGCAAACAATATAGAAATTGGTATCCACAACACAGCTGCTTCACATTCAGCAACAAAAAGGAAAGCCTGAAGCCACGTTTGTTTGTGGTAGACAAATAGGCAGGTGGTAACTTTATTAAAAGACCAGAAAATCAATTTGCCGGACAAGGCAACTTATTGATTTATAAATAGTGATGTAATCACTATCACTGTACAATGGACTAGATCACTATAAAAACCTTCCACCATTTTAGCGATAAAATAACATTAATTTTTGTTTGAAATTATTTTTTTAGCTGTTGGCCTTGTGGTATGTATGCTCGTATGTTTTTCAGGTTTGTAGCAGTATTGATATTGATGACTTCCAGTTTGTTGTATGTGAAGTGATGGACAATGATTGCGTTTTGCCCACAGCAGCTTATGCAGTTGGAATTTTGCAAGCGCTAAGCTTAGGTGATTATCAAGTGGCGCAATCATTGGGCATTTTAGATATATCATTTTTTGCAGAAAACTCATGTTCAATGAATTATTCTAATTCTCTCTTTCAAATAAGTAAGTCAATTATTACTTCTGTAAATGTTTTCGTTACACAATTTTTTATAATCACTTAATGTGCTTTCGATCCTGTGTGCGTTATATCGAGGTCTATCTCACACCTTCAAAAATCCTGCTTCTTCAGCTTCAAGTGGTGATAGTTCAGGCGGCTGAGCTTCCGGTTAGTGATCAAAAAGTTGCTGGTTCCTGGTTCAATTCCACAACTGCATTGTTCATTGTATCAGAGTTTCCACTAAGGTGATTTTCATCGGCGAATTAGCGATTTGTTGGATCAAGGGCAAATGAATTTTGGCAATGTGATAAAAACAACTTCAGAAAATTTTACAAATATGTAGAATACGATTTTTTACTTTATTATTGGATCGGTACAAAATTTAGGGCACATAAACGTATTTTAACAGGTTTGGGCACAATTGTTTTGAAAAAACTTGGGCACTCGCCAGTTAGCCGAAAAGTTAAGTGAGCAAGCACTAAGCAGTCTACTCATTGTAGTGGTTAGCCTGGCAAATGACTTTCAAATAAAATCTCATTACGGTATTTTGCGCTTATCTGATTAATGGGGTTGTTCTGTTTTAATCAAATGATTTCAATCAATAATTTAAATCGCGATGTAAATCAAGTAAACAAAATCGTTATTTAAATCATTTACTTGAGATAGCTCTAATTTTATGAAATTTTGATGTTAGAATTGCAAAATTGTAATAGCTTTTTGGTTAAAAAGCATTTTGTTTCATCTTAACAGTTGTTTTTGTTTTCATAATATTAACTTGAGAATAATTTAATGTCCAGAACCATTTCAGCAAAAAAAGAGCTACTATATAGTTAAGTATTTTGTGTATAAACTAGTATGTAGAAAATTGTTGGTAGTCAATCTTTTGAAACAGTGCTAGATGATATACCAAGTAAAATCAGAGCAAAATACAATGATTAAAATCACAGTAAAACGTTAAAAGCACAACAGTCTGTTTCGTCCTAAGGACTCATTAAGTGCTTCTGTAATCTGTAAAAGAATTGTGATACCTAAAACGTTAAAATTTTCTGAAAGCCAAAACTGCGTAATATTGAACAACCTGCTAAGGTAAAAAAACACTACTACAGACTGCAAGTTGCAGTGTTGTCTCGTTGAAACGCCATGCTGATTAAAAAGTGGATCGTGACATTTTAGCGCTGATTAGGCACCAGGACTATTATGTACCTGGACTTTTAGGCTCAGGGACTTTTATGCACCAGAAGTGAAAAATTTTTTTTCAAAAAAAAAAAGTTTTTTTCCAAAGCTTTTTTTTGTTTTTTTTCCAAAGCTTTTTTTGTTTCAGAAAAACAGTTGTTTTTTTTTCAGAAAAACAGTTTTTTCGAAAAAAATTTTTGTTTAAAGTAAAAGCTTTTTTCCATAAAAGGTTTTTCAAACAAAAAAGTTTTACTTTGATTAAATTGTTAATATCTTTCGTAGCTTTTCATCTGACACTTGTCAAGAAAAATTGTCAGAATAGAGAGCGCAGGAAAAAGAGCAGCTATGAAAAAGAGCCGAGCAGTGATTGGTAGGAAAAGGATCAATGAGAGAGCATCATTTGTGTGCAAACTTTAAGCTGTACATGAATTCTTTTTGTTGGAAGAGGTCGGGGTTAGAAGTGATTGGTGGGAGGATCAATGAGAGAGCATCATTTGTGTGCAATCTTGAAGCAAAACACAAATTTTTTTTGTCGAAAAAAAACAGGGTTAGTAGTTTTGATAATGTTGACTTTGCCAAGGCCATTTTTCTTCTCTATCTGAGGTTGACTTCTGAGCTCTGGCACAGAGCTTGGGTTAGTCAGAGTTCTTCCGTGACCTCAACCCTCTTGAGAATTAGGTAAAATGACAGGTCGGACGGCTACTTTCATCGACAGCACATTGTGTACAGTATTGAGAGAGCTCTTCTTGATGCATCTTTCGTCTATCTGTTTATTTCTATTGAAGGGAATGCAGTGAGGATGATAAATTTACACTGTTAGCACTTGCACGAAAAATTTTTTCATGAAAAATTGTCAAAAATGGTTGTCAAGTCTGCAGCCACTTCTAATTCAACTCACACTACTAAAATAATTCAAAGTAAAACAATAATTTGAAGCAGCATACAATCCTGTTCAACTTCAAAAGTTCTTGATGCAATTCTGAAGAAGCTAACTGCCAGAGTTAAACCTTGTTTTTACTACAGTATAAGAGTATTTACAACAAGGTGAAACAATTAAACTTAAAAATATCCATTTAAACATTGTGTTTACTATAGCTACAACAAGTTGTAACCATCATACATAGGAATCTGCCGAGAGATGAATCGGTAGCTCCTGAAAAACTTTGTACTGAATTGTTTGGTAGAGGTAGACTCAAAATAACCATGAAACGTCACACGGCTTGCGTGTGCCAATATTACACAAGCAACTCGTGCCCAAGCACCACAAAATTTGAAACCGCAGGCTGGAGATTGCATGCGTCCAGATGTGGTAAGAAAACTTCGCATACGTGTAGTGGAAAACATTTTTAAATATTGAAAAAAATTCAAAAAGAAATCATTTTTTTGTAAAACTTTTTTCGCTCTCCTGTCATCTATATGCTTTTGAAGTCACTCGTATCAAAACTTCTAACCCCGCCTTCTGCCGACAAAAAGAATTCGTGTACAGCGTGCAGATAGCATAAAATGATGCTTTCTCATTGATCCTTTTTCCGCCAATCACTGCTCGGCTTTTTTCAATATATAGCCGCTCCTTTTCCTGCACTCTCTATTCTGACGATTCTTCTTGACAAGTGTCAGATGAAAAGCTTCATGATATTAACATTTTAATCAAAGTAAAACTTTTTTGTTTGAAAAACGTTTGTTTTGGAAAAACCTTTTATTTAAAAAAAAAATTTGGAAAAAACATTTTTCACCTCTGGCGCATAGAAGTCTCGGCGCATGAAAGTCCTTTCGCCTATTAGTCCTGACGCATAATCGGCTTTGCATAAATGTCCCATGCCTAAATGTTTGTGCCTAAAAGTAGACCCTTAAAACATTGGTAAAAAACCATAAAACTATGTTTGATCGATTTTCAGCTTGTATTTGCTTTTATACCTGCATTTTAAGCTCTGATTTTTTGTTAAGCTCAGTATGCTTGTTGTGCAATGTTATGCAGTTTTGGCTTTCAGAGAATTTTAACGTTTTGGTTATTATAATTCTTTTACAGATTGCAGTAGCACCTGATGAGTCCTTATGACAAAACAGACAGTTTTGCTTTTAACTTGTTACTGTGATTTTTATTTTTGTAAACTAGTACCTATAAATTTTAAGTCCGTTTAGTTGGGACTTCGCACGCGCGTGTAGTTCCTATGTTTTCACTCGTCCATTTTGATAGATGAGCATTAAAATTTTTTAATTTTATGATAAATCAAAACTGCAAAATGTGGGAAGCTGAAATTTGGACACAATATTACAAGTTAACAAAGCATTATACATACCAATTTTGGGGGTCGAAGATCACGTGATAATGATTTGGGGATCCTAAAACCGAGAAAAAATGGCTATTTTTGATCCGAAATTTTTTTATTTCGCTTTTAACAAAAAAAAAAACGCTGAACGTGAAAAGTTGAAATTTGGACACAACATGGGTAGAGATAAACAGTGTATGCATACCAAGTTTGAGTCACATGAATGAAATTTCTGAGGCGGAAAATGCTTAAAAAGTGGCAAAGTTTGAAGTGGTATATCTCAGTAAGTATTGATATTCTCTGAAAAAAGTTTGTGGTTTTTGAAAACACTAATCAGTACCTTTGTATTGGTCGTGTTCATTTATTCCGTCTTGGATATGATTTTTCCTTATTTTTTCTTCCATCACTATCTCCTTTTAAACCACAAAACGCAGATGGATGATATCATGGAGTGGTATAGAGCTTGAAACAAACTGATGCAAGCCTGAAAATGGGGGTGTCACGTCTGGGGATTCCCCCTATCACAGGAGCTGGAAATTTTTGAACTTTTGAATTGTTCAACGTAGATAAGCCAAATTATCAGATTTGGTGGATATAGGTGGTGACTAAAACATTAAAAATTGGGGGGGCTGCAATGGGGGGAAATGGTTGAAATGCGTCATACAAAATTCAGAAAATTTTTTTCACTTATCTTAAGCAGATCAAATTTTCGGAATAGATTAATAAAATGAAAAGTAAATTGTGGGTGAAATTTTTGATATCACAATTGGGGATTATTCCCTCAATGGGTTTTTCAAAATCCAAACCTTTGTAATGATCATTATTGATCAAGACATGCCAACATCAGTTTCAGGATAGTTAGACATAGACAAAAGTATAAGATAATAATTTTTGTGGGGGTTGCATTGCACCAATCTCCCCAAAATTTCCTTTTTTCGGTTTAAAACCTTAGGGTTTCTACAACTTAGGAATGGAATTGTAAAATAAAAAAGTTCCTCAATTTTTTTTGGCTACTCCAGTGCTCTGCTTGATTAGTAGCTCACTTTGTTTGTTGTGGTACTTGCAAGGTTTTTACATGTGGTGTTCATGAAAAAAATGAACACCATTTTGTCATGAAAGGATATTATGAAAATTTTTGTTATGAAGTTTATAAGGTAGTAATATTCCGGAGAGAAGATTCAGTTACGCCAAAGTCAATACTTACTTAGGACGAAATGATGTTGAATTTTTTCATTAACACCGTTGCAAACTTTGTCTATGAAGGTTGTTTCAGAAGTTTATGTATGGTAGTTTGATGAAATTGTAAAAGTTTTTATGCAAGCTCTCAGTTAGAGAAATTAGGGCTTTTCATTTTAAGGTTGTTCAAGAAAACTTTTCAAGTTTTTAGCACCTCAATGAACGTATTAAGTAGGCAGGTAGGCTAGCCTATTAGCATTTATACTGCAATATTCGCAGTAAAGTTGGTTTTTAGGATGGGATAATCTATTTGAGTATTTCAAACTTAGAAAAGTTTGTGGCCTATTAGAGTGTCAATAAATGAATCTTTTTAGTTGGCTATCAGGCTATAGGCTAAGCATACTGGTAATAATATAGCCTACGCTATATATGTAGATGTATTGTCACATACCGTATGGTACCTACTAGGATAACCTAGGTGTAATGTTAATGTTATTGATTGTAGAACCAAGAATATGATTGTAAGATGTTGACTAATATGCCAGGTGAAAATGCTGTTACGTATAGATGGTGTTTGTGCAATGACTAAAATTTTGTTCAAAGAGTCCATTTTCCCAGTAGTGCCAAAATATTACTGTACTAAATTGTATTTTGCAATCCCAGATCATGCAAGCAGGATCGTCATAAAAAAACATGGCTTTACTCTTTAGGCCACGCTGCAGACTGGAAGTGGAATGATGGAGAAGGTAGCGTAATGTTGTTGATAATAGCATAAAATGCTCCTTACGTGTAATAATATGACTCATAGACCTGGCACTGGCAGTAATGCCTGATGCTGTTTGGTACTCGGTACTGGCAACTGCTGTCTAGTAAACAAACAAAATGAGAAAATAGAGGGAGGTTACGAACCAAGTGAGTATAATGATATACAGTATAATGTATATTGCCAAATTGCCCTAAACAGGTATGCAGTTGGCTAGTTGGCCACAAGTATATAATGGTACTGGTATGGCAATCCCAACCCTGCAATGCATGTTTAAAACACCCAGTCGAATTCTTAGAACTGTTGCCCATGATCTTGTTTCATTAAATAACTTTCGCATTAAATATCGGTAAGGGTTTAGGCAAGACAGTTGTGGTAAGGACATTGAATCGATAGTTATTTCCTATAATTGGCCTTTTTCTGCTGATGCTTTTACTAATGCAGTCGTTGGTAGTACTTAGCCAGTTTCCAGATATGTCGTCTTTCTGTATGCTTCTGAGGAATGGCATTTCTAACAAAATCAATTTAGAGTTTGTGATGAGAATCAATTTTTTTTATGTAACTTTTCATTGTTTTGTTAGGCTTTTTAGTTTTTTTTTATTAATTCTGGTCCAATGTAACGCTAACCTGCTACCCAAATTCAAGTAGTTGAAAAGTTTGGACTTGTTCTCTGTTTTCTCAGTTTCCAAAGTATTTGATAGACATTTGGCATGGAGCCAAAGGCTGTAGTAGTGTTTGGTTTAAGTGAATTACTTTAAGTGAACTTCGTGTATTGTTAGAAAAGTTAGATTATATTTTCAATCCTAGGTGTGTAGGTGCAGACATTTGCAAAAATATAAGCAGGTTTTATCTCTATATCTGATACAATAATTTTGTGGCTTTATCGGATGTAGTGTTGCCAATGACTCACCAGTGTTGCAACATTTCTTGGAAAGAAGTAGTGTAGCTCAGTTGCAATGATGCGGGTATGAGTTCCACCAAGTTCTTCTACATTTTTGCACCATGCAGTAAGTTTAATAGAAGATTTGTTTATATGTGTATTCATTGATGACGTTTCTAGATGCTGCAGTTTGGGTATATTTCATCATAAAATTGTTGGTAGGTTTACCATTAGAGTAAGCAGTGGCAAAACCTTAGTATTTTTTGCCTATCAAAATCTAGTTTCTGCGCATTATGGTTGTGAAGTTTGAAGGAAAATTAACTTCCTTGGTTATCAATCAAGAAGTTAGGTATAATAATTCTACAGTAATGTTTGATTGTGATACGTAAAAAGCTGATACACCCAATGCTTAGAATTGTTTCAAGTTTTTGGCATACTTTAACATGCCAATCACACTTTTTTTGGTTTAATGTATAACTGCAATTGAAGCAGGCATGAACCATGTTACAATATAAGCTTAATGGATACTGTAGTTGGGCTGGCGGGTACACGACTTTTCGGTGCAACCACTTTGGAACGGACCTTGTTGGCGCCAATATTCGGTGCTTTTCACTAACCCTAATCCAAAGCCCTAACCCTAAATAAGTGGATTGTCAAATAGCACTGAATTGGCGCTGAAGCAATCTGTGCAGAAAACGTTTGGCAACAAAATAGGTGGTGCCGAAATAGTCGCACCGAAAAGACGTAATCCCTGGGCTCGCATATCTGAGATATGCAGACAATATTGGCAACTTTGAAAGATTGTTTGTTGTCATCAAGATTTTTATTTTACTGGCTGCAAGTGAAGACTTTATTTGTTTTTTGTTTTTGTGTTTATTTTTCATCAGTAGTTGATATAGCTTAATCAAACATGGCAGTTAATTTTTTTGGGGCATGGTTGTCCCAGGTTGTTCATTCAGGTGAAGTGATTTTTACCATTAAGGTGCAAAAGTTGTTTCCTTCTAACATCTGCTATTTGCAGCCAGAAAAATTATAATGCAGCAATTTTTCAGGGTTACAGTGCAAGATAATTTGCAAGTTACTATTAAATAACAAAACTGCAGTAGTTATGTTGTTTCAGATACTGAAAATGAGACTGGAATATCAATTTGAAGATGCCGAAGTACCTGAGAGGAAACTGCAATCATTATTAGAATAAAGCTGTTTGCAAATTTAATGAGGTAAGTAGGTTTAACATTATACTGTTTTCTCTTTGTTTTTAATTTAGCAGATATTTTTTTTTCTGTATGAAGTTTCACATGGTAATTATTTGTTATGCAATTTTTTGTTGCACTAAATTCCTGAAAAAGTTACATTTATTTTTTAGGAGGGTTTAAGTAAGAAGTTGAATTTAGATCTATGGACAAAGAGTTTCAACAACATTGTTGGAAAGTTGAAAGCGCTGAAGCATGAGTTGGAGCCAGACCTTTTCTTCACTGGCTTCGAAGCCCTGGTTCTGGCTTGTGGTGTAGTACAGTTCTAGGGTTATTGCTGAACTGCTGTAATTTTAATCAATTATTTCTTCTTGGACAACATTGAGATAGAGCCAATGTGTCACATACTTCGTTGTTGTACAATTGAAAGCGAATGTTGAAATTGAAGTGAAATACTGTAGTTTCTAAGCATATTTTTTAAATCACACTTTTACATTTTGTGCAAGAATTGATGAAAGTGGTGCAAAAAATCGGAAAAAGTTTCAAAATAAAATTTATGACGACAGCTTAAAAACTTTGCACTACATAAAGTGTCAGTGTTTAAAAAAATTGCAAAAACTTATCCTATCTATAGGTAAATTAGCATTTTGATTTGGTGCTTTGTTGTTTTTCTAGGCATAAAAAATTGTCTTTAAAATACAAAATTTGCCAATGTAGCAATGGGCATTGTGGAATGCCAAGCATTGTTCTTAGGATTTCTGGTTCACCAAAATGACCTCTTCAAAAGAAAAAAAACTGTAAATGACTTTGGTTGTTTAGAAGGCAAGCATATATTGGATACCAAAGTAGTTTAATTATTATGATGAATTAGTCCTAGGAGGGTGCTAGGTAGCTTTATTTTAAATGTTGGAATGTTTTAGATTTCAGGTATGTTTCATTAATTGCTGTAGTTTGTTAGAAAGTGTTTTTTGACTGGGCTGCTTGGTCTTCTGCTCTCGTTTCTTGAAAGAAATGAGGTAGCAACAATGTTAGAATATTTGCTAAAGTGGAATTTGTATAGTTTTGTAAACAAAATTTGGTACATAGCACAGCTTCACATCATGGTTTGTGTATTTGTAGTAGGTTATTGTTTTATGGAGTGTTTATTTATGCTTCACTGGAGAGTTGTAAAAGATGAAGAAGAAAAAGTTTTGATGATTGGGTTGCAGCCTAGCACAATTGCATGGAGGTATATGTTCTTGTCAAGGTGATTTTTTTACTATTGGACATAGTGTGAGTTTGGGCTTTGTAGAATTGAATGGAGGTATATGTTCCCATTAAGGCGATTTTAGTCAGTAGATCATTATTTGTTTTGGGCACACACTGGCGATTGGTTGAATTTTTTTCTTAGGTGTAAGAAAAAAAATTGGTTTTAGGATGCATGCAGACTTGGCCGTACCAAATGTTGGTGACTTTCTTCAATTTCTTAGGTGAAGTTTACCAAAATTTGCAGTTCAACTACCAATTCAATTTACCACCAAAAGTTTTTGATTAAATTTTTGTTTTACGCCTCCTCAAAATGCATTTCTTTGGTAACACAACAGAAAATGAAAAACAAATAGCCATAACTTCGCAACCGCTCATGCTAGATGCAAATTTTTTTTTCTAAATATGCAAAATACCCAAGTTCCTATCTTTCCTCAATACATTATATCAGTCTAACTGCTCAATTTTTCAAGTAAAATCAAGAAAACAGGTTTTTTTACTAATTTTATTAAATTTTCTATGATATATCTCATTGCATAGAGGAGTTGTGGAATTTTTCTGCTAATGTATAGTAAATTTATATTGGCTATACTGTTATTAAAGTAATTACTGTATTAGAACAAATATTGATTGGTTCTTAAAGTGTTCTCTAATAAGATAGCTAGCACTGTAAGTGTTGAAAAGCAGTAAAATCATGACAGAAATGTAATGTGTAACGTATTATTAATCACTGCTGCATTCTGTTATTTTCACATGTTATTTCTGTTGACTTTGAAAAATGTTGAAATGTCAATAAAAATTTGGCTGCTCTCTGCCCACAAAAGAAAATGACTTTGACAGAACTGCATTTCTCAGTACAAATTCCTTTGCAGTTAAAGATGTGTTCAACTTCTCATGAATTCTAAAAGTTAGCATGCTAGATTTCAAAAAGAAAAGAAAACGCTAATCAAAAGCAACAGGTCCTGCGGAAAAGACTGCGTTTAAAGTAAAGGGATGGTGCTCAAAGTATGATTTTGACTAATACTCTATCAGGGTTTAATAAAAAAATTTTGGAATCACCTGGTGCATACCATGCACTGGATTGTTTTTCAGAAACGCAAGTAAATCAGAACTCTAGATTACTGAAGACAAATACAGGGTAAGCCCTAAGTCCTGCACCAAAGCATTTAAAGCTGTCTTGATAAGTTAATTGAACTGATAAATACAAGCAATCTTTCATTACTATATAAAAGAACATGTATCCTATGCCCAAGAAAAGGAAAAGATATCTTACCCTGTTGATTTGGAGTGTTTTACATCACCCGCCACATATTTTTTTGCGTACTTTGCACAACTTCTAATCCACCCTATGCATTGGGATATATCTAAAAATCTTAAATGAGTTTGATAAACAGCTTGCAATTAATCTAAAATCATTAAGGGTTTTAGTATTGCTTTGTGATGAAAATGAAGTCAGCTTATCATGTATGTGATTGAAGTATTATTGGATTAAAGGGTAATTGACTGATGTTCAACACTCTTGATGATGTATTGCATATCTTGAAGCATTTTACGATTCCAATGCAGTAAAACAAAAAAGTCTCAATGCTCTGTCTAGAAGCAAGTTTAACAGCAATCTATTTCGAACTCTTTAATTGTTACACTTTTAGCAACCTCTAATACTGCTGAAGCTCTTCATTCTGCTCTTGGATGCTGGCTGACTTGAACATGTCAATTCAAAGTTTTCTGCATCGTTTTAAGTGCTGATAACAATATTAGTTTTATTTCTAGTATTTATACTTTTGGCTTTAGATCTTTTTGCTGTTAAACATTGATTCCTTTTTTTCTACTCTCTACTCGTGAACTAATCTCTTCAAAAATTTTTTTGGTTTTCACACCCTTTTTCGTGATGATGTCTTTTTAGGCTTTTATTGTTGTAAGCATTAGAAGTCTTCTACTAATGTCAAGTTACTTGATACACATTGCTTTTAGTTCAAACTTTGCAAATGCAGCACAATATATTTGTGTACAGCTTTCTAGAAACAGTTGTTTTGACTCTTGAGTTTGCCTGGTTTTCCAAGGATTTTTGTTAAGCGTGGTTTGTATCATGTGATGCTAAGCCAAAATCAATTTTTATCCATGAATCCTGCACTTTGGAAGCAGCAGCGCATGCTGCATTATTTTGTTCTTTGTGGGCAGAAAGCAGCCAAATCTTACTAAAATTTTGAACATTTATTCAGCAAAGAGAATTAGTTTGTTTTCCTAGATTGTAGCATGATGCATACCAATTGCATGTTGGCTCTGGAGCATACTGTACTATACCTATTTAGTAATTGCTAAATGTAGGCCTAACAAGCATGTTATTGTCCAGAGCCAAAATACTCTTGCCGGTTTAGAACAATCGCAAAGAATTAAGATGTGAAAATAACAAGAATACAGTCAATGATTATAAATTAGTTCATACATTAAATTCTGTCCTAGTGATCTTGCGCTTTTCAACACTTACAGTTCTAGGTATCCTACCTGTGAAGAGTGTGAGAATCATTTAACATGCTGTAGTACAGCAATTACTCTATAATGACAGTATGGCTAATATAAAGTTACCATATATTACTACACAAATTCCGTAACGCTTCTATGCAATGAGATATAGGCTATCATAGAAAACTCAATAAAATTAGTAAAAAAACCTGTTTTCTTGATTTTACTTGAAAAATTGAGCAGTTAGACTAATATAATGTATTGAGGAAAGATAGGAACTTGGGTATTCTGTATCTTTAGAAAAAAAAATTTGCATCTAGCATGAGCAGTTGTGAAGTTATGGCCATTTTTATTTTTGTCCTGTTGCGATAGAAGGGCATTTTGAGGAGGCGTAAAACAAAAGTTTAATCAAAAACTTTTGGTGGTAAATTGAATTGGTGGTTGAACCACAACTTTTGCAAGAGTTCCCAAGAAATTGAAGGAAGTCACCAACATTTGGTACGGCCTAATGCAGACCCACCAAAATGCACGAAAAAATACTGATATAGCTGCTGGGCAGGTGTGCCAAAAGCTTGTAATTTAGTTATTGCGTTACTTACTAACTTTTCTGGATCTTAAAGGTTTGGTTGATGGTAGTAAGCTATTGTTTGAATTTGGTTTTAGGGGTGTATCTGGAGGGCTGTTTGTTTGGGATTTTGCTTTGGGTGTTAGGTAATTGACAAGGTGTGTTTAGTTAAGGATTGTGCAAGCAGAATTCTTTGTTATGTTTGACATTGCTGCTAAGTTGCTCTCTCCGGCTAATATGGTATTTTCAAGGTTTTTTGATGAGAAGATGTGGTCATTTGAAACTTCAAAAATTCATTTTTTTGTTAAGTCTTAGGTATCAGTTGAGAGTTGTTGAAGTTGAAGTAGAAATGGTTTGGATAATGTGGGTTGTGGTCTTACACAATTGGATGGAGGTTAAGTGTGGTCATTAAGCTGAATTTCATAAGTGGGCTTGCGTTTTTATTGGGCATGGACGATTTGCACATATTTGGAAAATGTATTAGCAGGCTATGTAATAGGGTGTTGCAGCTGCCTCAGCTTGCTTGAAACACGCTGTTCAAGATTTTAGTATTGTGTCTAGGCAGAAATAACCCAAATATAAAATTTCAGCGAAATAGATTAAGATTTAAATGAGCAACAACAGATTTAATTTTTCAAGATTTGCACTGTGCGAGTCACAGCAGAATAGCAAAAAAGAAAATTGATGGACGAATTACTGCCAGCATTAATGCTTTGGACGTTTTTTTACAACTGTAGCAGCCATTTAATGAAAGCTGGATATTTTTAAGATAGTTGCAGATGTTTTACAGCATATTTGCATATTTTTGTGATAAGGATAGCATGTGCAGCATTATTTTTGTGGCAGCTCTTTCTTGTAAGTTCCACTAGTTGGCCTATTTAAACATGGATACTAGATTTAGTGACAAGTATGTTAAATTGTTGCTGGGAACCACACCAGGACAAAAGCATTTGAGACAAAAGCATATTTGCATATTTTTGTGATAAGGATAGCATGTACAGCATTATTTTTGTGGCAGCTCTTTCTTGTAAGTTCCACTAGTTGGCCTATTTAAACATGGATACTAGATTTAGTGACAAGTATGTTAAATTGTTGCTGGGAACCACACCAGGACAAAAGCATTTGGAAATAAAGAATATATGCTTAAGAATGTGCGCAAATAAAAGCCTAGATACAACATAAAAATCAATCATTGAAAATATTATACAATTATTTCAATTCTATTATAATTTTTTAAGATATTGCTTGAAAAAACAAACAGCATCAACTCATTGCAGTGTACCTAATGTTCAAAGTCAGTTAACACCATAGATCAAAAAAGACATATTGAAGCAAGCAAATAACACAAGGCAGAAATTTTAGCAAGCAAATAACACATGACAAAAAGAAAAAAAAAATACAAGCCAGAAGCTTAGCATTGCTTGCATGTGGTACCCACGCAAATAAGGTTTTCCCAATCCAACCTCAAACCAACTTAACTCAACCACAGTAATAAGATTACCCTCCCCCCCTAAATGTATAGTACCAAATATTAATTAACAAACAACCACAAACAATATAAAAGATCAAACCGAAAGCAGCATTCTACAATAAAAGACACAGCAGAGTGATGGTTGGTTAACAAACGAAGATAATAAGCAGGATATACTATTATCGCAAACAGTGAATTAAGAGAAAAAAATTAGAACAGCAGCAGGACATTAAACAGTGTCGACAAGTTACAGCTAATGTAGTAAATTATTATTGTAATAATGTAATCCTCAAGTCGAGTCAGAAATTGACCTGCACCCAATTACTCTAACTTTTAAATCTTTGGAAAAAATCCAATACTGCCAATATAGTTGTTTGAAGACATGCATTATATTGTAACGTACATGTCAAAAGGACGCGCCCCAATGCGGTCGACCGGGCTTGGTTTTACTCTTCGGGTTGACTTATTAATCCATATATCGAATTAATCTTTGACTTGTGGCTACGTTGGAGCTGACGCTACAATATGAAGTAATCAAAAATGAGGTAGCAAAAAGCAATATGATTTGGTGCATGCAGGTGAACACTATGCAATACAATAATAATGGACTAAATCCAAAAACACTGTACCTGGACAACTATGAATATGAACCATTGAACAGCCTAATTATTTACGGTTTGCTTCAAATACTGTAGACAGACTTTAACGACTCCTTGGTTACAAACAAGAGCTGTTATGTTTACTTGCCAATTTAAAAGATCTCCACTGGAAACAAGCATTAATTATCTAATGTGATTGATAATGTGTTATCACATTACCACAAAGCAAATATTCCAGCGTTTACTGATTGGCACAATGTTGGACGTGTTATCAGAACTTACTATGACAAGTATATTAAGCTCAATAAAATTAACAAAGAAAACAGATATGTTTAAAATGCAGTAATAATCAGCTTTCAATCAGACTTGGAAAAAATGATGAGGCTGTATCCGAACAGTTTGGTGAAAGATATAGTGGCATCTAAGAAAGGAAAAACATGCCACGAAATTGATGCAATTGATAATGGCATTAAATTTATGAAAAGTATGATGTCAGATGGAAAACTTCCTACTCAAGAATCGACAAAGTAGTTACAAAATATATCGAACAACGAGAAGAGAAAAGTAAGAAAAAAAGTAGTACTTTGATGCAACAACCTGACGTTGAAGAACACTGCATGAATTTTACTTTCTCATCATCAGAAAGTAAAGACATTGAAGCGTAAGAAGAGGAATTGGATTTTCAGAAAAGAGTTCACAAAAAAATGGTTGAAGTGGGGCCACTATCTTTATTCCACATGATATTTTTTTAAAGTCTAAAGAAATGGTTTCATGCAGCATAAGAAACAACAATTCATCAACAAAGCTTAGTACTGTTATTCATACAGTGTCAATGACATAGCTGAAAAAGGAGTAAAGCTATGCCACGATTTCATAGCAACATCTAAAGATGAAGCAAGATTTAAGAACATACAACAAGTGGTAGAAAATCACTGAAATGCCCACCCAAATCAACGCAAAAGACTGAAAACACAAAAAATTGGTTTTTAGCTATTTAATTAATGTGGATTTTTCTATCTTGATATTAGTAATAGCTAGCTTTGGATATTTCATACGTTACAGTGATGGTAGGCTAGCTATTTCTTAATGCTTGAAGAGTGTTGAATTTTGAATAAAAATGCTTAAATTGCAATCAGTTTATGCTTTTTTTTGCGATAAACACAAAAATTTACTCAAAAAAACAGCAAATATTGTATCAAACCAGCACAAAAAATCAAAAAATTTCAAACTGACCTTGCTGGCTCAAAGTTAAGTCAAACTGGCTAAAACTTTGCAGGAGGAGTATTTGGGTGAATACACAACACCAAACTTTTGAAGAGATGCATAGTTGCCAAAAAAAATTTTGGCGGGGCAACTGCAACACCCTACTATGCAACCAAATAAAGTGAGTTTTTTGTTTTATTTGAGTGTAATGAAATAAAGATGAGGAGTGGTGGCATTTTTAAAGTTTTTTCTGGGTCATTGTTGAATCTGAATTTAGGATTTGTGTTTAATGGAAGGTTAGGTTTAGTCTTAAGAGTTAATGTTAGAGATCATAAAAGTTTTAGACTTGTATATGTTTCTCGGTTGCCAAACTGCTAGACTGGCATTGGCCATTCCTGTAGTGACCTTTTGAATTACTTTTATTATTTTTAATTGTGCTATGAAGTTTCTGCATTGGTGAAAAAGTTTAAGCGAAATTTTGTGTGCAAGGTTGCTGGAATACTGGGTGCAGTCCTTGTTAAAAATGAAGTAAGGTTTATTTCTAAGAACTCATTTCAAACTTTAATCATTAACAGTGTTTCCAACGGCTTGTTACTGCGGAGAAATTTCTGGAAAGGAAGTTTTTTTTGTGGGTGAATGTTGTGGAGATGAGACTCGACAACTTCTTAAATGCTTCGTCATCAAGCAGGTATATAAAGAAAGTTTTAGTTTTGTAATATTCATAATGTTTATTTGTTTGTAGAAGTTGAATCTGAGAATATAGCCCAATAAAATTGTTGCTTGCATTGAATCTTTTCCTATCAAAATGTAGCATTGGCGTAGCCAAGATTTTTGATTGGGGGGGGGGGTGCAAACCACAAATCACATAAGTGAAGACCAAAAAAAGTTTTTACGGTCCGATTTAGGATTTTCGATTGGGGGAGATCGAAATTTAGTTGGAGACCAATTCAGGATTGGGGGGGATCGAAATTTAGTTGGAGTCCAATTCGGGATTGGGGGGAGCCCAAGTTACAACCTTTAAGTGAAGACCAAAACAATAAAACAACAAAAAAGGTCTTCACACACCGAAGGGCCGATTTTGTCCCGAAAATCAGGTAAAGACCAAAAGCAAGGTCTTCACGGATTGAAGTCAGGTTGGAATCAAAACAACTAACGCAACTGAAGGAAGATTAGTCTCTTTCGCCACAGGTTTATCATGACTGGCATTGCTATTTGGGGGGTTCCAGGCCCCCTGGGCCCTCCCCCCTGGCTACGCCTATGAAATGCAGTTTAGTTACAGTAAGTGATGTTGTCATAGATTTTGTTCATTTTTTACACTGGTAAACTCTTAAATGCCTTTGTAATATATTAAACTTCGGTAACTGAAACAAATTAAACGTCTAGACATTAGAAGTCTGACCTGTAAATGTCAAAACATTGCAATTAAATTATTAATGAAAAGGGATTTGGATAATTTAACGGACTTGGAAATCTTGTCAGTTTTTTTTTTTTTTTGTCTGATATGGTTAAGCAGGTGCAATGTTTTGCTTAGCCCACCATGGCTTGGTTGGTTTGGGGGCCGCTCTGAGGCTTCATCGTTTGATTCTTTTGACTTTTACTTTTCTGAGTATTCATTATTCAGGCAATGTTTTTGAGTTGAAAAAAAAAAGCAATTTTCCAACACATTATTTGAACTTCCAATCATGTCATGTTTTAAAGGTAATTTTTGGTCCCGTATGCTGAACATTGTTTCTAGTGGATCTTTGAATGTTGAAATGTATTTTGATTGCATTGTAAAAAGTATTATTTACATTGCAGTGTCGTCAACAAAGTTCTGTGCGGTTGGTGTTCCTTGGTGCAGATTGCATGGTGGCAGATTGCGAAAGGATTCATAAACAAAGATTACATTATTTTTCAGGGTTAAATTTGTTTTTTTTGGAAAGTTTTGGATTTTCTGTTTGTTATTTCTGCTTTTTTTTTTGTTGGGGGGGAGGTTTGCTGTTATTTGATTTCTTGTTGTAATGCGTTTTTGTGTTATTGTAAACACTTACGTCGCTTAAGAGGGGGTGTTTTAAGAGTAAAATATAACTCACAGATTAGTACAAAGTTTAAAAAATCGCCAAAAGTAAGCAATAAAATTTGATCGCTTGTTGAAGTGTGCTAACAGGTTTCATAAAAGAATTATATACATATTAGGAAGCACCGACCTATTTTACATTTATATGTATTAGGAAGTTTCAAAATTGTGCCACTTTTAAATTTCATAACAGCTCAGCAAATTTCTGGTGCAGTTTTCACAGCTGATTACGAATTTGATATTATTTTTGATTATGACATCATATTGAGGGTTCAGGACTTCATTTTTTACGTCATTTTTCGACTTTTGCATTTTCTCAAACTATAGATCATGGAACCTTGGTATTTACATCAAACGACGCAGAATACATGATTTGCTATCAGTGTTCAATAGATAAAAATGGTGTATCTTCAACAGAAAATAAGCTATTTACAGTAGAAAAAAGGGATTTCCACAAGTTGCTGGATATGATGATATCACAAACATCAAAAAACACTGACGCAATGAAGTTTACTTGTTTTTAATCGCTATTTCGACTGAAAACCAGCATTTGTGCGTTGTAGGTGACTGTAATTGGGTTGGTGTTTTGATTTAAAAGGGATAAGGAAAGGCTGGGATAAATCAGGCCAAAATCATGGGGAAACCCCTAGAATTGACTCTATTAAAGCGTTTTCATGCAGATGGACCAGCAAAGTGATTATTTTATTATCATGGTTTTTTTTTGCCATATCGTCATTTGATATGTTACGTCGAAGTCTGTCCTATGAGCTGTCCATGTGGTTATCACATAACTGCTTCTCAGCTATTCTTGAAGTATAGAGTCTTCGACTTATTTTTTGGTGTTTGATTTTATGTTTGCGGGAAAACTTGGGCATTTTTAAATTAATAATTCCTACACTTCTTTTAGCTTTGAGATATCTTAACTATTATTACTGTTGTTTGGGGCAATGACTTAAACAAAAAACGAGTTGGTTTCCCTACATTGCTGTTATAGTTACTGAATATTCTTTCGGGCTTAATTGGTATAAAATTTTCTTGAAAGCTCCCTCAGCAAGGCCTGTGGAGCCGTGGTGTAACAACAAAGCCATTGCATCTTTGAATTTGTATGAAACTTTAATATCATAAGAAATAAGAGTTGAGGAGTTTCATCATTTATTGACTATTTTTTCATTACTTTTTACCAAGAAAAATCTGGTGCTGGTACGTAGTAGTTCTTAAAAAAATTCCCCCTTCAGTGTTACATGACTCGTTGCTGGTTGTAGGCATATCATCCTACGGTCATCTTGGAAGGGAAAGAGTATACAGTGTTTATTGTTCTGTAAACTTTCTATCTTTTGCATTTTTACATGTTTAGCATTGAGCATTACACAATTTTTAGCTGCATTTTTTTTCGGAAATGATTTTAAAAGGCAGTTGCTATTACATGTTGGACTAACTTGTAGCCCTTTAAAATATGTTGAAAAAATGCTACGAGATTAGAACGCACAAATTCATGCCGCAGCATGAAAATCAGCCATATAAATTTTGCCCGCATAAAATCGGGAAAACACTGCTATCTGCTTGTGCTAATTGTTGGAAATGTAACTATCTGTGGTACAACTTTTGGTACCGGTATGTCACGTCAAAGAGGCAGCAAGGCCAACGTTATTGTCATTTATTGTAAACTTTGTAACCTACAGTATATTTTTTCTATGTGCTTAATATAAAAGTACAACATTACAGCACTGGTTCACCCATGGTACTGGTATGAAATTCGTTTATAGCAGTGCAATACTGTTAAAAAATGAAACGTCAAATTGTACATAAAAAAATCTGAAATTGCATGCATCTTTAATTAAGAAGTACCAATGTTGTCACTATACCGACACCTGGGCCCGAAAAAATATCCAGTATTTCTAACAGCCATGTTGCGAAACCAACTCGTTTTTTTTTAAGTTATTGCCCCAAAGAATAGTAATAATAGTTGAGATATCTTGGAGTAAAAAGAAGGGTGTAGGAATTATATATTTAAAAGTTATATATAAGCTTCCCCGCAAAGGTAAAATCGAACATCAAAATTGCCATAAAAAAAAAACATTGCCCATTTTATGTTTTTGCACTGCTGATTTCTATGCCACATTTCAAAATTATTAATTTTTATTGAAATAGGCCATAAATTAAGTTATTTGCAAAACCATACAAAATTTTGGAGTGCTAGGAGCGGAGCTCTCAGGCCCCCGAACACAGCCTCCCCCCCAGTTGCAGATTTCTGGTTACACGACTTATTGTAAACGAGTGCTACTACGTTTTCAAGTCTTATAATCTTACAATGAGAAGTTATTGAGCTGGCCAAATACCAACTGCTATCTACTATAATGAAGTAGTATCGTTATCTTTAAAATATAACCTTTTGCAGCTTCGTATACATTATAAAAGGGCGACACCACGAAATTCCACCCCGGGTGTCACCATCCTCAGCAATGCCACTGATTGTTAACAGGCAGCGTGAGGCGCTAGTGGATGATACACACAGTTTTGATTACAACGGCTTCTGCGTAGTTTGGGGTGTCTGGTTTGGGCTTGAGGGGTGCAATGTTTCTGTGTATTTGTCGGAATTGTACATTCAGTTTGCTGCCTGTTCGGAAGCACCAAGTACCCTAGAGACAGTACTTAAATTGTAGGGGGGACGCAGGGGACGCTTCCCCCCATCGAGAGTTAGCATCCCACCATCGAGGTTTGGCGTCCCCCCATTGAGATTTCAGCGCTGGTTGATTCGACGAAAAAGGACCCTTCAGCACGAATAAATCCCAGACTCTGCGGCTGATTTTAGTCCCAAATTACGGTGATGACCTTTTTTTTGGTCTTCACTCGATTTTGGGTGCGGAAAAACATAATTTCCACTAAAGTGCTTTCGCATTCTGAATGCGTTTGGTCAAGGCTGCAAAGCGTCCCCCCAAGCAAAATTTTTCTGTTTAAGTACTGCCTAAAGATAGTCATTATTTAGCGTATTATGCAAGGATGTAATAATGTAATCATGGTGCGGTTGAAGTGAAATCATTCTGTTATGGTTGGTGTAATAACTATGCATTTGTTCTCATCATCACGTTTAATAAAAAATTTTGTTTTATTTTTAATTGTAAGTGTTAAACTTGGGTTGTCCTGATTTTGAGTGTGTTTGTTGATACTTCACCATGTTATGATTTGTTCCTGTTATTGCTGCAATGAAGATTTATTTGCGCTTGGAGGTAGTGCGCAGGCAAGGATTTTTCGTGGTAGTGGTTGGTGGCAAAGGAGCATTGAGGTTGCGTTTAACACGAGGAAAGTTAGGGTTCGGAGTCTATATTAGGAATTAGACAAAAACTTGTCAGTAACTTTTTCTTGAAGTGAAATAAGCAGAACTAATTTAATAGTTCACGATTATTGATCTGACTATAAACAACTACAATTTTTCCAAATTTATTCAAAGTAACCAGATCACTATTACCATAATAAAGTTCAATAATGCCGCGAAGTCCCCAGATATCGCTTGCAATGTCACGTTCTTGTTTAGATTTTTGTACTGGTAATCACTATGTTTGAATTTTGTTAGAAACTTCACCCAATAAGCGAAATATTGACAGTCCCCCACCCTAGAAGTTCAAATAAAATTAAAAATCAAATTAATCTGATTTAAATCAAAATATCCATTTGTTCAAAAAATTGTGCTTCTTATCAACCCTGTTACTTGTACAGAAGCATAGTGTCCAGTTCATATGGACATGCTTGAATGAAAAAACTCTAGATATTAGGCCAAGGAGCTAATATCTGGTAGCGATCTCCTTTCTAAATTAGCTATAAGAGCCACTCTCTTGCTAGATATTGGTAGTTGTGGGCACAGTACTTTCTAATCTTCGTTAATGATTTTAAATTAAGTACTGTAATCTTCGTACTAGTGTAAAAAGTATCTCTTACATCTAGATATTTACGATTTAACTGCTGGTTGCTACATCGACAAGCACGAATACTCTTATATGTTTCGCTTTTTCTATGCTATGCTGTAATGGATACAACCTCCTACAGACATTTTGCTTTTGCAGAATCGTCAGGATTGAGACTTATTCTTGCATTATTTGTGGCAGAAAATCTCTCTGAAATTTTTGTTTTCTTGAACGGATTGTGGCATGCTTTTTTAGGTTTGATAAAACGTAGGCGTCACACAAATGAAGTTTGCACATTGACGTAAGTTCAGTACCATGCTCATAATTTTAGTCTACTTCAGAGATGTTTTTGGGACTTCTCGTGAGCATGTAGTACTTTTGTTTTTGTTTGCGAATTTTGGCTGATGAGGATTGATTTGCTTATAACTAGCAAACGGCAAAACCTAGAATGTTGAAATTTGGACTCAACATAAGAATTAGTAAAAGCGTCATGTGTGCCAATTTTGGGGATCGTAGGTCACGTAATCGTGATTTCAGACACAAAAAAAAACATCAAAAACGGTGATGTTTGGCTTGAAATTTATTAATTTGGCTATAATTCAAAAACCAGTGGATGTGCAAAGCTGAAATTGGGACACAATGTGAGTGCTTTTAAATTCTTTATGTAAACCGAGTTTGGGGGCACTCGGTCACATGACCAAAATTTTACTGGCCGAAAATGGGCAAAAAGTTGATCAAAATTGAGGCGATATATTTCGGTAATTATCAATATTGATAAAAATGGTTTGTTATTTTTATGCACACTATTAACCACCTTTTGATTATTTTTGTTGACCTCAACTTGAAAACTATTTTTCTTGTTTTGCATCTTTTTTCTTATACTATTTCTTTTTCTTGTGCCGCGATCTACTTTTAAACTGCTAAACGCACTATGTTCAAAGTTTGAGCAATTGAAGATATCAGTGATGGCGTTTTGCGACAGAAATTGGAGGTGTCAATTTGGGGAGATCCCCCTCAATCAGGTTCTCCAAAATTTTGAATTTTTAAACCATTAGAGCTGGATGGATCAAATTTTTGGAATGGGTAGATATTAAAAATGAACTAAACCTATCAAAAATTGGGGGTGCCACGATAGGATTTTCCCCAAGCGGACCCTCCAAAATTCAAAGGTTTTAACCTTTTAAGCTGATCAAATCTAATCTTTTATTATACTCTCTGTAATACGCTGAAGCGTGTTACGAGTTGGCGAGGCCCATCTCCATGTCATTGTGCCCCATCAACACAGCTTCTTTGAAGAAATGTCACAACTGTGGTGAGCCGTCGGCAACACTGTGTTAGATTTGAACGGCTTGAGATTTGAACCTCAAACCTCCTGCTCCAGAAACAAATGCGTTATCGCTTGACCAACTGGCCGGTTACCTTTTAAGCTAGACACATGAAATTTTTAAGGTAAGTACATATAAAGAAAGGATAAAACTTGACAAAATTTGGAGATTCCAAAATGGGGGTTCCCCCAAACAGGGCCGCCAAAATTCAAACTATTTAACCATTCACGCTAGACGCATGAAATTTTCAGGGTAGATAAATATGAAAAGATAAAATTTAAAAAAAAGTTGGGTGATATCAAGATGGGGGTCCCCACAAGCAGGGTGCCAAAATTCTAAACTTTTAAACCATCTAAGCTATTTGGATTAAATTTTGGAAATGGCTGGATTTTAAAAATAAACTAAACTTAACACAAATTGGAGGTTCATAAATGGGGGTTACCCCCAAATGGGCCCTCTAAACTTTTTAACCTTTTAAGCTGTGCACATGAAAGTTTTAAGGTAAGTAAATTTAAAAGAAAGGTAAAATTTGACAAAATATGAGGGCACCAAAATGGGGGTCCCCCTTAAATGGGGCTGCCAAAATTCAAACTTTTTAACTCCACTCGCTAGACACATAAAATTTTTGCTGTTGGAAAATATGAAGAAAAAGATGAAATTTGACAAAGTTTGGGGATACCAAAATAGGGGGTCCCCCTCAAACAAGGCGGCCAAACTTCAAACTTTTTAACCACTCATGCTAGGCAGATGAAATTTTCAGAATAGATAATTATAAGTTAAAGATAAAATTTGAAAAAATTTGGGGTAGCAAAAGGGATCAACCTCAAACAAGGACGCCAAAATTCAAGCTTTAACCACTTACACTACAACCAGGGGTCACCAAACTTTTTTCTCTGCAAGCCGGATTGCTGAGAAATTAGCGGCTGCGGGCCGGGAAAAAATTGCGAATAAATCTACATGAGTGCTTTTTCATTGATTTGAATTGAGCACAAATGCACGATAAATAACAAAGTCAGCAGTGGTGTACCAAAACTGTGATGGAAATCGATAGATTGCCAGAAAAGCTAACTCTTACTGTAATGGGCATCATGTTGTTGGATGAAACATTGTACACGTTTTTTAAAATTTGGCCCAAGTTGTCCCCATTTGTGGTGGCCTAGTGCCATAAAAATAGATTTCTAAAACCTACCTGTGGTGTGTTGTAAACACTAAACTTCTAGGTTGCCTGTTAAAAAATGTGCAAATTTAACAAACAATAAATTAACCACAAATTATGAATGAATGAATTTTTTTGCTGCTTTCATAATGCATTCTTTGATGTACTGTAGCTGCCTTTGTGAATGTCTTCACTCGTTTTCTTATTTTTCGCATGACTTTGTAACTTGCAACGAGGGACGGATTCATTTTTAGCAAATTGCTGAGTGAAGAAATGTGGCACTGCAAACTAAGTTTCAGTGAAGTATTTCAGAATGTAGAGTCCCTGTATAAACTTGAAATTTTTTCGCATGTACCGGTATTTGGTGATTTGGTCTCACAATGGTGACGAAAAATACTACTGTGCGGTTTTAAAACAACATCACTTTCGATGCATATCAAGCAACCAGCTATACCATTATTGGCTTTAACAAAAAATACAGTACTAATTTTCCCATTCTTTATTAAGCATCTGATACTCAGATTATTATTATTTTTTTAGTAGTCATTTTAAAGAGTGCAGTATTATTATGACACAACAAATATTTAATTATTAGTACTGGTATTATCCCAATTATCCTGCTTAAGCTGCATAGTCTACTATTATCTGCCGAAAAACAAAGATATCGCTCTGATGAAATAGTATTGTTTTTAACAGCAAAGTTTGTTTTATGTCATGACAAGAAACAAAATCAAAAATCAGTATTAGATTGTGTGTGGCTCAACAGCACTGTCAATCTTTCAAACAAAAATTTGTCAACTTTTTTCGTTACAATTATAGTCGCTTTTATTTCTGTAAAATTTGGCGGGTCATACAAAATAAGCTCGCATGCCAGATTCGGCCTGCGTGCTGTAATTTAGTGACCTCTGCGTTAGACTGATAAAATTTGACAAAATTTGGGGGTACCCCAATGGGGGTTCCCCTTGAACAAGGATGCCAAAATTCAAACTTTTTATTTGTTTAAGCTACACACATCACAAGCTCAGGATACGCAAGCAAATATAAAGAAAAGATAAAATTTGGCAAAGTTTAGTGCACCAAAATGGGGGGTAGGGTGTTGCAGGTGCCCCGAGGTGTGCGAAAACAGCTCACCTTTTTTTCCTGTGGTGATTTTGTGTAAAAAAACCTTCAAAAAATTTTGAGGCAAATCTGATAAGGTTTATTTTCTCTTGCAGGGCTATTTGGGCATTTTTGATTCTAAAAATGCCCTCGCATCCAAAAGTTGTAAAGAAACAATTGATAAAACATTCAATTTCAATGAATGCTTAAATTTCAGTTAGACCCAATGTAAAACACAAGTAATGAGTGAAATAGAAGTGCAATTAAACAAAAAAATGTTTTAAAATACTCTTTTCACCTTATTTAACATCTCAGTTTGTACTATTCAGACAATATTTTTCGTACACATAAAAATATTCTATTCATTACACTCCATATAAATAGAAAAATCTTTTAAAATACATATTGATTACTCAATTGATTATAAACATAGAAAGAGAAGGATAAGCCAAGAACTAGACTGAAAAACCTTAAACATCCTAAGACCCAAAGCTCAAACATGATAAAATCAAAATTTACCTGCATACTACTGCATAAAAAGTAAAACTGTTTTAAATTACTCTAATACTGCTGCTATTTACTGACCTATTCAGCTCCAAAATACCTTCATAATCAACATATTTTAAGCAAGTTTTAGCTGCTAGTTGAATAAGCAAAATACTGCAGCTGTGCTGCCATTAAAGCACTTGGAAAACTCACTTAGGATACAATAATTTAATTTTTTGAGATGAAGCCAAATGAAGTGCAAATAATGCAATAATCCAGTCATGGTAGAATTGAAAAAACTTGAAAAACGACAAGAACTTTGTTTCGAACCAGCCAGTTCGACCGACTGGCTCTCAGCCGCCGCGCATGTACAGCCTTCCCAAAACACACAAATAAGATGTGCCACTTCGACCCATTCTGTCTATGACCGGTTCAGCGCAACACCAGCTGGCCAAATATCTCTCTTCTCGAACGTGTTCTCACTCTCTGTTCGAGCAACTGCATACCAGACTTTTTTACCTTTGCTGACATCATTAAAACTTCAAAGTTGGACCCTTCTTCCGTCTTTCTCTGCTGTTTTGACATTTCGAGTTTATTTACTAATGTCCCTCTAGCGGAGACTATTCAAATCTGTGCTGACGCTCTCTACAGTTCGGAACACCTTCCTGCACCTTTTCCACGGCAAATCTTCATTGAACTTATGGAGATGGCTACTTCATCTGTTGAGTTTAGCTTCAATGACACCATGCATCGCCAAATCGATGGAGTCGCCTTGGGATCACCCTGTGGACCAGCCCTTGCCAATATTTTTGTTGGCTACTATAAATCTAAACTTTTGCAGACCACTTCCAAACCGGAGATGTATTACCCCTGTATGGATGACACCTTCGTAGTATTCAGCAACAAAGATGAATACAATCTTTTCTTAGATACAATCCTTTCTTAGTCGACAGCCTCAACTCGCTTCACCCTTCTCTCCGCTTTACTTTCAAAAAAGAATCCATCCTGGCTCTCCCATTTCTGGATGTTTTTGTTGAAAAATCCCCTTCCAAGTTCATTACTTCCATCTATCGGAAACCCACATTCACCGATCAATATCTATGCTGGAATTCCTTCAGTCCTCAGAATCGCAAAACCAACTTAATCCTGACTATAACTCACCAGGCTCTTGCCATTTGTTTTCCTGTAAGATTGCCATCAGAACTAGACAAAATCAAGTTCATTCTACTGACTAATGGATACCCTGAGTACGTTATCAAGTCGTGTATGGCTACAAAGATGAAGCATTTCACGTTCTGCCCAAATTTGGACCCGAAAAATGCCCCGTCTATCTGCGTCTCCCATGGCTCGGTTCTGATTCTACTCAGTTTGAAAAGCTAGTCATATCTGCTGTCAAACAGTGCTTTTCCGCTGTGGAACCATGAGTTGTTTACTCTACCAACGAGCTTCTCTCTGCTACCAACAAGGATGTCCTGCCTGCTTTACAGAAAAGCAACTACTTTATCAATTCTCATGCCACTGTGACAGTCGATATGTAGGCCATACTTTCCAAAGGCTGCAGGACAAGATCAAACAACATGTCCCCAAATCTATTCGTTCTTGCTCTTCCCAAAAATGCTTACTTCCTGCTCGTCGGTGCGAATCTTCCACCCAGACTAATACCCAGTCTCTTGCTTCTGATTCAGCCATTGGACTTCATCTTTTACAAAATCCTACCTGCACTCAACATTATGATGACAGCAGATTTTCTATTTTTGCCCAAGGCCGCTCACCTTTTCATCTATCTGCTCTTGAAGCACTTTCATCAAAACTTCTAACCCCGCCCTCTGCCGACAAAAAGAATTGGTGAATAGTGTAGGAATTTGGGTTTGGTGAACCCAATCCTAGCGTAAGCTTCGGTAATATGTGAGTTCGTTCTCTTTTTCAAATTAAAACCACAACTTAAAAACTTCCTCGTTGTTTAATGGCGGCAGAACAAAAAAAAAACTTAAAATCACTGCGGTCCTTACAGGACAACGGCAAAACCAGAAAGAGAATTCCTATTACAATTTACCTGACACACTGCGTGAGAACCGGCTCACGTGACTGCACAACATTTCCTAAAAAATGGCATGATAATCGCTAGATCGCAAATTTTTAATCAAATCAGCGTTCAGTGCGCGTTTTAAAAACTATTGTTGCGCACTGAAACGGGCTCTTGAGCAAAACACAAATGACTGTGGTTCAATACAGCGCAGAGTCACTACAATAGCTTAAAGATTGTACACTAATGACGCTTTCTCATTGGTCCTTTTTCAGCCAGTCATGGCTCGGCTTTTTTCCTATAAATAGCCGCTCATTTTCCTGCGCTCTCCATTCTGACGATTCTTCTTGACAAGTGTCAGATGAAAAGCTTCGAAGATATGAACATTTTAATCAAGGCAATTCCTAATAGCTTTTTCATTGACGTTACTTGATTATTTTGATAGCTTTTTGAGACCTTCAAACTTCGAAAGTGATTAATTTCAAAGCTGTTAAAATGAACTTAAAAGAGCGTAATGTGGAAAGGAAGTAGATAATTTTTGGTAAATAGTTGTTTGATTTTAAACATTACATCTAGGGTTCTGGAAAGCAGAGAGTTGAGTACCTTAATATAAGTTTTCAATGTGAAGTCATTGTAAAGTTAGACTCTGCAATATCACTTATAAATTTATAAGATTTTGATTTTTTGTGTTTAAATTTTGTTTGTGTATGTATCGTTTTCCAAACTAGTTGCTAAGGCAGGCATTGTTTTCATTTAGTTCTTCAATTTTGAGAAAAATCAATAGAAGTGTTCATTAGGGTAATGACTACAGAAAAAAAAATTAGCCTGCTATGGCATTGGATGAGTTTTTATGTATGAAAGATTTCAAAACAATTTTTGAAAATTTTACAAAAAGGTCCCCCACCAACCCATTTTTCTGAACCCACTTGCCCAAAATTTTGGGTTTTTTGGTTTGTGGTGCACAACAGCGACAATTTGTGAGCTTAAAAACCCTGTAGGTGGATGGGCCTTATGACTGCACACAGTTTGAAAAAAATTTGAACGGAATTGAACAATAGGGTCAAAAGTTATGAGCAATAAAGTGCTAAATTTGTGAAATGCTGCCACTAGCGGCAGAAATGCAGAAAGTACTATAATTGGCTCAATATAGTGTGAAATTGATGTCAAATTCTTTTCTTTTTCTTTTTTTGTAGAATTTGCTTAAATCAAGTATTTCATATACTGTTGCAACTATAGAGGAAAACATGACTGTTTTAATCATAAGGTTTTGAAAATAAACTCGAAATCTTTTTAAAATTTTAATTGAACGCAATCATATCTGCTAAACAGCAACAATTGGTGTTGACGGTGGACTGCTTTAAAAAGACGAGTGCTTGCGTTCAGACACGTGGCTAGCGACAAACCTCAACGTACATTATTTAAGGGGGGTTGCAACATATAACAGGTATGTGCAACTTTATCTTACATGCGGAGATATGGAAAAGAATAAGAATTCGGCAAATTTTTGCTGAAACCTAATTTTTTGTTTTTTTTCTTGCTCCACAGAAGCTCCCTTAGATATGGGCCCCCAGGTGCTACAAATTTCTGTAAAAAGTCAAACGACAAAAATGGGAAAAGTCTTCTCCCTAAAAAAAAAATGACACAAATAAAAGCATTGAATTTTCGGTAAAAACCTTTTTTAGTTTGGTTTTCACCATTATCTGACAGAAAAAAAAAACATGAAATTAAGGGTAAAAACCTTTTGTTTTTTCTTCCAAAATTAATAGAAAAATGTAGCAAATATTCGATGAAGCTTGCCCCCTTTGACTTAAACCACTGGTTGCGCCACTGCATAGGAGGCTAAAGCATTTCTAGAAAGGGTCTTGGCCCAGCCGGTTTCCCTTTGGCTATGGCCTTGAGTAGAATATATCTAAAGCTGCATTCACACGGGTGACTTTTAGCTGCGAGAATCGGCATTTTGCGTTTTTTCTTTCTCAAATCAATAAAGAATGAAACAAGAGCTATTGAGGAAGAATTGAAAGGCAAAATGTCAATTCTCACAGCTAAAATCAGTAGCGTAGCCAGGGGTGGCGGGGGAGGGGGGTTTAGCCCCCCCATTGGCCTGCAGAGTATGCAAAATACCCTGTTTTTATTACTTTGGAGAACAATTTTTACTCTAAAAGCAAAAATAGTCCACACATTGTCACAGGCATTAAGAATGAGACTGCTTTGACTTTGGACTTGAAGAGAATCCTGTCGCAAAACTTGATCACAATGCAGGCGAAGAGTTTTTTTCTTTTTTTTTGGTCTTCACTTAATTTCGGGCAAAAAACCGTTTAGATTCCAAGTATAAACTGTTTCAGTTTGGTTTCACATCTTCGAGACAGCCATCCCCCATTGTAAATTCCTGGCTACGAGCCTGGCTAAAAGTCGCCCATGTGAATGCAGCTGGAGAGTGATCCCTTCATCATTTAAAGCTGAAAGAATTATCATGATTTTTAACATCATTCAAAAGAAAGCTCATTCAACAATTCAATTTTCTTAGAGAGTTGTAGGTGTGATTCTATGCAAAGATGTTTTTATGCCAAACCTCTTAGTTGCTAAGCGGTGGTTTGAAACTTCATGGCTACAGTTGTCACTTTTTAACGCTTTTTTTGTGCTAAAATTTAACTAAACGCTAAAGGAAGTGTTTTTAAGGTCTGCTAGTGACGAAGTTTAAACTTTTCTCTTTTGCTTTTGGCTGCGTGCTGCAGCGTATTTTAACTGAAATTTCAAGAGAGGGGAAGAACAAATTTAGAGTGATGTTGCTTAACCTCGCTTGGGTATGGATCTAATCTGCGTACTTCAAACTTGGGTTGCTAATCTGCATACTTCAAATATTAAAAATTGTTGTACAGTCGAATCCGGTTAATTGCATACCGGATTATCGCATAATCCGCTTTATCGCATAAAGATCGTAAATCCCAAACCATAGCCAACCATTTGTTAAGAAAATAGTTTGGTTAATCACATAGCGGTTTATTGCATAATCCGCTTAAACGAATAGAAATAAAGGGTTTATTCAATAGCTGTGTAAAACATTTCAAAATATATGCGACAGAAACGGACAGTTTCAAAGTATTAACGGAAATAAACCATAGCAAAGCGCAAAACAAGCTTGCCGATTGCCAACATCGCAATATGAAAGCCGCCGCCGATTAGAGATCAAAACAAGGCAATGTGCCATGTGATTGATGTTCTTTGAAGACAATTACCGATAAGGAACAATAACATGTGGCTTCCATTTCGCAATCACTAACAATCACTAAATTCGGCGACGGCTACAATTTGAAGGGGCCGATATGGACACATTTCTTCGTTTAGAAAGACAAATGCAAGATAGCATGCAGAATAAAATTAAACAAACAACTATCGCGGAATATTTTGCTTGAAATTAATAAACAAATTTGTAATCCTTCATTGACTTGTTTTTGTTTACTATTTGAGTAAGAATTAGACGATTGCGTTCGGTTTTGAGTAAGAATAAGATGATCGCATCCGTATGCGCTTGTAGGAATGACGTGTGACGTTTTTGTGCATAACGAGCATCGCGCTTCATGTGAACTTCGCACTTTCGCTTAAATGCATAATTCGGTTAATCGCATAAAAAGGCTTGACAAATTGACTATGCAATTAACCAGATCGACTGTACTTTTCAAAAAACGAAACTTTATGCTTTTGATTAGACTACCTACTAACATTGAAGTTTGGGTATAGTTCATGATAGTGTTTTTGTGAGGAAGAAAAACAATGTAGTACGATAGTTCACGGCAAACTGTTGTAATATCTTTGATAGTTTGAATGTGTTCGAAGTACATTTGTGTACAAATTTGAAAAATGATGGTTTTAGTTTGCTACAGTAAAGTTTTGTGAAGACGATTGCAATGACATATTCAAAAATAGGACTACGTTAAGAGTTTTTCTACTCAAAATTGGAGTTTGAAACTATCATAAGCTTAAACACATTAAAAGTATGTCAACCTAAGCACAAAAATCATGTATATTGCTTTTAAATGACAAAATTTTACTGAAATGCTTGCTTTAGTTGTTTCCTAACAATTAAAACAAAATTTGACATCAATTTCACACTATATTGAGCCAATTATAGTACTTTCTGCATTTCTGCCACTAAAGGAAACGTTTCACAAATTTAGCACTTTATTGCTCATAACTTTTGACCCTATTGCTCGATTCCGTTCAAATTTTTTTCAAACTGTGTGCAGTCATAAGGCCCATCCACCTACAGGGTTTTTAAGCTCACAAATTGTTGCTGTCGTGCACCACAAACCAAAAAATCCAAAATTTTGGGCAAGTGGGGTCAGAAAAATGGGTTGGTGGGGGACCTTTTTGTAAAATTTTCAAAAATTGTTTTGAAATCTTTCATACATAATAAAAAACTTATCCAATGTCATAGCAGGCAATCTAAAATTCTGCAAAAAATTTTTAGTCATTGCCCTTGTGTTCATACATGTGCTGAAATAAAATTCTTAAAAAAATTGTGCAGTGGGATAGTGTGTCAAATTTCTGGTCAAGATAATGTAAGTTACAAAATCCAAAAATCATTATGGGCATTTTCAGATCAAACAGCTTTGTTTTTGTTGTTTGAATCAAAGCAAAAGGTTACTACAGAAATATTTATTTTAGTGAGGGTTTGTGTTTGTAATAACAAATTGAACAATTGGGTCATTCCATATCAACTGATCCAGGCCATGTAACCCACCATCTTGGATTTTGATAAAACTTACCAAAGTTATAGGACTTTTTTTCCTGATTCCAAAAAAATAAAGTTTTTTCAAAACTGGTCAACTATTACCAAAGTTATGACCTTTCAAAAGTTGCAATTTTTGTGATCGCTCATGCAGAACAAATAGTCAAGATTTGAACTACTGAATTTATATCATCATATCTTGGTCAAATTAATTTTGTTTAGAGTCAAATCTTCACAGTTGGTTATTTATATCTATCTTCACACATTGGGACTTGTTTGACCTTCAAGGCTGCACAACTTGACCTTTGGCCCCATAGTTTCTGTTAACCTCCCTGAAAATCACTCCAGCATGAAGAAATTTGTGATTGCAAATATCTTTTCATGACCAGGTTGTATCATCAAGTGCAAGGTATCATTAGAAAGTACTTGGCAAGGGCTTTCCAAATATGCAATAAAATTGATGGGTTAGGTAAAATTATATAATAACTTGTACAATATTTTGTGAGCTTTTTCACATTCTTTCATAAAAACAGGTTGTTTTAGCTAAAGATTGTGATGCAGTGTAAATTGTGCTTTGCAAGGTAGTTGTCACAACAAGACTAATCTATCCCAAAAAATAACAATGCATTTGTTGGAAAGCTTAAGCGATGATAAACTACAACTTCTGAAAATAAGAGTTGAAGCAGAATGCGACACTGGAATGGAGGTTTGTTTGACCACAATTTGCACATTTCACAAGTGCAAATTTTTTAGATAATTGCTCTGGCTCATATAAGACACGCAGTAACATATTTCAAGATCATAAAAAGCCCATACGCAACTTATCTTTATGAGTAAGTTTATTCAACTGGTATAACCAAGTTAAAAGCAGTTAAAAGAGTTTTTCAGAAAGTTATTTGTGAGACTAATCGTTATTTGCTTGAATAGGAATCTTCTAAATAAGTTACAAAATAGCTTATTAGAACGACTGACACTCTTGTCACATGTTCCTTTGTTTTTGCTCAGCCATTTTTAAACTAACGAGTGCAAAGTTTCAGTCTTTTGCTTATAACTCGAGAACGGTTTGGTCTAGTTACATGAAATATTGACAGCAGTTTGAGATTAATGGTTTGTATGTTTGTACCAAGTTTCGAAAACCGCCCAGAAAGTTTGGTGCGTAAAGCGGTTTCATTCAAAAACAGCCTAAATATGGCAAAAAATATTTCACAAGGTTAATATGTCTTAAGATGCCCCTTCATCCCTACCAGCCCACTTTTTGCGCGATGAGGTTGTTTTTTTTCTAAGGCTCGTATCATTACGCTCTTCTTCAATTTCGGTTCAAAGTCACTGCCTTCAATATCGGCTTTCCACCCCAAGTATTCACGGCTCAGAGAAATGGTTATATTCATGAATTTATTGATAAGCACTGTTGAGTAGCCTTGTAATGCAAAAATTACAGCAAAGATAAACAAAAAAACAAGTAATGAAATAGACTCAGAGTCGGTATGAAGCAGCTGCAAATTGGTTAGATTTATGTCAAAGCATTAAAGGCGGTGAATCATCCAGCCAATTCCGGTGGTTGATAACAGCTAAAATTGAACTATAATTTTTGATATTTTTTGTTTTAATTTTGGGACTGCGTTTGCAAAGTTATTCAACAAATGCAAAAAGATATCCCCCGACTCAAAGTTTTTGGAAACTCTGAGTTTTGTTCTTCCCACCAAAACTACAGTTCTTTAAACGATTAGGCCTATTGTAGTTTTGGCGGGAAGAACAAAACTCATAGTTTCCAAAAACTTTGAGTCGGGGGATATCTTTTTGTATTTGTTGAATAACTTTGCTACCGCAATCCCAAAATTAAAACAAAAAATATCAGAAATTATAGTTCAATTTTAGCTATTGTAAACTACCAGAATTGGCTGGATGATTCACCGCCTTTAACATTATGCCATATAGGGTACAGATAGTTAGAGCCATGGTTCTCAACCTATGGGTTGTGACCCAAAGTCGGATCACTTGAAAATTTTTTTGTGTCGCTCGTTTTTTTGTACACACCTGCAAAGAGTGAAATTTGCAGAAAGCAGTAACAGAAAATGACTGACCAAACAAACGTTTGTCATTTATGAGTATGATTGAACCCATGGAAATTTGAGGTTCCCAGAAGTGAAGACCGTTTGGTTTTTGGTCTTCACCTCACATTCCGCAAAATGCTTTGACAAAAATTTAGGTGGTCTATGGCTGTCCCGTTTTTCAGTCTCAAAACCATGGTAAGCCGAATCAGAACATACGTGGGTTACAACATTTTACATATTTCATTTTTTCAATAAGTTTGGGTCGCTTTGAAAAAAGGTTGATAACCACTGAGTTAAGAGCATAATTATACACAAAAGCAGAAGCAAAAATTTAGTTCGAAACATTAACATAACTAACGAAAGTGAGAGAAAGTGCGATCCTACTTGAAGGCAACGAACAGCAATGTAGTACAGCAACACAATTTAATTGATCAGAGCCCAAAAAATCAGATAGTATAGCTTTACCAAATTTTCAACAGATGCACAGAATTTACCTCAGAATTCAGCTCATAAAATTGTAGTGTTCACTCATATAGCAGATCTAGTAGAAAAAAAAAAAAAGATTGTCAAAGTCGTCGCTCACTAGAAATCAAGCGTAACGAAAAAATGCCAATTATGCATCATTTCAAATTCAAGCACGTGTTTAATTTTCTGCGCTGCAGTAATGGAATTACTTGCGATTCTTCGTTCAATTCCTAAGCCATTTTAACAAAAGAGTTGTCAGTTCAAATCATTTCCTAAACCGCAAAAGATTAAACCACAAATTTTTGTGTAAAGTTGTTGAGCCTCAACGCAATTTTGTCTCCCAAATTTTTTTTTGGCCACTCACCCAAGAACCCCCCCAAATTGGGGCCCCAAAATATCAATTTTTTGAACTGCTTTAGCTAGAGTGCTAGTTTTTTTGTTTTTTTTTTGGTATCAGTAGATATTTGAGAGACAAATATTTTGACATAGTATGGGGCACCACCCCCTCAATGGACCCCCCAAACATCAATTTGTTGATTGGCTTGATTTAGGGTTCCAGTTTTTTTTCATTGATATCAGCAGTTATGTAGAGGCAAATATTTTGACATGGTTTGGGGGTACCTCCTACCCAGGGATTCCCCCAAATGTACCCCCAAAAACCAATTTTTTGAACAACTTAACTTAAGGTGCCAGTGTTTTTTGATATCAGTAGATATTTGAGAGACAAATATTTTGACATAGTTTGGGGGTACACCTCCTTGAAAACCCACCGAAAATCAAGTTTTTAAACGGCTTAACGTAGGGTGCCAGTGTTTTTTGATATCAGTAGATGTTTAATAAGCAAATAGTTTGGCATAATTTAGGGGTACCACCCCCTCTGAAACCCCCCAAAAGTGTTTTTTTAAGTGACTTAAGCCTAGGTGTCGGTTTTTAAATACCGGTTAGCGTTTAAAAAAACAAATATTTGGACATAACATTTGGGTTACCACTCTCCAGGAAACCCTTCAAATGGACTCCCCAAAAATTAAGTTTTTAAACGGTTTAAGCTATGGTGCTACTTTTTTTGTGATATCAGTAGATGTTTAAGAAAGAAATATTTTGAGAAAGTTTGGGGGAACCATCTCGCCAGAAATCTCCTAAATGGACCCTCCAAATTCAAATTTTTTAACAACTTAAGCTAGGGCGCTACTGTTTCTGAAATCTGTAGATATCTGCGTCGGTCGTGTAAAGGGGTTGCTCCTCAGCAAGTTCCCATCTAGTTGTATGTAAGGGATTTCTTCATTGTCTAGATATCCCTAATGTAGGTTTGTACGATTGGCTAAGCTTTTACAAGACATTTGGAGAATCACTTTATATTTTTAGTGAAGACTTCGTTTCAAAAACTTTAAAGAGTTGGTATGCTAAAATGCTATCAAGTTACTGTACTTTAGATGTGATATTGCTGTTCCTCTAAAACAGCGATTCTGAATTCATTTTAAAGCTAGCACCCTTTCGAGAAAGATAAATCATTTTCGCACCCCTGGGTCATTCCACCTCAGATCACCCAAATTTTTTTTCAGATTTTTAACCTATAGTATCTGATTTGCACGAAATTTAATTTGCTTGTAGAGTTCATATGAAAAAGCCAATATTTTCAATTTTATTGAAATCGGAGCTATAGTTTTGGAGATACACCCCTTCCAAAATTGTGGTTTTTGCGGAAAAAGGGGGGACCCGCCATATTTCAAATTGCAATATCTCCGCAACCACTGGGGGTTTGGATAAATTTGGTGTCATTTTAAAGGAAATTGCCCAAGGATTCCATTTCTGTAAAAAATTTTCCAGAATATGCATGTTTAAGAGCAATGACCTTTACTTTGACCCCGAATTTGACCTGGTGGATCACGTGACCCATTATTTTTTAAGTATGGAAAAATATCTCTGTCATCCTCCTAATAGCATATAAAAATTTCAGAGAGTTAATATTTGTAGTTTTAAAACAGTCTGCATTCAAGTTTAAGCCATTTTGCAGAATTGTCGTAATTTGCAAAAAAAACTTAATTACTGTATCACAATGAAATGGATCATGCAATGATTTGTATTGGTTATACTTTTATTAACATGGAAACACGTGTGCAATGTGCATTGAAATAAAAATAACATCAGTAATTTCTTCATAGCTGAAGTTAACAAAGCACTTACGGCAATGGTTCGCTAACTTTGTCTCCGTGACCTCAGTTTTTGTAAGAACTAAATTTCACCCACTTTTGAGCTGTTAAAAATTGACATGTACAACAATACGCACATATCCGGAAATATCGAATTTGCATGAGTTAGTAGTAGTAGGCTGGAGTCTGAAATAGGTCAAAAACCACTGATCTCAATAAAACAAGTTTCTGGCTTGCCAAACCCAACCTTATAACACTACGTATACAGTGAGAGACGAAATCTCACTTCGTTAGTGATGTAACAATACTGATTGTCATGAACTAGATGTGGTTCTAGTTCAGAGTAAAAGCTAGTATGTACCATGCTAAATTATATATCAATCCTTTCTTCATTGTTTCTTATGAAAGTAATTTGTTTAGGATATTTAATGCATAATGGCATTTACATGAAACCTACAAAAACTGTGTGAAACTAAATAAATATTGATCAAATTCTTTATTGAAAAGTAAGCGACCCCAAATAACTTTTTTCAACATCATCTGGAGTTGTGACCCGCAGTTTTGGAACCATTACATTAACCTGTGCAGTTCACTAATAAGTGTTGCTATGATGACTACCTCAAGTTTTTATTTTAACCCCTAAAAAAATGAAATGAAAAATGCACAGATGACTATTTCACATTTTAGTTTTATTCTCCTTCATTAGAAATTTTCTTTAAGATTGTCACTTCCAGTATAAAATGCGTTCAAACAGATTAAAACACCACTCTACATATACATAAATTTTGAGGATTTAGAAAACTGTGAGAAGCTATGAAGAACAAGTTGCTCAACAGCCAAGTGAAATCATATGCTACTTGCTCAAAGGAAATCTCAACTTGCCCAAATCAAATAAGAAATGTGAATTTTATGTACCGTTATGTTTAAATTTTTAAGACAAAAAATATGCAAAAATACTAAAGTAATTGCTAAACATTGAATTTGCACAATAAGTTAAACATTGAAAAAAATTAAAACCCTTAGTGGGGTTACTAACACCAAGAATAAACTTTAGCGTGTATAATTTTCTGAACTTTTGACTTTTTTGTTTAAACCTCAATTTTTCACTTTCTAAAAAATGCCGTAAGCCTGCTATTTCTTGTGATATCTGAAAGAATGGTTAATGCGGCAAGCGCGGGAAAAAATCTTGGAAAAAAAAAACTTAACATTTCCCCCAAGAAAAGTTGCAAAGTGCGCCTGAGTATCAAACAAATCTGTGACTTTTCTAAAAACTGACGTGAGCTTGCTATTACTTGTAATATCTGAAAGAGAAGTTAATGCGGCAAGCGCAGGAAAAATTTTTGCACGAAAAGAATGTAACGTTTCATGCCAAAAAATTTGCAAAGCACGCCTGGGTGTCAAACAAATCTTTTTTTCACTTTCTAAAAAATGCCGTAAGTGTAGTATTACTTGTGATATCTGAAAGAGTGGTTAATGCGGCATACGCGGGAAAAATTTTTGCAGGAAAAGAACGTAACATTTCGTGCCAAAAAAGTTGCAAGGCACGTCTGAGTATGAAACAAATCTCCATGCAATTATTAATTTAAAGTGTTAATTGTAATTAATGATGTGCCTGCGATTATACTAAATTTTTGTCTTGTTTTGTATTAATTCTGAATCAAATCTAACCCAAACTCAAATGCCTACTCTAAAACTATTCCCAAACAAACCTAAACCCTAATCTTAACCCCTGAAAAAACAAATGAAAAAGCGTGGATGAATATTTCTCTATTCTCTAGCCATCTGTTTCAGTACTGAACATATCTTATCAAAAGTTGCATTCTCCCCTATGGTGTTGATATTATTACTGTTTTTGTTGTCAAACTTTAGTGATTTTTTTTTCTTTGTATTTAAATTTTGTCAAGAGATCAACTTAAAAAAATTAAAGAAAAATTTGGCATTTAGTGATGTTTAGTTCTCCTAGCAAACTATTTTTTGTTAGCACAACTTTGGTTGATCTTGATCTGTTGGTGTCTGTTACTTAACATGAATAAGTTTTTCTAAAAATGGCATTTCTAAAAACACTATGCTAAAAGCAAGTTGTATTGTACTATAGCATTTCCTTTTTGTGTGCATTAATCGTAGAGGTAAATTGATACACGAGTCACAGTATAAACTATTGTATTTTAAATCTTGAATTAATTGTCTGATATATACTGCCTCTTTTTAATTGATGACAATTTCAGATTTTGACAAACTATTTCTGTTCTCCAACTGTCTTCTGTTTTAAACTTGTTTTCTTAATCGAACTGTTGCTTTTGTCACATTTTAGTTTCTTTACGGATACCTATCAGGTATTCTTGTGTTTTGTGTAAAAAATCATGTAGATCAAACCAGAGGGCCATCTGCTGTGACCACTGTCAAGACTGGGTGCATTTCAAATGCATTGACTTAACATTGAAAGATTTCATGTCACTGAAAAATTCCACTGAACCCTATTTTTGCCAGTTATGCTATGAGAATATTTTTCCTTTCCAAAAAGTGGATAATGATACATTTCAAGAACTTTTTGCTGATATCAATACTAAAGCTTTTTTTCAGACCATAGATTCTCAGGTAAACATCAGAGATATTTCATCAAGTTTTTATCTGACTCCCACTAATATGAATAAGCAGTATCAAGCTGCAAACATTTTTTTTTACTGCATATTAATACTAGAAGTCTAGCAAAAAATTTAAACCAAGTAAAAAATCTGCTCTATTGGCAAAATCCCTGACATTATCGCTATTTCAGAAACAAAATTGAGGGATGGTGGTTTCCATAATGTCAGCCTAGAGGGTTTTGAATTTGTGCATCACAACTCACCTACAAATGTTGGAGGTGTTGGTTTGTACATAAAACAGTGTATTAATTTTAATCTGATTACTAAACGTAATCTTAATATAGAAGGTTGTGAAGACACTTGGATTGATGTGAAAATGGATAATAACAAAAAAGTAGTTGTTGGAGCAATTTACAGACACCCCAAATCAAATTTTATTGATTTTTAAACCTCTTTTGTTAACACAATTGAGCTGCTCAATGCCCTCTCAGCTACCTATTGTATAGCTAGTGACATTAATATTGACATCTCCAAAAGTGAAAAAATGCCAATATTGCTGATTACGTTAACGCTCTATATAGTATTGGATGCTATCAAGTCATAGCAAGTCCAACACGAATCACTGCTAACTCCTCATCACTACTAGATCACATTTATACTAACAACCACAATCAACACATTCTTATCCATGCATTATATTCTGACATATCTGGTCATCTTCCAGTCTTGCTAATGTCAAAAAACTTTAAACTGCCTAAATTACAATACAAATGTTACCAAAGAGACTGTAGTGATTTTATTGAGGATGATTTTCATTTAAAGATGTCAGAGTTTTGCAACGGTTTTCTGAATGTCAGTGATAGTATTTCAGCTGATGAACTATTTAATCAATTTATTTCACACAGATAAAAAGCATAATAAATAAACACGCCCCCTTGAAACAAATGTCTCGCAAAGAACTAAAACTGACACGCAAACCTTGGATAACTGCAAACATAATAAGAGCTAGTAAGAATAAAAATATACTATTCAAAGAGCTGCTCAAAAATAAGACTTCCGACAATATTACTAAGTACAAAAAAAGCAGAAACCTTCTAACCCACATGAAAGAGCTTGCCAAAAAAGCTTACTATGAAGATCAACTTGAAGAAAACTGTCATGATACTGGATTGTTATGGAAATCTATTAACGACATAGTTAAGTACAAACGAAAATCTTCATCTCTGCCATCTAAAATCATAACTTCGGATGAGCGTGATATATTCAATCCATGTTAAATTAGCAATGCTTTCAATGATTATTTCTCGACAATAGCTAAATCACTATCTGATAATATTCCAAATCCATCAGAAACATATGACTGTTCTCCTTCAACTCTGATAAAGAATTCTTGCTATTCTTTCTTCTTGAAACCTGTAACAGAGGAACAAATATTATATCACTTGAGAAACCTCAACCCTTCCAAAAGCTCTGGCATGCAAGGCATTCCGATCAAATTTATCAAACCTGCCAGTATTTTACTAGCACCTGTGTTAACAAAACTCTTTAATATTGCAATTGAACAAGCCACTTTTCCTACAATTTTTGAAACAGCTGAGGTTGTTCCAGTTTACAAAAATGGTTCCTAATTAAACTGTAGCAATTACAGGCCCATATCCCTATTATGCTCCTTCTCCAAATTTCTTGAAAAATGTATTTATGATCAGCTGTATGATTATCTGAAAACAAATCAACCACTTTATGAATATCAGTTTGGATTTAGAGAAAATCTATCTACTGAATTGGCTATAAATCAGATATATGAAGATTTTGTAAGAGGTGTAGAAAGTAAAGAAATAACATGCTCAGTTTTTTTAGACCTCAAAAAAGTTTTTGATACAGTTGATCATAATATTTTAATAAAAAAATTAAATTGCTATGGAGTCGGAGGTTTGCCTTTAAAATTCTTGAGCAGTTACTTTACAAACAGACAGCAATATACTGTTGTTCATCAGGTAGAATCTTCTGTAAAGTCAGTGAGTTGTGGTGTTCCTCAGGGCTTGACATTGGGGCCACTACTATTTCTCATTTATATCAATGATTCCCCCAACGCTTGTAATCTCTGCATTCGACTATTTGCTGACGATGCAAGTTTAACTATGTCCAACAAATCAAAAACGCTGTTAGAAAATCATATGAATAATGAGTTAATCAAAGAGACGAATGATTAAAAATTAACAAACTATCTCTAAACTATGAGAAAACTGAATTTCTAGTAGTAAACAAATCAAAGTCTAAAGGTGGATCCTTAAATATAAGAATAGGAGAGAATGATATTGCTCAAGTCAAGCATGTAAAATATTTGGGAGTAATAATTAATGAAGATCTCTCATGGAAACCACATAAACATAATCAATGCTCAAAAATTGCCCATGGTAACTGGGCATTAACAAATTTAAGAAAATATGTTAATTTATCCACTCTAAAGTGTGCTTATTATGGACTGATCTATCCTCACCTTCAGTACTGTTCTTCCTTATGGGGACAGGCAAACAATACCTCTCTAAAACCTGTTCAAACTCTTTAAAACAAAGCTCTAAAAATTATGACCAATACCCGTTGGCATCATTCTGCTTCCCCTCTATACCAAAAATTGCAATTATTAAAATTAAATAATATTGTGAAGTTGCAATTAGCTAAGATTACGCATTTTGTTCACAATAATAACATTTCAAATTTGTATTTTGGTTTCCCAAAGTCGAAAACTTTCATCATTATTGCACTAGAACTTTTACTAAGTCAAACTTTATCCAAACTTCTGCAAGAACTGAAAAAGGTAAATCAACCATTTCTTTGTCAGGCCCAAAAATATGGCATGAGATACCCAGTGACATGAAAAATCTTTCTGATAACTCCTTTAAATATCAATATTAGAGACGATTGCTTAACTGCTATACTGAGTAATTAGTGATGAAAAATTGATTTGGCTTGTTATTAGCATTTGGTCTTCTGTTTTTGTTTTTCTATTTAATTATCATTATTATTACTATTATTTTTGTAATTTATTTATTTGTTTGTATAGTTTGTTTATAATTTTTTTTTTGTTCTCTTTTTTTACTGGTGATTTTTTTTTCCGAAGTATTCTGTGTGCTATGTTTGTTTTTTATTATGTTCATTGTTTAATATTTGCTATAACATGATATTTTTATTTGAAAAATCTCCAAATTTACAAATGTAATTGGCATCAAAAGTATTTACTAAAATCTTAACCTTTAGAGGGTGGCAGTTGACACTGATGACCGTATGGTCTTTTTGTTTTTTCCCATTTTTTTGTATTTATGTGTGAAGTGCTTAAATTTAGTATGAATACTCGTAAATACTAAGTGTTAATTGTTGTGATTGTGCTAAAATAAAGCAAGCAAACACTTTCTCTACTTGCATTTTATTTTATTTTCTCAAATGTGATAATGTGCGTTTCTAAATAATCTTGTACGATGTTGTTCACTTCATATAAAAATGTATATCATTAGCCAGAAAATAGGTTGCCCAAGGCAATTTCAGCTTGCCTCAGGCAAGCGTTAATTTCAAATCTTCTTTATGCTATAAATACAACATTTCTTGAACAATGAAAACTTTTATACGGTTGCAAGGTGACTGGATTATAAACTTTACTACTGTGCATATTCAATCAATTTACTGAAATTCGGCAAATTACCCTAAAATGAAACTTGAACCATGGCTCTTCTACAGATATTACCTCTTTGAAATTTTTATATGTTATTAGGAGGATGACAGAGATATTTTTCCATACTTAAAGATCAAGTGCCAAGGAAAATTTGCTAGTTTGGTTTTAATTGCTACGTCAAAAAAAGTTATTCAGCAACAACATTTCGAGTTTTATAGTTGTTAAAAAGTCATTTTGATGTAGAAAAAGCTCAAAACAGCGATTTGGATCTATAAAGTCAATGACGTCATGTGTGAACTATAGCCTTCTCTTAGGTTTACCATTATCGACATGGCTGGGCTTTCATATTCTTAGTTGTCAGCTATTCGCTTATTTTAGCTGTTAACTGTGATAGATATAAGGAAATATCTTTGTGTGCGTTCAAATGCTGATGATGTGCAGTGTTATTTTTCTTTTGATAGAGATTCTTCTGTAGACATGATTAAAAACAAAATTCGAGCACACAAGTGCCTGCATGGTTATGCTCCTACATATTTGAAAAATTTAATCAACTCTCAATCTGTTTTGACGAGATATAGCTTGTGTGTTAATGATGACAATTGGCTGCTTCAAACGGTAACTAGCTCAAACTTTGCTAGATCCCAATCTATGTTTTCGTATGCATCACCCAAGATAATTATGAAATTCATTGCCACTATCTTGCGTGAAATTAAACTTTGTACCTTTTCAAGAAACGTCTAAAAGCATAGTATTTAAATTTAACCTTTGAGGATATTACCACTGTGTGTAATGCAGGCGCTAGCCAGAAATTCGCAATTGGGGGCTGTTTTGGGGGTATGGGGGCTTTGCCCCTAGCCGCCGGAGGCACAGGGATTTGGGGGCGCCCCAGCGCTTGAAAAATTTGCATTTTTTTTTGCAAAAATAACTTAATTTTAGGGATATTTTAATATAAAATAATGCTTTTAAAACGTGGCATAGAAATTGGCAGGGCAAACTTGATTAAACTGCTTGCCTAAATGGGCTATGTGGGAGGCGCTATAATGGTAAAATTTTAGCTGTTTTGTTTACAGGCTGATAAAATATAAAATCTTACAGTTCCAGAAAACTCACACAGAGTAATCTATTTCGTCTATATTTTATGGAGAAAAATAATTGGGAAGGGAAGGGACTAATGAAAAAATTTTTGATGCAAGTGATTGGTAATTAAGTAATACTGAATAACCCCCCCTCCCCCTATTCCTAAGTTTATTATACTGTATGTTTGTTGATGAAACCTATGTTTAGCATTTTTACACTAGCGATCAAATCTGATTTCTTATTTTTGGCCATTTTTCAAAGTTTTTATTGATTTGTGAGTTTTATTTTTGACAAATTAGCCCCCCCCTCTCTAAATTTTTGCTTCAAAAGATGCTTTAAATCACTTTTTTGTCCATTCCAGTGCAAAAATAGTCTCAGAAGTGCTAAAAACGTGGTATTTTCCTTATTCTGCATTTTGGTCGACAAGGCAATGGGAGGGGCTACAGACTGCCCCCTTGGCTACGCTACTGGTTTCATGCTAGTATTTTGCTTCTTATTGCTGTAATTAGAATTAGTACATCTATGGTGCATTAATTTTATTTCTGTAAAGCTATTTGAATGTTACTATGGCCCCTTAGTCAGATGCGTTGACACTTGTTGGTGTTATCTCAAGGGGGATATAAATTGCAATTATTATTTTTATTACTATTGCAGTTCAGTTCAAAGGGAGCAACATTACTAAACTGTTAAAGCACAGACTAGGTTATTGAAAATTATAATGTATTTCTTTGCCTTAGTCCTATTTGTTCAGAGTTCATCATGGTTTACAAAACATTTAGTATCCCAGGCTAAATGCTAACCACTGACCTAGTGACCAGTATAAGTAACTGACAGAGCTGGCCAAGGACTCAAGTTGGTCCCTATCAGTTATCAAAACCAGTTCAGGTAATCCACAAACCTACTCAGAAGAAATAGATGCAGTAACCGCTACCTTAAATTTACCAAATGAACTCACACAACAAAGAGTTCTGATTAATAAAACTGAGCAAGAAATACGATTTCTTGTATATCACTGCTACTAACTAAGCTTATTAATTCATAGACAACTGCTACCATAAATTTACTGTATGGACGCGCACAACCAACAGTTCTGATTAATAAATTTGGCAAGGAATTCGTTTTCTCGAATAACAACTGCTACTAAGCTTATTATCTATATAGTGAATAGGTAATTTCCATAGCGTGGAAACACACTCCCATTGTTTACACAGAATGTGGTTTTGACTGTTAGTTTGTGGATGACATCATTCGACGGCTAGAACAAGTTTTGTGTATTGCGCTTTTCAAAGCTTAATAACTCCGCCAATCTTGCATAAATTTTTGCAAAATTTTCAAAACTTCATAGTTTACGCGTATACTATGTACCAATAAGCAGAAAATATGTGGAGCATTTTTCTTGACACTTGATCTTTAAAAAATTTTCCATACGTGATCCACAAGGTCAAATTCGGGGTCAAAGTAAAAGTCATTGCTTATAAACATGCATATTCTGGAAAATTTTTTACAGAAATGAAATGTTTGGGCGATTTCCTTTAAAATGACACCAAATTTATCCAAACCCCCAGTGGTTGCGGAGATATTGCAATTTGAAATATGGCGGGTCTCCCCTTTTTTTGCAAAAACCCCAGTTTTGGAAGGAGCGTATCTTCAAAACTATAGCTCCGATTTCAATAAAATTGAAAATATTGGCTTTCTTATATGCAGTAAACTCTACAAGCAAATTAAATTTCGTGCAAATCGGAGATTTTAAGTTAAAGTGCATTGAGTACTCTGAGGTGGAATGAGACCCCCCTTGCACAATTTATATAAAAACGAAAATAAACCAAACTTACTTTGTTTCTCTTTCAACTTCCTCTCTTTAATTTTCACATGCTGCAGTGTAGTGTAGATTATAAAGGTCAGAACTAAATGTAATTAATAGTTCACAAGATAAGCCTTTGCAAATAGAATATTTTTTATTCTTTCGATCTTAATAATGCTTCTATCAACACTTTCATTTATAGCCCAAAATCTTTTGCGGAAAATAATCAAACAGCCGAAAATATCCCAACTACTGGATTAGTAACTAACCCAAAAAACAGGAGAATATTAATGCGCTGCTCGTGGTACAGGCAGGCAATAAGTTTTTATGACCTGAGAAATCTTTTATCTTCTACAGTATTACATCACATTCAATCGTTCATAAGTCATGAATATAATAAACACTCCTAGATTGATAACATCTGTGTTATGTTCCGATGTAACAGAAATTAAACTACAGTTTGGCAAAAAAGTTCGCATCCCAAGAAGTTAATCTCACACCCCCAATTGAAAATTGCTGCTCTAGAACCTACTGCAGCATTGGTGCGCAGTTACAGTTAAACTAAATAATAGTACGTTTCAAACAATTTGATTCTAAACTGCGTTAGTTACTTTACCTCACATTACAGCACTTTTGCAATGTTTATATTATTTGCTTCACAGAATTAGCGCGACTCAGTTGCACACGGCAATTTTTTATTTGAAACGTTGTTTACAGCACCATGGTTACACCAAGACATGTTCAGGATTTGTGAAATAAGCAACGACAGAAGATTCGAACCATTTTGAAAACTTTGAGTTTCTCAGCAAATACAGTATTGCATCAAGGTCAAACCGTAGACTTGGTCAGAAGACTCAGCACAATAAATAATTCTCATTGTGACATCACAATACACTGATAAGTCTTAGAACAAAAGCTGATCATTTCGATGAAAATTTATATTCGTAATTACCATGTGACAATTCCTTTAAGCTTTGAGGGTTTGTTTGTCGTTTATTTTTTGAGTTTTCTTGATACCGGTGTTATGCTTTGCTCGTATCTATCTATTGCAGTTGGACATTACCTTACCAAAATCAGCACCTAGGCTTACCGGTATATGTTTTGTAGACATTGAAGTGTTCAATTTCGACAACACTTCTTCTGCTGCTTCACTGAAAAATATTTCTTTTTTGGAAAATTCTGAGCTTGGATTTCATCGTGGATTGGACTTACTTTTAGCAACTCCAGATATCCTTCTAAACTGTGACGTAGTTATTGTGGAAATTCGAAATTTCGCACGAGTAAGTTTAGTTAAACATCTACGAGTATGTAGTCCATTGATAGTGCAGTATACAGGTGAGCTTATTTTATCGCAAATTTTTATCTACTTTTTTATTAATTGTGAGCCAAGTCTAATCCGAAGTTTAAACCTTACTCTAAAACCATGTAACCTCAAACTTACCTTTAACTCAAACGCTAATTTAAACTCTTAAAATCATGCATGGATGGATATTCCTCATTTTGGTTTTATTTTTTTCAACATAAATATTTTTGGTGAAATAGTCACTGTCGTGCAACTGTTGATTATGACTCAACCTAGCTATTTTTTTAGTAATAGGACGAGAGAAATACCAGGGCATTTTCTGTCACAAAAAAAAAATAAAAAAGAAGAATGCATTATATTAAACAATTTGATAATTGCAAATACGATCAATTAAAAACTTGGAAAATTATTAAAGAGCTCGTATATACTTCAAAACCTAAAAAAAACGACTCGTTTACCTTGCTCAATGTTAACAATCGAGAAATTGATGATCCATACTCTATATAAGAAGCATTTAACGAATTTTTTTGTAGCGTTGCTGACAAGATTCAACAAACTTTGACAAATCCCGTAAGCGAATGTCATTACAAAACCTATTTAACCAGTCCCATACTGCCTTCCATTTATCTTGACCCACCAACTCCACGTGAAACTTATAACATAATAGTTAATCTAAACACAAAAAAATCAACTAGGGCTGATGAAATTTCTTCATTTTTTGTTCGTAAATTAGCTTCTGTATTATCGCCATATCTGTGTTTTTTATTTACCTTTGCATTCGAATTTGGAATTTTTCCAAATTGCCTTAAAATTGCTCGAGTTGTTCCTATCCACAAAGCAGGATCCAAAAAAGAAGTTACAAATTACCGACCAATATCATTACTTACCTGTTTTTCCAAAATTTTAGAGAAGCTAATCCAAAACCGACTACTAAAGTTTTGCCATAAGAACAATATATTTTACAATCGACAGTTGGGCTTTAGAAAAAATCACTCAACCATTCAAGCTATAAATGACATTGTTTCCCAATGTTATGATAATCTCAACTGCAAAAAAGATACTTGCCTAATTCTATTAGACATTCGTAAAGCTTTCGATATCGTAAATCATAACATTTTACTAAGCAAATTGAATCCCTACGGTATTCGTGGGGTGGCTAATGACCTACTTCATAGCTACCTTTCAAATCGCACCCAATTTGTTGATATTTCTGATTCCATTTCTTCTACTAGGTTAGTTGCTAACGGAGTCCCGCAAGGATCGATCCTAGGGCCAATACTTTTCTTGATTTTTATAAATGATCTGGCTAATGCTCTAAAAACGTCCCCCAATTATTCGCAGATGATACTTGTCTTTTGATAAGTGATACTAGTCTAGATGGATTGGAACGATTCTGTAACAGTGAATTACTACTTGTATGCGAGTGGATGACTTCAAATCGTTTGGCTCTTAATCCTTACAAAACTCAAACTTTGCTAATTTCCCACCGTAAAATTAATTCTAAGACTTTCAGCTTGGCTATCAACAGTATCCCGATTAATATTACCTCAACAGCCAAGTATTTGGGCAGAAAAATCGATTCAACTTTGTCATTTACAAATCAAATTAACAAAATTGAGGCCAAAATATCAACAGCATTGGGTATTCTGTTTCGGCTTCAACATTTTGCCCCTAAACAAATATTGATCTCGGTTTACTACTCTTTAGTCTACCCTCATTTATGCTATGGAGTAATCGTTTGGGGTTCTACATGTAACTATCTTCTAAACAGACTTCAAGTACTGCAAAACAAATGTCTTCCGAGTTATTGAAGGTTGGCAATTCAAACAAAAAATTAAACCAATATATGAAAAGCATGATTTTCTCAATATTAACCAAATTCATTTCTTCGAAGTAGCCAAATTTATGTATTACAGTGTGCATCGCCTACAGCCTGTGATATTTGATGATTTCTTCAAATTTGTGAGTAGTGTTAGTAGACATCGCTTGAGAAGCGTAAATGACGACAAACTCTATCTACCCTTTTTCAAAAACAAATCCAGTCAAAATTCAATAAAATTTAAAGGGGTAAAAATCTGGAATTCTCTACCAAAAAACATTAGAACTCTTCCCTTAGTTAAATTCAAAAAGAGCTGCCATCAATATGTGAAAAACTACATCGAATAAGTAATGCTTGCAAAACTTCGCATAACTTGTAATCTAATCGGGTGTAAAACAGTGACTTCGCAAACCACAACTCTTAATTTCGCCAATTGCATATGCCTACAGGAGTTTGTTGACCCGAAGACTGAAAAGTCCCTTCCAGACTCCTGGTCGCTAAGTGTTTATTTTATTTTCATTTGTTGATTATGTAAATTTATTATTTGGAGTTGCACTTTTGTGGCAAAATAAATATCTCTGTCTCTCTCTGTCACCGGAACATTGTCAGTTATGAGAACTTTCTCAATTTGCAGCGGTAGATGGAATCATACGCCCAACCTACTGTATTGTGTCATGGTCTTATCACTGAGCCGTTCAGGAACCTGTTGGACTTGATAATATAGCGAAATGTGGGGTTAAATTAACTGCAGACATAGCGATATATTTTAAAGTGAAAAACTTAGCTTCAACACTGGAAATAGTGGTAAAAAGATGTTACCAAGAGTAGGTCAAACAGTAAATAAACGCAGCTGTTTATGGCAAGAAAAAAAAAGAAAATATACGTAACTCAGCAATAGTGATATGCATAGTTGTATGCCAAATAAAAGTGCAGAAATTTCGCTGCGCCGTGATGGTTGCTGTTGGAACAGGTTCACGGCAACTGGCCACCAACCGACTGCCGCCAATTAACCTTAACCTTAATGTTGGCAGTCAGTTGGTTCGTGGTCATTTTGCAGCGACAGAGGTGGGCACAGTACTTTCTAAAAGTACTGCAGTACTGGTATCAATACTTTCTTGAAAAAAGTTTTGTGCATAGCAGTATTATTTTTCAAAAGTATCGCGTTATTTGTGCTCGGTTCGATACTTTTTGATGGTTCAAATTAATTATCATAAACTTGTCAAAGAGCATGTGTTTTTAAAAAATGTTGATTTTTAGCAAAATAAAGCACTGCGTACCAAGATTATGACCAATCTTTTACTTTGAGAAATCAGCATCTCATAATGACCTTCACTTAAACCAGCTCTTTTCGGTTTTTACATAATTTTTCCTGCAGAGAACACTCGTTTGACTGCTGCACTTGAAGGCAGTGCAGTGTTATATCCAATAAGACAGAGGTGCCCAAACTTTTTCAGGAACAGACTGCAGTGACTTGGAGTAGACAGACAGACAGACAGAGAAATTTAATTTTGCCACGAAATGCAACTTCAAATAACAAATTTACGTAATCAGCAAGTGAATATAAAATGAACACTTAGCGACCAAGAGTCTGGAAGGGACTTTTCAGTCTTCGGGTCAACAAACTCCTGTAGGCATATGCAATTGGCGAAATTAAGAGTTGTGGTTTGCGAAGTCACTGTTTTACATCCGATTAGATTACAAGTTATGCGAAGTTTTGCAAGCATTACTTATTCGATGTTGTTTTTCACGTATTGACGGCAGCTCATTTTGAATTTTGCTAAGGACAGAGTTCTAATGTTTTTTGGTAGAGAATTCCAGATTTTTACCCCTTTAAATTTTATTGAATTTTGACTGGATTTGTTTTTGAAAAAGGGTAGATAGAGTTTGTCGTCATTTACGCTTCTCAAGCGATGTCTACTAACAGTAGTCACAGATTTGAAGTAATCATCAAATATCGCAGGTTGTAGACGATGCACACAGTAATACATAAATTTAGCTACTCCGAAGAAATGAATTTGGTTAATATTGAGAAAATCATGCTTTTCATACAATGGTTTAATTCTTTGTTTAATTTGCCAACCTTCAATAACTCGAAGACATTTGTTTTGCAGTACTTGAAGTCTGTTTAGAAGATAGTTACATGTAGAACCCCAAACGATTACTCCATAGCATAAATGAGGGTAGACTAAAGAGTAGTAAACCGAGATCAATATTTGTTTAGGGGCAAAATGTTGAAGCCGAAACAGAATACCCAATGCTGTTGATATTTTGGCCTCAATTTTGTTAATTTGATTTGTAAATGACAAAGTTGAATCGATTTTTCTGCCCAAATACTTGGCTGTTGAGGTAATATTAATCAGGATACTGTTGATAGCCAAGCTGAAAGTCTTAGAATTAATTTTACGGTGGGAAATTAGCAAAGTTTGAGTTTTGTAAGGATTAAGAGCCAAACGATTTGAAGTCATCCACTCGCATACAAGTAGTAATTCACTGTTACAGAATCGTTCCAATCCATCTAGACTAGTATCACTAATCAAAAGACAAGCATCATCTGCGAATAATTGGGGGGACGTTTTTAGAGCATTAGCCAGATCATTTATAAAAATCAAGAAAAGTATTGGCCCTAGGATCGATCCTTGCGGGACTCCGTTAGCAACTAACCTAGTAGAAGAAATGGAATCAGAAATATCAACAAATTGGGTGCGATTTGAAAGGTAGCTATGAAGTAGGTCATTAGCCACCCCACGAATACCGTAGGGATTCAATTTGTTTAGTAAAATGTTATGATTTACGATATCGAAAGCTTTACGAATGTCTAATAGAATTAGGCAAGTATCTTTTTTGCAGTTGAGATTATCATAACATTGGGAAACAAAGTCATTTATAGCTTGAATGGTTGAGTGATTTTTTCTAAAGTCAAACTGTCGATTGTAAAATATATTGTTCTTTTGGCAAAACTTCAGTAGTTTGTTTTGGATTAGCTTCTCTAAAATTTTGGAAAAACAGGTAAGTAATGATATTGGACGGTAGTTTGTAACTTCTTTTTTGAATCCTGCCTTATAGATTGGAACAACTCGAGCAATTTCAAAACAATTGGGAAAAATTCCAAATTCGAATGCAAAGGAAAATAAAAAACACAGATATGACGATAATACAGAAGCTAATTTACGAACAAAAAATGAAGAAATTTCATCAGCCCTAGTTGATTTTTTTGTTTTTAGATTAAGTATTATGTTAAAAATTTCATGTGGAATTGGTGGGTCAAGATAAATGGAGGGCAGTACGGGACTGGTTAAATAGGTTTTATAATGAAATTCGCTTACGGAATTAGTCAAGGTTTGTTGAATCTTGTCAGCAACCTCTGTGCAGTGGTCGGTTAACTTGGGTCCACATGACAGAACATGTTAGCGAGCTCGTAAAATTCATTCTCGCTCGCTAAAGGGCGTTAAAGAACAAAAAAACTTTGTAGACAAAGTATTATTTTCGAACCGTCTCGCCCAACAAGCATTAAAGCTGCTCGCTCAAATTTTTTTTGCGAGATGTTCGTAACCTGTGTTAGAACGTAATAAATATCTCATTGTGATGTCAGATGTATTTCTACTTCCAAAATAATGCGTTCAAGCATGCTGTATGTACTGCATTGTTGTGGAAAAAGATACTGTAAGCCACGGGTTATTTATTCTAAGCTTGCAAATTCCTTGACTGACAATTAATAATTAGTTAATGAACGAACAACTTTTTTCATACTACAATTTTGTTTAATGACGTAAAGTGCCCTTGAGGTTGTTGGTGGGTAAACTCATATGTCAACAGTGACTTTAGATTTCAAAAATTTTCAAAAGTGAACAAGTCAAAGTACACTCTTTTAGAACTGGGTGGAGACCGGCTGTTTTTAATTTTTTGCCGCTTTTCAGTCTCATTTGTTCTTGACTTTTCATAAATTTTGAGAGCATCGATGTCAATTTTAGCGGCACTGTTTAATTGGCTATGTTCCTTGCTTAAGTGAAGGCTTTTTCCTTGCTTTTACATCACCGTGAAATTGCAAAAGAGAAAAAGCAAGCTTTTTTCAAATTAAACAACTGCCCAAAAGATTTCTCAATTGCTTGCACAGAGCAACAGCGGCCCATAATCTTGGAATAGTTGCAATTTTGCTACCAAACATAAGAAAATCACTTAAGTTTTATCGTTTTGAATCAGCACAAAATTTAATTTCTTTCATTGATTTGAATTTTTTTCGTTTGTTTTTAGGTTTATTTTGCTGTCGAGGCAGGTTTTGTTTTTTTAATTTGTTCTTAAATTTTGAGCCAAAATGAGCCTCGTGTTCTTAGAAAATTGTTCTTATAAAAAAAGTGTATTGTTATTTTGTCAACTACCACTAGTCAATAATTCTTTATCAGTCAAAAGAGCAAATGGTTCTCAATGCAATTTGCTTTCTTCTTAGCAGAGTAATAGCAAACATGGAGACCATTTTAATTAATTTTCAGCAAAAATTCGCCTTAGTTAAAAGTTTTCAACATTTTGCCATTAAATTTCTGAACCAAAAAAGATTTCTTACATGCTTAAGGAGTGCTTCAAAATCTTCGTCAAGTTGGCAAGGAAAATGTGACGTTTTTTTACTCGAGTTATATCTCGCAATCAATCCAAGCTACTTAGCAAGCGAAAATGATTTTACCGAGCTCTCAAAGCTTCAGGGCCCTCATGACAGAAATTTCGTCATTCGCATAAATAACGAGAATTTTTTAAGAGGCGTTACCGAACGAAATAGTTGCTAAGGGCAAGAGTTTATTTTTGTCTGTGCCATCTGAAATTCTGAGAGGTCGATAACATCATTTTCGCTCGCTCAGTTGCTTGGATCAATTGCGAGATATAACTCGAGTACAAAAAAGGTCATATGATTGTTGCTGGCGGCAGAATTGCAGAGGAAGTGATGTTACAGCTTTGCCAACGAGTTTTGGATGGAAAAGGAATCCCGAATGAATGGAAAACCAGCGTTGTGGTGCCAATTTTTAAGGTAAAAGGATATGTGATGAACTGTGATTCGTATAGAAGAGTGAAGTTGCTTGAACATGGCATGAAGATTATTGAAAGAGTGTTGGGGAGAAGAATTCGAGCAATAGTTGATTTTGATGAAGCACAGTTTGGTTTCATGCGTGGAAAGGGAACAATTGATGCCTTATTCTTAGTACGAAGGTTGCAAGAAGAACATCGAGCGAAAAACAAAAGAATGTACATGTGTTTTGTTGATTTGGAAAAGGCATTTGATAAGAGTACCTAGAAGAGTGATGGAATGGGCAATGAGAAAGAAAGGTTTGCCTGAAATCCTGATCAAGGCCGTGATGAGTCTTTATGAAGGAGCAGAAACGAAAGTTAGAGTTGGATCGGGTTTGTCGGAAGAATTTTCTGTGAAAGTTGGTGTACATCAAGGATCTGTGTTGTCACCTTTGTTGTTTGCAATGGTGATAGATGAAGTAACGGAAAATGCAAGGAAAGGATGGATGAAGCAAATTTTTTATGCAGACGATTTGGTCCTAATGGGGGAGACTATGGAAGAATTGAGAGAGAACTTTGATGAATGGAGAGAGGCGTTTGAAAGCAAAGGGATGAGAGTCAATCTTGGAAAGACAAAGTTGATGGTGAGTGGGATGGAGGAAGAAGCTTTCGACAGCAAGGTAGATCCTTGTGGCGTGTGTGGAACACGAGTTATGTCTAACTCGGTGTTATGTAGAGCATGTGGTAAGTGGGTCCACGCAAGATGCACGGATAAGAAGAAAGTTTTAGTTTATGTGAACAAAAACTTTGTTTGTAAGAAATGTAGAAGCGTGGTAAATAACTTTAAGGGATCAGCAGATGAAAAATTGTGTGATGGTGTGGAAACTGTGAGCAAGTTCACTTATCTAGGTGACAGATTGAATGCAACAGGTGGGTGCGAAACGGCGGTAACAGCTAGATCAAGAATTGGTTGGATGAAGTTCAGGGAATGCAGCGAAATACTTAAAGGCAGAAGGTTTTCATTAAAGATGAAAGGAAAGATTTACAAAAGGTGTGTAAGATCAGCTATGTTGTATGGAAGTGAAGGATGGTGCTTGAGAGAAAAAGAAATGGCAATTTTGAAAAGAACCGAAAGAGCTATGATTCGAGCGATGTGTGGTGTGAAGCTATTAGATCGAAGAAACATCCAGGAGTTGATGGACATGTTGGGCATAAAGGAGTCTTTAGATAGGATGGCTAAAGCAAGCAGTATACGGTGGTACGGTCATGTTTTGAGGAAAGAAGATGAAAATGTGATAGTGAAGGCTTTGAAATTTGAAGTGAGTGGTAGTAGAGGAAGAGGAAGATCGAAACAAACGTGAAAAAAGCAGGTGGAGAATGAGATGAAGAAAAATGGGCTGGGGAAAAAGGATGCATGTGATCGAACGAAATGGCGAGGCATGGTAAAGACAATGACCATATGAAATCCGGCCAACTCCGTCGACGGGGACAATACCGGATCCAACATGTGATATGATGATAAGATTCATGACCATAAGTAAGAATGGGCACCTAAATTATTTCGAAAATTAGACCTTTACCTTTTTCGACAATTCTTGTTCTATGACCATCGAATAGTGTAAAGCTCACGTTACTGCATTAGCCTTGCAAATTCGGGTTACCAGTTCTTCGTCTTGCCTTCCGTCACTTTCAAATGCAACCCCAAGACTTGAAAGCCAAAGTTTTAGTAGCTATTTGGGACTTCCACGATGCTTTGCGTCTGAAGTCCTTTTGTTTATTATTTCTGTATGGCGTATTCGAACTCGTGGTTGCTGTAAGCGCTTGGTGTTTCGCTCAAGCTTTAAAGTGTTTGCGAGCTGAATTTGTTTTTATGCGAGCTTTAATCGATTAAACCACAAATTTTGCTTGACTCAAAACAGTCGTCATTTTCGTTTAACTGAATCTTTTTGAGGAATGAATTTAGCCACAACCAAAACAAATTCCACAGTGAACAAGTGATATTTGCGAGATCCACCAGACCAAACTGATTAGCAGAAGGTAGAGAAGTCAGCTTTAACATATGAATGTGAGAAGGCTGTTAAAAATGTATGGGCGGAAGTTAAAGTCCCGAATTATTTTCCTTGGAAATCAAAATTTAGTTACAATTATTGTATTGCTTAACATTCAGTATTAAAAAAGAGACAATGTGGAGTGTCCGCAAAGCACTGTAAACGTTTGCAGGTGACTTCTTGATTCCGGTTCCTTCATAATTTCTTGGTCTAGCCAATTTTGTAACTAAAGATGGTACTGACCAATTAAACAGCTACTGTGGAAACCTATAGCTTTACCCTAACCCTTGCAGCGCTGGTGAAATTCAAAAATTTAGGGAAATGGGAATTCAAACTCATTGTATTAAAACATACAATTTCTACAAATTTTTTAAGCATAGTCAAATTCACAATTACTTCAATCCAACCTTGTCATAAACTCACCTTACGTATGCCGAGTGCTCTTAGATAGGGTAGCTATTGATGTTTATCGCTTAATTACAATCAGCAAACCAAAACAATACAACAAAACGATAGAAGTAAACTGTTGAACCAAAACAATGCTACTAAACGATAGAAATAAACTGTTGAAAAAACGCAAGCCATTTTTGGTTGAAATTCAGATTCGACAATACCAAATTTAATCCAGTTCAGCCTTCCGACCTTGTGAGGATTTAGTGACTTCAATATTAGCAGCCTAGACGGTTTAGTCCAAAAGACCAATTATACTAATGCTGGTGTTTAAACAATTTGAATCTACGATTCTTTACTATCCTAATATATAATGGAAAGATTAATGTGCATAATCAAACATAAAGAATAATTTGAAGAAACAAAAATGTATTTGAGAGTATATATTTGTTATCGAATGTGAAAATTAAAAAACGAAAATTGTACGAAAATTTTTCGTGAAAATTGAAAATTTGGCTTTGATGCCTAAAAGTTCCGGTACCCAATAGTCCTGACGAATAATCGCTCGCGCATAATAATCTTGACTCAGAAAAGACAAGGACCGCCAATAAGGGTAATTGTAATAACTGGCGCCATTTGGTCTTGCCAACACATGAGAATAAAGTCAATAGCAGCCGTGGAAAACAGTTGTTCAGTTATAATCAAAAACCTGGCAAAGTGTACACAGAGCTAACCAAAATTAAAACTTTCGTTTAGGTCTGTGTGATTGATCAAGTCAGCAATTGTTCTGCTAGTGTTGCGTTTCAATTAATTGACATTCTGATGGATGAGCCACTGCCAACGAGCGTGTTTGGAGATATTGAAGAATCCTCATTACCCCATAACGAAGCTTTCTATCTTGTGCCTGCAATTGTCAGAGGAAATATTACAGGTAATTAAGGTTCATGTGTCTTGAAATACTGAAACTTCAAAAAAAAATTAGAAAATGAAAAAATAAATAAATACAGGGTGTCACACCCCGAATACCACTCCAAATGGACCCCCACGTACTGCTTTTGAACGGCTTAAAGGGAGTGAAGCATTCGGCCAATTCCGGTACTGGTAGTTTACAACAGCTAAAATGGAAATACAATTTTTGAAATATTTTGTTTTTTATTATGGACCTGCGGTTGCAAAGATATGTAGCAAATATACAAAGATATCTCCCAAAAAAAGGTTTTGGAAACCCTGCATCTGTTCTCTCAGTCTGAACTTCTGGAAGAAAGAGACACTGAATAATATTTCCTCTTCCATACACATCACGTAACCAATCCATTTTTGGTTCAAAAAAACAAACGTTTTTCTAGAAATTCAAGTTGGGAGAACAAAATCAAGGTTTCTAAGAACTTTTTTAGGGTATATCTTTTTGTATTTGTTGAGTATTTTTGTAACCATAGCCCCAAAATAAAAACAAAAAATTTCAAAAATTTTATTTTGATTTTAGCTGTTGTAAATTGCCGGAACTGTCTGGATGCTTCATCAGTGGCGGATCTAGAAAATTTTGGTGGGGAGGATGACAAAATTCATAAGCACAAATTGTGCATAATCTCAAAATTTCGGATGTTTATGATCGATGTTCTTGACCTCGCTTAATGCTCACTTTTTATAAATCTAATGTGTCACCTAAGAAATGATTTGCATGGTGCAACTTCACAAAAATTGAAAGAGTGAACAATATCCCACTGCACTTAAATAAACTAGACACAAATTAAATAGGGGACTCAAAAGCACAGGCAAGGCCAGGCAGATAGCCATAAAATCGTAATAGTGGGGAGCCCCTAGCCGCCGGAGGCACGGAGGAGCCCTCAAGAAAATAACTTAATTGCAGGGCTATTTTGATAAAAAATAATGCTTTTAAAACATGGCATAGAAATTGGCAGTGTAAACATGATTGAACTGGTTGAAATGGGCTATGTGGGGGGTAGGTAATGGTAAAATTTTAGATCTCTTAGATGCTGGTAAATCATAAAATCGTATAGTTCAATAAAGCTCTTACGGAATAATCTATTTTGTCTATATCTTAAATAAAAAAATTCTTTGGGCGAAAAGACTAATGGAAAGAGGTCTGAGAGAAGTGATTAGTAAGGCAAGTTTTTGTTGCACTCAAAAATTGAAAAAATTGCATTTATTTCGAACGAAAGTTGCAAAAAATTGCATTTATGCACAAACATTTTAAACGACCGTGAGCTACTCAAGCGATTTATTTACAGTACTTATAATGCCAAATATTTGCAAACGTTATTAGGGGAGAAATGGCGATCTTTTGCCAATAGTTTGCCTAGCGTACTAAAACTTCGCTCCAGAGTGCACAAAGTTGTGAACCAACTGTTGCGTCCTATATAACATTGAGACGCAGGTAATCCGTCACATAGCGCTTTGTAATGCAAATCAAAGATAATAGAACTGTACTGATATAGTTTTAAAGCGTGCTATTTAAATCGCACTTACAATTTGCGCCGTACTTAATAAAAATTGTTGTAAAAAGTTGCATGTAGAAACGAAAAAAGTTGCAATATTAAATTCCTAAAAACAGCTTAGAACACTGCACTACATACGTTCTTTGTATGTAGGAAGCAGTCGGAAGCTGTAAAAAACAGTTGCAAAAGTTGCAAAATCTTGCCCTAGTGATTAGTAATTAAAGGCGGTGAATCATCCAGCCAATTCCAGTGGTTTACAATTGCTAAAATTGAACTATAATTTTTGATATTTTTTGTTTTAATTTTGGGACTGCGGTTGCAAAGATATTCAACAAATACAAAAAGATGTCCCCCGAAAAAAGTTTTTGGAAACTCTGAGTTTTGTTCTTCCCGCCAAAACCACAGTAGGCCTAATGGTTTAGAGAACTGTGGTAGGCCTAATAGTTTAGAGATGGTTTATTTCTAAATAGTTTATTTCTGAATAGTTTAGTTTAGGCCTAACTATCTCTAAACTATTAGGCCTAATAGTTTAGAGATAGTTATACCTAATAGTTTAATAAGATTACAGTAGGCCTAATAGTTTAGAGAACTGTGGTTTTGGCGGGAAGATCAAAACTCAGAGTTTCCAAAAACTTTTTTCGGGGGGACATCTTTTTGTATTTGTTGAATATCTTTGCAAACGCAGCCCCAAAATCAAAACAAAAAAAAATCAAAAATTATAGTTCAATTTTAGCTATTGTAAACCACTGGAATTGGCTGGATGATTCACCGCCTTTAACTAATAGTGAATAGCCCCTTTCCTGAGTTTATGATATATTTTTTGATGAAACCTATGTTCACCATTTTTACACTAGCGATCAAATTTGATTGCTTACTTTTGACCATTTTTCAAAGTTTTCATTGGTTTGAGAGCTTTTTTTTTTTTTGAAAAATTAGCTCCCTCCCTGAACGTTTCAAAATATGCTTTAAATCACTATGTTTAGACTATTCCAGTGCAAAAAACAGTCTCAGAAGAGCCCAAAACATGGTATTCTGCATTTTGGTCGACAGGCTATTGGGAAAGCTATAGCCCCCTCCCCCCGACTACGCTACTGGCCGAGGTCCGAGGCAAAGCCAAAGCCTTCACTTCCAGCCACTGACGGGTTTTTGACGCCTTTAAATCGAAACTACTTTAAGTTTAGTGCACTGCACTCTTCACTAAATGCAGTTTCTAAGTGTTGGAGAAGAAATGTTAATTTTTTTTTCTTTGCACAATATTGAAACAAAATGAGCATCTTTCCAGTTGCATCTGTGGATACGTCCATTCCCTGCATGGTTCGAAAAATACTTCACTGCGTGATTGTCTACTGACCATTGTCTACATCTTTGCCTTTTCTGTCCTGAAACTTTTGCAACGCAATTTGCAAGCATCGCTTGGTACTCGCATACGTATTAGACATTCACGCCGCTAACTTGTTGGGCGTATTTTTGATCTGTCCCATCCAAAAATCGTTATATATAATACATTTTTTATTTTAATCTATGCAATTCAAATTAATGAAATGAAATGCTTTTTCGTCTTTTCTGCTTCAAAAATTGCATTTATTGAACTTTCGCTAACATGATTATCTGCATCTACACAAAATGAATAAAAACTATTTGCATCGGACTTTGATATTCCTATTACCAAAAGTCTATTCTGTTCAAGTGTTCATTCAATATACCGTAACTAACAATGTAACAAAACTGCATTTCAAAAGACATTTTATTTGATGTTCTGTCAAATCGACACATTTTTTGTGTGAAACCACACTATTGCATTTAGCGAGGTTTGAGCAAAAACGCACTATAATTGAACTTAGGTTGTGTTTCTATGCCTTTATCGCAGGAAAGTGCAAGTTGTGACTTTTGCAAATTTGGTGCTTTCAAATCAATCGCACCTATAGAAGACTAATTTCTGTTATTTTTTAAGTTTGTTGTAAAAATAGCATTTTCCTGCCCCACCCTCTATGGCTTTAGAAATAACATCACAGTCACACGGCCTATCGAGTATTCACTGATTGCTTTTTTTCAAATAAGGTTATTGTTATGTTTAGGCTGGTGGGGGGTATGCATCCTTCCAGCTAGAGAACAAATCTTTTTAATGTTAATAGAAGAGAAAAATATTTGAGGGCCACCCTTTGGGGACCTCCCAATTGCCAAATGATTTTTTTAACGGCTTATGCTTGTAAGATAGTTTGTATGAGAATCAGTCACTACGTGGTTCATTAGTATAGTGTATATTTTGACACAACTTGAGATTCCAATTTTTTTGGGCCTCAAAAAAATCATTATGGTTTTTTCTGTTAAGGTGGAAAACAAAGACTTTTTTGAAGATCACATTATTGACTATGGCCCTGCTTGTTTGCAAGTTCCCATCTCGTTATGTAGTGTATTTATGCGATTATGAGAACCCAAGGTTATTAACGCTACCTTGCTGCTCTGTCAACTTAACATTCTGAATATTTTTTTAGACTATCAACCCAGAGAAACGGAACCTGTTACAGGTAAAACTGTTACTTTTTTATTAGTGATTGAAGTGGATATAGCGTCTGCTACTGAAATGGTAGACTCGGATTCCCGGTCGGGTCAAACCAAAGACTAAAACTTTGTATTCACAGCTTTCCTGCTTGACGTTCAGCATCAAAAGGGACAGTGTAAAGCGTCCACCGTGTGTGATAAACAGATGGTCTTGGTGGCAACCAAAACAGCAAGGCCCCTTCGATGTCTCCTGACCAAGGTAACTTGGTGAATAAAATGTGGTTACAATTTATGTTCAAAAATATACGAAGTTAGAAAGCGATTGAATCTTGGTATCGTTGAATGCTGCATTTTTTGCAAAAATTGAGTTAAGACTTGAAAACAACAGAAAATAGTATTTTACTTGTTGCGTAGTGAGTGATCTGCTGTGCCGATTAGTGTTAATTTGCTGATTAGTGTTGGACCAATTATTTGTCATTGCCACAAAATCAAAATCTATTGCAGTAATAAATTGCAAGGTTTTATTTCGCAAGGAAAATAACAAACGACATCATAGGATAGGCTGTTGACTACAGAGTTAGCTACAAGCAAACAACTTTCCCAATGGCATGTTGACTTATTGCTTGCATACTTAGCGGGTGTCAGCAACTTTCGGTTTCAAGCTCAGTTGAGCAGTTATTTAACTCGAATTAGATAGATCAATTACTTAGAGAAACTTGATTAGAATCACTCGTGACATCACCCAAGCAAAACAAAAGAAGTGATGGAATACCGTAAAGTATGGCCGCTTGATTTTGAGATTGTGCCCCCGCAACCCTCACGGAAAAGTGGTCAATGAAAAGAAAGAGAGCATTGAGCTGCATAGTGCCAGGGTTGCCACATCCTGGAAAAGTCCTGGAAAGTCCTGGATTTTTTTTTCTGTCCTGGAAAGTCCTTGAAAGTCCTTGAATTTTGTTTATTAGTCCTGGAAAGTCCTGGAAAAAGTTTGGAAAGTTTTTCCGTGATTTACCAGGACAGAATGTGAAGTTTTTTTTGTTGTTGTGATAACTGGTACCTTGTAATTGTACAAAGGTATTGTTGAAATAATTTGCATTGTGAAGGTCCTTTAAAACGTTAAATTTAAAAGTTTATTTTGTTAAATAACAGCTAATTTTTATGCTAGCGCACACATAAAAAAGTTGCTATCCTAGCCTTAACCCAACCCGAAATCTAAAACAAAATGTATCGCAAGCTTCAATCCTAACATTAATCTTAAATCTGTATAAGCCTAATGTAGGGCTACTATACGTTTTCTTTTGAGAGGATTTGTCTTCTTTTTCTGTTGGATACCAAAAAAGTAGCCAAATGTCTTCTTTTTTCTGCTCAGAACTTAAAGGCGGGAGTCAAAGACCAAACTGACCAAAAGCGATATACATCCATCCACACTCGCATTCAGCTACTGTCGACCTTAATACAACCGTACTGACAGCAGATCTTTTTTTTTTTTGAGATCAAAATTTTAATAGGGAAAAATCGGTGCAAAAACAAGTGATCTCCAAAGAGAAAAACGGTCTTCAGCTTTTGAATTTTCTCTTGGAAAATTGTGTTCTCCAAAATAAAAAAGTCTTTTTATTTTGGAGAACACAAATTTCTCTTGGAAAATTGTGTTCTCCAAAATAAAAAAGTCTTTTGGCAGTTCAATTGGCCGGTATATACCTTCAGAGTGTTTGGTCGTTTGGGCTTCGTATTACAAAACTGTTCTCTTTTTGGTCTATGAAAATATGGCACCCCTACCCAAACGATAATTTAAAAAAATACAAGAGAGTAAATGAGTGCCTACTTTTCTGCTCTTTACTCTCCTATTCTCTTTAAGCAGTTCTTGCTTATTCGCCAGCGTATAAATGAGCACTTTCTTGTTGAAATGCCAAAATTTGCAGCTTGCAGTATGTATAAATTATTGAATATTATTAGGAAGATTGAATTTATGAACAGTAAGTTATTGCAATGCAGTACTCTAGTAGCAGTATTACTGCTAGCAGCAGAAATGTAGTAGGCTATAGGCCCTCCATTGGCCTGTTGGCTAAACTTGATAAAAAATAGGACATTTTTCACAGTGCGAGTATACTTATGAGGCAGTTTTTTGGAGTAATATGGACTCCAAAGTAATTTAAAGCCACTTCTGAAACAACATTTAGGGGGAGGGGCTAATGTTGATCAAAAACAAAATCAGCAACAACTGACTAAAATGGCTAAAAATAATCAATTTGATCGCTTAATGCAACATACTTAAAGTAGGTTTTCTAAAAAAATTGTGAAGTTTCTATTCAGTATTTCATTCAGTTAATTATCAATCATGTTTTTCAAATTTTGTTTCATTAACCCCTTCTCCTAAATTATCTAGCATTATAAAATGCAGACGATTTGAATTAATACTTGAGAGTTTTTTCAAGGAAGTGCGCATTTGCACTTTTGGGTGCTTTGCTTACAGAGAAAAAGAGAGCAAGAGTGGTGGTCATTTACGCTTTTTTAAAAATTGTTATCGTTAGGGTGGGTGTCCATTTACGCTTTTTAAAAAAATGATTATGGTTAGGGTTCGGGTTTAGGTTAGAATTAACATTAAGGTTATAGCTAGGGTTACAGTTAGATATGTTATGTTTAGGGTTGGGGTTAGGGTTAGGGCTAGGATAGCGATTTTATATTTGTGCGCTGGTGCAAATAAGCTCAACCTTTTTCAAATGAAAGAATTTTATGGTTTACTTGCTTGAAATAAAGCTAGGACAAAAGTTTTACCATTACCATCACCCACATACTCTAGCCCATTTATAAAACCAGTTCAATCATGTTTTCGCAGTGCAAATTTCTGTGCTTTGTTTAAAATGCATTAATTTTTACCCAACTGGGCCTTAAATTAAGTTATTATTGCTAAAAATTATGAAGTCTTTTATGCTGGGGGCTTTGCTCCTGGGGCTCAGACTCCCAATGGCCTCCGGCATCTGGCAACTCCGTCCCCAATTCCCATACCCCAAGCCAAGCCCTCCCATTGCAGATTTCTTGCTATAAACCTGGCTAGTAGTCAGTACTAGAAATCCAAATGTGTGGCATTAAAATTTTCTTCAATAACAAGTGCAAAAAGTGGGTGCATAAAAGAACAATAGTGAAAATTATATTTTAAGCCCTGTAAAAAAACCTTGCACAGTCCTGGAAAAGTACTGGAAAATCATCTAAAAAAGTCCTGGAAAGTCCTGGAATTTGATTTTGCAGTTTCTGAGGCAACCCTGTAGTGCACAACGTTTTTAGCGTTTAGCTTTCATCAGCAGCCCTCAGCACATCCAACAAGAGTTGTAGTTCCATCCATCTGCCAGTAATGAGAAACGACCAGTTGCTGGTGACTGGTCGTTTGATCAGTGTTTCCTGGTGACTTGGAAAAGCGAGCAAATAGCTCGAATCAGCGTTGCTCGAGTCTGTACAGAGACGAATCTGACTGTTTGACGCTACTAGTTTTGATGGTGGTTACATCCACCTAGCTGCCAGTTGATTTCGTTGCGATATCCTGAGTCGGCCTTGACTGGGCTCGATGCTTTTACAGTTTAAATTTTGTTGCTTTATTTTTGTTGTACTCCACTTTCCATTGTCGTTGCTTTTAACTCAACCATGTTTCCTCTAACTTTTTGACTTACCGGCAAGTGCTCAAATTTCTTCAATGTATTTGTGTTTAAAGCTGTAAAATAATGTTTACGTGCCCTAAATTTTGAACCAATCCAGTATTGAAGTTTACTAAAAGTTCTATTTTCTCAAATTTGTGGACTTTTCTGAAGGTCTGCTAATCATTTTACCAAAAATTGTTTGCCCTTGATCCAACAAACTGCAGATTCGCTGACAAAAAACGGCTTGTTGAAAACGCTGACCATCCACATTTTCACATAGATGAGTTCCGAACAAAAATTGGATGTTGCTAAAAGCACGATGTATTTGACCGCTCAACCGCCCATCGTTACTAGCCTGTTGGAGCACTGCACAATGCACATTCACAAATTTTCGCAATTGGCATGGAAAAGTTGGTAGTGAAATCATAGGTTGATAGCACATTAAGAAATAAAGGAAAATGCTGTTTTTGTAGTGCTGTATCCTTTTTATAGGATTTAGGACTCAATTTTGTTTGGCCATTGCAATGTCTATTATTTTCAAACAGAAATGCATTGTTATTTCAGTGAGTCCAACAACTATTCAAACAGAGTCGACAACAACTCGAACGGACACAACTACTCCATGTACTGGTGTTACGCCTGTCGTGGGCATTATTGAAGCGGTTCCTGCCTGGTGTATCATTGTCACTGTTGTGCTCGCTGCCTTGTGCCTGTTCCTCCTGATGATAATTCTCATAATATGCTGTCGCCTCAGATGGGCCTACAACACTCTGCGAAATGAAGGCTCAAAGGAAGCCGCTAAAGAACTAACTAAAATAGCGCGCCCTCCGGTAGGTGATGCAAATCGTTTTCACAATTTTCATGCGTATGCGCGGTATTGAGAGGTTGAAAGTGTTTTAGGGAAGCTTGGCTGACTTGTGCAATGTGCATTCCTGTGGCTGAGCTGAACCTTCAAATATCGGAAGGAGAAAATGAAAGCCAAAGTTTTCTTTTAAATAGTCATCGATGTTTAAACTTTCTCTTGTCTTAAAATTTTGTTCAGCTTTTTCATCGCTACGTTTCATTGCATCTAGCCCGCTTTCACGGTATATTTTAAACACAAAGAGTTTTTCAAACCGATAATTTTGTGATATTTTTAGCACTATCTCCGAGATTTTTTTTATTAACTCATGTCCATCATTAAATTTTTAATAGAAATTTTATAAGTTGCCGCCGTGATAAAAAGCAAAGCCAAAACTTGAGGGAGGATTTTCACTTGCGTTTCAAGATGCTACTTGTGTCACTATCATGCTGCTTTAATAAATTTTGTTCTTGACAAAATTTTTAATTGGTATAACTCGATCAACTCTTTGGTTTGAGAATTGTTCCTCTAACCAATTTTTGTATTTGTTTAGGTATGGGGTAAACCTCCCGTGGTTAGCGAAGATGAAAATCCGCTTCCTGTTAAGAATAGTTCGGAAAGGTAAGGAGCATAATGACTCCTATAAAATTTTAAGTCCGGTCTGATTACGCTTTGTTTGATAAACGTGTTGGAGGTTTAAACCCACAAGATTTGGGGCAACCAACTTTCGAGCCGCTGAGAAAGTTTCTTTTCGTATCGGCTCGCTTTTTTTTGAAGGGTTGCGGAAACATCACTATCACATTGTGGCAGAAAACTTTGAGATGGAGATTTTTTTCGCACGCCTCCGGCTTAACCATCAAACCGATTTTATGAGCGACTTAGTGTTTTTACTGAGTTCCAGCCGACTCACGTTTGTTAGTCATTTGATATGCGGAAATATTTTTTGACGCAACTCCACGTGCCAAAACATAAAGGAAAACTAATCCGTAACCCCACGTTCGAAAGGGGCCGACTAGTGGCCTCGGCCAGGTTACTTGGTCTTAGCAGTACCGGCCAAATTGTTGGTTCCAGCTTCCAGGTTTAACAAGGATTCGTACTCGTACAAGATAGTTTTGCTGAAATAAACGTTTCAAAGTAAATAAAATAAGTAATCAATTGTTTGATATCAATCGCCATTAGCTGGAGTTCAAAGCAACGAATAAAAACATAGTGGAGAGAAGAACGATGCTTGAAAATGTTAAATTTGTGTGATAAAAGAAAAGCAAATATTGTCAGAGATACTTGCACAGTTGAACAAATACTTTGAATTTACGAAAACAAACACTCTTTAAGTTGAAGCAGGTATCTATCTATTTACACAATCGCTTGAAACATACATAAAGATGATATATCCCGTATTTTTTTGAATGAGACAAAGCTTTATTTAATGTAAATATACATTCCAAATCCTGTGGTTGATATTAATCATTGCTAGAAAAATGCCTCTCGTACAGTTCCCGATTTAGGCTGGCAAACAAACTATTTTCATTACCGTATTTTTTGGACCATAAGGTGCACTTACAATACTCCAAATTTCAAAGAAACTGAAAGTGCGCCGTCATACGAATCAGATTGTATCTCTTTTTCACAATTTAATTTAAAGTTATTTAGAGCTTTATTACAGTTTTCACGCTTTCTAAATTGCATTTCATTTAATGCGCCTTGTATAAGGAAACAAAAGCAATAAAAGACATTAATTTATTAATACTGCACCTTATACTTCGGTATGGCTTATCTGAAAAATTCGATACAGTGCAATAGAAATCAGTCACGATACAATAATGGCGTTGTTCACTTTCAGTGAGTGTAGTTTTTTTTGCAAGCAGAGGTCTGCGCAAGTTTAGATCGTGGCGTACTTGACTTCTGTTTTTTTTTCTGAGCGCAACCAAAGCAACTTTTACCGATCACGTTTATTTACGCGTGAAAATACGCCGATCATATTTGGGTGCATGAATATTGTGCTCTCTTTTTCCAGCGTTTACATTGAAAAAAGCTAGCATTTAGCTTTTCCAATTCTTATTTATTTTCAAATTTTAACTTATCTTCCATTTTTTCAAATTTTTATTATTTATTTACACACGAAAATATGCGTGGTTGGTAAAACTCTGACTATGCACATTATTTCTTTTTAGAAAGTTTACTTTTTTCTAATACTTGAGTATTGTGATCTCCTAAAAGGCATTGTCGTGTCACATTAAACTTTTGCGTTTTATGACATTTAATCCCATTTAGACTTTATTTTCTTGCGGTTTTGGAGGTTAAGCCTCCACTGCTTGACAACTTTAGGACAGGAGTTTGTTTCAATTAAAACAATTTTTTCTACTGTAAATTTCAAGTTTTAATCATAATTAATGAAAGGAAGACCGCGACAAAATCGGGTTTACGACAACCGACCGCGAACCAACTGGCCTCTAACTAACCTTAATTTTGGCGCTCAGTTGATTTGGTTCCGGCAAAACATTATTATGTTGTTTCAGTTTGGGTAAATATTGTGATCGAGTGGATAGAGCGTCTGCAACTGAAGCGGTAGACTCGGGTTCGATTACCGGTCGGGTCAACCAAAAGACTATAGAAATTGGTATTCACAGCTTCCCTGCTTGACGTTCAGCAATTAAAGGGACAGTGTGAAGCCTCCGCCGTGTGTGATAGACAGTTGGGCAGGTGGCAGCTTGACTCGAAGACCGAAAATTCCCTTCTCTGTCTCCTAGCCAACTTGTTGAATGAAATGTTGTTGCAATTACAATTGTCGTCCGACTTTTTAAATCTTTTTAATTTAGTTCCGAACGATCCCCGGCTCCGCAGCTTACACCGGGACCAGTCGAAATTGAACCTGCTGGAAAGTCGGAAAAAGTCCGAACTGGTTAGTGATATTCGAACTAGCGGTATACCAGATCCTAATTTATCACGTATGGTAATACCAATCGAACAGTATTCATCTATTGTGTTCTTATGCAATATTGCAATCGTGCAATAATATAATTTTATCATTTCTTGAGCAAGTCTCTGGCATGGAATAAGACTACCACAATAAAAAATTTTTGTGTTTTGTCTTAAGTTTCTTTATCTACAGTTTTGAATGCGATTTTAATTTGCTTGTGGAATTTCGATAAAACTCGCAGGAAATACGGATATTTTAGTTTCAACGTTTTGCTCCCTGAACTTAAAAGGTGCCGCTTTCAAATTCCGTTTTTCAAATGAAATGACATTTTGGTTATTCAGCGACCACATTATGTGATCATGATATGTAACAATTTGATTTGTATGATTTTGTAATTCTGCCATATGCTTTTAAGAGCCCTCATCTTCTGACAAAGCGGATAAAGTTGTTCCAACTTCTGGAGATGAAGACGTTCAATCGTCTGAAAATGAGGACGACCTTTCATCCGGAGACGATTCTAGTGAGACCTCTAGTGTTGTTGCTCCTGTCAATGAAATCCTCCCTCCATCGCCCATATTTGATCCGCCACCATCGAAGTATCTCCCACCGCTCGTACGAAGCCCTTCTGCTCTTTCCAGGTAAGCCGCCGAAAACTGAATTCAACTTGCAACTTCTGTCTATTATTTCTAAGCGAAAAATAAGATAAGTAATTACTTAAACTTAATAATTTTCATGTTGTCCAGCCTCGCACTCGCATTCTTCTCAGCTTTGATCAATCCATACCAATGTTTTCCAGCTCAGGAGCAAGTTGGTAATCCTGTGCGGTTTGAGTGTCCTCGTCCATATTGACCGGCTCTTCGCTTTCTGTTCAGTTTCTCCCTCTTTGCTCTCCGGTACAGGAGGGGGTTGCTCCTCTTTTGGTCAAAGTTGAAGAAGCGACCAGTGGACTTTCGGCAATTTTAGTTATACATACATTTTTCAGCTTACCAGGAATCGAAAAATTACCCCCCCGCGGAACTTCTTTCCTTCTAGCAGCTCCATCAGTGACGTCATCGCTACCACATGAATCCAGTGGAATACCGCCACGCCCAACCCACGAGCTTCCACCACTAGGAGTGAGTCGTTTGCTAACATTTATAGTTAAACCGTACAATATTCGTCTATTATGTTCTTGTGCAATATTGCTGTATTTTAATATAACATTTATAGTTAAACCGTACAATATTCGTCTATTATGTTCTTATGCAATATTGCTGTATTTTAATATAACTGCTATATGTAAAATTTGCAATAATGCACTATAATTAAATATCTGCTAGTTTCGCTGTCACTAGACATTTGGAATATAAGTTGTTTTTTTTTTTGCTTTTCTAGTGCCACTTATAGCAATACTTAACTTTGGTTACACAAGAAGTTAAACTTAATGAATTTTAGGATCCTTTGTTGGTGTTTTACTAACAGTTGCATTCGAAAGGAAGACATTTTGTCATTAAATTGTCTGTGTTTTTGCAAAAGGCTTAGCAAGTTAGCTGATGCTATCTCATTGTCCTCGGTTTCACAGTTGCAGCTTCAAAAAGTTGTTGGCTGCCAATCACACAGTCTGATTTGCGTATCTAGTGGTTTTGATCATTTTTTAAAAATTTTGTTGGACTTCATAAACGGCTTAAATGTCGCACTTAAACCAATTGAAATATTTAAATGACAAATTGCTCAACTCAAAGTGATGACGTTACAAAAGTGTTTCATGACATCTTTTAACTGATATTTCGATAATGTTTTTGACAAAGCTCATCATCTAGAGTGGTATTTGTGGCCAAGCCTGACGAAAGACTGGCAAACAGAACCCTAAAGTGTGATCTGTGTTTGTGTGATTAGACGGTCGCAAAGTGCTTGGTTCAGACGTACGAATGAATATTTAATTTTAGGTACACTCTTTAATTTACTATGTTTTGCATTAGGATCCAACTGGCATTGATATGCCGTGGCCTGGTGGAAGAGGAGAGAAAATGCATCCAAGTAGAAAAGTTGCGGACCAACCAACTCCTTTTCCGGCGTGGGAGCCTCGAACTTGATGGCCGAAACGAAGAAGTCGAAGTATTTTGTAAACATTGCAGACAATGGGTTTGTCAGCAGCATGCTTTCAGTTTAGTTTTTCTCATTCACATACTAGCACTTTTTTAGCATTTTGAACCAGTGGGTGCAGCCAGTGGCGCATTAGCCAATCAGGAATTCGAATATGGACCAGTTACATATTGGCAAGTGTTACTTGATTCAATTTGATAATCGGGGCCAAAAAGTGCTTACTCAGCGAATCTTAAAGAGGCGAGCAATGGGCACTCATTTATGAGTACTTGCCAGCTCTGGTGATGGGGTGCCCATTGTTTAAGTGTGTGGAAATGCCCACTTTTCTCAGTTTTCGGGGTTTGATGTCACACCTTACAAGCCCTTTGTGGGCTGTATAGTGTGACATTGTGTCGCATAAAGCTTTTGGTTTACACGAAGAGCCGAGTAGTGCGACTCATCATCTAAATCGGGAGGGAAAATACGCACCCAATAATCACAGCTGGTTACCGCAGCATTAAACATTGAAAACTTATTAAAACCCTGCAGTCCGTTTCACCCGCAAATGGATGGAACCATCGTTTCTTCGTTATCGAGCACGTTTTGAAATCCTGATAGCAATCACAGACTGCACCCAACAAGGATTAGGTGAAGGAAAAAGGGGTTGGGGGGAGGGTGGAACAGATGAGAATGAGAAAGCGGACCACTCAAGTTGATTTCCCGGGCAATTTTCTTGTGCGAAATAGTTAGCGTTGCACAAATGCTAAAAGCATTTGCCCAGATGAACTCAATCCGTTGGTGTTAGAAGCATAGCTGCTGTGTTTTAAAGACTGCAGGCAGAGATTTGACCTGATTTTACTTGAAATGAAGCACTCTAAAGCATAAATGAAATGAAATGAAGCTTTTATTTTACTCTGCAGAAAGTCTTAAGAGCTCAGCACTCAAGATAAAAAAAACTGGTCTTTGATTTTTAGGGTTTAAACTCGAGTGTTCACCAAAATGAATGGCCGACTGTTGGGCTTTTTTTGCAAGTTTCACCACACTTCCATTTCTAGGAATGGTGAATTGGTAAAAGCAGTGTCAAATAAAATTCAAGGTATTGGAATTTGCCACATTTAGAACAACAAACAGTTTAAGATGTATTGCGTAGTGGCATAAAAATTTGCGACATTTCAAAATTGTCAAAACATTTTGTGTAATTGTTGCGTTTCGACTAACATTTGTCAACAAACCATTATTGTTGTCAACAATCGCTTGCATTGGTGCGTAGCTACTTGGCAATTGGTATTAGTGTTGTTACTGTGCAGTGCATGCATGCGAACTTATTTCGCGCCGACCTTCAAGAGATTCGAGAAGCAAAAACAGCGGAATGTTACATTTAATTTAGAATAAAAGAAGAAACCCTTAAAATTATACGACGAAATAAATGTGGGGAATGCGTTAGAAAGGCATATTTGAAGCATTTCGCGTCAAAACGTTTTTGCGTTAAAAATGCACCTTTTACGTTTAAAGGCCTTGATGTTAAATCAGATGGTTTAAAAAGTCCCGCGTTGTAAAGAAGACCGTATTCCGAAAGCTTACTTGCGCTAGATTCCGATTTGGTGAAAATTTATTTTGCAAATAAAATTTATATCTTAAGGATTTTTAAGTTGTACTTGAGTTTTTCATAACGACGTTAAATTTCGACTCAATTTTGATCTATTTTCCGCTGAAAAATATGGCGCTCTGTTTATCAAACATAAATAATGTTTTGGCTCTGGTCTGATTCGTTTTTTTTTCCGCCCTCATCTTGAAGCTGTGTTTCTTGTAAATTATTTAAATCTCTCTACCCATTCATGTGATCATGCACTTAATTCGTCAATGTTCTAATTATTATGCGTTCACTGTTTTCATTGAACAGAACAAGCAAGCCAAAAGCGCCGATTATTACGCAATTTTCTTTCGATTATTGCGCAATTTTCTTCTCATCGCTTCTGGTTTTAACTTGGTGGTATTCAATTGTAGTTTGCACTTATTATCATCGTACAGTTTCACGCTTTTACATTGTTATGCCACTGTGCTTTCATATCGTTATTGCAAACCACGCTACCTATTTGCACGTTGACTAGAGTTGCATTTCATTGGCTTTGTTCAATTTATCATCTTTGTCTTGTATCCACTGTGCTTAGACTTGTGAATTTGTGTTATGGATATGATCCATTTATTACACCTCTCTAATTTTCGATTTTTATGTGCGATCAGTGGAATACTTTCAAAGAGTGAACGGTGACTATTATGCGCTGACAATTAATTAATCGCTGCGACTACTTGACACGCCAGAGTTGCCGTAAACTGGACTTATAGTTTTTTTCTCAAGTTAAGCGCAGCTAAAATTAATTTTTCCTTCATCATTTTTCAACTCTGGTCAACTCGTTGCTGCAGCTGAAGCGAGTTGAACAGAGTCAAAAACAAATTATAAAAAGAATAACTAATTTCAGGTATGCTATGCTCAATTCGATCAAAATAACTAGAAACCGTCCTTTAGTTGTCATTTTGAATCAAGGCGGTTTTGGGCCCATTTTATGACCTCATCCTAGATGGATGTTCGGTAGTTTTGAAGACCGTATCAAAATTTAAGTCATTTTTGAAGTACGACGACTCGAAACGTTTTGTTCCAAACACGTAGTTTAGCAAAATAATGCTGTTTCTCACGTAAGCTATGCTATAATCATGCAAAAATATGTATCTCGTTATGCTGGCGACTTTTGTTTTTAGTTTTGTTGCCACTTTTAAATTTAAGCGCTTGTGATAACTGGGGTTTTTGGAAACTTCAATAAAATTTGTCAAAGAATGCCTACAATCATGCAGGGCCACCGAGAGGGGGGGACAGGGGGGTCCATGAGCTCGAGAGGGGCCCATCGAAATGACGCGGAGAAATCAGCATGTGCAGCCTGAAGACCTTTTTTTGAGATCACCTAATTTCGACCGGAAAAACCGTTTAGAATTTCGGTGAAGACCTTTTTTTTTGGAGATCACGTCATAATTCGGACAAAACTGTGGCATTTTCTCCGTCTGTTTTGGAGTTCACAAAACCGGAAATCTGTCATATTTGAGCTGGCCCCGGGCCCACGTTCGGCTCTCGGCGCCCCTGCAATCATGACGCATTACATTCAATTCATTTTTCGAAAAAAAATTTTTGAACTGTTATCCATGCTTTTGTCGAATTATCTTCTAACAATAATTCTGAAGTTTATTACAATTAGAATTCATAATTATTATGCAATTATCTACGTAATGTCTTCACTATGTGTCGTGCTTAGTGTTGCATGTTACTGCATGTTCTATGCATTGCTTTTTGTAGCGCTAACATTAAATTGCTTCGGCTGTAGGCATTGGTGTTGGGACTGAAAATGTAGGCTCACATCGAAGAAGAACATGTCTATGTAAGATACACAGTTGCACACGCAATAGCAGTCGTCACTTACATTCACTTCAGAGTTTTTTTTTCTTTTCCTGAAATTTTATCTGCATTTAGCTAGGCTTTCAGAGCATCTTCGTAAGCTTCCAGGTTGCTGTTTGCAAAAACAGCCTTGATAAAGTTGCTCCTATGCATTGTATTTTTTTGATATCATAAAGTCAGTTTAACTTCTGAGTATCATGATTCAGTCTCTGCCGCAGATTTCACTGTGGTTGTTCAAAGCAACAGTACAATAGTGAAGTGGTATGGTTAGTTAAGTCACCGAGAAGAGACCCTATCCACAAGATCTCTGCGGTCGCAGTGATTTTTACGCGGTCCTGTCAGTGCCGTCGACAAAGTAATCGTATTGGGGGGTACAAAGTCAAAATAGGAGCCACTAAAATAAGAGCAAGTTTTTCACTTGAAAACTGCTTTGTATGGATGCTGTAATACGTGCGAACACTGTCATTTGATTCAAATATAAATACCGACTTTACCACGACGTCACTTGGTCTAGTGATCATAGAATGACGTCGTGAATTCGAAGTTTAGCTAAACAACGATTTGAGGTATGTGAAGGCGAAGTCCTCGTCGGCATTGTGAAAATTTCTCATTTTTGGTTTAAAAAAGTTTTTCAAAAGTGAACAAGCATTCATCCTTATCCTATTAAAGGTTTTAATTTTTTTTTCTTTGGTGAATGCTGGAAAAAGAAATAGAAAGTTTGTAGCATAATTCCACATTTTTGAAGGTCGGTGAATAAAAATGTAATTGTGAGACCCTGTTTTGTACGTGCTTGGTAACCGCTCTCTCAAAACTGATTTTATATACCTTAGCACTCAGACTAGTTGATAAAGTGTTCGACCAGTGTAGCACTCAAACTATGCAGGCTATTGTGTGCACAATGTACATTCTCAGGATTACTTGCATGAAAACGTCGAAATAAAATTCTATACATTTATTAATTAGGCTATATTACATGTTTGGTAGCTAGGAAGTTTCATTTATTGTGCTTTAGTGAATACGGAGAATCTTTATTAATAAGTTTTGAGTTTAAGCGTGAATTTAGATTAAAAAACAAATTTAAAGATTAAGATTTTAAATTAAAAACTTTGTAAGTGGTTTCAAACTAAAAAAATGGAATAAAAACTATCTCGAAGCAGAGGGACACAGGCAGCCGCAGCTAGCGACAGGTTTTGGGGGCAACCCTAACGGCTTAAAAACACCACCAACTTGCTTGAAAATTGCAGAAGTTTAGTCCAGATTCCAGAACACTTTGAAACTCTCATTGCAAGCATTTAGAATTCACAAATGAAGTGGTCTAAATAATTCAAAATTAATAGAACTGTCGGAATAGCTTTAACTTGTTTTGCGGTATTTATAAGTCCGATGGTAATTATACTACGAGACAGGAAAAAGGACTTTCCGGTCGTCGAATCCACCTGCCTCCCACCCACCACACCCGATAGAGGATTCACAGTTCACACTATTATTACAGAAAACATCAAGTCCTCGGCAAGAGGTACGTACCATTTTTTATAGTCTTACGCTTGACCCGACAGGGAGCCGAACCCGAGTCTACCGTTTCAGTTTCAAGCGCTCCATCAATTTGACTACTGTAGTTAAGAAACAACTCTGCCATCATTTTTTCGACAATGTAATTTCGATATCTAACACGATCATAACTAGACCGAAAGTACATATTATTCTCCTTTCTCATACTTCTCTAATTCCAATTGAGCAATAACGAATTAAACCGTAACAGGAGGCTTGACGCGAGAGGTTTCAAAGCAGCTGCGTTAGGTTTAGTACTGGGATTCTTAATCTTTTTTGTCTCGTTTAACCCTTGCCAAATTAAAACAGTATAATTTACTTCCATCTTTCAAAATTTCCACTTACTTCTAGGGTTGGATTGAATGTTGAATTTGAATCCGCTCACGAATTATTGATGAATTTGAATTCGACTTTTGCAAAATCAATGAATTTGAATTTAGTTTTTTCAAAGCCAATGAATTTGAATTTGAATGTAGTTTTTTCAAAGTCAATGAATTTGAATTTGACTTTAAAAATTAAAAACAAAATGAATGGATCCAACCAGTGCCGTCGCTAAGAAAGGGGACAGGAGGCGTAACCCCTAACGGCCGCTTGTGCCACCCTTTTGGTTTACTAAAAATACTGCTTTTGTAACATCACGCAACAACAGGACAACAGACAATAATGGAAAAAGAAATAATTAACGTTTAAACATAATTCTTCTTGGATGTGTTTTTGATTCTTTGTGAAATTGCTGGCAACCAACTGCTGTACATTAATCTGACGCAATATTCAGTCTTATTGACACGCAGTAGCGTAGCCGGGGTTGGGGTAGGGTGGGGGCTGTAGTGCCCTCAATGGCCTGTCAACCAAAATGCAGATTAAGGAAAATACCACGTTTTTAGCTCTTCTGAGACTGTTTTTTGCGCTGGAATTGACTAAAAAGTGATTTAAAACATCTTTTGAAACATATATTCAGGGAGGGGGGCTAATTTGTCAAAAATAAAAGTCACAAATTAATAAAAACTTTTAAAAATGCCCAAAAATAAACAATCAAATTTGATCGCTAGTGTAAAAACACCAAACATAGGTTTTATCAACAAATATGTTATAAACTCAGGAATAAGGGGGGCTATTCAGTGTTAGTTGATTACTAATCACTTTTCTCGAAATCTTTTCATTAGCCCCCCCACCAATTATTTTTCTTTATAAAATATAGACAAAAAAGATTACTCTGTGTGAGTTTTATTGAATAATAGGATTTTACGATTTACCAGCATGTAAACAAGAGTACTGCAATGTTATCATTAGCCACTTCCCATATAGCCCATTAATGCAACCAGTTGAATCATGTTGCGCTGCCAATTTTTATGCCACGTTTTAAAAGCATTATTTTTTATTAAAATAGCTCTAAATTTAATTTTTTTTGCAAAAAAATGCAAAATTTTCGAGCGCTGGGGGCTCCGCCCCCAGACCCCTTAAACAGCCCCCCCCTATTGCAAAATTTTGCCTACACGCCTTTACGTATGTGTCGCGGAAGAGAGAGACATGTAAGCTTGCAGAATCGTTACCAGAACTTCGTTATTGATTATGAAATGAAACAATGCGTGAAAAGTTTTTTTAAAAGACCAGTCGTTTTGATTTTTAGAGCACACTCAAGATTTTGAGGTCACAGTCAGTGGCGTAACTAGGGTAAAGGGGCTTAAGCCCCATTTGCAAAGTCACTTCGAAAATTTAATCTGAAAATACAAGCGTTTAAACGTATTTTAGACTTGACCAAGAGCAAGGGGGAGCTGAAGGTAAAAAGCAATGCAATTCTTTGAAATGACTTTGAATTTTAGTAATTTAGTTATTCATATGACTTCTAAAAGTGCAAAGTATGATTAAAATGGCGTTAAAATTGCAATTTTTTTGCTTCAAAATTGTCAAGCGGGTGGGGGATCCGCCCTCAGGCCCTATCCACATTCACTTAATATTTAGTATCTATTTCCGTCTGTGACACGCTTGAGTTGCATCAGTTTGTTCAGCACGCGGGCTAAATCAGGCAGTTTTTGTGTAAAAAAAATTAATTTTGGTTCACCTCTCTTAGCAAAATCCTGGTCTCACGTCTGGTAGCATTCACTGTTGTAGATAGATTTTTCAAGCGATTATTGGCCATGGAATAAACGAGCTAAGAAACGCTGCCGACCTTATTTTAAAATTGCACATAATTGTGGCCGTACAAGATCCGAAGATCAGCTTTTATAAGTAAATCTTAGTGCCCCCCACTTTTGGCAGGTACCCCCCTTACTTTGTTTGCTCTGGCAAGGGCACTGTATCGAATTCTGGATTCAAGCGACTTGAGTTGTTGGTGTATTACGCACCTGTGATGCGCTAATACACATCTGCGACTGCGAGACTGCAACTTGCTTGGTGCAAAAAGCAAAATCCTCTTTGAATCCTTGGTGTGAAAAGTGGGGTTGGATTGAATTTGAATTTTGAATTTGAATTTGAATCCGCTCACGAATTATTGATGAATTTGAATTTGAATTCGATATTTGCAAAGTCAATGAATTGGAATTTGAATTTGAATTAAAAAATGACAAAAAAAATGAATGGATCCAACCCTGTTACTTCTGGAAGTCTTGCGGTAATCTCAAAAAAAAAGGTCTTCACCCGGAGACCCTCTATGTTCTGCAAGAGTTGAGGTCTCTTCGTGGGTTTGGTCGGCTATCACTTTTTTAATACAGAAAATTGAACTTTGCTTTAGTTAATACTTCAGTAAATTTACCCCCGGTTAAGAACCCCAGGGTTAAGGCTTGAGCAAGAAATTGGGTTTTGCGCCAAAACGTCTTAGGTATTACGGCAAGGGTTTTAATGTCACTGTCAAGCGAATCGGCTGCGTCAAAATTCCTCGCTCATTTGCTCTTACGTTGTGACAATGCCACCCTTCTCGATCATTTGTACGGATTTTCCAGTGCTTTAGCCCACCCTTTAACCAGTAGAGCAATTTTGACGGTTCGAGCAAACCGGTTGCTACTTGCTATATTTAGAGAACCGGTTGTTAAAAATTACTTGTATATATATTTTGCACTTTTGGCTCGAGCAAACCGGTTGCTTGGTTTCCACTTTTGAGGTTTAGAGGGATGGTGACAGACCGGGTTTCTGTAAAATTTGAATCGCACCGTGGCGTCCTTAACCTATCTTCCACTGTGAATTTGAGATGTATTCATTAATTAAAGTGAACATTGTTTGGTCCAAACTATTGAATTGAAATTCAAATACATCTAACTATAGTAAAACGCTTTTCAAAACAATTCTGTTTTCGGATGCTTCGTGCGGGTAATAAGCGAAAGCAAGCAGAAATATTCGTTGAAAAATTGCCAGTACTTCGAAACCAAAAGTCCGCATTAGGTATCTCTGGCTGTTGCGGGCAGAGTTCCATGCGTAGTGCTTTTTTTTTTTAATTCCATCCGTGTGTTGTTTTTTTTTTGTGTCAACCTGAACTGATCCAACTTATTGTGACGTATTGTCATCTAAAATTCAGAAAATTATGATGAACGATATTACGTCGCTAACATTAGATTAGTTGCCGGATCTGGTTTCCCGCCGTGTAATTATGTGTTGTATGGACGATAAATTGAGGCATTCACGCATTGCATTGTAGGAAAATAATGCACAAGCAGAGTTCGGTAATTATTCTTCATCTTTGATTAAATTTTGTCAAAAAGGACATGCATAATTTTTTTGTTTAATCGTTTGCTTGCAATCTGGCTTGAAGGCTACCCGCGCGGAAGCCTAGGGAAGAGTCACCAGAACCTGACTATGCCAGAGCGGCGACTACTTAAAAACAAGCAATGCGAAAAAGTTGTCTTCCCGCAAGAATCGAACTTGCAATCCAAAGGCCAGATAGCACGCAAACGATTAAAAGCTCCGGCCAGCAAACGTCAAAAACATCCCAACTAAATTTTTTTTTTTGCTCCCAGGCCCCCTTTAGGCGTAAGGTCTGTCTATGATGTATGAAGTTATTCTTTTTCTGTCAACGCTTTTTCAAATTTTCTTCTCTAGATGAAAACGTAATAACTGTGGTTGGAAATTTGCGAAAATTTAAAAACAACCAACCGGAAAGAAAATTTACAAATTTGACAAAAATTAGCTGGGTAAAATTATTAACTATTAGAACAGATCTTGTAAATGATGTGCAAAATGAAGTTTTTTTTTTATCATATATCATGAAGCTATTGTCGTGTTTTGACAAATTGTGTAGCGACGCTTGTTATTTTAGATCACAAAACAAACATTGCGTAATCAACGGGGCGCTTCGTAGTAGCGATTAGCTAATAACAAATAAATAGAAACGCTGCCGATTCGGAATCCATTGTTAGCTCATTCAAGTCTATTGTGATTCACAGTGAATGGAAATCTTAATAACGTTAGACAGTGGGTAGATCAACGTCAAGCCGGCGATTGAAAGAGTTGATATTCAGCACTGACCGCTACAGCGTAGTTATAGTTATAGGCACGTCACAAGTTACACTTTTTTATGAGAAGTAGTAACTTTTAGGTCGAGGTTGGTTGTTTTTAAATTTTCACTGTTTTTTATTTCATTTGTTCTTAACTTTATAACAAAATAACTTGAACCAGATCAATTCTTGCCTGATTAAAGTTGTGGTTTGTTATAGATCATTATTACTGTTTAGCAAATTAACAGCAACGATATAGAGCAAGTAAACAAACTTTGTTAATTACTTGAAATCGCCTTGTACTAGCCTGTGCTCTTAATTAGTTTTTTCATGCCGAGGCTGGAATTGATCTTATTTTGTTCTTAAACTTTAAGCAAAAATGAGCCTCCTGTTGTTATAAGATTGCTCATATAAAAAGCGTATACATGTAATAAGTACTGTACCACGAGCAAAAGCAAAAGCACTTTATGACAAAAAATCCCTTTCTGGTTGGAGGATACGACAGAGCATTACTCCTGACCAGATGGCGAAATCAGGTTTCTAATCTCGTAGCAATTACTAGAGATGAGTTGAAGCACCTGCTAGAATGAAGTAGACGTTTCTACAGCAATAAGAGGAAGGACTCAAAAAAGTAAATTCTTCTATAATAGAGAGGTACAGTCTACTCGAGAAAAAAAATTTTAGCATCAATTATAACAGATGAGTTACATTTTCAAGATTAAGTATTTTTAAGTAACAACTATGGCGGGATTGCTTCGAGACATTGAGCCACCCCACCACGTTGAGCTACCCCGTCACATTGAGCTGCTTAGTAACATTGGGCTTCTCTGCCGCATTGAGTCAGCTCGTGATAAATGAGCGCCAATTAAGCTTGGTCTACTCTGTGTGTAAAATCGTGATCATACGAGCGTATTTTTAGTTGATGTTAAGCAGAAATTCGGTACGCCCTACGTACCGCCTTAGCAGCGCTCAAGCTGCCAATTGGTTAAAATAAACTAGGGATAACTGGATAAGCTTATACGTTCTCGCATAGATCGGACCTAAAACTTAGTTTTTCTAGTCGTCAAGCAATCTACCCGCGTTGTAGTCACGGAGTTGCCGAAAAACAGAGTACCCCAAATATTGTTCTTGTTTTACTGTGGTTAGAACGTTAGAAAGGCCCAAACAATTACAGTGACAGTTTATGTTGAGCTTAGGGAGGAACAATTTTAAAAGTTTGCCTTAACTGAACTTTTTTTTGCAATAACTGCTGGAGGACATGATGCTCGAGTAAGATTTTGTTTCCACCATTTTCGATTCGTGGGAATTGCTATGACATCATTTGCATTGCGCGAAGCATTGCTTTCAAAATATCACAGGTCATTTTTAAGTAACTTACTTTAGGCTCGTTGCTGGGTAGTGAGTATTTCCCGTTTTTGTCAATTTGAAGTAAACTCTAATTGCGTAAAACAGCATTTGGGATAGGTGCGTAGCAAAGTCTTCACCGCTGGATAAAAAAAAACTTTTCATTTTCACTTTTTCTTACTAAATTACCTTGTTGTGTGGAAAGATAAAATCATGATTTAAGTAAGTTTATGAGCCTGAGAAGCTAATAGTACAAGCACGGCAAAACTTAAGTTTAGTGTATAATTTTACTTGAGTTATTGGAGAGATATCTCTACCCGCGCTAAATTTTGACATCTCTAGATGCAAAAAGTGTAATTCAATTTTATGAAAAAGCATTGGTTCCCAAACTGCGGTACTCCAACAACTTCAGCGTACTTATAAATTTGCGAAGACTTTCAACTTTTAAAACTTTTATACTTCATAGCTCGAACAACTTCGTCACAAAGCTTGCAGACAAATGCGGTGTCTGGCTCGAAGACTTTTTTCTTTGGTGATCGTAAACTGCTAGCTTTGTGACAAAGTTGTTCGAACAAAGAAGTATAAACGTTTTAAAAGTTGAAAATCGCAGTCAGGCGCGTAGCCATAAAATTCGCAATGGGGGGGCTAATTTGGGTTCTGGGGGCGGCACGGGGTTCTGGGGGCGGAGCCCCCAGCGCTCGAAAATTTTGCATTTTTTTGCAAAAATAACTTAATTTTAGGGCTATTTTAGTAAAAAATAATGCTTTTAAAACGTGGCATAGAAATTGGCAGTACAACGTGATTCAACTGGTTGCATTAATGGGCTATGTAGGAGGAGGCTACTGATGACACCGTAGTTCTCTTGTTTACATGCTGGAAAATCATAAAATCCTATTATTCAATAAAACTCACACGGAGTAGTCTATTTCGTCTATATTTCATAATAAAAAATGATGGGGGGGGTGGCTAATGGAAAGATATTTGAGTGAAGTGATTGATATTTAACTAACACTAACTACCCCCCCTTATTCCTGAGTTTATAATTTATTTGTTAATAAAACTTATGTTTGGGATTTTTACACTAGCGATCAAATTTCATTGTTTATTTTTGGGCATTTTTTAAAGTTTGTATTGATTTGTGACTTTAATTTTTGACAAATTAGCCCCCCTCCCTGAATATATGTTTCAAAAGTTGCTTTAAATTATTTTTTTAGTCCATTTCAGCGCAAAAACAGTCTCAGAAGAGCAAAAATGTGGTATTTTTCTTGTTCGGCATTTTGGTTGACAGTCCAATGTGGGCGGCTATAACCCCCCCCCCCACCCCCCTGGCTACGCTACTGATCGCAGTAAAGCAACACGTTGAGAGAAGGGCCATGGGAAATTTTCAACATTAAACTGGGCCACGGTTAGAAACAGGCTTGGGACCACAGATCTAGTCAGATGTAACTGTGGTGATACACGAACACTGGCAAAAGCACAAAACGGTACGAGTGTGGAAAAAGTTTGAGAAGTACTGGTATAAAGTAATGCACTCGCAAACAATAGCGATTGAGTTGAGATGCATAGATATTCGAAAACGACTTATGGATCTGAAGAAGTGCACTACACAAACATCGAGATAACCCGCGAATTATTTACAGCATAGGCCTAGCCGTAGCCAGAGGGGTATGGGGCCCGCCCCCTCCCTCCCTTCCCCAATTAAAATGCCACCAATAATAAAAATGAGACACAAGCCTATTGTTTCTTAAGTTTCAGTTTCTTTTAGCACTTTTCGCGTACAACTGGATTAACGATAAATTGGCGACCTGGGGGCCTGGGGCAGCCCTTAATTCAATTTTTGTCTATCAACTTAAATGTATGACTCGGAAAAAATTGTGGGTTTTTGCTCTAGACGTTGCTGGCTCAGCCCCTTACAGTATTTAACTTTTTTATGAACGTAATGTAATAACTAGGGCCGGATTTATCATACTATGGCACATTTCCAGGGCCCGCGCAATGTAAATCCGGCTCGAGCAATAACATGGTTAGTATAGGCGTAACCATCTATTGCAATATTTTTAGATAACCATCCACCTCCGCCTCACCAGTTTTTAGGCGACAAGGTACTTTTGAAAAAAATTAGCTAGGGGAAAGGCTCATTGAACAAATTGTTGAATTTTAGTTGAGGGTGCCTAAGCCCCATGGTCTTACATGTACTCCTACAGCTGGTGGCTTTTATAACAAAACAGAAGTCTCTGAGGAAAATCTTCAAGTGGATTATAATTTACTGCTACAATATTGCACGAGGCAATGTGCCTAATGTTCCCCTACCTGGGCCAAATCACTATCAAAATCTCACCCCAAAATGTAACATTTTAAACGTGTTTTGAACTTAAATTGTAAGAAAAAGGAGGATTGAAAAATTTAATTTTTTCTATTAGCTTTCAAATGTTAAAAATTTAGTTCTTTCAAACGGCTCAAGCACGTGCGAAACGTGTTCCAATGACATTAAAATAGCTAGTTTTACCAAAAAATTACAAAAAATCCCCAGCGGCTGGGGGCTTTGCACCCAGACCACAATTGCCTCCGGAACCCCGTCTGTGATACGTTTGAGTTACACTAGTTAACTCAACACGTCTCCCAGTTTAGACAGTAGCACTTTTCACTTTTGGTTTAAGTCCTTGCTCTATAGCAGAATCCAGGTTAAGTGCCAAACAGTGCAAACACAGGCCTCGGCTTTTGATCTTCCTATCTGGAATATCTTTGTCCCATAAAAAGCTCCTCTCTCAAAAATTTCAGATGTCTTCAATGCATGTCATTTGTAGTTTGCCCGCCGCCCCCCAATCAAAAATCCTAGTTGCGCTTATGATGTACAGTGCAGCTTATAGATTCGTTCTTCTGTCGTATCAAATTCTGCAAAGCGTGTGAATGCCTGGGCTAATGAAATTGTTTTGTCTTTCATTTAAGTTTTCGTTCGGCTTGTGCTTAAGAATTTTTTTTTGCACCATTGAGTATAATCGGTGCAAAATAAATAAAAGGTTTAACTAACGCTTGAATTATGACACGTTTATGATAATTTGAATGGCTCGTTTGATTCTTAGGTTGTCTGAACTTTGAGAGAAAGAACATTGGCCAGTTATGAATTGTCTGGATGAAATTTGATTGAAATAAAGATTTTTTTCTAATATGAGATTTTTGGTGAAATTTTTATACTGCATTTTATTCTCGAGATCATTGTTTTTTGTATAATGGATTGGCTTTGGTTTAATAGCAGTGAAATACTGCGAAAAACATTTTGAATAAAGACGGGGACAAGAATTAAAGGGGGTTTGCAATACAACCAGCCGAGATTTGTCTTAGTCTTTTCAAACTTTGCCGGTTTCAAGATAACCAAGATTTTGGTTTCCAGTCAAAATCATCGGCATCAAAGCATTTTCTAACCGGGAAATCGGAAACAATAAGAGTAGCGTTTTTAGTAAAAATAACAATGGCTTCTCGGTAAGAAAGAAAGACTTCGAGTCTTAAAAATCTATAAAATAAATCTGGCTATGAGAAAAAAGATTACACTAAATAATTGTCACGCGGGGGTCCACCTTTGTTGCCAAACAAAGTAGGCATTGTTTACGCTTTCTTACCACTTACCGATTGTTACGAAGACAATTCGGATTCCGTAAAATGCTAAAGACCTTCTTTTTATTGAATGTCAAACGAAGAGATTAAAAATCGAAACGCTTGATCAATGCTCGCTCTTAAAAGCTTTAGATCGCTCATACGCAAATCAATAATCATTAATCATAACTTGGCAATGTAATTCACCGCTCATGTAGACATGTACATAACGATTTACGCAATAATGACATGCTCTTAACATTTTTTTCAAGTTTTTATTGGTCATTACTTACTGCTATAGCAGAAACACTGCACAAACGTAAGATTAAACCAAATTATTTGGTTTACAGTAATACTACTAACAGTATTTCCGAGAATATACAATCGCAAAATCAAATCTTCATTATACTCATTGCACTCTTGGGATGAAACGTGTAAGAAGTTGGCAGGATCCGCGATATTGCGCATGGGCAACACAGCATTTTTTTTTTTTTTTCGAAGAAATGCCGCAACTGTGATGAGTCATCGACAACTATTTCCGTACATTTTTATTCACGCAATTAACAACTTGAATATATCTACGCAGATCATTGAATTGACTTTCACTAATCCTTTTGACTTTTTTTACGCACAATTTTAAATATTGCCAGGGTGTATAAGCAAATTATCGAAACGGGTACTTTTCGAAACAATAAGCGAATTATCAAATCAAATCAAACGAAACCTTTATTTTACTCATTGTGTTACGTGGAAGCGTGTAACGAGTTGCTGGGCTCTTCTCCGCGTCATTGAGCCCAGGTCACACCACTTCTTTTGAAATGTCACTGCGGTGCGAGCCGTTGGCAACACTGCGTCCAATTTGACCGGTCCGAGATTTGAAACCCAAACCTCCCGCTCCAGAGACGACCACGTTACCGCTCGATCAACTAAAGCAGTTTTTTGCTGGAATAGCTGCTATTCTGTCTCTCACCCAAGCGGGGCCGGATTTGCAAGGGCCCCATGCTTGGATGGTAACTGCAACGAAAACCCGGCTTATACCTTTTTTCTCGCAGTAAAATGCAGCGTAAACCCGACAAAGATCCTTTTTTTTTTGGTCTTTACCTTTTTTTGGCAGGTAAATGCAGCGATAATTTGTCGAAGACCGTTTGGTTTTAAAGGTTTCATCTCTCCAGAACCAAAAATACCGCGGGACTCGCGCGATGTAAATCCGGCTCTGAACGTACGATACTCGCAAATTTTATTTCAGGGTAAAAAATTAAACAGACAATATTCGTTACGATAAATCCTGTGGTCTATGAAGTCTATTATGTTGACAAAGGCCAGCTTTAAGCTGAGTTTTTACTTTGCCTACATTATCTTTTTTGTTCGGCTTTGACCAGGATGGGTCCATGTAAACTTTAAATTGCTCTTGTGTTTTGCCTAAAATAATGGTAGTAATTTGCTGCTTGTTGGGATTTCCCAGTTAAATTTGCAGCTGGTTTGCGTGGAACCACCAAACATGATATAATTCCTGTAAAGAGCCTCCCGAAGAGGCAAAACAAGGCCAGGAAGATGGTTGAGTCCAATCATTCTATAGTAACTTGTCTGCGATATGTACTGTTTGTGGTAGCATTGGAGGAGTGCTCGACGCTCCTCCAACTCAACTTCTGATGATGCTCGGCGTTTTCAGCTGAGCGAAACGTCAACTTGAATAAATTAGAGTTCTGCTAATCGTGTGCCTTTTACCGGAAGAGCAATTAGTAGGCTAGCCTACTTATAGTATCGATTTTCATGCCCGGTAGACCAGGTGATTCTAGAAACCACTCTTTTTCAGACCAAACATGAATGACGCTATTTTGTAATGCACATCTACTGAAAACTGTCGTTGATTTTGATAACTTTAGGAGTTTACCAGATTGATGGCTGTCTAATGCTGTTAAAATAATAAAAAAAATAAAATGAAACTTACATTATGTTTCGAACTGGCTCAAATTTGTGTTTGTGTTTCAGATTTTTGTTTTATAATTTTAGACACTGTGAATGTCACTGTGATGCAATAGGTTTTTATGTGCAATGAAATGACGTCGTACAATCAAGCTTCTGTTGTTGCTTTTTTACGCTAAAAATGGAATGGAGGCAATGCTTTGTTTTGATGCTTTTTTGCTCTTATATGGCTGCTACGATGGCTCAAACAGGTAGTGTAAGAATGTTTGTTTTTTACTGCTCTTTTTGCCCTCACTACAAGATGAATTGGCAAGAAATGCATACAGTATCATAATTACAGAATAAAAATCTACTGGTGAGGCTAAAATTAGAAAGCGCCATCTGAATTTTTCTTTAATGAGCCTATATTTTGAAACCAATAATTTAGTTTCGGAAGACTTTTTATTTCAACGGAAATTTCAATCGATTTTTTAGCTAATTCTGAGCCAAATCCAATCCAAACTCTAATCCCAATTCAAAAACTAAACCAAACCCTTACTCAAACTCTACAGTCTTAATCCTTAAAAAAGCAAATAAAAAAAAATGCGCGGATGAATATTTACTTATTTCGTTTTACCCTAATAGTCACGTCCTTTAGTTTTTAGAGCTCAAGCTTCTAGGTGTTCGACGCGTTCTTTGCTCATTTCAAAAACAGAAATTCTAAACGCCTGAATTGGAGAAATCGATCTATACCACCGTTTTGCCAACATAGAAAATTTGTTAAAATGTACCAAGGGTGCAGTAGTGTGCCAAAAGTATAAATGAGCTGACTAGTTCAGGCCCGAATCCGAAAAATGATTTGAATCTCTAACAATGCCCGAAAAAGCCCGAAAGTTAAGTTAGGTCTGTAAAACGTATAATAGTTAATATTACTCCCTTACTTAAAAAATTATGGTCTAGTGTGACTAAATAAAGCGACTTATTGATATTTTTGATTCAATAATAATGATTGTATTTTGACCACGCTTTTGTAGCACTTAAGCCACTAGACATTTATATCAGGCTCGGAATTTTATCAACCTTAACCCCGAGCCCGGGCCCGTGCATAGTAAATTGAACTCTTTGTTTATAAACTCAGTTTTCATGACAGTAAAAGCTTTATTTCCAATTTAACGTTGACAACAAAGCAACAGTAACATTAGGCATTAGGATTGTGATGTTGCAGATTCGCCCTTGCAATCGTCAATATCTCTCATCACCATCGAGACAACCCCAGAGCCCGAAAGTGACGTCACAACACCTTTCATTGACATGAGCTCTCTTCTCCCATCGGAAGTTGTCCCAACCATGGCAAGCAGCATCGCGCTACTTATAGATGCCAGTAAGCATACAATGCAAACTGTTTTCCAATAATTAGTTGGTAGTGACGGCACCACCCACTTTTCAAGTTCGGGCGAGGAAGACAATCATCATTTTTCTTGATAAGCCATAAATGGCAAGCATTATATACATAAGTCGGGTAAATTGGTGTTTTTCTTTTGTATTGATTGCTTTTTTTTAAGCTTAAAATATGAAAGATTATTATTGTTGTTGTAGCAGTTGCATATTTATCTTCCTGTCAGGATCAGCTGCTAACCACAGTGTACTGGATAATCTGCACACTATTCGTTGCGGCAACTACTTCGTGTTTAAGAGGAATCCGCATATGCTAAGGAGTTCCCAGTGATTATCAGTGTTCCCAGTGTTCCTGCAGATTTCTTTGAATTTTTGTCCACTGAATTTGCTGCTTGTTCAAAGCCTATAAGCAAAGTAATCATCGTAAGCGTCTTATCCAAGAACGCAACCACGTGACCAGGGTGCAGACTGCGGGTTGAATCCAGATCATGCAATCATGACTGTCGAAAAATGACGCTTTTACCCCCTCGGCATGCACGCAACTGAGTTTTTGGCCTATTTTCAAGGCGAAGTTTTTTTGATTTTTGTTGTAACAAGAATACGACATGCATTAAAGCAAAATTTGTTAACAACAGTTTTTGGTGTAGTTTGTGAAATTACAATCATCATTCATGACTTTGTGATCAATTATTGTTAAAAAAATATTCTTGACCTTTTATTGATATCTGCAGCAGCTAGAATAACTACAGAATCAATGCCAATTACGAATTATATTTTCAGCACCGATGCCAAAGACCACAACGTTGCAAACTGAAACTACAACACAACCAAACTCCAGTCTTGATGATAGCGGTAAGCAGTGCCGTCGCTACGGGGGGGCCAGGGGGGCCGTGCCCCCCAACGGATGCATGTGCCCCCCCATTAAAGGTTTACTCAAAATACTGTTTGTGTAACATCACTCAATGTTAAGACAACTCACAATGATTGAAAAAAGAATAATTACCTTCAAACACAATTCTCTTTGGACGTTTTCTCAATTCTTTGCGAAATTGCTGACAACCAAATGCTGTATCACATTAGGGCAGACCCTTTTGGGGTCATTTTTTTAATTTCAACTTGCATGGGTATTAGATTTTTGCTTTGAGCCAAAAAAGTGGGAAATCCAATTTGTTTTAAATCGGACCTCGTTTAGATACTGCCCCCGGGGCGTTTTTGAATAGCGCCCTCTCAAATCTTAGAATACTCATAAACTTGATACCACTAGTGCTAGATATGTAATGTTGGAACTCATTTTTGTTGTTTTTAGAGAGAAAGACAATGGTAATCTTCAATTTAGCATTAGAGATACTTTGAATTTTTTGAATTTTTCCAACAACTGAAGTTTTTTACAAGCGCATTAATTTTTAACATTTTCTTTCAAGTTTTAATGCAACTGTTTGTAAGAAATGATGTATTACAGAAAACATGCAGTTAATGCAATGCAAGTATCAATGATAGCTTTGATTTTATTGACTGGTATGAGCAGCTTTTTTTGAGACGTACTCTTTCTTCCAATCCATTGCTTTTTTCCCCCAGCAATAGTGCACAGTGCCTTACCAATCTGCCTTTTAGAGCCAGCATTTCGTCCACTTGCTGTTGTTGTCAACTTCACAGGACATTCCACAAGCCGCGTATGATTTAGTTACGTGAAGTGGTTGCTCAATAAATTGCTTGATATCTGTGGAATATTTGATTTTAAATGGAGGCTCATGTAACACTAAATATCCTTTTTGTGGGTAAGATAGGTGACACCACTCCCACGGCCGATGCCTTTTAGTATTATTAGATTAGTGCATGATGTTGCTGCAACGTTACACCTTGGTAGATGAAATTCTCAAACTCGATCTTGTTCTCCTTGATTTCCTTCTTCAGCATTTCTGATTTTCTGAATAACAATGAGAGCTTTTGCTCTTACAGTCTTGTCCTCCTCTCCAAGCATAACCAACAGCAAATTTTGGAGATGAGCAAAATCTCCAAGCATAACCAACAGCAAATTTTGGAGATGAGCAAAATTGCAATTCTGCTGCAATGCTCTCAACTCATTCGTGCCAGAAAATAAGCTCGTTAGAGCTTGAATTTCCGTAAAAACAATTTTTGGTGCGTCCAAAATTTTGTTTTGTATGTTTTTAAAATATGAGTTTCCCAATGTACACCAACAATATACTTGGCAAGATATTAAGTTTTGACAAAATTTGATATCTTGCCAAGTATATTGTTGGTGTACATTGGGAAACTCATATTTTAAAAACATACAAAACAAAATTTTGGACGCACCAAAAATTGTTTTTACGGAAATTCAAGCTCTAACGAGCTTATTTTCTGGCACGAATGAGTTGAGAGCATTGCAGCAGAATTGCAATTTTGCTCATCTCCAAAATTTGCTGTTGGTTATGCTTGGAGAGGAGGACAAGACTGTAAGAGCAAAAGCTCTCATTGTTATTCAGAAAATCAGAAATGCTGAAGAAGGAAATCAAGGAGAACAAGATCGAGTTTGAGAATTTCATCTACCAAGGTGTAACGTTGCAGCAACATCATGCACTAATCTAATAATACTAAAAGGCATCGGCCGTGGGAGTGGTGTCACCTATCTTACCCACAAAAAGGATATTTAGTGTTACATGAGCCTCCATTTAAAATCAAATATTCCACAGATATCAAGCAATTTATTGAGCAACCACTTCACGTAACTAAATCATTCGCGGCTTGTGGAATGTCCTGTGAAGTTGACAACAACAGCAAGTGGACGAAATGCTGGCTCAAAAAGGCAGATTGGTAAGGCACTGAGCACTATTGCTGGGGGAAAAAAAGCAATGGATTGCAAGAAAGAGTACGTCTCAAAAAAAGCTGCTCATACCAGTCAATAAAATCAAAGCTATCATTGATACTTGCATTGCATTAACTGCATGTTTTCTGTAATACATCATTTCTTACAAACAGTTGCATTAAAACTTGAAAGAAAATGTTAAAAATTAATGCGCTTGCAAAAGACTTCAGTTGTTAGAAAAATTCAAAAAATTCAAAGTATCTCTAATGCTAAATTGAAGATTACCATTGTCTTTCTCTCTAAAAACAACAAAAATGAGTACCAACATTACATATCTAGCACTAGTGGTATCAAGTTTATGAGTATTCTAAGATTTGAGGGGGCGCTATTCAAAAACGCCCCGGGGGTAGTATCTAAACGAGGTCCGATTTCAAAAAAAATTGGATTTCCCACTTTTTTGGCTCAAGGCAAAAATCTAACACCCATGCAAGTTGAAATTAAAAAATGACACCAAAAGGGTCTGCCCTAGTACATTTGACGCAATACTCCGTCTTATTAACACACGTTTACGGATGTGTCGCGAAAGAGAGATGTAAGCCTGCAAATTGTTACTGGTACTTCGTTAGTAATTATGACATAAAACAATACGTGACGCTTTTTTTTTTGAAAGACCAGCTGTTTTGATTTTTATAGTACACTCAAGATTTTGAAGTCGCAGTCAGTGGCGCAATGAGGGTGAAGAGACTTTAGCCCCCTTAGCCAAGTCACTTAGAAAAATTAACCTTAAATTCGAACGTTAAAACCTATTTTAGACTTGACCTGAAGTAAGGAGGGGGCGGTTGAAGGTGTTAAGCAATTTGATTGTTTGAAATTACTTCTGAATTTCAGCAATTGAGTTATTCATACGGCTTCAAAAAGTGCTAAATGTGATTCAAATAGCGTTAAAATTGCTATTTTTTTGCTGCGAAATCGCAAAAATTGCCCAGCTGCTTGGGCTCCGCCCCAGGCCCCCCGTTCACAGTCACTAAATGTTTAGTGATTATGTCCTGTCTGAGACACGCTTGAGTTAAATTAGTTTGTTCAGCACGGGGATTAAATCGGGCAGTTTTTGGGCAAAAAAAAATTACTTTTACTTCATCACTCTGAGCAAAATCTTGGTTGCACGTCTGGTAGAATTTACTGCTTTAGATAGATTTTTCAAGCGACTATGGGCCGTAGACGAAACGAGCTAAGAAACGTTGCTGGCCTTATTTCAAAATTGCGCATAATTGTAGCCATACGATCTGAAGATCCGCTTTTATGCGCAAAATTTAGTGCCCCCCACTTTTGGCTAGTGCCCCCTCACTTCATTTGCTCTGGCTACGGCACTGGCGGTAAGGCTATTAAACATTGTAGTGAGATCAATAAAACAAGTTTAATTAGTCATCTCACCCTAATTTTTGCCCAAAAATAATAATAATAATTGGATGAGATTTTTTCAAAATGACTTCTAAATCTCCTGTATGTTTGTGGCCAGGGCCTGCGAGAGGGGGGTTCAGGGGGTACATCGTTCGCGGGCCCGGGCTCAAGGGGCCCAGAAGAGTTCAGGTTTCCGCGTTAAGTTTTGGTATCGCACCATAACAGCGTAGTCAAAGTTGCCTACAGCAAAAATATAAGTTAGCCTATTCAGTAGTGGTAATTGGTCGCTAATTTTGCTATACAGCCTTTAGGGCATCCGCTGGTGGCCGATTTGATTAAAAAAAGATGAAAATGTATCAAAAGCCACACACTTGCACCGAAATTAACGTTTTGTTACATTTCTCTGACTTGAATGTATCAAAACTACAGAACTAGGGCTCACTAGTTCTACGGTATAACAATGTACGAGGGCCCACATTTCCAGAGATCCAAAAGCATTTCAACCTCAGAGAGCGGACTCAAAGCTGACATACTATACTACTATCATAAGTAACTCACTCTATCTGTATGCAGGGCCTCAGAGAGAAATCTTTTCAGGGGGTATGAAACTGATATCGGGCCCTTTTGCCAAAGCCAGGGCTAAAATTCAGGTAAAGACCAAAAAAGAAAAAAGTTCTTCTTTGCTAAGCTTTGGCCTGCAAACCGAATTACTCCAAATTTAATAAGCAAATGCTGGAGCAACTACTTGAGTGCGCTTGAACTTATAGGTCCTCCCAACTCCCCTGAGCCCTGGTCCGCGTTCGATGTACCCCCTGAACCCCCCTCTCGCTGGCCCTGGGCATACAATTTGTATATGCCAGAGAGTAAGCAATGGAAAATATAATTTTAGAATTGCCAACCAGTGCTATCAGTGGGGTAGTCAAAGTGTAGTGTCTATGCTGTAGTGTTGAGTGTTGACATAACAAACCACTACAAAGAGCAACTGTTTAGAAAAATTTTTAAACTAAAACAAAATTAGTTAATACTAACAGTTAGCATTTTCTGGGCCTTCACAATCGAGGCACTCACGGTTGTTCTAAATAGGCACAGTAGCCTATAGGCATAGAAGGCATAGCATAACCTTTATCCCACCACAATGACTACACTACTCCTGCATTATTTGCCTTCTATGTCTATCTAGCCTCTATCTTAATCTAAGCACTGATATATTACCCGTATATTCACAAATAAACTTATTGCCAAGATAATCAAGATTTTGGGTGGGAATATTTTATCCCACTTGCTAAATTGATAAAACTTTTATCAGTAAAATATTTGAATTTGCAGTATTAAAACCATTATATTGCATGATATTGTGCCAATGTCATCATGTCCCACTTCACATATTTTCCTGTATATCACGTTTTCTGCTTGTCAATTTAAGCAAGTTTGGTGCTAGGATGTTGATCAAATGCTGTATTTTACCCTTGAGAAACATAAAAAGTGCTAAAGCTTCCAGGGCTCTGCCCCGGACCCCGCTGGGGTAGCTCACAGCGCTCCCCCAGACCCCCTAGCTGGATTTAAACCAATTTTATGTCTAGTTGTGTTTTTCATCAGTCCTAACTGTATGCGAATATCGTTACCCCCTCACTTGTAAAAAATGAAGATCTACACCCATTGGACAAAAAACAATTTAACGGCATGGGCCCCGATAAGGCTTGGGGGCCCAACAAGATTTGGGGGCCCGGTATCAACCTTCGTACCCCCTGGAAAATTTTCTCTCTGAGGCCCTGTTTGTGGCACTTGCGATTTACGACGTAAGACCAAGTCGAGAAAAGCGCTCGCTACAACTCGTGCACAATGAAACACACATAGTTGTAAGCAATCGAAGCTGACAAATCTAACAGCAGCATAAGAAGCACACCAAAGTGTCAAGTGTTTATTAAAAATTGAAGAGGTGCCATTTCCTCGTCATTTGAGCCTTTGTAATTGTAAATTGCAATCACGTCTTTATTTACCAAATTGCCTTGGTCTAAAGGCAGCTGGGTGACCTTTCGGTCTTCGAGTCAAGCTCTTTCTTGTTTACCTATCTACCACACACGGTGGGGGCTTCACATTGACTCTTTTTATTTTAAAAAGTCAAGCAGGAGAGATAAGAAAATAAATTTTTATAGTCTTTGATTTGATCCGACAGGGGAATCGAACCGCGTCTACTGTTTCGGTAGCAGACACTTTCTCCACTCGACCATTTGGCTAAAGGATTATCGATAACTTGCTGGATCTTCAAAATCTCAATAGAGTTTTTCAGAGATTTCGAGTTTCAGCGAGCTGTCAAGTTTTGTCAGCTGTCACCTTTATGCAGCTGTAAATATTTGTTTAGTTCACCAAAAAATTAAACGCCACACTATTCGCTTTAAACGGATAAACATTAACCATTTGAATGATAGGGAGGTTTAATCAGCTCCTGCTTGTACTGCGCTACTCAAGTTCAAGTTCAAGTTCAAATTATTTATTTGTCGCAAACCATCAATAAACGTAAATATAAAGCTGAAAATGCTACTCAATAGTCAATATGCAATGGCTGCGACAGGGTGGCTGCGAAGGGACTGCTAGGTCTTCGAGTCAGCGGCCACCCTATCCGTCACGTTAATGACATATAATTCACTGGAATTTCATAGCTAACGACAAACAGAAATATTAAAGAAACATAAATATTACTAAAAGACAAAAAGCAACAACAACAACAGAACCGGGGCAGCAGCAATTGGTACAGGAAACACATCAAAGCAAAGCCAGTAACAGTTTCTTGATAAGTAACTATGAAACAAAAAATTTTACCCACCATAGGACAATAAAAAGATTTTATACTCTTTTTTAAATTTAGGAAAAGAATATTTTCTTACGTAATCTGGGATACAGTTCCACAATTTAGCTCCAATATATTTGATTGATCTTTGAGTTCTTTGAGATTTAAGTAAAGGAATTATTAATTGGTTGTTAGATGAGAATCTTGTAGTGCGAGAGTGTGCACATTTAGATAGAGTGAAGTAGTTATCAAATTGAGGAGGAAGACGCAACCTATTATGGAAGTAAGCAAATTTAGCGGTTGAAAACTGGAACAATAAAGGTAGAGGCAGAATTTTTAAAACTTTATAAAGAGGAGCAGCATTTTCATTCCAATTATTTCCAGTAACTATTCTAATGGCTTTATTTTGCAGTCTATGTAATTTAGAAATATAAGTCGGGAATGTATTACCCCACACAGAAATCCCATAAATAAAATGCGAATGCACTAATGAATGGTACAGTTGCTGTAAGGCATCTTTAGGTAAAACATATTTCAACTTATTTAGAATTCCAACTGAACGTGCAACTTTAATTTCGACCATTTTAATATGATCAAAAAAATTTAGTTTGTAATCCAAATATATACCAAGGTATTTAGCTTTATTGACAGATTGAATATATCCAGCGGGGCAGATTAAGTTCATTTCAATAGGTGGAGAGTTTAGTTTGGGGTTAATTACAAGTAGATTTGATTTCTTAGCGTTTAATGTCAGTTTATTGGCTGTTATCCAATCATTAACTTTATTTATTTCAATATTCAATTTGCTTTCTAAATGCTCTAAAGAAGATGAATTGACAAGTAAGCAGGTATCATCTGCAAATAAGCGAGGTACACTATCAATACTGTTAGGAAGATCATTAATATATAATAAAAACAGCAACGGCCCAAGGGTTGAGCCCTGGGGAACTCCGAAGCTAACATCACGTAAAGTAGAACAAAATCTATTAATGCTCACAAATTGTTTTCTATTTTCTAAAAAAGATTGGAAAAATTTTAGCACTATTCCTCGAATACCATAATGATCAAGTTTGTGCAGTAGAATTTGGTAATCAACCATATCAAAAGCTTTAGCCAAATCGAGCAACACCAAGCCAGAGTATTTTTTCTTTTCAATATTGTCGTAACAGGTATTCACTATATCAAGTACAGCATGCTCAGTTGAAAATTTGGACCTAAAGCCATATTGAGTTGGACTTAGCACCGAGTGATCATTCAAGAATTTAGTAGTTCTGTCATATACGGCTTTTTCTAGAATTTTTGAAAAGTATGATAATATAGATATGGGCCTATAATTAGTTACATAGTTTTTTTCTCCAGATTTGAAGACAGGAATAATCTTGGCTACTTTAAGGTTTGAAGGAAATATACCAAACTTAAAACATGCATTAAACAGAATGGACAATATAGGAGCAATCACAATCGCTCCAGCCTTTACGAAAAAAACATCAACCCCATCTGCACCACAACTTTTGTTGCAGTTTAACTGGTTAATTAGATTAAAAATTTCAGAAACAGTTGTGTGACGCAAAAACATTGAGGAGCAAACTCTATTGGTAAGGTACTGGTTAAAATTAGGTGGGTTGAGATTATTAGCCTCATCGGATAATTTCTTGCCGATGCTACAGAAATGTTTATTAAATTCATCAGCTATTTCAGCTGGAGTATTTATAACAGAGTTACCTACAATAATAGAGAAAGGATAACTAAGTTTAGTATTATAAGGGGTGAGAGAATTAATTACTCCCCAAAATTTGCGCATGTCATGTCTGGAATTAACAATTTCATTTTGAAAGTACAATTTTTTAGCTAAAGTTTTTATTTTAGTTAACTTGTTAGCATATGTTTTGTAAAAGCGTTTGTGCACTTCAGACCCATTAAGAAAATGTGAGACATAAAGTTTTTGCTTTCGTCGAATTGAAGTATAAATTCCTTTTGTGATCCACGGTTTTTTGATTAGCTTACGTTTTCTTCGCGAGGCCAATATTAAAGGAGCATGCCGATCAATGCAAGCAGTGACAACATTAATAAATTCACTAAAAAAGTTGTTAGTTGATTCTGGTGAATCTAACGGCATTAAGTGAAGCAATTCGCAAAGTGATACATTCAAATCATCAGAAAATAAGTCACGATCAAAACGTCTCTTATCGCGAATAAAAACTGGCTGATCGGAATTCCTACTTACTTTAAGATTTCGAGAATTAATAGCCACAAAACATGCAACGGGAAAGTGATCAGTTAGACCACTACGAATAATACATGGATATAAGATATTATTGTTGTCATTAGTAATAATGTGATCGATAATTGAACTAGAAGTGTTGGTTTCTCGCGTGGGCTTATCAATAAGTAGAAATGTTCCATTACTTGTTAACATATTCAGATAAGCATCAGAATAAGTAGATTGGGTGCTACTCACAGTGTTTACATTAATATTAATGTCACCCAATATATAGTACTTGTGCTTAGGATTCAGTTTAGATAATTTATTGTTAAAAGCATTTATAAAGTTTTTGACATCAGTACCTGGATGGCGATATATCACACCCACGGTAAAAATCTCTTGTGAGTTTTTGTCAGAAATCTGTAGCCAAATATCTTCACATCAGGAGTTCAACTCATTTTTGTTCAAAACTTTTACCGAGAATTTATTAGCAACGTAGACGCCAACGCCGCCAGCATTTGTCAATGAATCGGCATGCTCAATGGGTTCAAAACCAGGTAAAATTATGTTAGCTAGAACGGAATTCTTGATTTTAGTTTCGGATAAACAAATTACATCGGGTAAATAGGGAAAAGATTGTAATAATTCATCATTGAGGGAATCAAGATTTTTGTAAATTGATCGAATGTTGACATGCAAGAGAAATAAGCTTTTATTTTGAGCAGTGATAGGAAACGGGTTGTTCATTTCTACGTATCGGCAAGTTTCAATGTTACTTTTTATCGAATTATACAAAGCAAAATTTAAGTCAAATTGTTGAGTCGCGTTAAACAAGGTATCATCGTCTTTAGTATCAGCAGCGCTTTGCAGTGAAGCGCTTAAGGTCCTGTCACGAGTTGCGCTACTAAAAGTACCAACGTTCATCAAAAAACAAAATACAGGGTAACACAAGAAAACAGTTCGATTCCTTTGAAAGCGGATTAACAGAAAAAACAATACCGCCATGCAGGCAAGTAGAAAACTTATTTAAGATCACATACAACATACTATGTATTAGAAAATAACGCACAAAATATATTAGGAGGAACAAATAATTTAACCAGCTCATTTAGTTTTTTTCCGACAAGGATTCGTTAGGGTCAACTTTTATACCATCGATATATAGGGGGTATTCACCACCACCAATCTTCCACGATGCTTTCTTGCCAGATTGCTTGGCCTTTTTATATAAAGGAAGTAAACTTTGTTTTTGAAGCTGCAATGCTCTCGGCAAATATTCAGTAACAAACACATAGCCAGGAGATTTCGGCATACAATTATGACTTTCGTTATAGGGCCCTAAGTGCTTTAGGGGTGAAAAGATCAAGTGTTTATCATATGAATTAGTCAATTTGATTATCACGGGGCGAACAATCTTCCTACCGAATCGTATGACCGGGTGCTGAGGTAAGCGATGCACGTCAGCAAATTTGATCGACTGAGGATTCTCAATTTTTAAAGCATTTTCTAAGAAATCAAGCACCAATTCTTCCGTTTCAGATTTGGTTTCCCAGACATTCAGCGAGTTTTCTTTCAAACCATGAATTAAGATATTAAACCTTTTACTATACGTTTCATTCGCTATCGAATCTCTCTGATTTTTGATTCTTGACTCTGTGAGGTTATTTTGCAAATCAGTCAATTGCTGTTGGAAAGCTGCTAATTCCTGCTTTGTTATAGTTTCGAGTTCTTTCAGCTGTTCAACAGTAGCTTTATTTTTTTTGATATTATCAATTTCGTATTCAATTTCTTTAATGTTTGTTTCAATACCAGTCATTCTACTGCCGAATGTATCAAATCGTTTAGTCAAATTGTCAACTCGATCTGCTAGAGAATGAACGCACTCAATCAAACCGGCAAGCTTACTCTGCACATCTTTTAGTAGCAACTGCTGTTCAGACAATTTGATTTTGTTGAACTACTTTGCCTGACTGACGCTGAAAATTTTTATCGACTGCACGCCAACTCGAGTTTTTCAGAATGGCTACTTTCTCACTTGACCCCGTACATTATTTAATTTTAGATGAAAGTATAGAGGTAAGAGCCGCCCCTGCAGGATCAATGTTTGTGACGACAGAATCTATCTTCTTAATTGATGGAGGTTCAGGTGATGTGACGTCACCGTCGCCCGAAGGAAGTAGTGAATTTGATACAACGACTGGAAATGAGGCCACAACTGCAATGTCGCAGATTATAACTACTTCTACGATTGAAACTGAAACTAATGGGTCCCAGTTGCCTTCTACAACAAATTCGCTTGCGACTACAAGTGATGCAGACATGGAAGGAAGCGGATTCACAACTATAGAAACTGAAACACGTGATGGGACAACCAATTCAATTGTCAACGCATCATCGCTTACTTCATCGATTATCTCTACATTATCATCAACTGAAAGTTCACTGTTTGATTCAACAGTTGAAGGAAGTGCAGATGTTTTTACCACTTCCACATTCGAAACAACTGAACTCCTGCCAACTTCAAGTGAACAAGTTACCACTATTCCGTCAGCAACTAGTCAGGAAACCGCAACAGTCACATCCCAAACAAACGATGAAGTGACTTCAATTGAACCTACTGAAACAAACAGTTTTTTGTCTACATTAGCAACTGAACCCCCTAGTGTAACGGATACCATATCTACTGGTATTACGGATGGCGTAACAACTGAAGATATTATGACCCCAACAGCAGTTTCTGCAGCAATCGAAGCAACCACCGAGCAAGATCTTTCTTCAACATTGGGATCAACATCACTCTTTGAAACAACTTCCATTCTTGACACTACATCATCAGTTTCTGAAGCTAGTGGAGAAACCGTCACTTCATCTTTCACTGAATTAAGTACAACCAATACTCAATCTGTTTCAGCTTCAGAAACGACAAATGTTGAGAGCACAACGTTTGCAGCTGTTTCAACTAGCCCCAACACACAAACGCAAGAGACTACCACTGAAACAATGCCAACTGAAACAACAATACCTGTAGCAACAGATGGAACTTCAACTGATCAGCAAGTTACTGAAGAAACCACTGCTACGAGTACTGTTTCTTCTTCAACCCAAATTTCCCAAAGCACAACAAATGCAACTGTGATTGCAACCTCCGCTCAAGCAACAACTCTTTCAGATCGTAGCCCAACGACTTTGCTAATAGAAACAACATCCGATTTTGAAAGTAGCGCAATTGGAACCAGCAGCACCTTTGCAGTTGAGACAACGTCAGCAACAGACACCACTGCGACTGCCGAAGTCACTACTGAAACCTCCGATATAACTACCGATTTGACGACTTTAACTTCCGATGTTGCCACTACAACTCTTGACACGGTTACTCCAACTACCGATACCACCACTGAAATTTCCGATGTGGAATCAAGCACTTTTTCGAGTTTTATCACTTCATCAGAGCCATTTTTCAGTACAACCGTTCAAGCTACTGCGGTTATAACAGCAACTACAGATGGAACAACAATAACTACGCAATCTGCTACAACCTTAAATGACACTACTTCATCAAGTAGTGGATTTGAAACAACCTTTACAACAGAAGGTACAAATTTGACCACTTCTGATGAGCTAACTTCAACTATCTTCACTGAAGAAGCAATCACGTCCGCTGCAGAGACCTCCGCCACCACTATTCTGTCATCAACAACCGAAACAACATTGCAACCAACAACAACGTCCGAAAACCTTGTAAATTTTACCAGTACATTAGACATGACTCTCAGCTCTCAACCAGTTGCTGCCAGCACAGACGTAACAACTGCGCAATTATCTTCAACAACTATAGCAAGCACTGCAACAGCCACTTCTGCAGCCTCGACTTCTGCGGTTGAATCTACTACTGCAAGTGTAACAACCACAACCTCAACTGGTACGACTTCAACTGCTCCAATTCTAACCAATGATTCCATTGCTGTTATTGGTAAGAAACTCACGGTCATGTTACTTTGATTGTTTGCTTACTAAAATCCAGTTGACTCGAGTGATGCATTATTGCATTGTTTTGCTTTTAGATCTTAAATAAGCTTTTGATTATCTTTTTCCCCTTAATTCTTGTAAAGCATCCGCAGAATCAAAAACCCTGCCTCATTTGCATTTGCATTTGTATGTACATTTTGTGTTATGCATTTAATGGAAAAACGATTGAACCTAATGGGACTTGGTAAAAATATTATCCGAAACTAATACAGTTAAAATACTGCAAAGCATATTCGAAAAAACATTTTGAGTATTAATCCGTAAATTATTGTCAGTCTTATTCAAATGCATGCATAATAAACAGAATTAATAACGCTCAAACTTAGGGGGATAATCGAAACAAATTGTTCCAAATATGCTTCAGAATAAAAGATTTTGGAGAGATTAACACTTCATCAATGAATATGTAGAATTGAACGTTCTTGATGGAAACATAACAGAGCAGGATCTTGCCATGGCATTGGCTGAATCCTACAGAGACTTGGTTGGCAGAATTACCACGGGATTAGTAAGGCGCAAGAGAGAAGTTACTGCCACTGTTCAAGATGGTGCGGTTTTCTACACTGTGAAGGTGAGCTGGACAAAATGCATTTGTTTCACTGAAGTATGCTTTCTAATTGACAAAGTCTAAAACAGTAAAAAGCGTAAAAAACAGTTCTCGAATAAAAGTAGTCTCGCTGCAATACAAGCTGTAAAATAGCGCTGCAAATACGTAAAACTTGCTGATTTAATCAGCAAGTTTTTCGTATTTCAACTAGTATTGCTGTGAGGCTATATTAAGGAGTAGTTTTACTCTGTTGACTAACACTTGGAAAAAAATTGTTAAAAACACCCTCACCAAATTTGAACTCTGTCTGTCTTGCCACTTTTGAAATAGTGTAATTTAAAACTAATGCTTCAGTGTTACCATGTAAGAAAGTTTTATATGCTGTGCTCGAATTTCGAACCCATAACCGTGGATCAACATAAAAATAAATAGATTTGATATTCAAATATAAATTTTACTCGATTTAATTTTGCAGTACAGTAAAATAAATTACACTTGCTTGTCGTTTGCTTTTACAGTATTTTTGGAACAGCTAAAACATTGCTCTAAATGAGGAAGAATGGTCGTTGAATTAAGTCTGATGTAACAACACTATTCACTAACTTTCCTAGAAAATGACTTCATAGTAGGATGATCGTTACGTGATTTTGTTGGCTGTATAGAAGGTGAAATCAATGCCTGGCAATTCAGCACTGGTCCGCCATTTGATACTGTTGATCTTAGAATTCCAGGTGCCCTGAGAAGTGGTGAAACAACAAAACATGTGTCTGCTTCAGAAGCTATAATAAATTCACCTTATATTGACTTAATATTTAGCACTAGCACTTGCATTAATTTTTAGCACTGGGCAACAATTAAGTTCAAAATAATTAAAAATACATTTATTGCGTAGAGTTAGAATTCAACTGATTCAAAAAAAGTGCTCGACAGTGTTGGCCAGAGCGAATGTCATAACATAGTTATCACAGCACATCACATGTAAAATTTAAAAATATGAAAAATTTAAAATCTTATAGTCTGTATCACCCGCAATCAGGACCATCAGAGGTGTCTTAATGTTTCCTGTCAATGGAATTCAAACTTTTTAATTCTAAATTTTTGCATGTGACATTTACTACTGTGATTTGAAACTATACTTCTGTGTAACGTATATTCGTTTTGGAATAACGCAGCACTTACACCTTGCTGTAAAACGCAAACTTATTCTTCGGTACTGCAACTTAAAAGCGTTCTTTTATATATTTATCTCCAAAAAGTGTTTCTCGCGAAATAAGTTTTACAAAAATTGAAATTTCCTATTTTTGCCTCAAAAGTTAACCCAGTCAGGGCCGCAGAAAAAAATTTCATCTTTGGGAACAAAATAAAGCGAAGGTAGTTTCTTCACAGCCGAACAACAGTAAAACTTTTTATAAAAAATCAGTATTAACAAACCACACCTTTCGAAAACACTTGTTGAATGGTTTCAAGCTGTGACTAATATGCTGTGACCATTAAGACATTCAGGTACGTGTTTAGGGTGGGAGTATTGTGCCATGCCCCCTCCCACTTTGGACCACGGCACAAAGCAAAAAAGTGCAAAATATACATTAAAATCGCGTAATCAGATTCTAATAAAGTATGCATGTGGAAGAGGCTTTCGTTACCTGGCATTTTAGCATCATTTTAATTAGCTTAAGAGTAGAAGTGTCGCTGATCACAGATTTTTTAGTACATGCTAAAATCTTACAGCTTTGAAAAGCCTTTTTTAACTTAAATTTACCACACTCTACACTGGGCACGAAAGACATATCTAACTTTTTTTTTATATCTAACTAGCCATGGCTTGTTCTGAAGGAGCAGCATTTCTACAAACTGCTGGGGCACATCATATTTCGAATGTTTTCTAACCAATGTCATAACAGTTTAGTGTAAAGGATCTATTGCAAAACATTATGTACTGGTAAAGGTTTTTAGCTGCACAGAGATTTATATTAATTGTTCCGTCGTATATAAATCTCCGTGGAGTTAAAAACCTTTTCCAGTACATAATGTTTTGCAATAGATCCTTTTCATACTTTCTCAAACTGTTTGTGAAGCAGCCTAGTTGTTAAGAATATTATTATTTTTTTCACGCTGTTAGTGATATAATTTTGCAGTATTCCTTTTTTTCACGCTGTTAGTGACATAATTTTCAATAATGCTATTGCTCCATCATTTTAATGTTTTTGGGTATAATAGTACAAGTATTGTGATGTTCGTATGTTTTTACTGTTGCCTATCTTCTGCAGTTATTTTTTTCTCATTTATCTTTTTGTAACTGCAAAAGCAGCACTGCCGAAAAAAAGCTTAGTGTTTGCTGCTTGGCAAATTGCAAATAATCTGTCACAAATAGCTAAAAAATTGTAACTTCATTTTTTGGCCTTCGCATATAATCATTAGAAAAAACGTCTAATATAATTTAGCTTGTGCCCTCCAGTGCTTTTTATGCTTATTTTGTGCATGTTCTGCGATACTCAAAACACGTCTTTCAAACCGAAACTTAAATAAAAAAGTTCTTGAAATTGAGTCATTTTAGCAAAAAAATAAAACAAATTTTTTTTGCTTTTTCTCTGAGACCCCCGTCCAAAGTCACAAATTTTAACACCTCACCCATGCCCCCCCTTTTGAAAATTTTTCATTACATCCATTGAACAGTGAACAAAAATCTTCTGTAAAAATACCGGTCAACCGGCGATAATTTTGAAATTTCCCGGTCGGGTCGGGTTGAGAAAATCCTGACCGGTTCCATCTCTGCTCCAAACCCCGTTACTCCTTTCTTAACGTCCGACCCCAGTGGTTATGATTTAATAATTTGAAGACATTCTCGTGCATGATCATGCGCAGCGATCAGTTTCAGCGACAATTTGCAGCAGATCATTAACAAGGGCCGAAATATTTACCAGCCATGGTGGCCCAGTCTGATAAAAAGATCTGCAAAAAAAGCAGAAGCGGAGTATATATGCTGCGTGTTGCACTCGTACAAATGAATCAGGAATAGATTAGCATTGCAGTGCTAGTTAATGAATTACTTGTGCGAGTCTTTTAACTATTTTGAAACTTCCAGGTTGTTAACCTTACTTCGATCGGCACGAATGCTACGGCAACATTCTACGTCATCGAGGAGGACACAAGCAGTAGTTCGTCGTCTATACCTACGGGCTCCTTCGTAGTTGGAACCCTGCAAAACAACGCTACCACCGTAATTTCCTATCTCAGGAACAACAATATCAACGTAGGTTTCGCTTCATTTACAACGATGGGAATTTGCCAAACTACCTCACAATTCGCGGCTATAGGCAAGTTTTTGGTTGCTATTATTTCTCAATGTTATTTATTTGCAGTTGCAAACAATTTTTAATTAACTTAAACAGTTTTTTTCTTAGTTTTTACTGCGGTTGCGATAGCTCAGTTGGTAGAGCGTGGAGTTAGTGATCGAAAGGTTGCTGACTCGCGGTTCGATTCCCGAAGTGGCAATGCGCTATTGTGCATTATGTCTTTGAAAAAGATACTTGTTTTCCGTTAGAGCAAAGTAGTCTATCCGTTGTTGTGGCCTAGCCAGACATAAGACTTGCAAGCAGAACGTAAAAAATGGTGTTCTGATTCGGAGTGGGTAGACAGACGCAGAGGTGCCTGGATTATGCAAGAGAACGACTTGAGTTATCGTGATTTAATTTGAATTTCACGTATTTTTTTGAAGTTTGTTATTTCAAATTATAATGCAAACTTAAATGCTTTAACAGGATTCAAGTTTTTTGATTCTCATGAGACAAAGAATCCGCCATCTTTACTTTTTTCATTCCTATTTTTAAATCTTTACTCAAAACGAAGCTATGTGGCTTTCTGCGCTGTATACTTCGTCTGCATCAGAATAAGTTTTGGGGTTGAGAAAAAAAAGAAAGTCAATATTCAAGAACAAAGTAAATTGTACATAGTAACATTCTAGCTAAAGTCTTTGACGCTGTGTACATCCCGCTGCAAGTTTAAAAACGGAGTTGCGTGTAGTTCAGCTTAATTAAAGGGGGTGAAGCATCCAGCCGGGATTATGTGCAAAAAATGAAGAATAACCTAAAACATATCTTCACCAAATTTCACCAGCTTAAGACATATTGTTTCTGAGATATTTTATTTCAAAATAAGAAGATCTTCCCAACAATGTTGCCAGTTAAAATTTTATTTTTCTTAAACTGATGTTAATTGTAATCTTTTACGTTGGTTTGAAAGCTCCTGAATGTAAGGCTTCAGCATGAATTAGGGTTCAAACAGAAATACTTTTACAATTTAAGTAGTATATCCCAATTCCTAGAAAATTAGATCCTAAATGGCAACACTGTTGGGGAGATCTTTCAACTTTGAAATAAATTATCTCAGAAACGATAGATCGTAGAAAGTAAAAATTTAGTAAAGAAATGTTTTAGATCTTTTTATAATCTTTGCACATAATCCCAGCTGGATGTTTTACCCTCTTTTAATCCAAATAATCTTTCAAAAATATACAACCAAATATGTAACATTAGACATTCGCTTAATCAACACGGATACTCGGCAAACAACCAGCTACCTTCGAACTCTTGACTTCATCGATCAGATAGTCAGTGGATTGGAATATGTGGCGAGGTTTGACATCGGAACTACTTGTGTAGTGCCTGGTGGAATAACTACATATGAGGTAAGCGTAATATTTTTCTCTGTAAAAATCAGGTTTACCATAAATTTGAAGTACCACGCAGAAGCGTGTAATGAGCTTGCAGACTGTTGTATCTTTCCGTCATTCTGTATGGCAGATGAAACGGAAGCAAATAAAACTACCAACAACATTGATGTGTTTCTGGTAATATGACCAGCTCTTACCAGGAGAACTCTAAAATTCTTTCAACATAGCTGTACTTATTTGCAGGTGTGTAGTGTTGTGAGTGATACGACCAACTCAAACTGCGATGCCATGGTGTTATTCTTGCAAAACAGCGTCAATGCGAACGGCACCTCAACTGTGCAGAGGCTGAATATGAGCGACGCCGGGTTGGACGCACAATACTATGCTGTAGCCCTAAAAAGTTATATCCGTGCTTTGCCGTATGGTGAGTAAAGTTTTGTATTCTTCTTTTTCTTCTCTCTGTTGAAAACTTGCTGGTCACTGTTCAAGCTATTTCAGATGTCAATTTTGAAAATACCAGCCAGTTGGTCGAGCGGTAACGCGTTCGTTGCTGGAGCGGGAGGTCTGAGGTTCAAATCTCTGGCCGGTCAAATCGGACACAGTGTTGCCAATGGCTTGCCACCGTTGCGACATTTCTTCGAAAAGAGCTGTGTTGCCCCGGGCACAATGACGCTGAGATAGGCCCTCCAACGCGTTACACGCTTCGGCGTACTACAGCGAGTAAAATGAAAGGTTTGAATTTATTTGAATTTTGAAAATTAAGTTTTCATTTCCAATAATCCAAATTCTCATCTTAAATTCATATGCAATGTTATTTTGAAATTTCAAAATTAAAAATTAAGTTTTTTAAGCACAGTCAAAATCAAACTTGATTTAATTTGCAATGAACCTTTGGTTGTGAACTCGAAGAATCAAATGTCAGTGCTGCTGTCGACATTTCTCATTTATTTATACTGCAGTAACATGCAAACTGAAACAAGTAGCAAATAATTACAATTCAAATTCAACAATTTCATAAAACCAAAATAAAAAAAAATTGATTTGATTTTTGAAATATCGCATTGCAATTTGACTGTTCTCGGCAAGACGTCGATGGGTATCTTTCATCGATGACATAGGTTTTGAAAAGTACAGTATGTGCAATCTTGATCTTCTTGTTACAATAAGATCATATTTTTTGTGACCTGACAGTAATCTTGCTCAAAATTGGTTGAAAACAAATTACAGCTTCTTGTATTTCTAACAATTTTGGAGTATGGTTTAGAATTTAAATATATGACTTTAAGCAAAGTCTAGTTCATTTCACGTTGTAAAGTATTTCGGACAGAACACTTCGGTAACGATTATCGCACAGACCGAAAACAAACATTTGGAAGAGAAGATGTTCGACAGAGTGGCCAAAAAGTCAAATGTAATTTTTTTGTACATCGTAATTTGTTTAACGCAGTGGTGGATTTGACTGGAGCGCCTATTCCTGTGGTTACGCCTGCTGCCACCATCCCAGTGACGTCGTCAGCTACCACCACTCCAGTTACGTCACCAGCTCCGATTGTGATAACTCAAACAAATTCTGTCCAGCCTGACTGGTTAATTCCAGTTGTAGTGGTGCTTGCTGTTCTTTGCTTCATCCTGCTTTTTATTGTCATTATTCTGCTGTGCTATTTCCGCTGTTGTAAGGAGGATGAAACAGAGTATGCAACCTTCACTGACTATCAACAAACGTCTACAAAGGTTTGTGCTGCATTACTTAATTTTTTAGAACCTGCCAGGTGGTTGAGCGGTAACGCTTTTGTCTCTGGAGCCGGAGGTCCGAAGTTCAAATCTCGCTTCGATCAAACTGGACACAGTGTTGCCAACGGATTGCCACCGCTGCAACATTTCTTTGAAAGGAGCTGTGTTGCCTGGGCGCAATGACGCGGAGATGGGCCCCGCAAACTCGTTACACGCTTCGGCGTACTACAGCGAGTATAGCGAAAGATTTGATTTAATTTATTTAAGTTTTATCACATAAAGCGATCAAAATGCAAAAGAAAAAAATATCAACAGTGGATGGGCACACCCGCAAAAATAGGGAAAAGCAAATATTATTGAGATTCACTATAGGAAAATTTTGTTAAAGAGAATTGCTTTAATCAAGATGCTCATTTTCCTTGCCCTTTTCGTCTAACGCTTGTCTAGAAAAATCATCAGAATGGGAAGTTTAAAACTACAGTACTGGTAAATTTTGGAACAGCCAATTAATTTCTACGCCTTCATCAACAGTTACTTCTGTTAAGTGTTACAGTAAATTAGCCCACATTTATTTCTTTTATTGGCATTAATAATCATTCTATTTGTGCGTGTGGATATTTTTTTATTGGTGTTAAGTTTCTAGAAATTGAACTCAAGTGAACGAATAAATTGAATTGAATTGAAAAAAAAATCCCCTCACGCATCTACGCTGTTTAGCAATATCTTGTAAACCGCCATTGCATCACACCTTTGAGGTGCATTTACACAGGACGCGACCCAACCCGAAGCCGAGGTTGGCAACCTTCGGGGCTGGATGCTCACGTCACTTGCTCAAACTAGGCCAACCATTCATCAATAATTTTGTCTAAGTGAAGTTAAGCAACCGCTGGCGAAGTTTGCAACCGGTAGCAACTTTTTCGCAAGTTGTCCATGACATCACACTTTATCGCTTCGCGTATACCCAGACGCATCTTTACTCGGCAGTCGCAAGCTAATTATCTGTTGGTGACGAGAATGTTTTGCACTGTGGCGATAGATTTAATTTTACGTTTGCAGAAAGTCGTTGAAGAAGCTCTTCCAAAGACTGCTGAAAAATCTAGTTCGCCAGTCCCCGCTTTGGCCAAACCATATTATGAAGAAGAAACAAAACGCACTCAAGAACCCGCTCTTCCCCCTCTTCCCCCGTACAAGGTCACAGAGAAGCCTCTAAACAAGTAAAAAATTAATGCATTAGCTGGTAAAATGAGGTACTTTGCAACTTGCATCAATCTCTTTTCAGCTTAATATCTGCAAAATAGCATACTTTTTACTCAATTGCTAAACAACATTGCAGTCGACAAAAACTGTCATTTTCATAATTTAAATACCAGCTTGCTTTCACAATCAAGATATACGTTTGAACCAAATGCAAAGCAACGTGCAATTTACCTTTGAATGTTTAAAAATTTTACTGTTTGTACTAACGCTAGTTTGCACCAATTGCAGCAAACGCTTTGCTGCTTTTAATCAAACTAAATAAATTTGCAGTACAATTGGTACCGTGGACATAACAAGCTATTTTAGTCGTTTGTTTCGTAACCACAGTTCCGCTTTCTTCTGAAACATTTTTAAGTCTGTAGTTGAAAACGTGTGGCAAACTTAAGGTATTTCTCTCAAGTTTGGATATTAGCCATTCTAAAGGTGTTTAGTATCGGTTTCCTACATTGAATCTTTCACTTCAGAACTACTGCAGTTCTCGAAAAACCTTCGACTGATTCCGATGATGAGCAAATGCAAGTTTATCAGAAGAAAAAGGAGAGAAGACGGAAGAAACAAGTCCCTTTCATTAGTGAAGGTATTAAATCGATCGGTTGTAGTTGTGGGCAAAATTTGCTTCTAGGTGAATTTTTAATTCAAAGTTTAAGGTTTTGCTCTTTAAATTTTTGTCAGTATTGCAATCGAAAACACACTTTTAAATTATTATTGTATTTCTCAAACTGCCTAAAAGTTGTTTGTGCCAACTGTCTTCAATAATTTTAATGAAATTGTGGTTAGTTTTATGAGTGCATGTTTTTTATCACTAAAAAGTTAAGAAAAAAATTGATGTGCGCTGAAAATTTTAAAGAAAGTTCAAATTTTGTAAAGTTAAAATTTAGATCACTTTTAGAAGTCAAAAACTGCTGTATGAAGTCTTTTACTAGAAAGTAACAAAAGGTCGAAAATCTGCTCAAGTGGGTTTTATACCAGTTCTCTAGCGCAAAATTTTCCAGCATCCATTTTGCTGCAGTACATTTTTTAGTAAGCTTTCATTTCTATACTTTCTGGTTCTCTAGTTTTCACATTCTCAAATGACTCCTATATATATAGTTTTTTTTTTTCATATACTTTTGTCTCGATTTGTTTTTGATTCTTTGGTATAAAACGTTCTCTGTCGACCTTTTTACTTGCGGCTTTACAATGGTGTTTATAAAAAACAACACCATTTCGTCATAAAAGATATCAAGGTTGTTATAAAGACCTTTATAAGGTAATATTATTTGTGATGCAGTCTTTTGGTACGCAATAGCTAATATTTATGACGAAATACTGTTGAAATTTTTCATCAACACCATCGAAAACTTCATGTAAAAAGGTGATGTGTCGACTTGCGCTTTCATGGATATGTTTAAAATCTTGTTTAATGGACATGAGTTCGATGTTACTTTTTGTGAATTGCGTTGATCTAAATTAAATCGAAAGGTTTTTTGCTGTTTAAGCAACTAGTTGATGTCTTTCTGGGGTCAATCGGTAGGCAACGCTGTGTTTAATATGACCGGTCGGTTAAATGAATTACAAAAGCCAGCAAGCTGACCGATCGACCAAATGCCGCAAGCTTTTGCCGCAATTAAGATGGAATTTCAAACTATGATCCACCACGGAGCCGAAAATCTTTGGATTAACAACTTTTTCCTGCAGAAGCAAAAGCAACCGGTGAGTCTTTGTTTCCGGAGTTTGCAAATCTATCGGAAAAATCAGAGGAAGGCAGAAAGTTCCAAACATCGCTAAATCCAGTCAGTCTCCCTCCTATTTACACACGGCTTGTATCGGACCAACTGAAAGAAAACATCGGTCAAACTCAAGTAAAACTAAACGCTTATGAATAACTGTAATTACATGTTTATACATCAACTTGTCTCGGCAAAAATACCTAAAGAGACCTTATGATCTTCGAGTCAAGCTACCACCTGTCTACCACAAACAGTGGAGGCTTTACACTGTCCCTTTTATTGCTAAACGTAAAGCAGAAAATTTATGAAAATCAATTTTTTATCGTCTTTGGTTTGACTTGACCAGGAATGAAACCCAAGTCTATGCAGCAATTGCTGTATTTACGTGACTGCTGACCAGACAACCTGAAAGATAAAAATACAGATAAAAGCAATCATTCATCACAAACAACTACAGACAGATTTTATTGAAGGTAAAACGTTGTCGCAGTCATGCAGCTTCAAAATTTAATGACATTTTGTGACGTCGTAAGCAAATTTTTGCGTAGTTTTTTGTTATTTTCAGTTCATACCTTGTCATTCGTATGTGTTTGTAGTTGCAAATGAGCTTAGACCACTCAAAGAGCATAGTTAAATCCAAAAATCAATTGCCCTGCTCTATGAAAAATACGCTTTCCAAAATTTTCAATTTTTTTCCCTGAAAAGTTTTTTTCCTCAAGGTATATTAGCATCAAAATTCTTTCCGCTAATTTAATCGAAGTTACAGTACATTCGCTGGAAAAAAGATTATTTTGCAGAAATAGCATTATCCCTAAGTTCTTTTTATTACAAAAGCATTCATTTGCATGAAATGTTTTGCACTTTAAAAACCAGAATTTATGTTTTGCACTAAATTGATTGCTAAGATGTTGCAATTTAAGATAAGAACTTTTTTAATCATTCTTCGTTTGTGCTAAAGTTTGTATGTGTTTTCGTTTCTCAAATTTTGAGGCAAGCTATCTACTTTTTTAAAATAACTCAGTTTTTTAATTTGGCCAAACTTTCGAAGCACCGCAACATTACGCTAGTCAACAGAAAGACATGCAGTAGCTGCTCTATATTTACTCTAGATTGTAGTTTTTTCTAAATTTTTAAACAAAGTTGTTTCAGCAATCATCGAATCAAACCAGAAAGAAGCGCAAACCTTCGACTGGAGATCATGTTTTCGATCCTTGTAAGTCTTAACGATTATTTTCCTGCTATTTCATTTAAGTTGCTTTCCAATTAGGTTTAAGGTATGCCACTTGTTTATCCAATTTTACTTAAGCTTTTGTCGCTACTGTTGCTATTGATTTTGTTTGACACTTTTCTCAACGGTAAAAGAAATAATTGGATTTAAACTGCAAACAGCAACTTAATTGCTTAGCGTTGATTGTTGCACTAGTTTAGCAATATCATTAACCAAACGAAGGTTTCATGAAAACTGACATTTATTTTTGGTCAATTGATTTTACTGTAAATTACACGTAGAGTCCAATGCTTTAAACCTGACTTCAGAAGAAATTACCGCCTTAAATTCACCCACTATTAGCTTGATCTCCTCGTTTTTATTCTTTAATCTTATTGTCCTGTTCAAAGAGGATAGCAGCCTTGTTATCACGACTATATGTTTGAATTAAGATCTCTGAACCAGTGTGGTCTAGAAGGATGAAGGTCACCGCATCTATATCGAACAGCTTTGCACTATATTTAAAAAACCCTCTGATTTTGTTATATATTGGGAAAATATGTCGATATTGTATGCAAAATAATTTTGCAGTAATTATGACGTTTTCAGCGGCCGACGAAGAAACAGTGGCGGCGTACAAAGAAGCGCAGGACAGCGTCGATGAGGCATTGCGGCCAAAGAAGCCTGCGGTGTTCGAGCTACCAAAGTAAGTTGTTGTCTTTCGAATTTTGACGAATACTTATTGGCGAGTAATTCATTGCCGGCATCTTTTATATGTTACAACCTGCCAGTTAGTTCCACAATAAAAGCGCTCGTTTCTGGGACGGGAAGTCTAAGGTTCAAATCTCGATCTGTCTAATAGGACACAGTATTGCCAACGGCGTTACCCGGGCGCAATGGCGCGGAGATAGATCCCACTAAATTTACGCGTTGGCGAAATACAGGATGCATAATAAAGATTTAATCTGTATATTTCGCACTGGTTCCAACAATCAAACACTGGTGTGAACTGTACAATAAACTTTCAAAAGTTACCGAACTTTTAAGGTCAATTTATTGTTCAAAAGCTTATTTGTATTAACAAATTTAAGACATTTCAATACTTTTAGCAGTATAATAATATTTGTAACAAAACGTCAGTTAACCTAGATCTGGGGTCATCAAACTTTTTCCTTTGAAGTCCGGATTACTGCGAGATTAACGGCTGCGGGCCTGATGTGAATTGCAAACACATTTACAAGTATGTAAAATTTTCATTGACTTAAACCGAGCGCAACAAATAAAATAAAGCACAACAAATATAATAGCAAAATTTGGATGAAATTAATACATTGCTGGAATAGCTAACTGCTGCTGTGGTGCACTAAAGGGCATCGCGTTCTTGAATAAAGCACCTTTATACACTTTTTTCCAAATTTGTCCAAAGCAGCTGTCCCCATATGTGGTGGTCAAAAGCTATAAACACCGAACTCTAAAAGCTACCCGTGGTGTGTGGTAAAAACTAAACGTGTAAGCTGCGTGTTGAAAAAATGAACATAATTATCGATGAAATGACACTGAGAATCAAACCCAGCCAAAAAAAGTACCAGATGACGATTTTGTGGATAAATTTTTGTGGATGGATTTTCTACCATCTTGAAAAAATGAACAAATTCGAAAAACAACAAATCAACAACCAACTAAGAACGAACGAACTTTTTTGTTGCTTTCATTATACATTGCTCCTTTGAGGTACCAAAGCTGCCGTCAAAGGCATCAATAGACGATTGTACTCGTTCTATTATTTTCAGCACGATTTTACAATATGTACGAGTGACGGCTTGATTTTCAGCAAATTGTTGAGTGAATAAATCTCATTTGCACTGCAAACTACATTTCATTGAAATTTTTCAGTGCATAGCTTCCCAGTTAACTTTGAATATTTTAGAAGATGTTTAGTTTCATAGTGCCGACAAAGATTATACTCTTTCAAAGCACCCACACTTTCGTTGCATATCAGGTAGCTATTTAGCCGTACCATTGGTGTCTTTCACAAAAAATTCTGTTCTTACCATTTTTCATTAAACACCAGACACTCAGAATCAACTCTTCTTTTTTTAGAAGTCATTTAAAGAGTACAGTATTACAACATAACCTGAAAGTTTAAGTGCTGGTACTGTCCCAATCATTTTCCTTAAGCCTGATGCGTGATCTGTCATGATCTGCCCCAAAACGGAGATATTGCACTGATGAAACAATTGTGTTTTTAACCACAGAGCTTCTGATTTTATGTCAAGAAACAAAATCAAAATATTAGCAGATTGCGTCACATTAAATGGGTGTGGTTCAACAACGAAGTTGGTCATTCGCACAAAGTTTAATAACTGTTTTTCATAACAGTTGTAGTTTATCTGTTATTTCTGGCACATCTGGCGGCCCGGATAAAATTCTGCTTGCAAAGCATAGTTTGGTGACCTCTGACGTAGATAATGTTGGGGTTTCTAACAGCTTGGGTAGGAATATTGCTCTTGACTTAACTTTACAGGTTTTTCTAATTTTAGAAAAAAATTCCACAAGCGTCAAGGAAAAGCAAGACTTACAAGCCCCAGGACTATGGATCCTGACTTGGAGGTTTTGATGGGCAGTTACGCAGCACCCCCCGGTCACTTTTCAGCACCGAACCCTTCCTACAGCCCCAAGAAGGAAATGGAAGAGATCACAACTCCACCAAGTACGCTTGCAGGAATCTGTTTAGTAACTGGTAAAGCTTGGCGAGCGGTTTCCGCCAGCGCTTTTAGAACGCGATGTTGTTATTGTATTAGTGCATATTTACTGTCACCTGTTGCCGGACAGCTTCGGATGCTAACCATATTGGACGATCAGCGTACTTTACATTGCAATGACTACTTTGTGCTTGGAACAATCCGCACTTGCTTAGGAGTTTACGTTGATCCAATGTTCAATGTCTTGTGGATTTCCTCGAATTCTTGTCGACTGAATTTGATGCTTGTTTGAAGCAGTCAAGCATAGATAATCATCGTAAAACGTCTTATCTAAGGGCGCAACAACGTGACCAGGATGCGGGTTGAGCCCAGATCATTCCACCAGGGTTGTCGTGTAAACGAGGCTTTTACCCCCTCGGCTACACTGCGACTTAAAGAATTATTGCTGGTTGGGAATTGAAGTGCTGCTGTAATGGCGGCCTCTACTACTATAGGTTCGTTTGAAATGATGAAGAACTAAAAATGTCCAATGTTGTTGCATTTACTAAGAATAAAAGATTTAAAGCTGTCGTAAACATTTTTAAAAAGAAACTTTTTGACTGATTACTTAAACCAAAACTAATGATAAAATCAATGGTAGTATTGGCGTTGACTCTTTGTTGTTGTTTTTTTTGATCCAGCTGTTCCCAGAGATATTCTACTTCAAACACGACGTCGGAGCCTCTAATATTATAAACTTTAATAATTTTTATTGGCAACCCTGACATTGATAGTTTTAGCGTAGTTAGTGATGCCTTCCCAGTTCTAACCTAAAGCAACGCCGCTATTAGGCTCCTGCCAGTAGCGTAGCCAGGGGGGGCGGGGGGGGGGGCTTTAGCCTTCCCATTGGCATGTCGACCTAAATGCAGAATGGGAAAAACACTACGTTTTTAGCACTTTTGAGACTGTTTTATGCACTGGAGTGGACTAAATAGTGATTTAAAACATCTTTTGAAACATATGTTCAGTGGGGGGGGGGGGGCTAATTTGTCAAAAATAGAACCAACAAATAAATAAAAACTTTGAAAAATGGTAAGAAATAAGCAATCAAATTTAATCGCAAGTGTAAAAATGTTAAACTGCTAAACGTAGGTGTCATCAACAAATATACTATAAACTAAGGAATAGGCCTAGGGGGGGGGGGGGGGGGGCTATTCAGTATTAGTTAATTTCCAATTATTTCTCTCAAATATCTTTTCATTATCCCCCCCACAATTATTTTTCTCTATAAACTGTATACGAAATAGATTTCTCCGTGTGATTTTTATTGAACTATTCGATTTTATAATTTACCAGCATCTAAACAAAAGAACTAACATTGTACCATTAGCCACCTCCCAAATAGCCCATTTATGCCACCAGTTTAATCTTGTTTGCACTGCCAATTTCTTAGCCACGTTTTAAAAGCATTATTTTTTAATCAAAATAGTCCTAAAATGAAGTTATTTTTGCAAAAAAATGCAAAATTTTCGAGCGCTGGGGGCTTCGCCCCCAGACCCTCATGTCTCCGGCGGCTGGGGGCTTTGCCCCCAAACCCCCAGCCTCCGGCTTCGCCCCCAGACCCCCATTGGCCTCCGGCGGCGGGGGGCTCCGCCCCCAGACCCCTCAAACAGCCGCCCCCCCATTGCGAATTTCTGGCTGCGCGCCTGGCTACTGCATTGAGTCGTTTCGCTGCGCAAAAATCAGTTTGATGTTTTCAGCACAACAGATCCTAGCTGGGAAAAAGAGTAGACTGACTGGTAGCCTAGCGATCTCAATAAAAATCAAGCTGTCAGATACATTTCGGTTTAAATCATAGTCTAGCCTAGCAATAAGGTGTTTATTACTAGGCTACAAACTCCAAACTCTTTCGTGATAATAAGACTATCAGAACCGGTACTTGAGTGGACGTATTGTATTTGCTTACACTATTTTGTGATCCTAGAATAAACTTTTCCATTTAAGTAGCAAACAATGGCCTTCTACTCTAATAACTGTACTAGCCTTACTTGCTTGTTCTTAGCGGTTTGTTACCTAGGCTATCAAACAGTCTACTCTTTTTACCATCTTGGATCTGTTGCGCTGAAAAGATCAAATCGATTAGTGCGCTGCGAAACGACTCAATGCAGTAGCCTAATAGCGGCGTTACTTTAGGTTAGAACTGGGAAGGCGTCGCGAACGACGCTACGGCTATCAACGTCAGGGTTGCCAATAAAAATTATTACAATTTATGACATTAGACGCCTCTACGTCGTGTTTGAAGTAGAATATCTTGGGAAATGTTGGGTCAAGAAGAATAGAGTCAACGCCAATCTAGTCTTATGCGATTGGCCTAATTTTAAATTTCCCCATTGATTTTGCCTTTAGTCCTCATTTAAGTCATTGTCAATCTTATTCAAGTAGAATCTAAATCTATTTGAATCCTTTTCAAATATATTTCAAATTCCAATCATTTCAAATTCTAATCTGTTTCAAAATGATCTATTTTAATAAGATCGGCAATGATTTAAGTAATTAGTCGAAACGTCTCGTTTTAAATAAAATGTTTACAAAAGCTCTGGCTCTTATATTCTCAGTGAAACTGCTTTTCAAGTCAAATTTTTAAGCTCCAAAGTTTATTGCATTTAGTTTAAGCTTTTTCCGATGTGCTTAATAACAGACTATTTTTGATCTCGATTGAGTTTAATTCAAGTATCAACCCGAGTAGACCCCTCAGTCGATTATCCGCTAAGCTTCACCAGTTGGTACGAAACTCAGTTTAAACGTACCTGTACAAATCAATCCACTATGGAAAGTGTAAGAATTTTTTGTATTAAGTTTAAATCGGAAGACAAAATGTCCTCTAGAAAGTTATTTTTATCCATACACCTACCAAGCATTTGAATGTGGTTTTATTAATTTAGTAGAACTGTCAGTGGAATAACATTTAGTTTTTTAAATAGCCTTCACCGAATTTCATGTACTATCAAATCGCAGCCGGAACTTTATGGTGCTTAAAATAGGTTTACTGCTAATCGTTTTGATGTTTTTATTGAGCATACTCCATGGTTAAAACGTTGTTTCAATTTTTCTTTAAGATGTTTTATCTCCCGACTCCACAAGAGCGAAAATTGCTTCACTACTGGAAGATGCTTTCAGTTTGGTGTCTCCAACCTCCCCAAGAAACAGTGTAAGCCCTATGTCGTCACCCAGGTCCCAGGTTTCTCCACCTCTGCAGGTTTGTATAACATTTTATGAAATACAGTTCTTTTAAAAAGCTTTTCATTTATTCAATTTTTTTTTATTATAAAACTTCATGGGGAGACCTAATAAAACCTCATGGGGAGCTATTCTCAGACTAGAGAATAAAGTCCTCAAGTTTGGGGATTAGGTATGACAAAATAACCTATAAGTCTCAGCTCCAAAACGCTCTAAAATGAAGATCTTTTTCATTCAGACCACAAACATGCCGCAAGCGCACGGTCGAGGATCCGCAGCGGATTCCACATCAGCCCGATCCAGTTTATCACCTAGATCAGATCCTGGTTCAGCAAGCAACGAGCCCCTGTTTACTCGAGTTCCACCTCCCCCATTGGTTCGCACATCACTTACAGGTCAGCATGTATTATGGTGCGATTTTTCCCGTTAACGAGATACTGCTCGAAAGCGGTTTTATTAAAGAAATGAGAACTACTTGAGGTAATAAAGAGGTGCCCCAAACCTTTTTTCACAATTCCGTTTATTCGCGGAAATACGATTTAGTAGGTTTGGCTCCCCCACCCACCGGTAACCCTGCATTGCGCAATTTTGTGACATCACAAAAGGTCTACTGTAGATCAGTACTGATACTGGTAGCCTAAGCCTACAGGTAGCAGTGGCAGTAGCGAAGCTTCAGATTTGATTTGGCTACTCACTACCATCAGTGTTGATAAGCTATGGGTATTAGATTAGGCCTTATTTCTACAGTACTATATCATTGCACTAGTTTCTGGTTGTAAATCTGAGATCAGCATAGAGTCTGTTATGTTATTTTATTGCTAGTTGTACAATCACAGCTTAGTAAAAAAAAGTTGACAAGAGTAGGAATGATAGACCAGGCTGGTGTTGTTTCAGGGCTGCTATAGTAGGCAATAGCCTAAAGTCTGCGTAAATTTTTGTAAAATCATCCTTTTGGGATGTTACAAAATTACGAAATGCAGGGTTGCCAATGGTACGGAGTTAAACGGATCAAAACGTATTTTCGCGAATAAGGGGAACTGTGGAAAAAGGTTTGGGGCATCTCTTTATTATCTCCAGTAGTTATCATTTCTTCAATAAAACCGATTTCAAGCAGTATCTCTTCAAGGCCGTGTTAACAGTAGTCGACCAGCTGTTAAAAACGACAATTTTGATTTGTAGCAACCAACCAACGCTGCTACACTCATATCTATCGAATACCGATTTAGCATCAGTTATCCACCGAATATCGATCTAGCATGAGTTAGTCTATCTCAACATTGAAATCTTCCTTACTTTTTGCGATTTTTTTCAAACTAGTTGTTAAAAATGGTTTGTAGCAGTGCGCTTAGAATTTTTTCGACATTTTTTATTTCCGTCTTCCTATGCTGGACACTTGGCGAAAGGAGGCTGTACGGTAAGCACAAAAATTTGATGCCCGTTGGAAGTTTTCAAAACAATTTTATAAAAGTTTCATGGCCTATTAACATCATTTTTTTCTTAAATTACCATTCTTGTGTCACTTTTTTAAACAATAATGCATTTAACGCAATTGTGTCGCTATTTTAAAGCTTGATATAGTTCAGTAAAAGTTGGATACTGTCACGAAGTCTACGGATATCGCTTGCGATGTCACGTTTTAGTTTTATCTAAGCTCTGTTGTTTTTTTTTTTGTCAAACTTTTCCAAACGTCGTCCAGTTTTTCTGCTCCGAAATTTAATAATCATAGCAATACAGTGACAACATTAATATTTTTTCACGACTGTAAAGTAGCACCTCCTTCTCATATCTGCTTTTCCATTATCATAGTGTTTCATCAGCATCTGAATTCACACATAGCCAATTTGCACATAGCCACAGCCTATCTAGTGTTCATGCTTAGTGATGCTAGCGCAATGCGATTGAGCTAAGTGAAGTGCCAGTGTGATACTGTCGAGAATCCTCTTTCTGGTGACCTTGTTGTCAGGCTTTGATCAGAGTAATCTGAGAAGAGGGTACAAATGGCAAAAGCAGAAATTGTTCTCGTGTGTGAATTGAAGGTTCGGGTTGGAAGCCAGAATAAGCTATGTGTGAGTTCAGATGCTGATAAAACACTAGCCTAATGAGAAAGCAGATATGTGAGGGAGGTGCTACCTCACAGTTGTGAAAAAATTTATGCTGGAAATCTACCATGCAACATTTGAATTAATATTTTGTTTGTCTTAAATTTTAGAAGACCAACCGTCTTCTATTTACTTACCCGCTACATCCTCTCCCAGTGGCCAGCCAACGTATGTGACACCTATCAAGAAGGTAGAGAATCCACCTGGTAAGAAACTTCATTGCAGTTGAAAGTTTTTAGATCTAAAAATTTTTTTTTATGTTTGTGAGGTATTCTTGCGATTGGCGCGCTCATCCAAGTCACTTAGAAAATTTATCCCAAACTTGTACCGTAAAAAAGGGAGTAAGGCATCCAGCTAGGATTATGTGCAAAAGATAAAGCCATAAAAAGAGATTGTCACCAAATTTCAGCTTTCTGGAATTTATTGTTTCTGAGATATTTCATTTCAAAGTTTGAAGGAGCATTGAGGTCTAATTTTAACCAATTATTGCCACTCAAAACAAACTTGTATTTTTTTTTCAATATTTGAGATTAATTTCAGAATCCTTTGACTTCTACGTCGAAAAATATTTGCGTTTCTTTTTTCCACTATTTGTAGCAATCCTGCCATTTTTTAAAAATAGATTTTGAATCAGCTATTAGGTTCGCTTTTGTGGACGCAGCAATAATATCATGAAAGCAAAATTACTATAATTACAAGAATGCATAAATTTTATTATCCCAAACCTAACCCTAATCAAAACTCTAAAAAGTGAACATTGAAAAATGCGCTAATAAATATTCTTTATGTTTGTTTTATTCTGTTTAACTTCAAGTTTTTAGTGAAATAGTCTAGTCACAGCCAATCTGCAGTAGGCCTGACACAAAGCCTTGCTCCTAGGTCTATAGCAAACTATTAGTTATGTACCCTACTAGTTAAAGCTGTACCTAAAGTCTAATCTAGCCCACTGCATTTTCATACCGGGCTTAATTTACTCCAATAATTACAAAAAAAGAACAAAACAGGTAGGCCTATATCATCATCATCATATCACATGTTGGATCCGGTATAGTCCCCGTCGACGGAGTTGGCCGGATTTTGTATGGTCATTGTCTTTACCATGCCTGGCGGTGGTGGTGGTACTACCCGACCCCTTCCGAGGGATGGGGGCGCGGAGGAACTCCGCGGAGACCCAACAGTCGAGCCACACCCCAAGGTCTGGACCATAGATCGAGAATAGAAAGAGAGGGGCCAAAGATAGATTTGCGAAGGGGTTCAGAAGCAGGACAATCGAGGAGGAGATGATTGAGGTCCTGCAGAGGATGTCCACAGGCACTACAATCAGAATTCTCCTTTCGACTGATCCTGTGAAGATAAGAAGATAAAAGAAGACTGTGACCATGGCAGCGAAGACGAGAGAGCTCACTGCGTATGGAGCGAGAAAGAAGAAGTTCCTCCGAAGATACTTCGGGGACTTGGAAGTTTAGATGGGAGTGAGAGATGTGACGTCTCCAATTGCGGTATTGGGAATAACGGACTTTGGCAATAACTGGGAGGAGAGGGCTAGGGATCGCATCAGTGGGCAGAGAGGCACCAGTTTTGGCAAGAAAATCAGCTTTTTCATTTCCGGGAAGACCTGCGTGTCCGGGGACCCATTGGAAGCTCAAAGTGGTATTGTTGGAGAGGGAAGAGGCAAGGGACCAAACATTCCATAGGGACTCAGGCAGGAGATAAGTGGGGGCTGAAGAAAGGATAGAGAGGGCTGATTGAGAGTCGGTTAGGAAAAGAACTGACTGGAATTTGCAGGTCATCAAATGGCTAGTACACCAAGCAAGACCTTGCTTGAGGGCAAAGGTTTCGGCTGTGAAGCTGGTGGCAATTGGACCAGAGGAAAAGGATAGGGAATGGGATGTGTTGCATTTGGAGCATGTAGCATAGACTCCAGCTCCACCAGGACCGAAGAGGGAGGGGACAGAACCGTCAGTCCATACTTGGATATCAGAGGGGGGAGGGAGGATAGTCGGCTTGAAGCAATTTGGAGTCGGGCTGTACTGCTGCCTGTGCAGTCGGGAATGTAAGGGGAAACAGTGAAGTGGGTTGTGGACCATGGTGGAAAAGGGGGGCAGTGATCAGAGACTCACGTGGGGATGGGAGTGGTAGTGTGGCTGAAGAACAAAATGATCTCCAGGAGGGTTTCTTCTTTAGTCGACAGGGAACGTTTTTAATTGCCAAGGCATAAAGGCTGGAGAAGTCGGGGGGAAGGCGCAGAGCACGTTCAAAGGAGTAGAGGGTCTGATGCTCTAGAGTCAGCTTTAGAGGAGGGAGTTGGGCCTCGAGAAGGAGTAGTGAGGAGGGGGTGGAAGAGAGGCAACCAGTAATGACCCTGCATGCAGCTCTGTGTAGAACTTCCAGATGATTGGTTGCAGTGTTGCAGAGGAACGGAAACCATCCAGGAGAGGCATATGTGAGCACCGGACGCACAAAGGCTTTGTAGAGTAGGGAGAGAGATTCTTTTGTGGGACCCCAAGAGGCAGTGGCAATTGAGCGAAGGGCTTTGTGGCGTGGGTAGAATTTGGAACACAGGGATTGGACATGGGCCCCAAAGGATAGAGTCCGATCAAAGGTTACTCCAAGGAATTTAGGGGTGGGATTGAACAAAAGAGGGAAGCCCTAGAGGTTCAGTCGGGGTTGGAAAGTGGCTTGATGGGGATCTGTAGAGAAAAAGGAGGACTCACACTTCTTTGGATTGAGTGGAAGTCTCCATAAGTTGGACCATGTTTCAAGGACGGCGAGGGAGGATTGGACAACAGAGGAGGCTTTGAGCGGGTCTGGGGAAGAGGACCAGATGGCCAGATCATCAGCATACAGGGAGGCACTTTACCATGCCTCGCCATTTCGTTCGATCACATGCATCCTCTTTCCCCAGTTCATTTTTCTTCATTTCATTCTCTACCTGCTTTTTCCACGTTTGTTTCGGTCTTCCTCTATTACCACTCTATATCCTCTTCCTCTACAGCCTCTACTTAGGCCTATATGACACAAGTCAAAATTTTGAATGTTAACCGATTCGCCTAGGCCTATTTTTTAAGTTTTTTTCTAAGTGCACCAAATCGTATATCTTTGTTTTAAAAAAAGAAAATTTAAAACAATACGACTAATTTTATTTAAAAAAACACATCTTTTTCGCCGAAGCCATGGCAGAAATCAGGCAAAAATACAACCTAACCCCAAGACCTACCAGATAGCTAATACGGATTAAAATCAGGTACCCATATGCAAATTTGATGCTGCCACGTTGCCACAGCCGAATTTTTGTCTCGTTAAGTCAAAATCTTTCCCGTAAAAACTACTTAACGTCAAACAATGTAAAACCGGGACAAAAACGTAGGTAATCAATTATTTATATATATTTAACGTTAAAATTCGAAAGTTGGAGCGTAGTGCCCCTTTAAGCTCCTCCTCAACAGTGCTGCCTGCAAAATTTCATCTTTTCTAAAATAGTGCTTAAGATATATTGCACATTGGTTTAAGAGCATAAACATGCATAGCTGTATGTAGTAAATACACAAGCCAGGTCAACTAACCGCGACAAACTAACCGCGAACAAAGTGACCGCGAACCAACGGTTTCGTCACAGTGATTTGGTCACTGATTTCATCATAGTGATTTTGTCACAAAGTGAGGGTTTGGGCAAGGTGGCTCTGGGGATAGTGAAATATGCTTATGATTGCTCTTCTCAACTAATCGGCGTCATTTGGTTCGCGGTCAGTTTGTTCGCGGTCAGTTGTCGTGGACCCGTAAACGTACACGAATAAGAGTTACAACCGAAATACTATTTCAAGTTAGGTAGATATCCTAATTCTAACGAAATTAAGTTTTTGCTGGCAACATTGTTGAGAGATCTCTTAATTAAACTTTGAATTAATGAAATATCTCGGAAACGATCGAGAAGTCGTAGAGAGCTAAAATTATATGATGAAGATATGTTTCAGCTGTTTCTCTTATCTTTTGCAATCCTATTGTACTGATGTGTTTAGAAGTTTTAATTTTTTTATCGTGTTGCCAACCATAATTTGTAATTTTAGGAAATTCGGGAGTTTGGACTCCGTATCGGACATTTGACGAAGTGAGCAAAATCCGTGAAGAATTGGAAAACCCCATGTTTCCTTTAAGTGGACTTCCAAACTCCCCCCCTTCGCCGTCAGCAAACCGTAATGGATTCCCATCGACTACCAGTAGCATCACGGAAGACTTTCGGTTGCCTGTGACATCACTTCTTGATAAAACCAGACACGAACAAACGGATGGAAACACGTGATCATTGAACCTCTCAATGAAGTGGCGGAGAATGCTAATTTGTCGTTTACTTATGAAGTTCCTGATCGCATAGCCTTGGTCAAAGTAGCAGTTTGATCTCGTTGTTTGGTTCTAGATAACGCACTGTACTACAAAATCTCACCTTAGTGGCTGTAAAACAGTTATAGGTTTAACTAGTAAAACTGGAAAAAATTGAACGTAATTGTCGAAGCATTGTAAACTTTTAAGCGGGTGCGGAATCATACTTTGGATAACGCCACTGTCGCTCTTTTGCGATTGGAGGAAATATGCGTCCAATGAAAAACTACAGCAATTATGCCACAGTGTTTATAGGTGGATATTAAAAATGTTTTGTCTCTGTGTTCTTTTTGATTTGCAGTGTTGAATTGAAGTTAGTGCGGTTTTCAGATATTAATTGACAAGGGCGATATAGATAGATTCTTCTTGTTGTGATGTTAGCCTTAAATGGCTTATGGCTTCTGTCTCGAAAACATCAAGGTCTCTTTCATAATTATCTTGTCGCTGCATAAATTGTTCTTTCAGTACTTGTATAGCTTGCTGCATTGTGTTTATTGTGAGCGGATAACGTGAGCAATATTTAAAAAAACAATCAAAATTTCCCACGTAAATCACTTTCGAAGCAATCATTTTTCTTGAAATAATCGAGAAAAACAAGCTTTGATGGTTTCACTAAGAATAATAGAGCCAAAGCAGTCGAAAACATTGTATGTGAAAAGCGATATTTCGACTGATTACTTAAGTCATTGCCAATCTTATTCAAAGACAATTCAGTAATTCTCTTTCAATAATATTGACAAAAACTTTAAGTAATTAGTCGAAACGTCTCTTTTAAAATAAAATGCTTACGACAGCTATGGTACTTTTATTCTCAGTGAAACTGTTTCTCAAGACAAATTTTTATGCTCCGAACTTGTGACTGATTTTTGAAAGCGATGATTGCTCCACCTTGTATGTATCGTATCTACAAAATCGTTATCAGGTGCCTCTTCGGAATGGATTCGATTTTCTGTGTTCCCCCGTTGAAAACACTGGCCAACAGAAAAATTTAGGCATATAAAGAAAAAGCGGATTAGGGGTACTTTAGAAGTGCTAAATCCAAAAATGATGTCAGTTTTGCCAAATTGGCTCTAGTTTTTGAGCTATTTCATGATTTTAGGTGCTTTTTTCCCCCAAAATTATGTTTTTGCCTCTAGAGGGCTCTGTATAGCCAATATGCTTCGGAGAGGAATTCTAAAAAATGCCACTTTTTATTCTGCATCAGTTAAAAAAAAATTTGGCGCAATGGAGTGATTTATGGGGCCTGAGTAATTAGCATTTTATGATTTTTGGGGCGAAATTCCGCCACCAAGTAGTGAAAACATAATTTGCATTATCTCAAGAAACATGTGGCCGATTTGAATGAAATTAGTGTTCATTTCTATGCTTTTGATGGTGAGGAATTTGTTTCTGCTTTCAGTTTGATAGATTTTTGAGACCAGTGGGCGTTAATTGCACTTTTATGCCATATGGAGCTACTTGACAAGCTCAATGATAATGCCTACAACCATATGTTGTATTGCAGCATCACGAGAGTGGTTACATTGTCTATTGGAAAAGTACAAAAGTACTACTTAGAAACTCTTGTGCCGCTGAGACATACGAGCACCAGGCAGCCCTTTCAACTGATATCATGTGAGAAGTGAAGGTTTGGTCATACACACATAAGAAACATACAACAATATAATACAGAATATACAACAAACAATTTTGTCCATCACTTGCACAACATGGCCTCTGCTACAAATAAAACAACAGGATTGTGATTGTATGTTTGTAGACAAAAAACACTACTGAGCATGAGGCCTTAAATCCAGTTTAATTCATTTGAAGAAAAGTTCTCTTGTATGATTTTCGTCTATAGCTTTGTTCAGCACTGTCACAGATCAATGTCTAACAATAGTCTGACATCATGTGGGCGTACCACCTGCCTGGGTATCTTTCTTCCATCATCTTAATATCTTGGTGGAACCTTTCCCCTAGTTCCTCGCTTACATCACCAAGATTTTCTGGGAAGTAGTCTAAATGGCTAAATAGATAACGTAGTTTGATGCTCATCCTTGAACCAAGAGCTTGAAAGTTTCTGAGCGTCACATCTACAAGATTCTGGTAGTTGTTTGCCTTTGTGTTACCTAGAAACTCTCGTACCACTGAGACATACGAGCACCAGGAAGCACTTTCAACTGCTGTCATGTGAGAAGTGAAGGCTTGGTCTTGGATCAATTTGCGAATTTGTGGTCCATCAAAAATTCCTGCTTTCATTTTTTCCATGCTGAGACCAGGAAACTTTTTGACAATATAATTAAAACAATCGCCATGTTTATCCAGAGCCTTCACAAATTGTTTCATCAGACCCAATTTTATGTGCAGTGGAGGTAAGATACTGCGGTTCCGACTAACTAGCTGCTCATTTATGATATTTTTATCACCCACAGCAAGATCTTCTCGCGCTGGCCAATCCTTCTTTACCCAATGCTGAGTACTTGCTCGACTGTCCCAGTAACAGAGAAAATAAGGATACTTAGTGTACCCTCCTTGCTGTCCCAACAAAAAAATTAACCATCTTAAAGTTCACACATATGGCTCAGTTATGCTTGCTGTAGCCCAATTTGTTCATTAGAAAATACAAAGTCATCTTCCACAGTAAAAAAAAACGAAGCAGAAGATCATCCCTGTTGCGATGGAATGTAATTTTAGTCCCCGAATCCAGTACACCATGTTCACCAAGACGAGATACTAAAAGTGCAGACGACTCTTTGGAAAGACTAAGATCACGCACCAGGTCGTTCAGTTGGACTTGACTAAAAGGTTAAGGGTTTGTGCTGAGTGAAGATGCTTCAGCCCCTATGCCGGTAGAGCTACAGTTACTACAGCTGCTATTACTAATTTCATTGTTTCCAGCAGTGTTTCATCTGCAGTGAGATCAGGTAAGAACGTGAAAACAGAAACTGGAACTTCAGTGCCATGTGGTATTGGTCGTTGTGCAGACTCTATATCAGGATAGTACCAATCTTTCTTCTTGCACTGATTCCATCCTGTCATATCTACCATGCAAAAATAACAATCTTCGTGGCATAGGCGTAGCCAGGATTTTTGATTGGAGGGGGCCCAAACCCTCAAAAATTCGGCTGCCTTCACCGAAATTGAGAGTGAATTTTGGGCCGAAATCGGAAATTCGAACGATTTTTCCGCCCGAAATCAGGTGATCTCCAAAAAAAAAAAAAAAGGTCTTCACCGAAATTGAGAGTGATTTTTCAGCCGAAAATCAGGTGATCTCCAAAAAAACAAAAAAAAAAGGTCTTCACCGAACTTGAGAGTGGTTTTTCGGCCGAAACCGTTAGCTTTACTGTTACTTTACTGTTTAATCCCTGTTATGTGCGCAATTACTGAAAATAATATGCAACTAAACATCGTCGGGCTATGTTGTCATAACTTTTTGTCGTTAGTGGAGTTTTTGATTGGGGGGCCCCCCCCCTGGCTACGCCTATGCTTCGGGGTGATTTTTGGGTTCCCGCCATACCATGGGAACCCCGAACCGCATGGAAGTAGCTTTACCTTGGTCCAACGGCGCAGCGTTTCTGCACATTGCTTGCAGACCTTATAAGGGGCCCAAGACTTGTCTTGGTCCCCTAACTTTATGCCAAAGTAGGCTTTGCAAGCACTTTTGGTGAAATCTCTCACGTTGAAGCGGTACTTTGCCGGCATAAATTCCCCAACAAATGTAGCAAAACACATCTGGACGGTTTCGACATTGTCTTCGTTTGGAACTCATTTCTACTGCTTCCTCACTAACAAAATCTGTTCTCTTATTAAAAATACTTAAGCTAAATTATGCTGTAAAGAAAAAGTGCTCGTTAATCTGCTTGTTCAGTTGATTGCAGTACAGAAATCTATTCTCCATTATATTTCTAAAATTCTACCATAAAATTTCATTTCTTACTAGCATCTCTTAAATTATGCTGTAAAGAAAAAGTGCTCGTTAATCTGCTTGTTCAGTTGACTGCAGTACAGAAATCTATTCTCCATTATATTTCTAAAATTCTACCATAAAATTTCATTTCTTACTAGCATCTCTTTTTGCTTTTTCAATAGACAATGTAACCACTCTCATGGTGCTGCAATACAACATATGGTTGTAGGCATTATCATTGAGCTTGTCAAGTAGCTCCATATGGCATAAAAGTGCAATTAACGCCCACTGGTCTCAAAAATCTATCAAACTGAAAGCAGAAACAAATTCCTCACCATCAAAAGCATAGAAATGAACACTAATTTCATTCAAATCGGTCACATGTTTCTTGAGATAATGTAAATTATGTTTCACCACTTGGTGGCGGAATTTCGCCCCAAAAATCATAAAATGCTAATTACTCAGGCCCCATAAATCACTCCATTGCGCCAAATTTTTTTTTACCTAATGCAGAATGAAAAGTGGCATTTTTTAAAATCACTCACTGAAGCACATCGGCTATAAGGCACCCTCTAGAGGCAAAAACATAATTTTGGGGGAAAAAAGCACCTAAAATCATGAAATAGCTCAAAAACTAGAGCCAATTTGGCATAACTGAGATCATTTTTGGGTTTCAGCATCCCCAACTCACCCTAAAAAGGCTCTAACATGTTGTCCCTTTTGAAAAAAGTTTTGTTTTGTTGGCCTGTGTAATCCTATCGAAAAACAATGTAGCAAAATTACTGTACTCAGTTTGTGATCGGTTACTTGGCCTACTATTACACAAAATTTAGTAGGGCAGCTAACTACCGTCGTGAATCTCTTTGAATCTCTTTTGAAAACATCATCAATTTTGTCACTGGACAATAGTAGCGTATCCAGGGGGGCTGTAGCTCCCCCCCCCCCCCTTATTAGCCTAAAACGTATGCAAAATACCTTGTTTTTAGCACCTTTGAGGCTGATTTTTGCACCAAAAAGGAAAATAGCTCCCCCAATGGTATTTGGGATGAGAATTGGTGAAGGACCTGGACCGGAAAAACGGGATCTCAGCCTGGATAAAGATCTTTGTTTTGGAGGTAACCTAAATTTGGACTGAAAAACCGTTTCAATTTCGGTGAAGACCTTTATTTTTTGTTTTTGCTTTTTGAAAGTCACCAAAATTTGGGCTTAATAACCACTGAAAATCTGAGTCAAGATCGTTTGATTTTGTTTCCAGCCTCCAAAGCAGCCCCTCCCCCAATGCAAATTCCTGGCTGCGTGCCTGCTGGACAGATCAATCGCGATTGGCTTACAAACTTTTTTTTTGAGACTTTGGAATACTTTTTATTGTCCGCCGTATCTTTTGAAATAAAACTACAGACCATCATTCTTACGAGACCAGCGGTGTTATTTGATAACAATATGATTCGCTTGTGCAGCCGTGATGGAAAGTCTTGCACACAATAATAATTACTTAAATACAGTGTAGATCCACAGAGACCTACGTCGTTAACCATAGACTTGTTACACAGGTTAACAGCATACTTACATGGTTGTATAAGTTACTGCAAGGACCTGAATTGGTTCATTTAGGTCTTTATAGAAAAAAATGTTCATTTTATTAATTTCAAATTGATTGTTTCTGAAACCGCTCAGTTGGTCGAGAGGTGACGCGTTTATCTCTGGAGCGGGAGGGCTGCGGTTCAAATCTCAGATAGTTCAATAGCTACATATATTAATAGCTACAAATACAGCTCAAATAGCTACAAATACAGCTACAAGCTCAGATAGCTACAAATGTTAAATGCTGTATCAGTATTGACTATCATTGGGTAATGGCAGAGGTGGAGTCGAGGACACAAGGCTCGAGGCCAAGGCCAAGGACACAAAAAAATCCGAGGCCAAGGACAGCCTTTTCGAGTACAGAACCTTTCGAGGCCAAGGACAGGAATGCTCGAGGCCAAGGACCAAGGACACAGGCGCTAGCGTTCTCCTAAAAAAAAAAGGTCTTCAAAAATGTTTTTCAGGCGATCTCCAATTCATTGGCGTACCCAAAATTTTTGATTAAGGAAGGCCTTAACCACAAATTACATGATATGACATCATCAAAATTTTTCCAAAAAGGCAGTTTTTGCGGGACAAAGACATCGTTGGATGAAAGATCTGAAATCGTTGTTGCCTGTTTGCACGTAACCAGGATTTTGCAAAGGGAGAGGGCTTAAACTAATAGTTGAAAAATGCAAATATCTAACTCTGGGAACGTGTTGAGAAAGCTAGTGTAACTCAAATGTATCACAGACGGGGGTTTGGGGGCGGGGCCCCCAGCCGCCGGAGGTTTTGGGGGTCTGAGGGCGAAGCCCCCAGCCGTTGGGCGATTTTTAGTAATTTTTTGGAAAAAAAAGCTATTTTAATGTCATTGGATCACATTTCGCGAGTGTTCAGAGCCATTTGAAAGCACTAGATTTTTGACATTTGAAAGCCAATTGAAAAAATCAAAATTGTTTATCCTCCTTTTACTTGCAATTTAAGTCCAAAACACGTTCAACATCTTGCATTTTGGAGTTAAATTATAATTGTTAGTGATTTGGTCCATGTAGGGGGAAGTAAGGTGCATTGTCTCTGGCTGCATTTTAGCAGTAAATAATAATCCACTCGAAGATTTTCCTTAGAGATTTTTGTTTTGTCATGAAAATAATCAGTTATAGGAGTACCTGTTCGCCAGGGGTCCAAAACCCTCAATTGAAGTTCAATGATTCGTTCAATCAGCATTTCCACGGCTAATTTTTTTTAAACTATTTTGTACGTAAAAGCCGGCGAGGTTGGAGGTGAAATACTGAATTGTCTTTGAAAAATGGTACAATAGATAGTTACTTCTACTAGCCATGTTATTGCCAGGCCGGATTTACATCGCGCTAGGCCCCTGGCACTTTAAAGATTTTCGCAGCATCTTTCTCGGAAATATAGGTGAAGACCAAAAAAATTCTACGATTTCAGCTTGGGACCCCTAGCTGGTACTGCGTCATATTATGGTAAATCCGGCCTTGATTAATGCATTACGTTCACAAAAAGGCTAGATGTGGGTCTGAGATAGCAACTTTTGAGACAAAACTATCCATTTCCTCCGGGTTATACGTTTAAATTGGCTGGCAAAAATTAAATTGAGTGGGACCCGGCGCCCCTGGTCTTCAATATTGTAAATTAGTTATACCGTTGTCAGCGAAAAATGCTAGAAAGAAACTGAAAAAATAATAGGCTTTTTTGTCACATTTTTGTCATTGGTGAAATTACAATTAGGGGGGCCCTGCCTCCCTTCCCTTGCCTACGCCTATGCTCCAACTGAAAAAAACAAAAAAGGTGTTCACAAATTTTCCGCGAGGTTTCTGGCGTTTTCCAACGAAATTTCAACTGTTCAAAAAATAGTGCTGTCCTCGAGCCGAAGACAGGGCAATTTTCGAGAACTTGAGGCTTCGAGGCCAAGGCCAAAGACTTGAGGCTTCGAGGCCAAGGCCAAGGACTTCAAAATGTGTCCTCGAGGCCAAGGACGTCCTCGAGGACTCCACCTCTGGGTAATGGCAGTGGTGATTTTGCTAATAACGTAAGATATATTTGACACTCACAAACTTTTTGTGGCTGTTTTATTAGTTTAAATAATCACAAAAACTCTTTTAGGTTACTTTTGGTAGTTTTGTACAACAATAACGAAATTCAAGAACAAAATTAAATCAAATATATCAAATTTTCATTGTACTCGCTTTAATATCTTCATGGATGCCGCAAGTTTTCGGGCCCCATCCCCTCTTTAAAGCGCCACGGGCACACACTTTAACGTCGCAACAGTGGCGAGCCATTGGTAACTTGTGTTAGGTTTGATTGACGCGGTAATCGAACCCAATCTACCGCACAAGATTTGCCATTGAAGCCAGAAGCGTCTGCCACTCGGCCATCTCGCCGGTCAAAAACAAAATCCTTTTTCATGACATTGTACATTTTATGACATCGTAGATCATAGACAGTAAATTAAAAGAATTTTTTAGACTCCATTCCACTCCTTCCATTAAAACCCACTCCAGTTCAGACTCCATTCCGTGTCGGAGCCGTGAAATAGCTTCAAAATATCACATAACCTTGCCTCGGCGATGCTTACCCTAGGTGACATTTAAAAATGAAAGTGATCTTGATCTTCAAGATCAAGTTCACACAAAAAATGTGATCTTGAAGATCAAGAACAAGAACGTGCCCATCTCGGGCCATAAGCAGCATGTGCAAAGGCACCACAGGAAAATTAGAAAATGAATAGAGAAAGAAATCTGTTAATACCGATGCCAAAGTACAAAATGAACATTTTCGATACTTAATTCATACCGGTAATTAGGTTTATTAAAAGCAACTGTAACTGTAACTCAGTGCCGTCGCTACGAGGGGCCAGGGGGGCCGTGAATTATGGAAAAAAGAATAATTACGTTCAAACATAATTCTCCTTGGCTGTTTCTCGAATCTTTGCAAAATTGTTGGCAGCCAAACATAAATCTGACGCAATATTCCGTCTTATTAACACGCGGTTACGGATGTGTCGCGGAAGAGGCATGTACGCTTGTAGAATGTTCAGGCGCGTCGCCAGCGGGGGCATAGGGGGCATTGCCCCCCGATTTTTATTTTTGCCCCCCCCCCCCCGATTTATTTCTTGACCCTCACTGTAGTTTTTCTTAGAAGTGAGCATCGCCCTCACAGTTAAAATAGTGGTAATTTTAACTTTTCCATCCCCTATCCTGACATCGATTCTATGTGATTGATTAATGCTTTAATAAGCTGAAGATGGCCCCTGGCCGAAATCGATTTTTTGTGAAAGTTTTTGTTAATATACCTTAGTTAAACATAGTTTTTGGCTGATTCTTTGTTTCCTTCATGCAACTGAGTATCCTGACATCTATATTACAATCTAGGGTACCGGTACGGTCCGCAGCACAATCTCGTGTCTTGGGTCAGGTTCAACAACAACAGCAAGTCAATTCAGCGCGGTATAATAAAGTACAGCTACCAGCAGTTTGTGTGTACTGTACAGTAGACGTGGCATCGTAGATAATGATGTCATATACAACAGCACTTATAGGCGAGGCCTTATTACAAGTCAGGTGTTGTGACTGTTAAAGGTAATGTACAGCAAGTCGGTGTTGGCTGTAAGTTGGTGATCAGTGGTATACGCATAGTACAAACCATCCGCAATATACCGTGCAATCAATAGTTACAGAATGGAAAATAGACTATCGCCAAATGCCTCCGGAAAAAAAGATATGAATTCGATCGATCTGTTGCACTTCTGGTCTGTGCAGCAAACGTAGGCTACGGGTAAGCAAACTTAGCAAAAGTGAGTTGAGTTGACAAGCCCATGTCTGGAAGTGGAAGGCCTTCGCTTAGCAACTCAAACCATACTGTGTTTTGATTGGGATCTTGTTCAGCAGTATGAGTAATCGATCTGAACAAACTCTGAGCTAACAGACAAACAGACTGCATTCCTCTCCCAAATCGGAATCCATTGATCAATTCTTTGATAGCCAGACTACGGGGAATTTTCTGACTTTCAGATTTGCAAGAAGTGTCCATTACCGTATAGTTCATTTAACTAAATCGATTAGTACCGGTAGCAAAACAAACTAAGCAGTGTTCTCGGCACTAGTAACGCCATTGATATCTGAGATTTTGAGTAAACTTTAGTTGCGTATAACTTAGTACCGTTTTGGTTGTTTGGTGCTGCTGTTTATTGATGATTCTTTTAGAGCAGTAATACAGTCGTGGTGCATTACCGATACAGTAATCAGTGGTGCCGATCCATATTGACCATTGGGGGATGATTTAAGGAATTAGTCTATTTTTTGATAATTTTGAACACTGGGAGGAGGGATGATACTCAAACCGGAGATTTTCGGAGCAAAGTTCATCGCTCATTTTCACCAATACCAGCAAGGAAGTCCGCAGAAACGTTTACTAAGGTTTGGAAGGAGTGCTGGTGGCAATTAAGAATTTTCAAACACAAAAGTTATGGTGAGACAGCCTTAAAGCCAGCTCGCTGTGAGCTCCCCAGCGGGGTCCAGAATCTTTAGCTTTTTCGAGGATAAAATGCATCGTTTAGTAAGATTGCAAGTTGTAACACCAAAGTTACACATCGTACCGATGCGAACTATTGGGAGGGATGCAGCAGAATTTCTTTTGGGGATGCCACCTCCTGGATCGGCACTTTCCTGTCTTAATGAAGTTATCGGCAACGCAGAAACAGAATAGGCATTCAAGTATAAATGCTAAACTGTTCATTTTTCTGCTTTTGCTTGTAATACACAATTGTATATTATTAGCTACAGTATTCATCATAAAGGTACCGATATTAAATTTTGCTCATATTTTTTCTGGAGTTTTCTGTCGTCAGTCGTTTCTAGCCGTTATGCTAGCTGTAATTAAGTTTAGTTAAATGAAAAGATTTACGCTATTTTTTCAGCAATTGTTGAGTTAGCGGATTTGTTAATGTTTCAATATGTCAGAGACAGTCTGCTTTCTGCATTTATTCAAAAATCATTCAAGGTAGTTTTTGATGCGCAGTTCTTAACTTTTCTTATTATTTAGATTAATTCTATATGTTTACCAACGCGATAGCCATAGAAATATGCCTAAAATTTTTGTTGCAAGTTTGTGTTTTGCTTTAAACAATGTGGTGTAATAACCGATATGATCCCATGCTGTTCTTATGTAAAAGACAAGGAAAATCATGCACGTTAGATTGGCATTAAAAAATAAATGTACGGTTTAGTAATCCTTTCATTGCAACCTAAGTAATTAGTATGCAAAAAAAAGCTGAAAATGGTTCTATGAACTTAATGAACGTCAAATAGCTGTATTACTCAAAGGCGAAACGAAATTTACAACCCCGCCACAGAAACAATCTATGCAACTCTTAAAATACTGCAATAATTTACCGTCAAAACTTTGCCCCCCCCCCGATTTTCAGCGTTGCCCCCCTAGATCTCGGTAACCTGGCGACGCCCCTGCCTTACAGAAATGTTCATTACGCTTCATAGCGATATCGTGATAATGAAGCAATTAACGCTGTAACTCGTGAATTAAAAATGGTAATGACTACTAACTTGGAAGCGTGGAAATGGTCAATTTTTAGATATTCTCTTAAAGCGGAAACGGTTAATTTTTAGGTCTTAATTTCATCAGTTAGGGTACCGCGGTGCAAAACGTCCACCGATTAAAGATCCACACTTTTTAAATAGTTTATCAAACACAAACCTAATCCCAATGAACAATTCTATGTGCGGCCAAAGTGGGCCCCATGTAGGCTACCCATATGGGCCCACTTGATTTTGTCTGTGGGAAAAAACTGGGCAGCCCATTAATTTATTGGGCAAACCCACCAACATCCCATGCTTTTACCTCTGTGATTTAACTGAGTAGCCCATTAATTTAGTAGGCAAACTCAACCGCATCCCATGCTTTTAGTGCTGGAGTTTGACTTGGTGGCTTCTTAATTTAGTCGGTAAACCCACCCGCATTTTATGCTTTAGTACTGTGGCTTAAACTTGACAAACCTACGTCAGCCCATACTATATAGTCCTCGACATCACAAGTGGTGTAAAACTGGAGCAACAATAATCACATTTGTACAAAAAACACTTAAATCATCAACAGTTTTGTTTTTTATTTCCACCAACTTCAAAAAATTACCAAAATCACGTACAACAACAATACATGGAAAAGCAAACACATTTTGAATTATATTTGAATATTTTGAATTATATTTGAATATGGGCTGGCGCTAATAATTGAATATGGCCGTTAATTTACTCCTCATTTTTTAACAAAGAATATTACGCAGCAATTTGACATAAGCGCTGATTAGACAATGACAAGCAATTTTCATTATCTAAGTCACACTCACAGGATTGTGAAAGCCAATAAGAAAGCAGACAAAACTGCACAAAACTGCTCTGCCACCAGACCCCCGTCTGTGATACGTTTCAGTTACACCAGTTTACTCAACGCATCTCCAAATTCAGACATTTTCACTTAGGGTTGGAGTTCTCTCCCTTCAGCAAAATCTTGGTTACGAAAAAAAACAGGCCACGGCTTCTAATCTTCCATTTTACAATGTTTTTGTCTCACAAAAAGTGTCTCTTTAGAAAAATTTTGATGACGTCATTGCATCTGATTTGTGGTTTGAGCCCCCCCAATCAAAAATCTTGGCTGCTTCTATGCCAAGTACAGAACAAATTATTTTTTATGATCTTAATAGGAACATCGCAAAATAATTTTTCTAATACCGTAGTCAAAAAATTTTTATAGTTAAATTTTCATTTTAAATTTTGAAACATTTTTGACATCATTATTCAATGAAAATGTTGAATTAGAGGTTAAATTCAAAATATTAAAAATAATTTTTTTTGTTCAAAATTTTAACATGATATTGAAATTTTTATGTTCTATACCAATTAAAATTAAATTTACAAAGATTAATACACGTCTTCAGAATCTAAATTTTATACTGTACAAAACTACAACAGTGATTAGAAAACATGAAATTTTGACTCGAATAAGAGTGGGAATAACGTGGGCGATCCAATATCCGAAAAGTTTAAGTTTTCTTCGTTTATTTATGTTACGACAAAACTAAATAGTTATTTTTGGGCTTTTAACAATCAGCGGACTTTATATTGAACGCTCAAAAAGATTTTGAATGAGCCCATTTAGACCCTTACTTAGCTCACTTAGGCCCCAGCAAAATAGCCCACGACTGGGGTACGAGTAGGAATAACGAGCGCACTCCAAATTCAAAAAGTTTCAATTTTCTTCGTTTATTTATGTTGTAACAAAATTGAATAGTTATTTTTAAGTTTTTAACAATCAACGGACTTTATATTAAACGCTCAAAAATATTTTGAAGGAGCCCACTTAGGTCCAAGTGCAGCCCACTTGAGCCCCAGCAGAATAGACAACAACTGGGGTACGAGTGGGAATAACGTGGGCACCCCAAAGACAAAAGTTTTCAATTATTTTCATTTCTTTTGTTGCAACAGAAACTAAATAATTATTTTTAACATGTAGACAGCCAACGAGGTATATATTAAACGCTCAAAAAAGATTTTGAAGGAGTCCACTTAGGCTCAAGCTAAGCCCACTCGGGCTCCAGGAAAATGGCGTACAAAAAGCCCAGTTGCCCATCTAAAACCTATATGGTGTCGACGTAGATATGTTCACTGGTATTGTTGAGTTAAACGTTTTCTTTCAACAAAAAGTTTTAAATATTATCAGAGTTTTTAAATATTGCATTGCGACTGTGATATTATTATCTCAAAGTATTGCAAAATATTGTTAATTTATCTTTTTTAATGAAATGAGGTTCCATTCTTGCAAACTCGATCAAGTCTTTGGAAAAAATTGAATTCTGGGGAAAGTGGCAAAGTGCCAATGCCTCCGCGGAACAATTTCAGTAAATTTTTCTCAGATGAATAGCAATTGCTGTGACTTTTATAGGAGATTACACAATTAGATTTTCAAAGCAATTTGAAAAAGAAAACACCGTAAAAGTTAGAACAACTTTAGTTATCCCACATTTTCCCAATCATAATTTTATTCAATTCTTTACGTTTCATTTCATGCCGTGATGTTTCTTCATAGTTTTGCATCTAATACCAATCAATTTATGAGGATATATCAGTTTCGGCCGCTAAAATATGCTTTGTAAAATTTAACATAAGTTTTTTAACTATAAAAAGTAACCTGAGCGTCCTAGCAGAGCCGTATTAAGGAGGAAAGCGTTGGAGGAATTTTCCCCAGATCCCTCCTTCAAAAAAAAAAAAAAAACAGCAACAAAAAAACACAAATTGTCGAAACGTAAAACTCAGAGTTTTTTTGCTTGTCTCAAAACAAAATCTTTGCAATATTCGCTTGTGTATTTTCAAAACAATAGCTGTCACTCCCAAGTAACTTTTTGTTAGTTGTAGCCGGCCAATGCTACATGTATATAACGTATTTAGTACAGTATATCATAGGCCATCCGTGGTAAATGCGTTGCATTTCAATACCGTATCACGCACATAATTTTTTCTGATTCCACATTCACATAGGCCCGGTCATGTTTTAGTATTAGCAACTTAAAAGTGATTGCGTCCGAACCCTTAGATCCCTTGCTGGCCCTGAATGATTTTAGTGTTTTGCTGTTTGCACCAGCCGCACTGCAAGTACTAGCAGAAATCAAAAAAAAAAAAAATACCTGCACTGCGTTTTGCCCCCTCATTCTCCGATTAGAGTTTTCACACAATACCATTGAAAATATGGTTTACTAAGATTTGGCTACCACATTATATTATTTTTCAAATAAAAAAAGGAAACGATTTGACAGGCCAAAGTTGTAGGCGTAGCCGAAGGGGGGCAGGGGGCCCGCCTCCACCTTATTGAAATGCCACCAATGATAAAAAGGATGACAACAAAGCTTATAGTTTTTTCAGTTTCTTTTAACATTTTCGCGTACAACATAGTAATTACCAATATATTAAGTTTGACGACCAAGGTGCCCGCCCCCCCCCCAATTCAAGTTTTTGTCAATAAATTTAAATGTATAACTCGGGAAAAAGTCAAGGTTTTTGTTCTGAACGTCGCAACCTTTGGCCTTCATCTAACCTTTTTATAAACTTAATGCAATAACATGATTAATTGATTACTGTAGTAACCATGTAATATACCAACTTTAAATAACAATCCATCTCCACCTCGCCAGTTTTTACGAGTCAAAACAAATAAATAAAAAAAATAGCCAGGGAGAATGTTTATTAAACAAATTATTGAATGTGAATTAAAAGGACCCGGGCAGTACATATAATTCTAAAACTGATTGTACACGTAATCCTAAACTCGTTATTTTCAGGAAAAGCAAGATCTCCAAGGAAAATAAATCTTCAAGTAAATTATTACTTACTTCTAGATATACTGCAGAAGCTAATGCAGCTTGCTTCCTTGAAAGGGCCTAGTCAATTACAAAATTTATCCTTTTAGACTTTTGTTCTGTTTATCCTCCAATCCTCACCCTTTAGCAACATCCTGTTTACGCACTAACCCAGGTTCCAGGCAACAGATCTTCCATTCTAAGATATTTTTGTCCCTTGTAAAGTTCTTTCTTTTGAAAATTTTGGATGACGTCATACTGCAAGTGACTCGGGGATTGATGCCTCCATCCCCCCCCAGTCAAAAATCCAGACTACGCCTATGCCAGAATTCAAGAATTTTTTATGTTTAGTTACTTTCATTTGAACCAATCAAAAAACAATGTTGCCCTCAAGCCGAGAACAGGAAATTATTGAGGACTTGTACGGTTCGAGACCAAGGACTTCAAAATGTGTCCTCGAGGACTCCACTTCTGCTCGGTACCGCGGCCATCGAGGGCCAGCAAAAAAGGCTGAGCTTTGTCTAGAAAAGATGTTCATGTAAAATTGCTAACCCAAAATTTCGATTCACAGCAACTATATGAAGGACCTTGTTTGTCTGCAGCACCTACTTTTGGCAAAAAAATGAGATCTTAAAGTCCCCCAAACCATTTTTGGTCTACCTATGTTTTTGATCGGAAATTAATACTCAGAGCAACTGAACGCTTTTTTAATTTTTCTCTGCCGTTTGGCCCTTAGAGGCGTATTCAGTTACGTTACCGCTGCACGCAAAGCATTAAAAATGTTCTGAAGCATTTATTGATTAATCACGAACCGGAAATGGCTTAATTTCGAAGCAAGATTATGTTGCAGTTTATTTTGCCACCCTGATTTTCTTAAGTAACTGATCTAAGCTACCACACGTATTTTTTTTTTTTTGCTTTTTGCGAAAAAATTAGAGGACGAATTTTAATGCAGCAACGCAATATTGAATAAGTTTTGATTGGTTTTGTCGATACACTATCTAATATCTATGCGTGAAAGGAGTTTAAAGGGCATTTCCGCAGTAAGCTAGTACACTGTTTTCTTATGTGTAGGCATACCTGCTACTGCACAGTATTATTAATATTTAACTGCGTTATGTAGTTCTATTTACTAATAAGACCAATAGTGAGAAGGGTGCAGAAAAGTATTAAAATCTAAAACTTTTATACTGAAATTCATACCCTGGACATTTAATAATACCTTAGTTGGTTACAAAACATCAATAGACTGCTGAGTTTTAACCATGGATGTAAGAATTAAAACAATGCTTCAATTGTGTATAAGAACCAAAGAAGGGGAGTATAATCAGAAATTTATTAAGTGAGGAGGGGTGCTTAAACCCAAGGCTATGATTGTTTTCATCTTCTATTAGGGGTCTGTGGAAAGAGCCAACTATCCGCCGGAAGATAAATGGGGGATGGGGCGCCTCCCTTGCTGGGTAATTTTTGAGAGTTTTTTTTTTTATATAGCCATTTTTGCTTAATTTTTATGAAATTTCGCAAGTCTGCGGACTTCGACCTATTTGAAAAGAAAGCCGATTTGGAAGCTTTTTGACAGAATTAGATTAGGCCTACGTAACAGGCTACAGCCACTTCATCCCATTCCTTACCTTCTGGTCAAGTTCAAAACACGTGTAAAAGCACGCGTATAGTTTGTTTAAATGATCTAACTGGCCTGGCTTGGAGAGTGATCTTGAGTCCCTTTAGCCCCTCCCTCCGACGTTATACGCCTTTGAACCGAAGTCAGGTGATTGTAGCGCTTGCTCTCTTTCTTACGGTGCATCGTTAAGAAAGACTTATAAACAGAGATGGAGTTGAGGACCCAACGTTCGAGGCCTAGTCTAAGAACTCAACTAAAAATTCAAGGCCTAGGACTTTTTGAGGACAATCGCTTTCGAGGACAACAAAAGAGTTTTTTTAAATTAAGTTTGGTGCATTTTCAATCAATTGAACGCGAAAGTGCTACAGGATACTGTATTTTTGTGAACGGAGAGTGACATTTTTGCCCCAGTTTCTGTTTTTTCTTGATTAATTTTTTCAAAAAACAGCATTTTCTTCAAACAAACTTGACGTTTTGTTAAAATTGTTCTCAAATACTTCTGAAAGTTTGAAATTGCTATAGTAACAAACAGTAGCGTACGCAGGATTTTGAAAAGGGGGGGGCCAGAAACTTCAGAAATTTTGAGAGGAACATAGATCAGAATTTGAAATTGTCGCACTCAAATTTCATCTCATTTTTCGCCCAAAATCAGGTGAAGAGCAAAAAAAAAAGGTCTTCACTCAAATTTCGTCCCATTTTTCGCCCAAAACCAGTTTTTCGCCATTTCGTCAAAATTTCGTCCCATTTTTCGCCATGGCCCAATGGCCTCCCCCCAAAATACGCCCCTGGCAACAAAAAGTTTGCTGATTTTGAGATTTGCCAAGATCGCTCTCCTCAATTGAAGCATTTTTTGACCAATATTGAACTTGAATGACGTGGTAAAACATTCTTGTCGCGTAACCACTTTGACTGAGAGTTTTTATGCCTCAGTATCAAAAAAAAATCGTGTACAAAGATTGAACTACCGGTGACGTCATCGCAACATTGGCCTCAAGGACGTCCTTGAGGACACATTTTCAAGTCCTTGGCCTTGGTTTTGAAGGTCAAGTTCTCGAAAATTGCTCTGTCCTCGGCTGGAGGATAGCACTATTTTTGAACCGTTGAAATTTCGTCGGAAAACGCCAGAAACCTTGCGGAAAATCTGCAAAGACCTATTTTTTTGGTTTCCTCCAGCAGAGATTGCCTGAAAAAAAATTTTTGAAGACCTTTTTTGCCTGAAAAAATTTTTTGAAAACCTTTTTTTTTTTGAGAACACTTGCGTCTGTGTCCGTAGTCCTTGGCCTTGGCCTCGAGAGGGTCTGTCCTTGCTCCTTGGCCTTGAAATTTTTTGGTGTTCTTGGCCTTGGCCTCGAGCCTTGTGTCCTCGACTCCATGATTTTTGTATTAGGAATTCGAGAGGGGGGGAATAGGAGACAATTTTGCCCTTCTCCGCGTTCAAGGTGATTTGGTCAAATTGTTCGAGCAAAATAGAGCAACATGTCGAAAAGAAGCAAAATCCACAAGAAAGTTTGATCAATTTTCAATTGCTCATCGATGTTTGACAAGATTTCAAGATGCTTAACCTATTTTTGCCCATAACGACGAGATGCAAAAATGCCCCTCTCTCGTTTTTTCAGAATGAATTCCTTAAGAAATGGGCTTTTTTCTTACGTCAAGTTTATTCACGAAAAATAACCTCTGAAAATTTAAAGTTACTTAGGCAGAAGAAAGTTTTCCAGTTTTGAGGTTTGCCAAAGTCAAATGAAATCTTCTATTGCACTTGGTGTACCACGCCGAAGCGTGTAGAGAGTTGGCGGGGCCCATCACCGCGTCATCGCGCCAGGGCACCACAGCTCTTTTTGAAGTAATATGGCAACGTTGGCGAGCCGTTGGCAACACTGTGACCGATTTGATCGGCCCGAGAATTAAACCTCAGACCTTCCGCTCCAGAGACAAACGCGTTACCGCTTGACTAACTAGCCGGTGTTTGCTGAAGTCACTCAAAAATCTGAAAATTTTTGGCCTATTCTGTAACTCTAATGATGTCACAAGACGTTTTTGTGACGTTCTGCCTTACACTTTTTATGATCCAGTATCAAAAACAAACCTATGAGCAAAATTTGCTAAAGGCCATCTAAAGTCCACAAAGCAACGCCCTTAAAATGTAATAAAAAAATATTACTAATCGAATGCTGAAAACCCGGTTTAGATACACGTTCTCACTTTCAAAAAAATGAATAGCCATTATTTACTCGGGATTACCTTTCACGTTTTTAAAAAATGACATGCGTCATCAGACCCAAGAGTTTGATGGCATTGACTAGTTTATTGTTGCAGAGGATAGGCGATTTTGGAAAGGCATGTGATTGTAGCTAGCAAGTTAAAAAGTGTTGCGCAAAATAGGCGTAATTAGCTCAAAGTAGTTTCATTGCTAAGTTCGGAAGTGACTATCAGTAGCATTCAGTTTTTACTATCGGTATTGAACAGCAGTTTTACAACCAGTAACGACTCTATCATTGTAGATTCCAACTCTATACTCCAACAGTACAACAGTTTTCGTATTCTATTTGGCATATCCGTATCCAATACCGGTAGGCTACCATAGTGTGAAAAAGATTTTTGACACAAGAAGAAACTATTGAAAACTTATTATTATGTAAAAATATTTTACCCTTCTAATACCAGTAAGCTAATGTAGTTTAGTGCGTAGGATTAGGAATATACCGGTACAGATACTGTACAGTAGAAATGGTACCAGAATCAGATAGGTACTGGTAGCCTGGTTTGGTTTGTGTTTCAGTAAATACTTTACTCCTGGCAATGTATTAGGCTAGACTAATCTGCTTGGCCTTAAATCATTTTCAGTCCTTTCGCTGCAGAAACTGACTCAGAAGTGCTCAAAACATGTTAATTTCCTTATTTGCAAAAGCCATAGCCCCTGGCTACGTTACTGTATTCAATGGCTCAGATCAATTTAACATAGCTATGACATGGTCGGAATGCTAAACGGAGACTAAATGCTTCACATACAGTACGATGACTAGGTCCATCGGCGTAGCCAGGAGGGCCCAGGGGGCCCGGCCCCCCCCAATTGAAATGCTACCAATGATAACAATGTCACAAAAAATATTATTGTTTCTTCAGTTTCTTTTAGCATCTTTGCGCACAACAGTACAAGCGTACAACAGTAATTAACAATAATATTGACAACCAGGGGGCCCTGGTCCCTTCAATTCAATTTAATTTTTGCCAATCAACTCAAATGGGTCCCTACAATAATATTTAAATGGGCCCATACAATAATATTGATCCAGGGGGCCTGGGTCCCTCAGCTTAATTTTTACCGTCCAACTCAAATGGGCTCCCTACAATAATATTTAAATGGCCCCCAATTTAAATGGGCCCGCAGCAATACTATTGATCCAGGGGGCCCCAGGCCCCTTCAATTTAATTTTTGCCAACCAATTCAAATGGTCCCCCTACAATAATATTTAAATGGGCCCCCTACAATAATATTGATCCAGGGGGCCCAGGCCCTCTAATTTAATTTTTGCCAACCAATTTAAATGGACCCTTCACAATAGTATCTAAATAGCCCCCTATTTAAATGGGCCCCCAACCATAATATTGATCCAGGGGGCCCGGGCCCCTCAATTTAATTGTTGCCAACCAATTTAAATGGGCCCCTTCAATAATATTTAAATGGTCCCCAATTTAAATGCCCCCCTAACAATAACATTGATTCAGGGGGCCGGAGACCCCACAATGTAAAGTTTGCCAACCAATTTAATCGTATAACCCGAGTGAAATCAAGGGTGTTTATCCTAAAAGTTGCTAACTGAGGCCCTCATGTACCCTTTTTATAAACGTAATGCAATGACCAGTGACAGATTTAACAAATGGCAATGTGCCGGAGGCCCCGCGCTCACATAAGAATTTTTTTGGTCTTCACTTGTATTTGGTAGGAAAATATCGCAAAAATCCCAATGTATCAGGGGCCCAACACAATGTAAATCCGGCCCGGGCAATAGCATGATTTACAGGCGTAACCATCTATTCTACATTTTTCAGTAACAATTGACCTCCACCCAGGGCCTCAGAAAGGAAATTTTCTAGGGGATGCGAAGGTCGATACCGGGCCCCCAAATCTTATTGGCCCCCAAGCCTTATATTGGGGCCCATGTCGTTAAATCTTTTTTTGTTCGATGGTTGTAGATCTTCATTTAAAAGCGAGGGGATAACAATATTCGCATACAGTTAGGACCTATGAAAAACACAACTAGACATAAAATTGGTTTAAATTCAGCTAGAGGGTCTGGGGGAGCGCTGTGACCTCCCCCAGCGGGGTCCCGGGCGGAGCCCCAGAAGCTTTAGAAGTTTTTATGTTTCTCGAGGGTAAAATGCAGCATTTGATCAACATCCCAGCACCAAACTTGCTTAAATTGATAAGCAGAAAACGTGATATACATGAAAGAAAGTATGTGAAGCGAGGAATGATGACATTGACACAATATTATTCAATATAATGACTTTAATACTGCAAATCCATATATTTTACTGATAAAAGTTTTAAGAAGTCATCTGCAATCATAGACTTCACAAACCCAAATACCTATTAAATTCATACTGATAGAGTGAGTCAGAGTTGTAAATCGGGCCGGGCTTTTCAGGTCGGGTTCGGGACGGGTTCAGGTCGGGTTCAGGCCTAAAGTTGACAAAGATTTCGGGCTTAATTCGGGCTTGAGACATACTTTTTGTCTTAAGTGTACAAAAATATAATCAAAATAACTTGGCAACATTGATAAATTTTTCAAATCTAACTTAACTTTCGGGTTTTTCGGGCATGATTTGGGCTTCAAATTAGTTTTCGGGTTTGGGCCGGATTCGGGCCTGAACTAGTCAGCCCGTTTTCAACTCTGGAGTGAGTTACTTAATGATAGTAATATAGTATGACAACGCTGACTCCGCTTTCTAAGGTTGAAATGCTTTTGGATCTCTGAAAATGTGGGCCCTCGTACATTGTTATACCGTAGAATTAGGGCTCTCAAGTCAGAAAAATGTAACAAAACGTTAATTTCGGTGCAAGTGGATGATTTTTGATACATTTTCTTTTTTTTTTAATTAAATCGGCCACTATTGGATGTCCTAAAGGCTGTGTAGCAAAAATAGCGACCAATTAGCGGTAGTGAATAGGCTGACCGATATTTTTCCTGTAGGCAAGTTTGATTACGGTGCTATGATGCGATACCAAAACTTAACGCAAAAACGTGAATTCTTCCGGGCCCCCTAGGCCCGGGTACGATGAACCCCCTCTCGCAGGCCCTGCCTCCACCTCGCCAGTTTTTATGCAACAAAATACTTTTGAAAAAAATTAGCTACCGCAAGGGGAATGCTCATTGAACAAATTTTTGAATTGAGAGGGCCTGGGCCCCCTGGCCGTATATGTACTCCTACAACTGGTTGTTTTTATCACAAAACAATAATCTCTAAGGAAAATTTTCGAGTGGATTGTTATTAGATTAGATTAGATCTGCTGAAATATTGCAGGCGGCAATGTACTTTTACTTCCCCCTAAGTGGGCCAAATTACTTACAAAATTTAACCCCAAAATGCAAGATTTTAAACGTGTTTTGAATTTAAATAGCAAGCAAAAGAAAGACTGAACAACTTAATTTTTTCCTAATAAGTATATTAAGATGTTTTTTGACGTTTGCAGGCCAGAGTTTTAATATTTAATTGTTTTGCGTGCTTCTGGCCTAAAGGCTACCAGCTCGGAAGCGTAGGGAAGAGCCACCAGAACGGCGACTACTTAAAACAAGCAATGCTAGACAATTTTTCGCATTGCTTGTTTTAAGTAGTCGCCGTTCTGGTGGCTCTTCCCTACGCTTCCAAGCTGGTAGCCTTTAGGCCAGAAGCAAGCAAAACAATTAAATATTAATTTTTTCACTTGGCTTTCAAAGGTTAAAAATCTTGTACGTTCAAATGGCTCTGAATACGTGAGAAATGTGATCCAATAGCGTTAAAACAGCTTTTTTTCAAAAAAGCTACAAAAAATCGCCCAGTTGCTGGGGGCTTCGCCGCCAGACCCTTATAGCCTCCAGCGGCTAGGGGCTGCGCCCCCACACCCTTGTCAATGATACTTTTGAATTACAGTAAACTTCTTTTCTCAACACGTCTGCCAATTTTCACATTTTAACTATTGGCTTTAGCCCTACTCTTTGAACGAGTTCCTAGTTACGTGCCAACACCAGGCCACGGCTTTTGATCTTCCATTCTACGATATCTTTGCTCCCACAAAAATTTCCTCTTTCGAAGTTCTTGATGACGTCATTGCATGTGATTTACGGTTTGGCTCCCCCCCCAATCAAAAATCCTGGCTAAGCCTATGACTAGGTCAATAGTCATATGGTGCAGCAAAGTGGCCTACTCACAAAATATAAACTAATTAAGTGGTATGTAACGAATAAATAGTGTATTGTATATTCGTACTTTTACAAGTTCATGTTTATTGCCTGGTTTTTGATTCTGGTACCAGATCACTGCACTTTCATAACAAAAAAAGTGCTTATTCTCAAAAGAACCGTTCCAATAAAAAACGCTTTTGTGGCATCAGTATTTTTTTTTTTGAAAAAAAATTGAATCTTACGCAATTATTTTACAACTCAGCACATTTTTTGCCTGACTCAGCAACAAGCAGGCACGAAAAACAAAAACCGGGCCCCAAAAGTAGTCATGTAGAAACGCTATATTAGGTCAAACAACTACACCAAAAGTTGATAACCATTATTATGAACAACACTAATGTGTGAATCGACTTGACGATTATAATAGACATGCGCGAGTAATTTAGGCAAAGTAAATCAAACTCGTCAACAAGTAAGTGAGACAGTTTTGCTGTAAATTATGATACTATGACGCAGAGATGGAGTCCTCGAGGACACATTTTCAAGTCCTTGGCCTCGAAGCCTCAAGTCCTCGAAAATTGCCCTGTCCTCAGTTCGAGGACAGCACTATATTTGAACCGTTGAAATTTCGTTGGAAAACGCCAGAAACCTTGTGGAAAATCTGCAAATACCTTTTTTTGGTTTTCTCAAGTAGAGATCGTCTGAAAAAAATTTTTGAAGACCTTTTTTTACCTGAAAAAATTTTTGAAAACCTTGTTTTTTTGAGAACACTTGCGCCTGTGTCCTTGGTCCTTGGCCTTGGCCTCAAGAGGGTCTGTGCTTGGCCTTGGCCTCGAAATTTTTTGGTGTCCTTGGCCTTGGCCTGGAGTGTTGTGCCCTCGACTCCACCTCTGCTATGACGATTTGTTTAAGTTTTTTTTTGCGTTTACGTAGATATTTCCTTTTCGTCACCGTCAATTATTAGAAATATTTTATTGTGTTGTTTTGTTTAACATGGACCAAATGTTAAGAAAGGAATATCGGATTATTTTGCCAATCACAGTTGAGGAATACCAAATTGCTCATCTGTGGACTGTGATGGAATGGAGCAAAAATAACACTGGAGGCGGAGAAGGCATTGAAGTGGTAATAAATGAACCATATGAGGAAAGTGGAGAAAAAGGACAGTACACCCACAAAGTTTATCATTTGCAATCAAAAGTTCCGAGATTTATCAGAATGCTTGCTCCGAAAGGCTCTCTGGAACTTCATGAAAAAGCAAAGAATTCTTATCCACACTGCAATACAGAGATCTCCAACCCAGACTACATGAAGGATAAATTTGCAATCGTCGTCGATTCTTTGTATTTATCTGATTTTGGTGAACGTGAAAATGTTCATAACTTACCAGAAGAAGATTGGAGAAATACGGAAGTGGTTCGAATTGACATCGTAAACGATCCCATTAGCAATAGTGATTATAATCAGGAGTTTGATCCTTCTCTGTTCGTATCTAAAAAGACGGGCCGAGGTCCATTTGGTCCAAATTGGATTGAAAAAATGAAGGTTGAAAAGCAACAAGGAAATCCTGTAGCGTACATGTGCGCTTACAAGCTGGTAACGTGCAATTTCCAGTGGTTTGGATTGAAAGACAAAGTAGAAAAACTGATTTACATAGCGGCTAGACGTTTCTTTACGCTACTCAATCGTCAAGTTGTTTGCTCGATGGAGAGCTGGTATGGGATGACTATGGACAAAATACGAGAGCTCGAAGATAAAACCAAAAAGGAGCTAGATGAAATGAGACAAAATGGAAGCGTGAGAGGATTAGAAATCCCGAATTAACCTTTAAAGCTTTATTAGTTGTTTCTACTTGTTACTCTATGCTATATCCTATTATGCATGCAATTTATTACTTCATTTAACTTGTTTCATGCCCATCTTACACGTCCACACTCCACTTGCTCATTAATCGATCAAATGTTTGTTCAATAGACAAATCTTTGTTTATACTGTAGACTCGTAAAAAGGGCGTGTAATCGTCGTTTATACTGTTCACTAGTCAACCTCCTTTCGTATGAGAATATTCAGAATATTTCAAATTTTAGCAGTCTTTGAGCGACATTTTGATAACCTTTATATCTAATTATTAAGCAGTAAAACTGACTTGAAATTCTTATCTCGCCTGGAAATTTTAAAAATTGTACCTTTCCAATACCGTAAAGATTTATTGTAGCTTTTTTTGGGATTATATTTTATAATGTTGCGATCAACAGCGATTTCTTACCACAAGAGAACAACAACAATTGTTGTTTGTAAGTTGAATTGTTTTTGGCTAGTGTTATTTCCCAAAATACGATAAACTTTGCAAAGTTGGGTAAAATTTCAATCAAAACAAAAATTGTATGCGGTATTTTGCAAATGCATTTTTTTGCTCTAAAAGAAAAGTTTTAACTTTAAACAGATCTAATGATGTGCGTGTATGAGTATTTAGCATGTAAATAATTCTTTAGCCGATTGCCATATTGCCCAAAGTACAAATTTAAAAACTTCCAAATTGGTTCAATTAGCGCAAAAACAATCTTAAATATAGATAGGCCTGTAAAGGAATATAGATAGGCCTGTAAAATATAGCTGATAATTTAAGAAAAAAAATTGCCAGCATTTTCCCTTCCGTTATACGATTTTTCATTAGTTGTTGCTTTGTTCTTTCATACATAAAACAAAGTCGTATTTTTTGTGTTGATTTAACTGCAAAGCATATTGGTAAAACGTATGTTTCAAAATTACACTCTTTTTGTTTTCTAAGAACAATTTTATAAGAAAGCAAGAAATATTTTTGCTCTAAATTTAAGAGCAATGTCAGCCTCGACATATGAAAAATAATTAAGATCATGCTGGGCTAAATTTTCAAATCCAAAAATCGATTTCTGTCAAACAAGACTTTAACGTAACTATATAACTGGTTTTAGCAACCGCAGTCAATTGACTGTGCTGTTTTGTTCTCGCATTGTTGACAATCGATAGAAATTGCTCCTCTTACGCTTTCCAGTTGAGAACAAATTATAGGAACAAACGATACTGAAAATTTTTGAAAATTTAAGAAGAACTAGCCTCAACCCAAAACGTACAGGTTCACACAAAAAAGAGTATAATATAACAATTCTGTGTCATGACTTCGTAGTACTGCGCAATATAATACTTCTCGTTTATTCAGAAAAATGTGTTATGAAAAAATAAACTAAAATAAAAATACCCCTTTTAGTATAGTTCTTTCAAGTTATTCTTCCATGGTCATAATATGAGCTAATGGATTCTTATTATCTATAACCGACCTACGACATAAGGGCGCAGACAAAAGGGCACAGGACATAAGGTCGCAGACATAAGGTCGTAGACATAAGGGCACAGAGACGTAAATCTTTAATTTGCACTAACATTTTTGTGCTTCGGAAATACTTATGTAATCAACCAAACGAATTTGATTAATGAGTATTTATTTAACTTTTGAAAGAAGTTTGTTAAACTCGCTTCCTGCCTTCAGTTCTCAATTATCGCACAAAGCACTACCCTTAAACTGTTTTTAGGTCGCCGTGCACTAATCTTAAACCTTTTAAAAGAACTGTTTATTTTTAAATGAGTTTATTTGATTTGAGTAACCACGTCAGCTGTTGTTTTCAAAAGCAATCGTTCTATGGTTTTACTGTTTTCAAACGCTGTCATTTAACGGTTGCATTATTCTGTTAAGCAAACAATTATAATAATTAGTCTTTGGTTCCACTGCAAAGCAAAATCAAATCTTTCATTTTCTCGCTCTATTACGCCGAAGGCGTTTTAACACGAAAATGTTGGCACAGATTGCAGATTTACGTATCTGTGCCCTTATGTCCTTGCGCCCTTGTGTCCTGCACCCTTATATCGGCTTTCGTCTATAACCGTTTGAGTTTTAGTTCTCTTTAAGTTAGATTTACTAAACTTTCAACTAATTCATGAAGATCCCAACAACAGTTTGGTGAGCGATGATTATTGGCTTAGAAGTTTGATAAAGGAGGTCGCAGTTTTGCTCCGTGTAGAAGGAGTCGGATTAATAGGCCATGGAAGAGGCTTCGACAAAAAAAAAAACTGAATCGCTCAAAAAAAATTATTGCCAATGGGACAGAGTCATAATGGCCAAAAAAATGTGACAGATTATTTAGAGTGAGTTACAACTATTATCTTAAAACTAGGCTTGCCATATTTTTAAGTCAGAAAAACAGGGCAGCCCTAGAAAAAATCGGAATTACCCGGTGTTTGAGGTGGACACCAAAAGATGTTCAACTCAGGGAAAACGAAATTGTTTGTGGTTTCGAGACGCAGATCGAAAAAGATATTGAAGATTCAAGACAAATAATAAAGATTTAAAAATAAAGGTGTTACCCTCGAGAAGCCACAATTTTTCGTGGGTTTTGACAGACTCAAGTTTATCAAAAATTTTATTTTTCCCGCTTCTAGGAGTAAAAACTAAAGAAAAGGTTTTCAATTCGTCAATCCACAAATTTCTGCAGGTTTTGTCAGGTTTAAGTTGATCAAACGTTTAAACTTTGCGGATTTTTAGGCGAAGACCAAAAAAAGAAAAAAAATGGGACAAAATGGTCAGCAGGGCTGGACACCGGGACAACGCCTAAAAAACGCGAATGTCACGGCTAAAACGGAACTTATGGTAAAAACGTACACAAAACCGCTTAAAAAGGTAATGCTTTTAATGTTGACTTCAAGCAGCGCAACTTTAAATGCAGTGGCCTACGAATTTTCAGTGCTTAGTTTTTCCGACAAGAAATGGAATCGGTGTCACTGCAATACGCGAAAAGAAGTACTGTGGGATTAGAAATTTTAGAATGTTTGAAGAAAATGTCAGTAAAGCAACTCGGTCGGTGCAATAAAATGCAATTATGCAATATAAAAAGAAACGTAAAGCTGTTATTTACGTTTGCAATATTTTACAGGTAGCAATATATTTTCGCAATCAATTGGTGTCGACATGAACAGTGATCTAATGTCAGCCAGCACTTACAGGGCTGCAAACTAAAAAAAAACTCTGTTGTTTTGCCAAACTCGAACTTGAACAAGAAAAAAATAAATTTTCTGAAGTCAAACTTGACGAGTTTATTGAAAAGAAGTTTAAAGATTAAAAAATTGTCGGAAAGAATATTTATTGTAGATTATTGTTGCCGTATACAATAAATTGAGATTGCGTTCACTGTTTGTGTCGTCGCGACTTAGAAAAACAACAAAGATACAAAATGAGATAGATTAAGTCGAAAATTAAATTTAGTAACTTTGTCAGTCTGAACTCGAACTCAAAAACTTGATGTTTTTGCGAATTTGAGCTCGAAAAATTCAAATTAGAAAACTTGATCCAGCCGAAATAGGCTGAACTCGAACTTGAACTCGAAGGAAAATCGATAAGTTTGCAGTTCTGCATGCAATCAAGATAATAAAGGACAGAGTAAAACAAAAAATGTATATGAAAAGTTGATTGGTGGTACAGAACTTGAGAATTGCTTTAATTAAAATATTTTGTCTTCGTAGCAGCTTTTCGTCTAAAAGTCGTCTGGAAGAATTGTTAGAATGGAGAGTGCAGGAAAAGGAGCGGCTATTTATAGGACAAAGCCGAGCAGAGATTGGCTAAAAAAGGACCGATAAGAGTAGTCATTAAATTCTTCTGTCCGCAAAAGGCGGAATTGGAAGTTTTGATGTAAGTTGCTTCAAGAGCAGATAGGTGGAAAAAAGAGCGGTCTTGGGCTAGAATAGAAAATCTACTTTCATCATAATGTTGAACGCAGACAGGATTTTGTAAAAGGTGAAGTTCAAGAGCTGAATTAAAAGCGAGAGACTGGATTTTAGACTGGGTGGAAGATTTACTGTGATGGGCAGAAATGTGAGTTTCAGGGAAGAAGATTGTACATTACTATCCGGAGACTTCCCGATTTTTTGGATCAAGCATTCTTGGTCGCTACGACCCAAAGGGTTTAGGTCGTAGCAACCAAAAATTTTTGACCCAAAAAATTTGGGTTGATCGCGTCTGTATCCAAAATTTTAGGGTCGTGTTTGAATACTTTTTTTGGGTTGTTTTGGGCCAAAAATTTTAACAGTGTAATGGAATGAGATTCAAGAAGTGATTGGAAATGATATAAACCATACTAAATAGCCCTATCACCTATCCCTGAGCTAAAATTTATTTTAAGCATTTTTCTACAAATGATCAAATTTGATTGCTTATTTTTGATCGTTCTTTAATGTTTTTACAAAATTGTGAGTTACAAGTTTATTTTTGACAAATTAACCGCCCCCTAAACATAGGCGTAGCCAGGGGGGGCCCAGGGGGCCCGGGCCCCCCCCCCCAATCAAAATACCACTAACGACAAAAAGTTATGACAACGTAGCTTGGCGATGTTTAGTTGCAGTTTTTTTTTCAGTAATTACGCTCATAACAGTAATTAACAATAATATTAATGACAACAAGTGAGTCCCGGGGCCCCCAACTAACAACCAGGGGGCCCTTACAACTAGGGGGCCCTGGAATCCTTAACCGACAACCAGGGGGTCCGGGACCCCTAACTGAAAACCAGGGGGCCCATAACTGACGACCAGGGGACCCAAGGGCCCCTGACTAATAACCAAGGGACCCTTCACCAACAACCAGGGGACCCCTTAACTGACAACCAGGGGGCCCCAGGCCCCTAACCGACAACCAGGGGGCCCCTAACCAACAACCAAGGGGGCCCCGGAGTGCCTAACTGACGACCAGAGAGCCCCGAGGCCTCTAATTAACAACCAGGGGGCCCCTAACCAACAACCAGGGGGCCCCGGAGCCCTAACCGACGACCAGGGGGCCCGGGGCCTCTAACTCACAACCAGGAAGCCCCAGGGCCCCTAACTAACAACCAGGGGGCCCCTAACCAACAACCAGGGGGCCAGGGGCCCCCGAACCGACAACGAGGGTCCCTGGGGCTCTCTTAACTGACGACCAGGAGGCCCCGGGGCCCCTAACTCACGACCAGGGAGCCCCAAGGCCTTTAATTAACAACCAGGGGGCCATGGGTTCCTAACCGACAAGCAAGGGGTAATGGGGCCTCTAACTGGCAACCAGGGAGCCCAAGGGCCTCTGACTGACGACCAAGGTTCCCGGGCCAGGGGCCCCTTAATGCAAATTTTTAACAATTTATATGCAAAACCTGTGAGAAATCTAAGAGTTTTGACCTAAAAGTTGCCACCCCAGGCCCTCGTTTAACGTTATTATGAACTTAATTATTTACTGCTAAAGTATAGCAGGAGGCAATGTTCGTTACTTCCCCCTATAGACCAAATCACTTACAATTAAAGTTTTACACCATAATGCAAGATTCTAAGCGTGTTTTGAGATTTAATTGCAAAAAGAGGATTGAACAACTAAATTTTTTCGATTGGCTTTGAAATGTTAAAAATCTAGTTCTTTGAAATGGCTCTGAACTCGAGCAAAATGTGATCCAATGGGATTTAAATAGCTTTTTTTTCCAAAAACTTATAAAAATCGCCCAGCGGCTGGGGGCTTTGCCCCCAGACCCCCATAGCCACCGGCGGCTGGGGGCTCTGCCCCCAGGCCCCAGTCTGTGATACGTTTGAGTACACTAGCTTACTCAACACGTCTTCCAAGTTAAACTTTTACACTTTTTAACGATTAGTTTTCGCCCTCTCCCTCTACCAAAATCCTGGCTAAGTGCCATCAGGCTACGGCTTCAGATCTTCCATTGTACGATATCTTTGCCCCACAAAAAGTTCCTTTTTCGAAAATTTCTGATGACGTCATTGTGTGTGATTTGTGGTTTGGGCCCCCCCCAATCAAAAATCCTGGCTACGCCTATGCCCCTAAATCAACATTTATAAAGATACTTTAACTCATTTCTAGTCCTTTCACTGCAGAAACTGGTTCAGAAGCGCTAAAGACATTTCATTTCTTTATTTGCATAGGCCTATCCCCTGGCTACGCCACTGTATTCAATGTCTAATATCGAGTTAACACAGCTATGATATGGTCGGGGTGGTAAATGGAGATCAATGGAAACCAAATGTTTCACATGTTAACGATGATAAGGTCAGTACTCATATGATGCAAATGAACTAATTAAGTGGTGATGTAGCGAATAAATAGTGCATTGTATATTATTATCTTTTGCAAGTCCATTTTTAGGGCTAGGTTCTTGATTCTGGTACCAGTTTACTATTGAGTAATAACAAAAAAGTGCATATTTACAAAAGATCCGTTCCAGCAAAAAATGCTTTTGTGGTATCAGTGTACTTGGGAAGATAAAATTAACTATTTTTTTACGATTATTTTATAATTCAGCGCTTTCAGCACTTTTTTGCATGACTCAGTAATCAGCAGGCTCGGAAAATAAGAACCGTGCTTGAAGAGTGGTCATCTGGTCATTTAGAAACGATGTGTTACTGTAGACCAAACTACCACACCAAAAGCTAATAACATTATGCTCTCTAACATTAGTGTGTGAATCGACTTGATGATTTTTGCCAACGCGCGAAAGTGATTTAGGCAAAAATATTCAAAATTGTCAACAAATAAGTAAGGCAGTTTTGCTGCGAATTATAATGCTATAACGATTTCTTTGTTGTTTCTTCTTGCATTTACGTAGATATTTTCTTATTGCTACCGCAACTTATAAGAAATACTTTGTTGTGTTGTTTCGTTTAACATGGACCAAATGTTAAGAAAGGAATATCGGATTATTTTGCCAATCACAGTTGAGGAATACCAAATTGCTCATCTGTGGACTGTGATGGAATGGAGCAAAAATAACACTGGAGGCGGAGAAGGCATTGAAGTGGTAATAAATGAACCATATGAGGAAAGTGGAGAAAAAGGACAGTACACCCACAAAGTTTATCATTTGCAATCAAAAGTTCCGAGATTTATCAGAATGCTTGCTCCGAAAGGCTCTCTGGAACTTCATGAAAAAGCAAAGAATTCTTATCCACACTGCAATACAGAGATCTCCAACCCAGACTACATGAAGGATAAATTTGCAATCGTCGTCGATTCTTTGTATTTATCTGATTTTGGTGAACGTGAAAATGTTCATAACTTACCTGAAGAAGATTGGAGAAACACGGAAGTGGTTCGAATTGACATCGTAAACGATCCCATTAGCAATAATGATTACAATCAGGAGTTTGATCCTTCTCTGTTCGTATCTAAAAAGACGGGCCGAGGTCCATTTGGTCCAAATTGGATTGAAAAAATGAAGGTTGAAAAGCAACAAGGAAATCCTGTAGCGTACATGTGCGCTTACAAGACAGTGTCGTGCAATTTCCAGTGGTTCGGATTGAAAGACAGAGTTGAAAATTGATTCGCATAGTGGCTAGACATTTCTTTAATTTCCTCAATCGCCAAGTGATTTGCTCGATGAACTGTTGGTATAGGATGACTAGTTGACTAAGGAAGAAGTACGAGAGCTAGAAGACAAGACCAAAGCAAAGCAGGATGAATCGAGACGCAACGGAAGCGGGAAAGAATTGGAAATCCCGGATTAACCTTCAACGCTGTTGTAGTTGCTTCTAATTGTCACTCTATACTACAAGGTGTTCCCAAAGCCCTGATACAATTTGAAAAATTTTTTATGAAGTCAGTTTTTAAAATATCTTAACCCGGTTGGTTTTATTTGAATTTGTGCTGCTTAAAGTTTTTACTTAAAACAAATTTTGTGTTTTAGATATGATTTTTGCGTGTTTTAGGAATGTGTTAAATAAACCCTTATTAAGTGGTTACTTCCCAAATAGAAGATATAATGTGCATCCTGGTTATTGAAACAAAATCGAACGTACAGACTCCGCGAAGGTACAGGACTAAGTATGGAATAGATCCACCATTACGTTCTTCAGTTCTTCAATGGTACAAGTAATTTATGGAGACAGGGTCAGTGTTGGATGCAGTGAGAAGAGGGCAACCAAAAACATCTGCGGAAAACGTCGAGAGTGTAAGACAAGCATTTAAAAACATCAAGAGTGTAAGACCAGCGGTTTGTCATTCTCCTATGACCAGTACTTAAATTGTTGGGGGGACGCGGGGGGACGGGTGTCCCCCATCAAGATTTGAGCGCTGGATGAACAGACGAAAAAAAGCCATCCATCACAAATAAATCCTTCAAATTCCGGCCGAATATAGTCCCAAATTGCAGTGAAGACCTTTTTTTTTGGTTTTCTCCTGATTTCGGGGAAAAAACACTTCAATTTTCGGCGAATACCTTTTTTTGTTTTGTTTTTGGTCTTCATTCAATTTCAGCTACGGAATTACATAATTTCCACTAAAGTACTTTTGCATGCCAAATGCGTTTGGTCAAGGCTGCAAAAGCATCCTCCCATGCAAAATTTTACGATTTAATTACTGCCTATGACGTTTATCCGTACTGCTGCCAAAGAATTGGAATTACCATACAACAGTGCACAAAGTTTTACGGAAAAGGTTACAAAAAATTTTGTTTTAATGAACTAGGATACACATTGTGCCTTTTCTTGAGGAGCAGCCACTTAATAAAATATATTTAACACATTCATAAAACACAAAATAATCATATCTGAAACACAAAATTTCAATTTGAATAAAAAGTTTAAGCAGCACTGATTAAAATGAAAGCAACGTGCTGCGAAGATATTTTGAAAATTGACTTCACAAAAAAATTTTGAATTTGGATCAGGGCTTTATGAACAGCTTGTAGTGTATATCCAATTATGCATGCAATTTATTACTTCATTTAACTTTTTTCACTCCCATCTTACACGTCCACACGCTCATAAAATTTTAACAAATCTATCAAACATTTGTTTTTTTGGTACTGTACTGTAGACCACACGCGCTACTAGAATTTTGCTAAGGGACGGGCTTAAACCATCAATCAAAAATTATTTTTTCAAAAACTGTCTCGTTTAGATGGCGGTAAAATTGTCCTACTCAAGTGTATCACAAACGGGGGTCTATAGGGGCGAAGCCACCAGCCGCCGGAGGCCATGAAGGTTTGAGGGCCAAGCGCCGAGCCATTGAGCAAGTTTTGTGATTTTCGAAAAATTATTCATTTTAACTCTAGTCGGATCACATTTCGCACGTTTTTAGAGTCATTTTAAAAACTAAATTACTTAAACATAAGTCATTTAAAGAAAACTAAATTGCCTAGCTCCTTTGGCCCCCTCCCCCGCTTTTCTTTACTTACAGGTCAAGTCCAAAACACGTTTAAACGCTTTTATTTTGGCATAAATTTTTTTAATGATTTGGCTAAGGGAGGTAGTGGGCTGAAGCCCTCTCAGACTCTCCTGGTTGCGCCTCTGCTGTATTGATCGTTAGACGGGTGAGAAATAAATAGTTCACTATTCAACCTTCTTTCGTATGAGAATCAGGCGCGTCGCCAGCAGGGGGCATAGGGGGCATTGCCCCCCAATTTTTATTTTTGCCCCTCCGACTTATTTCTTGCCCTCCCAAGGTATTTTTTCTTAAAAGCGAGAATCGCCCTCACAGTTAAAATAGTGGTAATTCTAACTCTTCCATCCCCTATTCGGACATCGATTCTATTTGATTGATTGTATTTGAATAAGCTGAAGATGGTCACTGGCCGAAAACGATTTTAGTGAAAGTTTTTGTTAATATACGTGAGTTAAACATATTTTTTGACTGATTCTTTGTTTCCTTCACGCAACTATATTACAATCTGGGGTACGGCACGCAGCACAATCTCGTGTCTTGCTTCATGTTCAACAACAACAACAACAAATTAATTCAGTGCTGTATAATAATAATACAGCTTCCAGCAGTTTGTGTGTACTAAGTAGTAGGCGTGGCATCGTAGATTATAATGTCATATACAGCAGCACTCATAGGCGAGGCCTTATTACAAGTCAGGTGTTGTGGCTGTTAAAGGTAATGTACAGCAAGTCGGTGTTGGCTGTAAGTTGGTGATCAGTGGTATACGCATATAGTACAAACCATCCACAATGTACCGTGCAATCAATAGTTACAGAAAGGAAAATAGACTATCGCCAAATGCCTCCGGAAAAAAAGATAAGAATTTGATCGGTCAGTTGCACTTCTGGTCTATGAAGCAAACGTAGGCTACGGGTAAGCAAACTTAGCAAAAGTGAGTTGAGTTGACAAGCCCATGTCTGGAAGGTCTGGAAGTGGAAGGTCTTAGCTTAGCAACTCAAACCATACCGTATTTTGATTGGGATCTTGTTCAGCAGTATGAGTAATCGATCTGCACAAACTCTGAGCTAACAGACAAACAGACTGCATTCCTCTACCAAATCGGAATCCATTGATCAATTCTTTGATAGCTAGACTACGGGAATTTTCTGACTTTCAGATTTGCAAGAAGTGCCCATAACCGTAAAGTTTATTTAACTAGATCGATTAGTACCGGTAGCAAAACAAACTAAGCAGTGTTCTCGGCACTAGTAACACCATTAATATCTGAGATTTTGAGTAAACTTTAGTAGCCTATGGTACCGTTTTGGCTGTTTGGTGCTGCTATTCGTGATAATTTTTTTAGAGCAGTAATACAGTCCTGGTGCATTACCGATACAGTAATCAGTGGTGCCGATCCATATTGACCATTGGGGGATGATTCAAGGAATTTGTCTATTTTTTGATAATTTTGAACATTGGGAGGAGGGATGATACTCAAACTGGAGATATTCGGAGCAAAGTTCAACGCTCATTTTCGCCAATACCAGCAAGGAAGTCCGCAGAAACGTTTACTAAGGTTTGGAAGGAGTGCTGGTGGCAATTAAGAATTTTCAAACACAAAAGTTATGGTGAGACGGCCTTAAAGCCAGCTAGGGGGTCTGGGGGGAGCGCTGTGAGCTCCCCAGCGGGGTCCGGAATCTTTAGCTTTTTCGACGTTTTTTCGAGGATAAAATGCATCGTTTAGTAACGTTGCAAGTTGTAACACCAAAGTTACACACCGTACCGATGCGAACTATTGGGAGGGATGCAGCAGAAATTCTTTTGGGGGATGCCACCTCCTGAATCGGCACTTTCCTGTCTTAATCAAGTTATAGGCAATGCAGAAACAGAATAGGCATTCAAGTGTAATTGCTAAACTGTTCATTTTTCTGCTTTTGCTTGTAATACACAATTGTATATTATTAGCTACAGTATTCATCATAGAGGTACCAATATTAAACTTTGCTCATATTTTTTCTGGAGTTTTCTGTCGTCAGTCGTTTCTAGCCGTAATGCTAGCTGTAATTACGAGTATGTTTAGTTAAATGAAAAGATTTACGCTATTTTTTCAGCAATTGTTGAGTTAGCGGCTTTGCCAATATTTCAAAATTTCAGAGACAGTCTGCTTTCTGCATTTATTCAAAAATCATTCAAGGTAGTTTTTGATGCGTAGTTTTTAACTTTTCTTATAATTTAGATTAATTCTATATGTTTACCAACGCGATAGCCATAGAAATATGCCTAAAATTTTGTTGCAAGTTTGTGTCTTGCTTTAAACAATGTGGTATAATAGCCGATATGATCTCATGCTGTTCATATGTAAAAGACAGAGACAATCATGCACGTCAGATTGGCATTAAAAAATAAATATGCGGTTTAGTAATCGTTTCATTGCAACCTAAGTAATTAGTATGTAAAATAAAGCTGAAAATCGTTCTATGAACTTAATCAACGCCAAATAGCTGTATTACTCAAAGGCGAAACGAAATTTACAACCCCGCCACAGAAACACTCTACTTAACTCTTAAAATACTGCAATAATTTACCGTCAAAACTTTGCCCCCCCGGTTTTCAGCTTTGTCACCCCCAGATCTCGGTAAGCTGGCGACGCCCCTGGAATTGTTACTTGGATTTCGCCGGTGATTATGACATGAGCAATACGTGAAAACATTTTTTTTTCAAAGACCAGCTCTTTTGTTTGTTTGGAGCCCACTCAAGATTTTCAGGTCGCAGTCCGTGGCGCAACCAGGTGAAGAAGCTTAACCCCTTCAGCCAAGTCACTTAGAAAATTTAACAGTAATATACTAGCGTTTAAACGTATTTTAGACTAGACCTGATGTAAGGGGGAGGGGGGGGGATGAAAGTGCATAACAATTTAATTTTTTTTAATCATAAAATAACTTTAGAATTTCAGCAATTTAGATATCATTTGGCTTCAAAAAGTGAGAAATGTGATTAAAATGGCGTTAAAAGTGCTGTTTTTAAGCTGCAAAATTGCAAAAACCGCCCAGCGGCTGGGGGCTCTGCCTCCATGTCCCCGTCCACAGTCACTAAATATTTAATGATTATTACTGTCTCTGACACGCTTGAGTTGCATCAGTTTGTTCAGCACGGGGGCTAAATCAGGCAGTTTTTGTGCAAAAAAAAATTAACTTTTTGTTCACCACTCACAGCAAAAAGATCAGGTTTTACAAAAAAATTTTAGTGACCCCCCACTTTTGGCTGGAACTTAGTTACTTTTTTTGCAATGTAACTGTATCTCAGTTGCTTTTACAAAGTACTTGCCCACGACTGCCAATGAGCAAGGACCGGAACGAAAGACGTAGCCTAGAAATTGGACATGTAAAAATGCTTGCGCTGTAGGCTATGCTGGACGTTAAACAATGCTGTAGCTACGGGGAGCAGAAAAGCATTGTTCCCCCAACTACTGTTTGTGATCTCGTCCATTTTGATTTGCTCAAAATACTTTTTTTAATATCACGTAAGGACAAGACAACAAACATTGACGCAACAAGTATAATATCGTTCAATCTTAACGTCCAAACATGATTCTTGTTGGATGTTTTCTTGATCCTTTGCGCGATTGCTGGTAACCATCTGATGTAACGAATTCTGACGCAATATAAATCCTTCTTATTGTCACTGTGCACATGTTCTCATTTTTGCTTATTCGCTATTCATTGAGTTCAAAAATGAGTTTAAAAAATTGGTTGGTGAGTAATTCAAGCGAAAGCTCTGTTGAATAGTTTGGTAGCTCCAGCGCCTTCAACAGTTTAGTCTGTTTTAGTGTCCCCTCACATTATTTTGCTATGGCTATGGCACTGGCGTTATGTCATTTCAGCTAACACGGAAAAAGCAGGATTGATTTGCCCTCATAGGCGTAGCCAGGGGGCTCGGCCCCTCCCCAAATTGAAATGTCACCAATGACAAAAGTCTATTGTTTCTTCAGTTTCTTTTAGCATCTTTGCGAGCAACAGCACACGCGTACAACCAGGCGCGTAGCCAGAAATTCGCAATGGGGGGGCTGTTTTGGGGGTCTGGGGGCGAAGCCCCCAGCGCTCGAAAATTTTGCGTTTTTTTGCAAAATAACTTCATTTTAGGGCTATTTTGATAAAAAAATAATGCTTTTAAAAACGTGGCTTAGAAATTGGTAGTGCAAACATGATTAAACTGGTTGCATAAATGGGTTATTTGAGAGGTGGCTAATGGTAACATGTTAGTCCTCTTGTTTCGATGCTGGTAAATTATAAAATCGAATAGTTCAATAAAACTCACACGGAGTAATCTATTTCGTATACAGTTTATAGAGAAAAATAATTGGAGCGAGGGGGCTAATGAAAAGAGATTTGAGAGAAATGATCGGAAATTAACTAATACTGAATAGCCCCCCCCCTATTCCTCAGTTTATATTATGTTTGTTGGTGACACCTATGTTTAGCATTTTTACACTTGTGATCAAATTTGATTGCTTATTTCTTACCATTTTTCGAAATTTTCATTTGTTAGTTTTATTTTTGACAAATTAGCCCCCCCTGAGCATATGTTTCAAAAGATGTTTTAAATCACTATTTAGTCCACTCCAGAGCATAAAACAGTCTCAAAAGTGCAAAAAACGTGGTGTTTTTTACCATTCTGCATTTTGATCGACATGCCAATGGGGGGGGCTATAGCCCCCCCCCCTAGCTACGCTACTGCGTACAATAGTAATTAACAATAATATTGACGACCAGGGGACCCTGGTCCCCTCAATTCAATTTTGGCAACCAATTTGCAGGTATAACCAGGATGAAATTAAGGGTTTTTGTCCTAAAACTTGCAACGTCAGGCACTCATGTCACCTTTTTTATGAACATAATGCAATAACCAGGGCCGATTTACCATACGACACAGGTGCCCTGAGCTCAGATCGTAAGACATTTATTAATTTTTGGTCTTAGCCTATATTTGGCAGAAAAATATTGCAAAAATCTCCAAAATACCAAGGGCCCCACGCAATGTAAATCCGGCCCGAGCAATGACATGCTGGTAAGTAGGTCTAACCATCTATTATAGGCCTACCATTTTTCAATACATTTTCTTCCATCTCGTCAGTTGTAATGCCCAAAAGTACTTTCAAAAAAATAGCTGGGGTAAAAGCTCATTATACAAATTTTTAGGTTTGAATGGAGGGGGCCTGGGCCCCCTGGCCGTACATATACTCTTGTACTTCTATAACTGCTTATTATTATGACAAAACAAAAATCTCTAAGGAAAACCTTCGAGTGAATTATTATTTACTGCTAAAATATTACAAGAGGCAATGTGCCTTACTTCCCTCTACTTGGACCAAATCACTTACAAAATTTAGCACCAAAGTGTAAGAACTTAAACACGTTTTGCACTTAAATTGTATAAGTAAAAGAAGGGTTGAACAATTTAAGTTTTTAATTGAATTTCATTTGTAAAAAATATAATTCTTTGAAATGGCTCGAAAGTACGTGCAAAATGTGATCCAATGGCATTAAAATAACTTTTTTCCAAAAAATTACAAAAAATCATCCAGCCGCTGGGGGTTTCGCTTCCAGACCCCCGTCAGGGATACATTTGAGTTACACAAGTTTACTTGGCGCGTCTCCCGCTTAAAACATTTTTGCTATTTAACTTTGGGTTCAAGCCCTCTCCCTTTAAAAAATCCTGGTTAGTGCCAAAACCAGGCCTCGGCTTGTGATCTTCCCCTTTATGATATCTTTGTCTCACAAAAAGTTCCTCTTTTGAAAATTTATGATGACGACATTGCATGTGATTTGTGGCTTGGACCCCCCAATCAATAATCCTGGCTACGCTTATGTTTGCCCTTGTTGCTTTCTGCGCTCTTTAGTGGTCGAGTGATAGTGTGTCTACTACCAAAACGGTACACTCGGATTCGATTCCAGGTAGGTCAAACAAAGACTACAAAAATCCTACGTTTTAAAACTTTCGTGACATCAAAAATGACGACTTGCAAAATTTCTTGTAGTTTCAGCAACATCGCGTTCCTTGTTCGGCAAGAAATTTTGCAAAGTCATCCTTTTTCGATGTCACAAAATTTCGAAACGTAAGGTTGCAAATGGTAGGGTGTCAAACAGATTAAATCTATTTTCGTGGATATGGAAAACAGTGGAACAAAGTTTGGGGTACCTCTTTAATACGTCAAGTAGTTCTCATTTCTTTAATAAACCCTACCTCCAGCAGTAGTTCTTGAAAGACACCTGAGAGAATTATTAACTTGATATTAATGTCCAGGACGCCATTATTAAATCAGTTATCAAAGCAAAGTACCTTGGAATACGTCTAGACGTTAAGTCAACTTTTTCAGACCCTATCAAAGTTTTTGAAAATAAGGTTTCTAGATCTGTGGGAATTCGAAGTAAATTAAAGTATTTTGTATCTCAAGATGCTCTTCTTAAACTTTATTGTTGCTTTAATTCATTCTCATCTTAATTACGGAATATTAGCGTGGGGAAACACCTATTCCTCGTATCTTCTTAAATTAAACAGATTGCAAAGTAAAGTATTGAGAATCGTGACCTGTTGTAGATGAAACGAGAGAGCTCTTCCTTGTTTAAAAAATAAATGTTTTTACTATACTCTTGCTATTTCAGTATGAAACGCCCAAACTCGTGAATATACGCAGCAGCAAGAATCCTCTTGTAAATCTACCTAATTATTTTAGGATGTCAAAATATACTGGTTTAACTAGGTCTACCACCAGCGAAAACCTACAATCTCCATTACTTAGAATGCAAGGCACAAAAAAATTTATCGGTGCTAAAATGTGAAATTCTATCTCAAGTAACATAAGAAAACCTTCTCACCGAAAGTTCCAAAAAAAGTTCAAAACTTCACTCCTCTAATTAGTATAGATCTGCCGTTCTACGCTCCGACAACTAATTGTATAATTTATTCAACTGCTAGTGTTCACTGAAACGTAGTGGATGCGCTTTGAGTTGTGGTTCCTGTAGCTTTAGCTCTCGACGGGGATGTTGTTCCCCTTCATACTGGTTGATTCTTGGTAACTAACATTAGCACCTTGGATTCTTTTTTGCCTGATATTTCTTCCTCTTCTAAACTTCGACTTATTTAGAATTTAAAGTCATTTTGTTTAAAAATGAACAGAGAAGGCGACTCTTTCGACTCTCGAAGACCTCACGGTCCCTATAAAGATATATTGTCGCTGCTCTCGTCAATATTATCTTCTTGGTATTTATTTAGCTTAATTTTACGATAAAGTTGTATTTTTTTATTGGTACAGTGCTATGAAATGTAATAATCTTGAATAATAATATCCACAAGTTCGTCACCTATAGGTAAAAGTAGTCTGGACGCAAAGATTTCAGGCGCTATTAGTGTTGGCATTGATCAAACAATCAAATCAATACCATTGCATTCTTGTGCAAACCGAAACAATAATAATTCTATTTCACATGGGTTGTTTGACTAACGGGGGGAGGGTCTATTAAGGGTCTCGCTGCTCGCAATTTCCAAAGATTTTTCGATCGCAGCTTTCTTGGTGCATTTGATCTTATTTGTATCTTGAAATTATATTAGACTGTAAAATGCAACTTCCAAAACACAAAAAGGCCACCATAGCAATAAATATTTCTTTACAATCAGCTCAACAGCGTCAATACGTGTTCTAGAAGCGAGTGAATACAAAGAAATGTAAATACACCAAAAATAGTACTAAATTAACGGACTTTATTAAAATTTTTTCCTATTCAATGATTTTCAACCTAAAACTATAGGTTTTCGTGTTTCGACCAGTAATTTAGGTCATCTTCACGGCTAGCATTTAGAAGCATTAGTTATTCATCTATACAATTTATTATTGTAATCTACAGTGCGAATGAGCAATCGCGACGCGTTTCGACCTTGCTCAAGGGTCTCATCAGGCAAAAAGAATAACACATTTAAACATGCAATAATATAAAACTAGAACTAAAAATTTGGAAGCAAACATTAGCAGCAATTTAGAATCATTTAACTTTCAAACATGAAATGATACAAAACTACAATTACCAAATTTAGAAATAAAAATTGCATCGATAAACACATCTGCTTTGTCTATGCAAATTTTATAATGACGTCAAACAACTTATGACATGTTCATATAAAAATCACTGGGAGAGCACGAGCTAAATGCATGTGCGACAAATTGCTTAGTGAATAAACACTTAACTAAAAATTAGCAGCAATTTAGAATCATTAAAATTTTAATGATTCTAAATTGCTGCTAATTTTTAGTTAGGACTTTATTAACTTTCGTTAATTAAAGCTGAAAATAAGGATTAGCATTAACGGAGATGTGAAGTTCGTTAACGGACTAGAGGTTGACGAAGCTAACGTTTTGCATTAACTTGCCCACCTATGATTTTTGGATTAGGTCAAAATTTGTCAAAATTGTATGTGGTTAAAAATTCTTTTGCAAAAGCAAGCAAAAGGTTTTTGTTTTCTTCATTTTTCTGGATATTTGAGAATCAATGAAACGTTATAAGCAATTTTATACATGTTTGAATAAAGTTTTGCTACTCAAACTTCAGAAAATAGTTGCAATATACCGCAATACAATTGCCTGGATTAACTTTTTTATAGAAATAACTTTATAATAACGCGAAACTCATTTTTTTTAATTAGACACAAATTAAGAATGCCCGCATCGGCATGAATAAAATAACTAAGAACACGGTACGTCCAAACTCAAAAATCCAAAAGTCAATTTTTATTATGCAGTACCGTATATCACAACAAATTAACCAGATTTTTGAAATCTTAGGACTGTAAAACTGTTTTGCTTTCACAGCTTTAGCAATCGATAAAACTTTTATACCACGCAACTTTTTACCAAGCAAGATTGAAATTGTGTTAATGTATTTTCCAATAAAAATTTAAGAACAATGAGGCCAAAAATTCGTAAAAATTCAAGAACAGCAAATTTCAATCCAAAAATTTACTAGTTATAAAAAAGTGTAATTGATGTAGAAATGTGTGCAGATTCCTAGGTTTTTGTCTTACAACGATTAGTTACTGTAATCACAAGACTTACTGATTGATATTTCTTTCTAAATGTTGTTAATGAAAAGTAAAGAAGGTTACCTGCTTCAAACTTACGTGAATTGCAAATAATAAGACTTTTTTTTATCAAAGTTTAAATAATTAAATTAACATTAAATAATTTCAAGATTTAATGTATATCAAATTGATTCAGAAATTTTACTTGAACAAAAAACAATCGAAAAAATAGGGAATAAAATAGATTAGCACACATTCTCCAAAATAATGATGACGTTACACGTTTCAGTCCGATCTCTCGCTCGACTAAAATTTTCTTTAAAACAATTCTGAACTGGCGATGCGGTGTTGCATTCTTGAGAGTGACACAAACGCTTATTTATCATCGGGATTTGGGAGCAAATTAAGCAGTCCACCGATGAGGTAATTCAGCGTTACATTTTTCACAACCGAACCCTTAAAGAAATACTCTGCTTTTTGTGGTGAAACGGACGTGGGTTGGATATTGGCCCGTAGCCATAAACAAATAGGAATTGATTGTGGTAGTAATAATACAGTAATAATCAGACTGATACTTATTTTTGGTTTAGAGTAGCAGTAACAATTTTTGTAGTTTAACAAAATTTATTAACACTAAAAAATCAAAGCACAAATCAAACAAACCAAATCAAATCAAACAAAAATCAAAGCGCTACAACAACAACAACAACAACAAATGCTATTTCAAATTTACACTAGTTTTGCATCCAGCAAGCAAAACCATAAATAGCATGTAAATAAATGGCAAATTAATAAAGAAATAAATTAGAGCGGAATATAAAATCAAGCAATGGCAGCAAATGTAAAACTAGTAACCGCTGATCATAGACCAAGTACATAATTATGAGGATAAGCCTCATTTTGCACGGTAACGCTCTTCATAACCGCGGCCACAAAGTCTGTCCAAAACCTCATCAGAAACTCCCGCGATCTCTGTCTTTTTTGTTGTTTTTCCTGCTTCCTCATTGATTTCATCTTCAATATCAGCTGCATTTTTATCAGCATTTTGTTGCGGTATTTCGCCTTCTGGCGCAATGAATGAATGAGGCATAGAATTCTGTTCGCAAAATAAATCGGTCAATGGATAATCGACGCTGCAAAATCGACCCCCTTTCACCAGCGCCTCCCTTCCGGTAAAGGTGGTGGTACTGCCTCCACCTACTTGTAAGAGAAATAGGCTATAATGACGGAAAAACTCCCTATATATAGCAAACTTTAGCTCGCCCCTACAATCTAGACTGCCTGGTTTTTGGTTCAGAAGCCAGGTTCTCAGTTACAAGTGAGTGAATCTCTTGCATCAGAACTAACTTGATGGTTGGTGCTCTTTCTACCCTCCTGTCATGAGAAAGCAATGGTGGCGCTCTCTTTTGACCCTTTTCAAGTTTCAAAACAAGTTTTGACTTTTTATTGAACTTGCCGCTTGTTGGAAGTCAACAAACAGAAACAATAGCCGTGAAGTTCCTCTTCCAAAGACGCAACAAGGTGACCACGATGCAAGTCGAACCCAGATCACGTGATCATGGTCTCTGCAACATCGACACTTTAACCCTCGTGGTCATGCAGCTGTTGCAATACAGCAGCATTCAAAGCAATGAAACTGAGGTATTGAACGAAGAATATCAGTCCAACAAATACATACATGCTTGAATTGAAAGCAAATCGGTATTACATTTGAACCATATCAATGTTTTTCAAATTGTCATTTTTCAATTTATTCATGTACCAATCACTGTCAATCTTGTGATTTAAATACGATTCAATTGATTATTCTAGGCTCGATTCGTTTTTCGATCAAACTATTGCGAAAACGATTTGGCAAAGATAAAGTGAAAGAAATATTGTTTTCGCATTGTTTACCTTAAATTGCTTGGTTTTCAGCATTTTTCGAAGTTCAGCCCTCTCAATTTTTTTTTTTCAACTTCATCTCCACAATCTTTAGCGTCTGCTTGGCACCGCGCATATTATTAATATTCAGCCCATCAAGCCGTTTCGTCGTCCTGCTCTAGCTGGCGTTTGCCTCTTTAATTTCTTCTCTTGACAACTGACTGTCCTTTCGAACTATCTTCAATTTATTCTAAAATAACGAAATAATATACTGTAGTGAGAAAAAAAGTTGCCAACTAAATCGATATACGCAATAACTTTTTTAACAGTTGCACTGTTTTAAAAGCAATTCAACTCACAGTAATTGAAAATATAGGCTTTAACAAATCGTCCAGATCTCCAAAACGAGAAAGTGCCAGTGGTTTAATCTGTTTGCAGTTTTCATGAAATTTAAAAATTTGAAATTTCATGTTTCTCATGAAAGGAGGATAAAAATGCAATCAAATTCAGACCAAATTAATTATATAATTTTGAAATTTACTTGAAATTGATTTCCCTTCACTTTCGCTTTGAGTGTCACCATCTCCAATTCGTTTTCTTCCAAATTTTTCTTCATTTCTTTCAATTTGCCTTCCAAATTATTGTTCTGGCTCCACAAATCGTCAATCAACTCCACTTTCACCTTGGATCTTTTGTTTATTTTGCAAATTCCTTTTGAAATATCTGACTTATAACTTCTTCCAGAGTTTTCTGAAAACACGAGCAGTTAGTTTTTAAAATCGTATCAAAATCTACACCTCAAACAATTAAAAAATTTACCGACACATTGTTTATCTACTCAAAGTTGTGTTCAGTAAACTTTCTACTTTTCTATACGTATTATGTTAAACTAATAGGTTTCGTGAAAAAATTTCAACCATGGCTATCAAGCCCATGAGATCAGCTTTGAGTAGGAGCACAGAGCTTGCCAGAATAAAACAAAAAGTAATAGAACTGTAGTATCTTTCGTTTACCTTGGTGGTGTTAACTGCAATTTGCTAAGTTAGGTTTGTAATTGCCAGTATACAACCAAAAAACAAACTTGTGCTGTCCACTCAAACTCAAAAGAGATCATGCTTTTTACTGAATGCTTTCAACTAATTTGACTGCAAATTAAAGGAGTAATTGTTTCGATTTTCCCAAACGACTTGAGATCTGATCTTCTGGTGTAAAATTTCACTTGCTCTAGTTGGTTAATTTAATAAACAGAGCAATGAGAGTATGCTATTAAATAGGCCTTAATCAAAATGGCTTTTAGCACAAAATGTTACCTTATCCAATATCCACACAACTTTTTTGCGCATCTTCCAAGATTTTGATCAAACAAGAAAAATTCTGTGTTGTTTTATCGTCAGCTAATGATTTCGCTTTTATCTCTTCAATCTCAGTTTTGTAGCTGAAAAAACAACCTACATAACTTTCATTATGGGTGAAATGAAACTTAAATTATATACCCAGGCGCGCAACCCGGATTTTGATAAGTGGGAGAGTTGAACCAAGCGGTAACTTTTTGCTTAAAAATTATCTCATTTAGGCAGCGTGCTGAACAAACTGGTGCTATTCACGCGTATCAGACCGGAGGTTTCCGGGTGAAGCACCCACCAACCTCTGCGCGATTTTTGTGACTTTTTTTCAGAAAATAGCCATTTTAGCTCTATTGTGATCAAATTTTGTACCTTTTTGGAGCTATTTTGAAGAACTAAATTGCTAAGATTTGAAAGCTAGTTGAAGAACTAAATCGCTCAACTTCTTCAAGCTCCATCTCTCACCTTCTTACTCACAGGTCAAGTCCACAAAACATGCTTAAACGCTTGAAACTTGGGCTAAAATTTCTAAGTGACTTGGCTGAGGAAGAGGAAGCTGGAGCCCCCTTAGTCCCTTTCCCTGGTTACCCACTGAATAAACCTCCCAAGGAGTTGTTGCTTAATTGTTTCAAACCTTTTCTGTCCTTTCACATTACCCAATTGAGAATGTTGCATAAAACTTTATTGTGTGATTATGATTACCATTTTATAAAGTATAGTTTTAATCTGCAAAGAAAATCATCGAAAAGTATTCATTTGCAATAGCATTCAACAAAATTAATATCGAATAAGCTCTTTCTGTTTGAATAAACAGATAATGAGATTGTTGATATTTGAATTTTATATGTGATTGTTTGTTTCAAAACATGCTACTAGACAATTCAGTAAGTTGAACTACAATATAAAACTGCTCACTCACTTTGAGATTTCCTACTCCAAACTTGACTTCTCGTTGGCTAAAGACTTCAACGCATGTTTTTGGTCTACCATTTCATTTTCATTTCATTTTTTCATTTTAGCAGATGGTGACACTGTGTATTCCCGTAGCATTTCCACGGTCTTGGCGTCACTGGATATGATACAAAATTCTAGAAATGCGGCATGTGTTTCGTACCATGTTGATGAGGTTGAAGCGTTTTGCAACTCCATCTTTATTTTGACTGATTCTTTTGTCAAATTTGCGATCTTCAAATTTTTGCCTGTCATCTCGTTGCGAAATTGTTTTGCAATTGCGCGGTGTTCGGCGAGTAGTGCCTCCTTTTCCGAAACTTTCTCGCTCAGTTTCTTATCCGCCAAAGTTAACAGAACATTTTGTTTGTTCAAATCACAATTCAAATCAACAATCTTCTGTTGAATTTCATTTTGAACCTCAGTGTAATTCTGTTCTATATCTGAAAGCTGGTTTTGGATTGTGGTTACTTCAGCTGACAAACTGATTATTTCAGTGTCTTTGCTTTCTAATTTATCCTTCATGCACAAACTGATTATTTTAGTGTCTTTGCTTTCTAATTTATCCTTCATGTGTCGAACTTCTTCATTAAGTAAGAACGCAGCTTTGACATAACTACTCTGGGATCTTTTCTAATCTTCGTTTGTGTGTGTCAAAATCTCGTTACTCTTTTGAAATTTTGTTTTGATCACATCGCATTTTCGTTATTTCAACTTCTTTTGCTTCAAGATTTTTTTTCAAACTCTTTTTTTCAGCAACCATCTGTTCCATTGAAACTTGCGCATCAAACTCCAAATCATCAACCATCAAGGTTTCCCTCAAATCATTACAAGCGTTATCCTTCTGTTGTGCTTGCTTGGACAACTTGATCAGCTGATTTTTCAGTCGCCCAACTTCTTTCTCCAACAAACAAGCAGCACGTGATGGACAACTTGCCGATTTTTTTAACTCCTCATTCATTACTCTGCAGATTCTTATTGTCTTCCATGAGCTTTTTTTGTTCTTCTAGCATCTTTCCGATTTTAATTTTGTCCACAGCAAGATTTTCTTGCAATGTTTTGATGAAAGAGGAAAAATCCTGTGTTTTTCATTATCAGAAAGCGATTTTGCTTTCATTTGTGCGATCACAGTTTTGTAGCTGAAAAAACAACGACATAAATCTTGGGATGACTGAAATGAAACTACAAAGCATATTCTGGCAAAAGTCGATATGTTCCATTTCAGCGCTACAAGAACATCGCGTAGTTTTAAACTTTCATTTGGCTGTGTTTTTAAGTGCAACATAATTAGCTATTTATCACCAAAAAATAATTAAAAATAAACATAAGTTTTTTCTCAGATGAAACATCTTTAGTCAATAAATCGAAAATTATGAAAAAAACATTTTTTGAAAAATGCCACTGAACAACTCTTGCCAAAACACGCTTCAATAGGAATTGTAATTCCATTCATTTGCTGTTTTGAGAAAGTTGCTTAAAAGATTTAGGCTAGCTGAATTACAATTGGCGTAATATCGTGAGCGCATAAAACCGTACTTTCACTTTCTTTTAACTAAAACTCATTCGCCGGACGTGCTCTCTTGCCTGCGTGGAAGCTGCGATTTGGTTAAAACAAGCTAAGGATCAAGTCTGATGCCAGAATAGCGTGACTGGTGGGCAGAAAAAACATTTTTGGGGCACAGATACATTTTTTCCTCAAATTCGGGAGTGTAAACCAAAAAAAGGTCCTTATCCCAAATTACGCACAGTGGATGCGGGCCGCTTATCTTCTTTCGGAGCACAATTCTCGCTCGGGAGGGCACATTTATAATCCGGCGGGGCGCAACGGAGGTTGCGGATCTCGGTTCGTGCCCACAAATTCAGTATTAAAGACCAAAAAATGGTCTTCGGCGCGAACTTTTACGCTTCGTTTTGGTGTTCACTCCTGTTTTTTGTCCTGGAACGAGACTTTACTCACGCTTGGGGGGAGGGGAACACAAGCAGTAATTTGTAGGGCACGGGCCCTGAAATGCACTCCAGTAGCAGCGGGCCTGTTCCTTTTTTTGGGACGCAATTCTCGCTTTGGGGGACACATTTCTTGCTTAAGGGGCACAAGCAGTGGTATTGTGGGCACAGCACCGAAATGCCCCCATTACGCCGGCCTGCTATGGATACGCTCACGATTTTACGCACAATCTACAGCAGTTGGTCGGATTGCTATTGCTTTTTTAACTGTGCTTTTAATCAGCAGTGAAAATTATTAAAAAGATTTGCGATTGAATTGCTGCAAATTTTGATAAATGAAATGGTTTGTTGTTTTCGGCAGCGTGATTTATCATTGCTGCAAGCTGTACCATGGCACGTAGCTGGTGAAAAACAAATGCAAAACGATTACTGCAACTTCGCTTCGAGGAGAATTTACTGGAAGTCAACAAGCTCAAGCACTTACCAAAGGGTTTCAGCTCAAACATACAGAAGCATAAGGATCAGAGATGGAGCCCTTGAGGACGTCCTTGGCTTCGAGGACACATTTGGAAGTCCTTGGCCTCGAAGGCCAAGTCCTTGGCTTCGAAGCCTCAAGTTCTCAAAAATTGCCCTGTTCGCGGCTCAGAGACAGTACTATTTTTTGAATTGTTAAAAATTTTGTAGAACGCCTAAAAAATTATTTTGAAGATCTTTTTTCTGGAGATCGTCTAAAAAAAATTTTTAAAGATCTTTTTTCTAGGAGAATGCCTGAAAAAAAATTTTTGAAGACCTTTTTTTATTTTAGGAGAACACTTGCGCCTCTGTCCAAAGTCCTTGGCCTCGAGCTTTCCTGTCTTTGGCCTCGAGAGGGTCTATCCTCGAAAGGGCTGCCCTTAACCTTGGTCTACGATCTTTTTTTGTTTCCTTGACCTCGAGTCGTGTGTCCTCGAAACGATTGCAAGATCGAAAGGTCTTCAAGGACCACAAGGACTCTTAGCCTAACTCAAACCTTTGCGGTCCTGCGATTGCGATCATTTCGGTTCTTGTGGTTTTGCATAGTTTAGTAGTAGCGTCGCCAAGCATCGAGCATCGTAGACTGTGTGTGACTGTTCAAAAAAATATCTGAAAATACAAGAAAATAAAAGACTGTCTTAAAGTCACGGTCTGAATTAACTTTTGGAGGCTGATCCAACTTTTGACTTTCAGTCTTCTATTTTCGTAACTGCGTCTTGCTTTGTTGTTATGAGTTTTAATATTATCACTGTACAAGCCATAAAATTATGGAAATTTGAAGCAGAAAAACGTAAATAAAGATCTTAGAAACCAACGCATTTTTAACGTTCCAACCAGCACCCGTTTTAAAGCAAGAATTATTGTTTAATATGTACGATCTCTTGATAACCCAAATATCGAAACTGATATCAATACTTCTTAAATTTAGATGAATTCGTCACTTGAAAACATGCAACTAAGCAATGCTACAAGTTCAATTTCAAATCGTTTTGCTCACTTTAATATTTCATTTTGAAACGTTTCTTTTCGTTGATTACTGAGAGCTCGTTGCATGTCTTTTTGTTGTTCTCGTGGTTCTCTGATGTCAGTACCCTGGCCACCCTGAGAAGACTGGACCTTACCGGCTACCGGCTGTTTTAAGTCGATCAATAACTTTTGTTTCAGAAACTCATCATGGTCATTTTGTTAATCATCCGAACTCGGCATCTCATCCCTATAGTCAGCGAAAGACCTCCATTGACCTTTTACGTTAGCAATTTCTTGTTTCACCTCTATTAGCTCATGTTTCAACTGGTACACAGTTGCGTTCATCGATCTAATGAAGTCGTGTTTTATTAAAGACGATTTTTTGGCCGTTGATAAGGAACGAAGTGTATTCTTCAATTCCTTTTCTAACTTGACTGAATGTTCAAGCAAGTTGAAAATCTTCAAATTTTTCTTTTGCAACTCATCGCGAAACTTTTGCACAATTACACAATGTTTGGCAATCAGCTCCTTTTTTTCAGCGACTTTTCCACACAGTTTTGCATCAGCCAAGGTTTTTTTGAGTATCTTTGGTATCCAACGAAAACTTCAAGTCACCAATCTCTTGTTGAAGTTGATTTTGCACATTATTAATGTTCTTCTCTGCATCATTTTTGGATTGAAACGTCTCTTCACCCTTCAATCGCTCGTTTTCGTGCTGCTGCTTGAAAGCCTCACTAGCCCTTTTTGAGTCGACTCCACTTTCACTCGTTGATGCATTCTTCGAATTCACCTCATCAATTTTGCTTCTAAGACGCTGCGCTTCATCACTACCCTCCTTAGTATGGCTTCGCAACTTTGCAGCATTAGATGACATTTTGATTTTTAATTATTTATCTGCTACAGACCAGCAATGCGTAGATTTTTTACCATTGAATAAAGCAATAGCAAGATAAATCTAGCTAAATGCATAACATTTAATTGTTCAATTTTTTTTTCCTTTTTCAAAATTTTAAGTTTTGAAGCAGGACAGCAAGCAGAATATAAAAATTGTTTAAAAGTATTTGATAATATTTACGTTTAATGTGTATTTCTTGACGCAACTGTTTGAAAGACATTCTGATTCAAGGCACCGCCGTGTCGCAAGAATTTAACGCAACAATGATGACTTCAGCCGGAAACGCTGGCCATCTTGGCCTATTACTGAGGCAGCAATCAGTGATGCGTTACGATGGCACAATCAGTAAATAACGTTAGCGTAACCACTAAAATCGTCGATATTGTGGTAAAGTCGGGAAGATGTGTTAAAAGTGGAATGTCTCTGAAACAGTCAAGTTGGAAAAGGATGAAGTTAAAGAAGAAATAACACCTCATGTACTTGCGGCGGGTGCTGCCTCTGTTGGAGACTGGCAAAAGAAGGAGAGTCGCCACAACGGCTAGCAACAGCTTTCTAGTACTGTAAGACTAAAATCACTTTTACTTAAGAGTAGACCTGATATGATTCTGCGTCAGTGGATGGTCACAATATTTAGATTAAACTCAGTACATACAGTACATATAACTTGTTCGGTGTCAGGATAATGCACTTAAACTTTGGTTGTTAACAACTAAATGACAAAAATATTGCTAAAAAGCTTACGAAAACACACTATTATCCTAACTCTATCATACTTACCTTGAGCTCACATCGAAAAAAAAATCGGAAAATATTTTTTTTTCTTTTGTATGTGATAAAATTTTATGACGTCATAAACACCAGTACATTAAAACATTTTACGTAGTTTGTAATGAAAATCAACATTATACTTTTAACAATTGGAAATGCACAATTACAAAGTACGATAAGGGCGATAGCTGACGCTTGATGGCTTGTTGCCCAAAGTGCCAAACCCAAAATAACCACTGGTATGCAATTTTGCTCTTCATTCACTTCATTTCTTGGTCATCGGATTCATAAACTTCAAATTTAAATGTCGTTTAAAAAGTTACAAGAGTTTTAAAACATTTAATCGTTTGCATGCTATCTGGCTTAAAGGCTACCAGCTCGGAGGCCTAGGGAAGAGTCTCCCGAACAGCGACTACTTAAAACAAGGTTCTGGTGACTCTTCCTCAGGCCTCCGCGCTGGTTGCCTTTAGGCAATTTGGCACGCAAATGCTTGAAAGGGCATTCAAGCCAAGTTTTTTACTCTTGATCAAAATGTTGGTATATGTTTAAAACGCGTTCTCACAGAGTTTAAAGTTTTTACGCGATCCCGTTTTCAAGATATTGCAGTTCAAAATTAGCCGTTCTCCATTTACTTTAGTGTTGCCATTTTATCAGTAGTATGACAAAAGATTAACTTTGGGAAAGCTGGCTCTCACATTTATTGAAAAGCAACTTGTTTTACAGTACTAATCCTGAACTTTGTTTTACAATAATCTGCCGCAAAATATTTATGGAGAATCACGAACATGCAGTCAATTTTTGAAATTTTGTTTCTATTTGGCATCCCTGGCAAAATTTCTCAGGGGGAAATTTAATCTGCTATATCTCATAAATGAAAGGTCGTAGAAAGCTCAAATTTGTTGAAGTTGGTCTTCATATCTGTCAAAATTTTTTGAAAAAAAATCGAGCAAAAAATTTTCCTGCCTAGATGCCCTTTCATACATTAAAAGCTCTGGCCAGCAAAAGTCAAAAACATTACAACTAAACCATCATTAGTTTTAAAACACTTATGTACTAAGCAGGAGGGGGATAAAACGTCAAAATGTGTAAAATTTCTTAGCGATGTCTCAAGCACGTTATTCCTTTCAACTTTCTCAACTGTGGCAGCTTGTTACGGGTAATTTTTTTCAGTGTTCTAGCTGAAATTACTTCAATACCAATGTTTCCATGACCAGAGTAGGCCTATTATTAGTTTGAACAGCGCGAGCAGAGTCTTTCTATAGCAGTAAATTAAATGTGGTAAGAGGCTGGAGTTGATTTTGAGACCGCTTGGTAATAACTCCCAGCCTGGTCTCGATCTTGCGTCTCTAGATAGGATTGACGATTGTCTCTGTCAGTACCAGTGGCGCAACCAGGAAACTGAAGGACCCCCCTGAGTTGTGGGTCGGGCCGGGCTTTTCGGTTCGGGCCCCAAGTTGACAAAAATTTCGGGCTTAGTTCGGGCTTGAGACGTGCTTTTTGCCTTAGATACACAAAAATATAATTCAATTAACTTGTCAAGATTGCTAAATTTTTCAGACTTTCGGGTTTTATCGGGTATGATTTGAGATTGAAATTAATTTTCGGGTTCGGGTTTATATTTTCGGGTTCGGGCCTAAACTAGTCGGCCCGTTTACAACTCTGACCCCCAAATTTAACTCAAATTGCAAGGGTTTAAACGTCTTTGGACTTAAACAAAAAGTGAAAAGGGCCTCAAGAGGCCAGGTGCGAAACCAGAAATCTGGAATGTAGGGGAGCTGTTGCGGGGATCGAGGGCAAAAAAAGTCTTCCCTCAAAATTGGAACAATTTTTTTGTTTAAATTCAGTGAGTGACCAGAAAAAGGTCTACACCTAAAATTGAAACTGACAATGTGGGGCTATTTTGTATTCCAGTGCAGAAATTGGTCTCAAAAGTGCTAAAAACGCCGCCCCCCTGGCTGCGCTACTGCAGGAGACTGAGCAATTTAATTATTTTAAATGGCTTCAAAGTCTTAACTTTATTTTTTGAAATGACTCGAAACACGTGCGAAATGTCATTCAAAGTGAGCGTGCAATAAATACGAACGAAAATTTACACGAACTGGAATATGAATGCCCGTACAGCTTGATACTGTGCCAGAAAGAAGATATTTTCTGCTTTTCAAAATGTTTAAAACCGGTTATTCCTCAACATTTAGGATGTTTTAAAATTTTAGAGGTGCAAGCTCTTGAATTTTACCACACAGCTATCCTCATTTTTTTTCATAGTCCATCTCTTCTGCTCTTAAAAGGTTATAATAATAATGTTACGAGATTCGCATAGGCTAGGAAAAACTTTTGGTGGACAATCGGTACCGGCAAAGTCCAAAGCATAACAATTTCGTTAAGTCATAGAGCTCAGTCAATTTCTGGACCGTACTACCACCAAGCAAAACAGTCGTGCGAAAAAAAAATTTTTTTATCTGTAACAAAAAGAAATTTGAGAGTAAAATAACCCTCCATGCAATGCTCAGGATAGCGCTATTTCGGTCAATAACAAACCTCGTCAGCTGAGCTGGCATGAATAATAATGTTATGTTGAACTAGAATGAAAAACAATGCAGAGTGAAACGGTGACGACTTGTTGAAACTAAGAGACAAACCGAGTCGACCATTAACCAGCATTGTAGCATAATGTCGCAAAGTGGTACCACCGTCTGAACAACTTTAATGAGGGCGTAAATGAACTACACATTAGCTAAACACGGGGATTATTATTATAATTGTTTGAGAATTTCCCTAGTTTTATTGACTTGCATTCGAAATAACATCCGCGAAATAAAATGCATGCTTTTCGCACATGTGGATCTTCCGGCCAAAACAATCGAAAGGGAATATTTCTGACAGCCTCTCCAAGTCCCCAAATCCCATGCAATGTTACAGCATCAAGGGCGTAGATTAAACGAGAGTGTACCGCAACCTTCAAACAGAGCAAATTTTTCAAACAAAAAGCTTACAAGACAATATTTATGAATGATCAGGGAATTATTTTTCAATAACCTCGAGGCATTTTGGACTACCATGAGACGCAGTTATGTAACAGTGTATTATTAGAACAATGCTAATGTACAAAAAACGCGAAAAACTTTGGTGACAACATTAAATGAGTGAAAACAGACATTACGCTCGTTCTGCTTTTGGTAGTTAGAAAAATGACCACGAATGGAATTCGAACTTATGTCTGCAACGACCAGTCATACGAGTACATTTGCTTTCGAAGTTGTGGCAGTCCTTCAACGCAGGAGAGCCGCTAGACCAATGGTTCTCAAACTTATAAAAAAATTACACAGCGGTCACCCAGCAATTTTTTAAATGGCTTACGGTCTCCTTCAAAAATTAACATAAATAAACACAAAACAACACATTGGTTTTTATTGTATTAATGCGACGGGTGCACTTCCGTCCTAGCTATCAGTTCAGCTATGTTTCGTTTCATTTTGGACAACGCAACCCTCGTATCCTGAATCGCATCTAACCAGTTTCGAGCTTTTGGAATGATGGCAAGTAGCGCCAAAAATGCAGATTCACTCATAAGATGTTGTTGGAAATGGAATTAGTACTTTCAAGCAGGGATACTATTCTTGCTTTAAAGGCGATCTTCGAAATGTCAGGGTAGGTTTGAGCCATTTCAATCCAAACGTCTCTGCAAGGCTTTGCAATAAATAAGCTTTTGGCATTTCGATCATTTACCAAATCAATAAACTTTTCTTGAATTAAATTATCTTGAGAAGGCAGATCTCCCGCACTCGTTCCAAAAGAGCTATTTACAAAACGGCAATACTTTTGACAACCTTCAAGTCAGAGAAGTGCTGCTAAATTTCTTCACCAAGAATGGAAACGTGTCGTTTCATGCTCAAGAACATCTTCGGTGACGTCAAGTTCATTTTCAACAAGAAAAGAATTGAGATGCGAAAAGGGAGCAAAGTCTTTGTGTTGCAATTTGGAATTACTAAGGCCCGCAAAAGTCAATGAAGTCAAATTTTTTCAGGGGTTTATTACATCATCAAACGTATACCAACATTGATTTTGAGTGCTCTGGAGCCAGTTTAGGTAGATTTTATAAATCAAAATAAAGTCAAATTTTTGGCATAGGTGGGCACAAGTCTGTTAATCGTTAATCCGTTAATAACGAAGCTAACTTTTTCACTAACTTGTTTATCCGTTAAAACGTTTTTTCATGTTACCGGACTAAATTAACTTCAGTTAAGTTCGATTAACTTTCGTTAAGGTTTTTATCGTTAATATCTTGCACCATTCATTTATCGTACCGGGATAAAACAGTTTGCACTGGTAACACTTGTTGCGTATTACCACGAGGACGAGTTTTATAGAAGAAAGCGAAGAAAGGAGCTCATTTTTGTGGCAAATAATAAGCTGCAGCCTCATTGGCCTATTAATTATTATTGCTGTTCGCAATTTCCAAAGATTTTTCGATCGCAGCTTCGTTAGTGCATTTCCATTTGAACCTTATTTTTATCTCGAAATTAGATTATACTGTAAAATGTAACTTCCAAAACACAAAAAGACCACCATAGCAATAAATATTTCCTTACAATCAGCTCAACAGCGTCAATACGTGTTCTAGAAGCGAGTGAATAAAAAGAAATGTAAATTACCCGCAAAATATTAACGAACTTTATTAACTTCCGTTAATTAAATCTGAAAATAACGGATTAGCGTTAACGGAGGTGTGAAGTTTGTTAACGGACTAGTGGTTAACGAAGCTAACGTTTTGCATTAACTTGCCCACCTAAGGGCATCAGTGTAAAATTGTACACAACTCTAGTCATAAGATGCACAGAGCTGGACAGCGCTGTTTCGAGCTTTTAGCTCTCATCGGCAGCCCTCAGCTTCTCTAACAAAGTTATTCCCCGGCTGGACAAGACTCTTGGCCGAACCGGACAAACCTTAAGGGCTTGCACAGCGGCAGAGGGTTTGTAGGGAATAAACGATTTTTCACTTGTGGTACTTAAAAAAAAAAAAACAAGTGAAAAAATCGCTGAATCCTTGTAGTAAGGACAGCCATAGGCTATCCCTACTACAAGGGTTCCCCTTGTGTGACCACGGAAATCATAACCGACAAGTTTGACGTCCTTCGTGGTCGACTCCTGGGAAATCATAACGACTTCCACTGGCAGTTAGGTGGCCAGATCAACCACCAACCCTGCACTTCAACCACCAACCCTAATTTTTTCACTTGTTTTTTTTTTTAAGTACCTCAAGTGAAAAATTGTTTATTCCCTACAAACCCTCTGCCGCTGTGCAAGCTCTTGAGGTTTGTCCAGTTCTGCCAAGAGTCTTGTCCAGCTGGGGAATAACTTTGTTTGAGAAGCTGAGGGCAGCCGATGAGAGCTAAAAACTCGAAACAGCGCTGTCCAGCTCTGTGCATCTTATGACTCGAGCTGCTTTGTAGCTGCAGGGTTGGTAGTTGATCTGGCCGCCTAACTGCCAGTGGAAGTCATAATGATTTCCCAGGAGTCGACCACGAAGGACGTCAAACTTGTCGGTTGTACACAACTCTATTACTTTTGGGCAATTTGTAAAGTCTATTTCTTATAATAAAAGGTTTAGTGATCAGGTGTTTCTGTTTTTTTGTTCGAGTCTGATTTTCCAGAAAATGATGTCATAGATTCGCAGTCTTCTGTGTTGCTGCTGGTTGCCAATGTGGAGGACATGCAACGATTTGCTGACGATGAAGAGGGAAAGTTGAGGTGTTCATTAAAGGGAGACACGAGGTTTTCCAATTCTTCGCGTAGTCCACTGACTTCGTCAAAAGTCCGGTACAGATGCCAAAGTCCCGCATTTCCTAATTACAGCATTGGTCGGAACAAAAGTACGATTATAAACAGAAAAAAATTTCAAATTCTCAGTGAAATGAAACAATACGTTGATTAGTCACCACAGATAACTTGCGTGAGAATTTGCGCCACATCGCAAAGATACAACCTGTATGAATAGCAACACTCTTGCAACGCTTACAAATTGCAACGCACTAGTAGCGCTTACAAATTGTAACACATGCACTTGCGACGTTTACGAATCGTTACATAAGCAGTACTTGCAACGTCTACGAATTGCAACTCTATTACTGAGCGCGGAAAATACTTTATAAATTGTGGATTAATTTTCAGGCAAATTAACAAAGCGCAAAAAAAATTGGAAAATGTTTTGAAAAATTGCTATGTGATTTAAAGATAAATTTTTTGAACTCGCAATTTCATTCCATTTCAATCTAATAAGTTCAGAGTTTTCCATTTTAAAAAATAGAAATTTGATGATTATCGGACCAAAGTTAATTCTACGTTGGTGCATTTGATCCAATGTGTAGAAAGATTTTTTTTTGTTGTTGTCTTTGGCAGTTTTATTTTAGGAGTGTCTAATACCCATAGCAGATCACACAGTGAAAAATGGAAAAAGACAATAAGCTTAGTTAATGTGCGAATCGCACGCAAATATCAAAAGCTGCAGTAGATTCTTTTGCACGTACCGCGATTAAATTTTTTACCTGGTAAGCTCTGCTGCACTTTCTGTGCTTTCGTGATCAGTTTCGCATTAGCTGGTTGATCATTGGGGAAGGATGTAGTGGGTAAGAGGTTGGAAACTGGCTTTTCGCCTAAAAGTTTTTTTTTAAGTGGTATACTCGTGCAGTACACAAACAATTAAATTAATGAGTTGAGACGTAATCAAAATATTGGATAATGCCATTGATTCTGGATTCTTTTGTAGTTACCTATTAGTCGATTACTTTCACAGGTGTAATCGCTACTCTATCAACCAAATGGCAACTTATTACAGCAGCAGGCTTAAAATAGGATTAAAATAATTTCAAAACTATTGTTACTGATATCACGTCATCAACTTTAACAAAACATGTTTAATCCAATGTATTTGTTTTCATATAGTACAAACTAGCAAAATATTTATCAATTAATTTTTTTGAAACAACTTGTAACTAGTTCAAAAATTATCACCAAACTGCGTTTTTATGTATTCTATGTTCGATTTTGCCCGACCTCATTTTTCAAGAGGTGTGATTTACTGCAACCCCTTTTTAGGATTTATGCTATGCTATGGCGAAATTTTACAAAGCGAATTTGTATACTAACTTGGTAGCTCTAAGCGCGCCGATTTAGAAGTAGGGCCTTGTGTGAAATGCGGCTCGTTGTTCGTAGAACCAGGATTCAATCGTGGCGGTAAAGTGGATTCGGATGATGTGGGTGCCGATGCTGAGCCTCCACCGTGCGTCTGCGGCATGGTTGTGACCTAAAGGGGGAATTACTCTGTATCTGTTTTTCGTCCGCTTTTGTACGTTTTTTCTTCTCCACGAAAAACAATATTCTTTTTCGTCTGCATTTTTATAAGTCCATATCCGCACTAACCAGACCGTCACATACCGCAAAAAAGTTTTTCGAAAAAAATTTTTGTAAAGGGGTGCAGCCCTATTCTGAAATACCGCTCTCATACCGTTCATATACAAAATTTTTGAACAAGATTTTTTTCGATATGTAGCAGTCTACTAAGTGCGAATATAGAATCAGAAGTGAGCAGTAACTATAGTTGCTTTTGCAACTAGTTACTGTAACTAGTTGCTTTTGCAACTAGTTACAGTAACTCAAAAAGTAACTAGTTACAGTAACTGCTTTTGCAACTAGTTACTGTAACTAGTTACTTTTTGAGTTACTGTAACGATAACTTAGTTACTTTTTTGAAACTGTTACGAAATCGGTGACTAGTTACAAAATTAGACGTGTAAAAGTTAATAGTTACAGTTACTTTTTTTTAGTGACTGCCCACACATGCCGGGATACAGTACGTTTAATAATTATATTAACTACATGCGCTGCGCAAGCCGCTCGCTAGACGCACACTCACACCCGGTCATCATCAGGCGATAGCAACAGTTTCAGTTTCACTGATTTATTCACCAAGTTGACGTGGCCAGGAGACAGCGAAATGACCATATATGGTCTTCGAGTCGCTGCCACCTATGTCAACCACACCAAGGTTAAATCTTCTATCTTTATACTGTTCCTTTAATTCTGAACGTCAGGCAGAGAAGTTGTGAATACCAATTTTTAAAGTCTTTTGGTATGACTCGACAAGGGAAAAAACCCGGGTCTACCAACTTAAAGACAGACGCTCTTACCATAAATATCGATAAACAAAAAAATGACCGTCCCGAGCAATGAGCACTTGCTTCAAATTTTTCTCTTTAAATTTTACTTGCTTCAAGTTTTGTTTCAAACTTTTTGCTTCAAACTTTTGATAAATAAATAAGTTTATGAAATGTTGTAGTTTACACGAAGAGATTAGCATAGGTGGATGTAATCGCAAGAAGTGAGGAGGTGATAATCAGCACAAAAAACTCAATTTATTGGGGTCAAAATTTTGTTTATTAAAAGTAACTGTAAGGGTAACTAGTTACTTTTTCAAGACTGTAACTCTAACGGTAACTTAATTACTCTTTTCCCGAGTAACTGTAACTACTACAAAGTTACTTTTAGAAATTAACGTGCCCACCACTGTATCGACTTATAAAAATGCGGACAAAAAGTATATACTTTTTTGAGGCACGTATTCAAAACAAAATTTTTTGGGGAACAAGCACAATTTTAGTGTGGCAATTGCTCCGCAATGATCTCCAAAAATGAAGAAAAAAGGTCTTCACGGACTGAAGAGCTGAGAAGTTAAAACATCAGTTGGGGGGCAAATTAACGTACGTAATTAGGCACAATATGCATGAAATTTTGTTAAAAATGACGTTTAACTAAAATTATTTGGGGGTAAAAGTAAAATTTTGAGGGGGGCAGATGCCTCACGTGCTCCCCCTGGCTACGTCCTACGTCCAAAACTTTTTCATGGAGAAGCAGAAACGTAAAAAAAAACGGACAAAAATGAACGAAAAACGAACCCTGTGTAAATCAGCGAAAAGAAAAAAGCTCCTCACCATTGCACAGAACTGCTTGACAGCGCTGTTTCCTATTGTTCGTAGAGTAACTCATGGAATAGCTGGCGAAAAGTAAAATATTCTAATTGATCAAAATAATAGAAGCCACTTGAAGCCAAGTGTAACGAACTTTTGGATTTCACGAATTTTATCCTTATTTTTAAGAGCATGTTGAGAATAATCCTAATTGAACAAAATTTAATTTAATGCACTTTTTTTTATAAAAACTTGTAAATTTCACGTTGAGACCAGCACAAATTTGCAGCCCTATTTGTTCTTTAATTTTATTGAAGAATAAAGTGAAACAAATTCATTCTTGGTTGATTAGAAGCCATCATTTGTTAATGATCGTGATTATTGAACTTCAGATAAATCAACAATGGCAAATATAGTCAAGATCAAAACAATAAATACAGTCAAGGCCAAGAAAGTTCTGATTGCGTGCAAATCCTTTGTGCCAGCCAGCGTTATAATGTAAATGCATTGTACCGTACCAAATTGTACGTACTACTGTACGTGACAGAGGCGTGACTAGAAGACGTTTTCTCCTCATCAAGGCAACTAGGTGAATCTGAATGCACCGGTTTACAATTACAGAGAAGCAAGCTCGAGTTATTTTGCTCTTCTAGATCATCTAAAGCGGAATTAGATTTCCAGAAACAAAATTTAGTCCGAAAAAAGTTTCCCCATAGTAATAAGTTTTTGGTATTGTCTCAAATTTTGAGTCCAACTTTGGCTAATCTTACAACTGGTGGACAGTGGCTCAACCCCGGGAGTCGGGCTTTGGGGGCTTCAGCATTTAAACGTGTTTTGGACTTGACCTGTGACTAAAGGGTGAGGCTTGCAAGAGCTCGGCAATTTAATTTTTTAAGTGGCTTTCAAATCTTAGCAATTTACAATAGTTCTTTCAAGTGGCTTTAAAAACGTACAAATTTGATCCGAAAGGCGTTAAAAACTTAAAATGGTTATTTTTTCCGAAAAATTACAAAAATTGTCCCGCTGCTGGGGGCTTCGTGTTAGGTCTCAATGGCTTCCGGCTGTTGCAATGCGCGTTAAGGCGGGTTTAGATTCTCGCGTTGCGTTGCGTTGCCTTTCGCGCGCAGTTTTGAAGAAAATAAAACTTACAAAAGGGGTTTACATTCTTGCGAAAGCGTTAACGCAGTGCCAGTGACGTCTAGCAACGACGCGAGCTGATGAAATAGATTTCATAATGTTGCATTGGAACGCGTGTACGTCAGAGCAGTTCTTGGTTGTGATTGGTTAAAAAAGATAATTCTTAAACAGAGCAATTCGAAAAAATTGATATCATTTGCACACGACCTCAAGGAGAGCGGAGCAGTGAGCTATTAATGCAAATCTAAATTTACTGTTAGAACAGTCGATTAGGTGTTTGTGGAATGTTAGTTTCCTTTTTATGGGCTATTGAAAACAAAAAAGGATAGCCTACACAATGATCAATAGAAGAATTAGTGACAAAACAAGACAGGCTAGGCTCTTTTCAAGAATAGAGAATACATCAGTAAGGCATTAGTATCAAAGATTAGCAAACTCTATTAACAGATTAGTCTAGCCTATCTAATTGTATAGCCAAACCAATCGGTATCTCTCTTGTTCCAGCTTGCACTGTTTATGGCACCAGCATTTGTAAGCCTAGCAGTCTTTACTTAAGTTGTTGACTACTTGTTGAAGTGTTTAGGCAATATTATTGGCTGAATTTTCTAGTTTCCGAAAGGTGATTAATTTTGTCTTTGGTCTCAATAGCCTAGTCAGTAACTGAATTGTTTATTGTATGTAGGCTATGTTGTTGGAATTAATTTGAATTATTTTATCTAATTGGCTGATCTTATAATTTATTTAATTTGATTTGAAATTTACGGCTACTGCCACTAATCTACTGGTGCTGCAGCACTGTTGACCATTATAGATTTTTCAACAAAGCTCAGCGTACCTTGGACACTCGGTGCACCAGTGCACGAAGCTCAGCTGCTCAGTCCTGAGTCCCCTCAGCCCTACCACCACTAGTCCACTATGGACCATATAACAGTACCATTCATTGGCCTGTCAACCAAAATGCAAATAAAAAATTGTCACGTTTTTAGCACCTCTGAGACTGTTTTTCGCACTAAAATAGACCAAAAACTGATTTAAAGCAATTTTTGGAACATATGCCTAAGGGGGGAGGCTAATTTGTCGAAAATAAAACTCACAAATCTAGAAAAACTTTAAAAAATGCCAAAAAATAAACAATAAAATTTCATCGCTTGTGTAAAAAACATCAACAAATATATTATAGGCCTAAACTCAGAAATGGGGTGGAGAGGCTAGTCAGTATTTGTTAATTACCAATCACTTGTCTCAATTCTCTTTCCATTAGCCCCTCTTCAATTATTTTTCTCTGTAAAATATAAATGAAACAAATTACTCCATGTGAGTTTTATTGAACTATAAGATTTTATGCTTATGATTTACCAGCATCCAACTAAGAGAACTAAAATTTTACCATTAACCACCTCTCACATAGGCCATTTATGCAACCAATTGAATCATGTTTGCACTGCCAATTTCTATGCCGCGTTTTAAAAGCATTGTTCTATCAAACTAGCTCTAGAATTAAATTATTTTTGCAAAAAAATGCAAAATTTTTGAGCTCCGCCCTCAGACCCCCTAAAACAGCCGCTCCATTGCGAATTTCTGGCTACGTGCCTGGTTACAACACCTCCGAATTTTTGAGGTTTTGTGCTTAAAATTTTTATCATTCTCCCTCACCCAAATTTTCTGGATCCGCCACTGGTGAGCTACTTACTATTAATATGAACAAGAATAAAACATCCATTGGTTATTATCACCGATTCAAACTTTTTTCACAGAATTAGCTTTGTTGATAACCAACAACAACGAACGTAATGCAACGCGAGAATGTAAACCTCACAAGCGCAAGCGTTGATGTGTTGCGCTGCAACGGAACGGAACTCAACGCGAGAATGTAAACACGGCCTTAGTTGCAACAATTTGCACAGAACGCTTCCCCATTGAGACAATTTTCACGCAAAAGCTTTTACCTTTTAGTTCAAGCTCCATTCCTTAAAGACCACCTAATGTCTGCAAACCAATGCACTTAAAATGCAATAAAAAAGTATGACTAATTGAATGCTGAAAACCTGGTTTAGATGCACGTTCTCAGTTTCAAGCTTTCGCGTTTTCAAAAAGTGACATGACGTCATTAGACCCAGGAGTTTGGTGCCTTCGACCAACGTCACTATTCGACTAATTTATCTTTGCAGAGAATAGACGATTTTGGAAAGGCATGTGATAACAGCTTGCTAGTCAAAAAGTGTTGTGCAAAAAAGGCGTAATTAGCTCAAAGTAAAGTCGAAGGCACTTAACTCCTGGGTCTAATGACGTCATATCACTTTTTAAAAACGCGAAAGCTTAAAACTGCATCTAAACCAGGTTTTCAGCATTCGATTAGAAATACTTTTTTATTGCATTTTAAGTGCATTGGTTTGCAGACGTTAGGTGGCCTTTAACACAATCCTGCTGCTTGCGCGCCTGCTAAGAGGTTACGGTAGCCTTGCATGAAAAAGTCTAACAAGCAAGGATGGCAGTACGTTACGATACGTAAGACGGTACGGTACGCCTGAACTTTTGCTAAGAAGTGCTGTTCGCGTTTTTTGTAATGGCACGGTTATGGTACATTGGCACGCTGTTTGAATTTGAGTACTGAACGTACCAAACCTATTGGTGCGGTGCGTATTATGTGCAACCTGTGGGCGTCGATAAAGACGCGTGCGACCCTGCACATACAATTAAAAATACACGATACATTAAAAAAATAGTTTTATGACAGCTATTAGAATCTAATAGTGTTGAGGTAATTTTTCGTGTATTAAGAGCTGAAATAGACACATATTTGTACTTGCATCCTGATACATGATGTTTCCGAGATCTTGAAAACATCATCCGGTATCGGAAATAAAATGAGCTATAATTTTTTTCTATAATTGTTTATTTGTTTAGCGGTATTGTTAGTTGTGCAGTGAACTCTTCCTGAAAACTGTTAACTTGACAGTGTTAAGTCGCAGCACTATTATATTTCATCTCTTTCCGCCGCCTTTCCAGCAATTTTGAGGAGAAAGTACTAATTAATTGCATTGCAATAACGCCTCGTGAATGGCGACACGTAAACAGGTTTCTGATACATTAAAATCAATTTGACTTACAAGCAAATGCAGATATCTTTACTGCACAAAATATTAGAAAATACCAATGTCATTGTGGTTGTAGCTTATGCGATACCTTTGTTTTGAATTAAAACTTAATTTTCGAACACAAATTGTCATTTTTTTATAACCAAACTATTCCTGAAGAATAACAAGAATCACCTCCAGATGTTGGATTACTTTTTGTTCTATAAGATTTTGACGAATTTGAATGAAGTATTGGCATATAAAGCTCAGTAGTTTTGAAGTTCAACTAGTTATTAAGTTCAATGCTTAAGCTAATGCTTATTAAATTCTTTGGTTCCGTCCACACTTATTAAAGGGTTCCTCATTTCATCCTCCCCTGATAAAAATACGTTTATTGATTATTCCAAATAATTTCAAAAGGATGGGAGTGTGAGGGCGAACTATCAAGGCTCGGAGATTTTGAATGAATTTTCAATAAAAATAGCTCAAGTTTTAGAGTATGTTTGTACAAATTCTGCTTCGGGACATTATCTTTTAGCAAAAAACGTGTTGCCATGGTTAATCACATTAACTTACCAGTTTCCTTTTTTTTTTTTTTGGTTCACCCCTTTTTATACTGGTTCAACCTCACAAAAATTGAATTCACCCTGAATTGAACCATTCACCCTCGTAAAAAACACTGCCTTGAGCTTATCTTTTGGTATAATACGAATCAGGGCCCATGTGACAGAACACGTTAGCGAGCTCGTAAAGGCCATTTTCGCTCGCTAAAAAGCGTAACCCAGCAAAAAACTTCGCAGACAAAATGCTATTTCCCAAGCGTTTCCCCTAACAAGCGTTAAAAATGCTCGCTCGAATTTCTTTGCGAAATCTTGTGTTAGCACGTAATAAATACCTCATTGTGACGCCAGATGCATTTCTACTTCAAAATAAAGCGTTCAAGCGTACTGTGCCTGTATGACGGTATGTTCTGCAATTGTAATAGAAAAAACTACTATGGAGTATGGACCATGGGTTAATATTCTAAGCTTGCAAATCCTCCATTGATAATAATTAGTTAATGAACGACAGAGTTTAATTATATTTTTGGATCAATGTAAAAAAAAAGTACAACTTTTACCATACCACAATTTTTTTAATGACGTGAAACGCTCTTGAGGTAGCTGGTGGGTATACTTTTATGTTAACATCAACAATAGGTTTCAAAAGGTTTCAAAAGTGAACAAGTCAAAGTACACTGTTCTTTTTTAAAACCGGTTAATTTAGAGTTGAGACTGGCTGTTTTTAATTTTTTGCCGATTTTCAGCCCCATTTGTTGTAGATTAAAAAATTTTTTTTGGAGCATCGATGTCAATTTTTGCGACCATGTTTCAGGCCCGGCGCCAGAGTAGGGTGACTGGGGCGTGGGGGTATTAACAATCTTGGGGGGGGGGGCGCAAAAACGTTTTTCCTTCAAATTCGAGAGTGAATACCGACATATACGCAAAAATGATCGCAAAATATCCGCAAAGTTTTTTTCGAACGACGGCCAAAAAAAAATTCTCAAACAGCGCTGTACACTCTTAGAATAGTTGCAATTTTGCTTGCAAACAGAAGAAAATTACTGAAATTTTACCGTTTTAAATTGGTACAAAATTTGTTTTCTTTTCTTTAATTTGAATTTTTTTTCGTTTGTTTTTGGTTTATTTTGCCGCCGAAGCCAGCATTATTTTTAATTTGTTCTTAAATTTTAAGCAAAAACGAGTTTTTTGTTTTTAGAAAATTGTTTTTATAAAAAGAGAGTATTGCTACTTCGGTCTACTGGCGCTATCAGTATATCTTTACCAGTCGTTACAGCGAACAGTTCTCAATGCAATTCGCTTCCTTCTTAGCTGTCCAATAGCAAACATGGAGACCATTTTAATTAATTTTCAACGAAAAATCGCTTTAGTTAGAAGTTTTCAACATTTTGCCATTAAATTTCCCACCAATAAGTTTCTCATGCGCTTAAAGAGTGCTTCAAAATCTTCGTTAAGTTGGCGAGCAAATGCTATGTTTTTTTAAACGAGTTATATCTTGCAATCGATCTGAGCAATTTAGCCAGCAAAAATGACGTTACCCAGCTCGCAGAGCTTCAGATACACGTGCAAAAATAACCATTATAAATACCTGCAAGGAAATTTTGCTTCCAGATATTTCTTGTTTGCTGATTTTTCGTAGCTTCGATTCGTGACGCCATTGATTCATAGTCACTAAATATTTAGTGACTATAATTGATTGGAGAAGTCGCACGTTTGCGACATGCTTTCGCTGTTTGAGTTTGTTGGTAGGAGCTGAAGTGGCGAGAGCGCAGGGGCGCCGAGAGCCGAACGTGGGCCCCGGGCCAGCTCTAATGTGACGGAATTGTGGTTTTGTAAAGTTCAAAATAGACGGAGAAAATGCTGCTGTTTGGTCCGAAAAATGATGTGATCTTCAAACAAAAAAAAGGTCTTCTTCGAAATTTCATCGGTTTTTCCCGCCGAAATCAAGTGATCTCAAAAAAAATAAGTAAAACTGTTTCACACACGACTTCGATGAGCCTTTCACTTCTCAATGTCAGTTGGATGGACCCCTCTCGAGCTCTTTGAGCCCCCTCATGTCCCCCCTGCCCTCCCCTCTCGTAGGCTCTGCGAGGGCGGTAATGGAGGAAGTGCATGATGACTGCGCTAGCGTCAACGATCTAACCACGTTAAAGTCACCAGTAATGGCGTGGCCACCGATGCAAATTCGGTCGCCACAGTTGTGCCGGTTCAAACGGAGCGCGCTCCGATGGCGGTTAACCGACTCGACTGCGCAGCTCTGCGAGTAGTAGGAACTATTGACTGATTATTTCATTAACCTATTCTGCTGGCTTTGCGTTTTGGTTGCTGCGATTCCGTTGCTTTGATTGGTGACGTCATTGATTGGAGCAGTCGCGTGACTGCGACAATGGATTGGTTGAAGGTATGTTACGCAAAAAAACATACCGTGCCAAGGAACGGTACGCTTCAAAAATTGAAATGAAGAACGGTACGCTTGTAGCCTACGGTACGGTTAAAGGTGAGAGGTACGTAGTTCGCGAATTCTGAACGTACCGTATCATACTGCCATCCTTGGTAACAAGGTTACAAATTTGAAATTTTCACAGAGTAAGTCTACTGGCACTACAAACCTGAAATTTAGAAGACATAGCTCTTGCAATATCTTTTGTAGAGATTGGAGGAACCGAACTGAAACTACATTCCAGCGAGGCGATTTTCTCTCTGGTAGAAAATCAAGAGGTAGGCAAAGCAACTAACAGAAAAAAGATCTGCATATTAAATTTGCGTAAAATATCAGGGATAATGCTTGATAAAATGTGCAAGATGTTTTTACTAAACTAATTAAACTAAATTATGCGAAGTATTTTAACGCCATAAAGTTTGCATTGTGATTCTTTCAGTGACGCGCATTCAACTGGGTAGGCCAACTGAATGGTGCTGTAGGAAAATCATGCTACTTTGAACTAAACGCTGTGATAGGCCGGTTGCGCTACCCATTACCACCTACGTAACCGTAACTTGCCTCTCACCAATATTTCCCGCATTGATGTAATTTTATATCAGGTCTGATGTTTTTGACGTGCGATCTGATGACTGATGTTTTTGATCAAAATCTGATGTAAATTCCGGAAACAAAGGGGCAAGTCCAAAGAAAAGAGGCTGGTAACAAAGCTTTTTCCAAACCTGAAACTACAATACATCCTTTTTGAAACAACAATCGGAAAAGATGTGATCTCTAAAAAAGGTTTACATTCAATTTTACCATAGGTGGAGTCGAGGACACAAGGCTCGAGGCCAAGGACATAAGGCTTGAGGCCAAGGACACAAAAAAATCCGAGGCCAAGGACAGCCTTTCCGAGAGCAGACCCTCACGAGATCAAGAGCAGGAATGCTCGAGGCCAAGGCCAAGGGCCAAGGACACAGACGCAAGTGTTCTCCAAAAAAAAAGGTCTTCAAAAAAGTTTTTCAGGCATTCTCCCATTCATAGGCGTAGCCAGAATTTTTGATTGGGGGGACCCAAACCACAAATCACATGCAATGATGTCATCAAAATTTTTCATAAGAGGAACTTTTTGTGGGACAAAGATATTGTAGGATGGAAGATCTGAAATCGTTGCCTATGGGCACTTAACCAGGATTTTGCAAAGAAAGAGGGCTTAAACTAATGCTTGAAAAGTGCTAATATCTAACACTGGAGACGTGTTGAGAAAGCTAAACTCAAACGTATCACAGACAGGGTCAGGGGGCGAAGCCCCCAGCTGCTGGGAGATTTTTTGGAAAAAAAAGCTATTTTAATGCCATTGAATCACATTTCGCACGTGTTCAGAGCCATTTGAAAGCACTAGATTTTTGAATTTGGAAGACAATTGAAAAAATTAAATTGTTTAATGCTTCTTTTACTTGCAATTTAAGTCCAAAACACGTTTAACATCTTGCATTTTTGAGTTAAATTTTAATTGTAAGTGATTTCGTCCAGGTAGGAGGAAGTAAAGTGCTTTGTCTCTGGCTACATTTTAGCAGTAAATAATGATCCACTCGAAGATTTTCTTTAGAGTATATGTTCGGCCAGGAGGCCCAAGCCCCCCAATTGTAGTCAATGATTTGTTCAATCAGCATTTTCTGTGGTTAATTCTTTTTAAGTATTTTGAGCTTAAAAACCGGGGAGTTGGAGGCGAATTACTGAATTGTTATTGAAAAATGGTACAATAGATGGTTATGCTTACTAACCATGTTATTGCCGGGCCGGATTTACATCGCACTGAGCCCCTGTTACTTTGGAGGTTTTTGCAGGATCTTTCTTCCAAATATAGGGGAAGACCAAAAAAAGTCTTACGATTTGAGCGCGGGACCCTTAGCTGGTATTGCGCCATATTGTGGTAAATCCGGCCCTGGTTAATGCATTATGTTCATAAAAAGGCTATATGAGGGTCTGAAATAGCAACTTTTGGAACAAAAACTCTCCATTTCTTCCGGGTTATACGTTTAAATTGGCTGGCAAAATTGAACTGAGGGGGGCCGGGGCCCCTGGTCTTTCATATTGTTGTTAGTTACTGTTGCAAGCAAAAAATGCTACAAAGAAACTGAAACTGAAGAAACAGTAGGCTTTTTTGGCACATTTTTGTCATTGGTGAAATTTCAATTGGGGGGGGTTCCCTACCCCCCCCCCCCCTTTCGGATACGCCTTTGATTCAATTGAGGAAAACAAAAAAGGTGTTCGCAGATTTTCCGCGAGGTTTTTGGCGTTTTCCAACAAAATTTCAACGGTTCCAAACACAGTGCTGTCCTAGAGCCGAGGACGGGGCAATTTTCCAGGACTTGAGGCTTCGAGGCCAAGGCCAAGGACTTGACCTTCGAGGTCAAGGCCAAGGACTTTAAAATGTGTCCTCGAGGACTCCCCCTCTGAATTTTACTCGGAAAATCGTTGAAAGAAAGGCTTATTCAAAAAAAAGACAAAAGATTTCCAACCCATTTACCACCTCTTTTTGTTGAAAATTTGCCGAAAAAGCCTCGTTTAGATGTTTTTTTTTCAAATAATCTAGTGTGTTTAAAGCGCACTCACTGGGCTACCTCGCACTGGCCACTTCCCTTTTTTAATGAGTTATCGGAATTACTTAGAAAGAAGCAGATATCTAGCCAAGCTTTTTCAGTCAGTGGTCGAGCGTTTGCTACTGAATGGTAGACTCGGGCTTGATTCCCGGTCGGGTTGAACCAAAGAGTGTAAAAAATTGGTTTTCACAGATTCCATACCAGACGTTCAGCATTAAAAGGGACAATGCGAAGCCTCTATGTGTGTAGTTGACAGGTGGCAGTTTGACTTGAAGACCGAAAGGCCCTTCGCTGTCTCCTGGCCGAGGCAACTTTGTGATTTTTCCACTCTTGAATTGAGTAGCCTATAACCAAATCTGAAAATTTGGCTACTACCACTGGGACCCGTAGAACTAGGCTACCAGTACTGATCTACAGTGGGCGTTTTGTGATGTCGCGAAATACAGGGTTGCCAATGGTACGGAGTCAAACGGACTAAAACCAATACTTAAACTGTAAAATTTTCCATGAGGGGACGCTTTTGCAGCCGTGACCAAACGCATTCGGAATGCGAATGAAATTTAGTGAAAATTATTATTCAAGTTGTAGTTCTTTCCCTTCAATCGAGTGAAGACCAAAAAAAGGTCTTCACCAAAGTTGGAAGAATATTTCTCCCCCAAATCGGGTGAAGACCAAAAAAAGGTCTTCGCCGCAATATGGCACTATACCTGGCCGGAACTGGTAGGATTTATTCGTGCTGACAGGCACTTTATTACCTCAAATAGTTCTTATTTCTTCAGTAAAACCGATTTCGAGTAGTATCTCTATTATAGCGCAATTACGAATACAGAAATTTCTGAACAAATAACAAAGATCATGAAATTAACACCCTGCATTGGGGCGTGGCCAGACTGCTGCGTCTCCGCCTCCTTTCCTCAAAAAATGTCAGGGTAAGATACTGTATATCGAGGTTTTATTGCAAGTTGACAATACCTTCTGAAACGGCAAAAACACGCGAGAAAAACACAGCATGGTAACAACATTCACAGTAAAGTAACACCAAATGTCCATAAAATTTATTCACCAAGGTTTTGGCAGGTTTCGGAAAAACACTTGGTTCTCGTAACCGTGACGTTATCTTGTATCAACACAGTCGACATCGGGAACGTGAATCCAAGGCACCTCTCTTCGTTGGTGCAAATTTATGCAATTTAAGTCGATCACCAGCGCAACCTTGAGTGGAGGGGCATCTTTCACCACCTTTACCGAGCCCCTCCCCTGTCGGTGCTATGTTTTCGGCTGCTTTTCTTCTTCACTTTCATTGTTTATATCTGAGTTTTTGTAAATCAGATTATAATTGTCCACAAGCCGGTTAAATCGTTCTCTCTCCCGCTCCGCAATCGTTGTTCCTCCCTAAAGTTACATAGCGTCAATTACAAAAGCAATCGAGTCAAGTTGTCTCAAGCCCACATGTCTACCACACACGTGAAGGCTTCACACTGTCCCTTTTTATTGCTGAACGTCAAACGGGAAAGATGTAATTAGGTGTTTTATAGTTTTTGGATCGACTCGAACCAGAATTGAATCCAGTTTACCGTTTCAGCAGCAAACGCTCTATCCACTCGACCACTCATCGGTCTTAATTACGTCCTTTTTCATACATTTTTTATTCATGCACAGTTGCACACACTGCCTTGTCGAACCACACCAAAGCAGAGTACCATTTTTTGGCCACCACAGACGAAAGACTGCGTCTTTCTAATAGAAAAAAAGGTATTACGTGTCTTTTCTACGAACACAACCTGGCCAGGCCGGGAATCGAACCAGCAGTCAGCAATCTCTCGATCACTAACCCGACGCTCAGACTCCGCAATTATGTTCTAAACCGAAGTAATTTGCGCTGATGTGTGTACTAGAATGACAACTGAACCAAGAGTACACAGTGTTAGTAACAAAGGTTAAAGCAAAATCCATTGCAGCAAAATTACTCAAAAAGCAAATGGAAACAGCCATTCAATAGCGTCATGGGCGCAATGTGAAAGCAATTGATGTAACATGACTTCCTGTGCAATAGTTCGGTGACTTTATGGCAGCCAAGCTCGAGAATAACAAGTTTTTCGAGAAGATGTCCTGGTGTTGTAGTGAAGTGATTTAGCTTCAAACCTTAGTAATTATTACAGTCATGTACAAAAAAGCCAAACCACAAAAAAATTATGCTAATCAAAGAGTATACGTCAGAGAACATTGATGTTCTTTTGGCGACAGGTAAACTCTTTGATTAGCACGGCTCTTCGAAAATATGGCGCTTTTTTGTCCGACTCGGTGATAAGCTGGAACCACAACCAACAACCGGGTATGAGAAGTTGCCATATAAAAACGCTAATCGCCGAACTCACCATTATCTCAATGAGGGCTTCTTTGAAATGGCGAGCATCCAGTTCCGTCACCTGGTTGTCCCCTTTTCTCGATGTAATCACGTGCACCTCGATGTCTTCTAAGAAAATTTATACCGAATTATTGCGATTTTTCAGCAAAACAAAATACCAACTACGCAACATATTCATTACATTTGGGATGAAAGGCAGAAATGGAAGCGGGACAATTCTCGTGTTCTAAGCTTCCGCTGCTACACATAAATATATCTCTTCCACATTTCCGATGCATGCTTATCAATGAATGAAGTTCTCCAATAAATTCCTAACAACATACTTTTTGAAATAACTCCAGCCTCAGCTAATTCGTTTTCAATTTCTTTCTCTAGCTCGACGATCTCAGGATCCTGGTTCGGGACGTCGTCATCGAGCTCGTTGATTGCCCGAACTTTGATGCGAACCATCCCGTGACTGGTTTGCCTCACTAAATAAGCAAACAATCAAAATGTGCAGTGTAGTTCGCTGAGTTTCAGCTTCACGGCTCTTTAATATGGATGAAAGTATGACAACAAAAATGCTACGCAACTGCATACCAGCTGTCTGGTACAACAAAATCCCCAGCTCGAGTGGAGAACCAATACGATTTGCCCTTAGAATGGGTAGAAGCATCCATCCAATTCCTGGAGTTTACAACACATAAATTGAAATATAATTTTTGAATTTTTTTTGTTCTCGTTTTGGGGCTGAGGTCACAAAGATATTCAACAACCACAAAAACATATCCCCCTAAAAAGTTTTTGGAAACCCTGAATTTGTTCTTTCAGCCTGAATTTCCACGAAATGGGGATGGTTTTACCAAAATTGGATAGGTCATGTGATGTTACTGGAACAGTATATATATTATTCACTTTCTCTTTTTTCCTGGAAGTTCAGGCTAAGAAAACAGATTTAGGGTTTCCAAAAACTTCTTACGGGAATATCGCTTTATATTTGTAAACTATCTTCGCAACCGCAGCCTCAACATGAGAACAAAACATTTCAAAGACTATATTTTGATTTCAGCTATTGCAAACTACCGCCATTGGCTATAGATGCTTCACCTTTTTTAAGCCAGCAAGTTGCCATGACACCCAGCTATCCTCATACTCACTGCAAGTGTACCACTCCAGTAGCACGTAACAATTTTTGTTCATGTAGCATCTTTATCCTCCAGTCACCAAACAGGCGCTAACTGCTGGATGATACGCACACTTATCATTTTGATAATTATTTCGTGTTTGGAGGAATCTGAAACTGCTTAGGAGTTTTCGGTAATCCAATGTACGAGTGAATTTCTTCGAATTCTTGTCCGCTACTTGTTCAAAGCCACCAACAGAAAATCATACATGCTATTAAACTGTTTAACAACAGTGTTCTGTCTGCTTGAATTACAGCGTTTTGATGCTTTCGCAGCATTGTCAAATTGCAAACCAGGAAAATAATAAAATTGCAACTTAAACAAGCAAAAACTTTTCAGTTACCAGCGCAGCAGTACTTTCTTATTTCTGAATCCTAGCAATTTTGCTAGGAAATAACGGGAAATCACTAAAATTATATCGTTTCGAATCAGTACGGAATTTAGTATCTTTTTGATTGGAAATTTATTCTTTCTTTTCATTCGTTCATTATTTTGTTTTGCTGCAGAGGTAGGTATTGTACTTAAATTTCGAATGAAATTAAGGTTCGCGTTCTTATGAAATTGTTCTTACAAAAAAAAGTGTATTACCTTGGTCTACGTCTTCAGTTGAGCTGCTTATGCCGCGGAATAGGTTGAGAAAATAATCGCTGGTAAAGGCGGATCTCCGCTCTATGAAACTCAAAATCTCAAAACGAATCTAAAGATTCAAGTTTTTACATCAGTTGGTAGAGTCGGAATGGTGGCCTGGAGGCTACTGAATCCCGGGTTCGATCACCGAACTGACAATGTGTTGTTGTGTCCTTGGGAAGACACTTAACGTTTATTTTCTCATTCTGCCCAAGCAGTTCACCCGCTGTGGTGGCCCAGCCTGACAACAGATTTGTAAATGGAACGCAAAAAGGAGTTTGGCGTTGGTGTCGTTAAAAAGCAAAGCGCATGGCTTGTTTAAATATATAAAGAATGATTGGATGTTGCCCGGAACAAAGCGGTGGTTGGAGAGCGACAATCCGATATGGAGTTGCAGCCATCATAGCCCACATTTCCAACGAAATTCGAGCTCGTAAAGAGAAAAGTTAGTTTAATCAACTATTTCAAATCTTCGTGTAGATACTGTAAATGAATTCTTTGTTGTAAATTTCTAATTTTTCTTGATTCTTTACCATTAGAAAACAAAAAACACAGAACTAAAATTATTTTTTGATGCTTGACGACACAGTAATTCAAGTGATCACACAATCGTTTGTTCGTACGAACCCATTCAAATTTTCAAGAGTACATCAAGCATTTAAAAAAGAAAGTCTCGCTTAATTTCACATTGGCCAAATAGTCGCTCAGTCGGCAAACTCGATCCACTACACCCTCAAATTTAACAATGCCTTTTTACAAAACAAAAAGAACTCAACAATCCATTAAATATTCCGGTCCATAAATTTGGAATTCTATTCCCAATGATATTACTAAACTTTTCATTCAGAAAGTTCTTGAAAGAAAACAAATTCTATTTCTCTCTGTGAAAATTTTCTTGCCTCTATATTTCACTGCATATTGTAAATGTTTAAGCATGTATATTAGGGTGTTTCATTTTTTCACCATTTTTGAATTTCAAAATGCCTGGGGTCCCTATAGGTGGTATTTCGGGTAACAAGCTTGCACCCCAATTTTTTTTCAATTATGACGTCATATTGAGGTGGTCCACGACGTTTGAAATTTTGGGGGTCCGAAATCGCATGGTATGGCCATATCTCCCGAACCGCTCATCGTAGGTCGACAAAATTGGTGTCATAATGCGCGGAACAATCAATTTCCTATACGCGATGTAGAGCAACCTATACTCTATCAGTTTCAGAAAAAAAGTTATTTAAAAAAAAAAGAATTCTACACCTATTTTTGAAGCAATGAAGTCATTCAGTTGAAAATATTTTTTGTTTTTCCACTCTTATCGCTTTTATTGCGTAATAAAAGCGATTATGTGCATTAGGTAACAGTGAAACGTTGATAACTAAACGGAATTAATGAAGTTGAGCAGGGAGAGTGCCAGTTTGAATTGTATTTCGAGTCATGGCATTGAGATCCAGTGTTACGAAGTCGATGCAATATTGCAAGGAGTTAGACAAAAACGTGCTACCCCTTAATGAAGATGTAGTTGGTCTTTATTTTTACGTGAGAAAACAACTACCGTAAGTGAAACGAATCCCAAAATTTTTAACAAGATGCCCTACTTCAAAGATGTGAAAGATCAGGTCTTGATTGATGTAGTAGGCCTGCCGACCAAGGCTGGTCTTCCGGTACTCAGCAAACAGAGGATAGAAGCCAAGTTGAAAGATCTGATAGAGAAGTATAACACTGCAAGAAAGAAAGTCATGAAGCGTGGAGGTAGTAAAGTTGACGAAGGGTGGTTGCATAGTTTATTTGATGTGTGCACATGCAAATGCTTTATTCCCGAAAGCCCAGTGGTTCATAACAAAAAATGTACATGCAGCTGCGAAGTGGCAGATAGAATACCGGCAAAGGAAATTTCTTTTTTGCAAGACCAAAGAAATGATAGGAAAATGTATATGGGAGTTCTGGATATGAGTCACACTAAAAAGGAAATAGAGCGAGGAAATCATAAGAGGAAACGGGAGGTAAACAAAGAAGTTGAACAACTTTTTACCCGAAATACCACCTATAGGGACCCCAGGCATTTTGAAATTCAAGAATGGTGAAAAAATGAAACACCCTAATGTATATATACAGAGTGTCCGTAAAGTCTGGACACACAGTAACGTTTAATATTTTATATCACATAGTAAAATATAAATATCACATAGTAAAGATAAATACTTCACCAGACCTTAGTCCACTTGATTTCTTTTACTGGGTAATGCTCAAGAAGAAAATGTATTCAACAAAACTCAAAGATTCAATGCAGTTGACTCAACGAATAAATAGTGAATGTACAAAAATTGATGGCAATGCAGATTTATTGCATCGAGTTCATGCAAATTTTGCGAAACGCAGTGACATTTACATTGCAAATGATGGCGCTCATATTGAAGATGTTATTTGAATAAAATAAATAGTAAAATAAAACCTAATTTTAATTACATACCAAAAATATTCAACTATCCTATGTGTCCAGACTTTATGGACACCCTATAACTTAATTTGTTTATCTAAATTGTTAGCTTAAAAATATTAATTTTGGTATCTGTTGTTTATCATATTAGTTCTTGTTTTTTTTTTTTTTTTACGTCTGTTCTTTGTTCTTTTTGGAAATCTTTATACATTTCTTACCTTTTACAAGAATTTTAGTTTTATAGAGCGGAGATCCGCCTTCATCAGCGATGTATAAGGCTGGAAATGTATCAAGATTGTCAAAAAGAACTCTAGTTGTCTATGCATGTTATTTTTTTTATTCTTTCTTTTTTGTGGCTTTGCTCGAATACAGATTCCATATAATTATTCTTATTATGGCTTCCAAGAGTGGCTGCAGACCCCATGAACTCACGATCCCTTCGCTGTCACTCTGGCACTGTTTCCCTAGTAATAACTGTGCGTACTCTATTGCATGTTTTTTTGTTTCACTTAGTGGCGTCAATAAAGAAACATGAACTTTAACCCCACAAACGCAGACCAACCTTTTTTGAGGTTCTATTTGCAAGTCTGGGCCACCATAACTGCTCAGTCTCAATGGAAAATAAGTGTAGAAATTATTTCCAATGACACAAGGACACAAAGCCAGTTCGGGAATCGAACCGGTGGTAAAACTATTCGATCGCTAACACGATGCTAAACGATCTGTGCCATCGCCGCTGGTAACACGATGAACACATATAGAACATGAGGTGCGGAAAAATAGAGAAGCGACATAAGGTCATACAGAAAATCATACAAAAGATATCAAAGACATCCTAACGAGGTACGACTGTACGGACGCCATCACACAAGATTATACCGGCTTATCCACACGTACCAGGTACAAAATCTATACAAAAAGCAAAAGTTAGTTTTCAACACAGCTAAGTAAAGACTTACCAGTCTGGCCATGTCTGCAGAAGGAAGGGCACGGAACTGTGAGATAAGTTCAACGACAGCGTCCAACAATTTCGCTTGACCAGAGCTACCGAGTTTATCGAATTTGTCTCTGGAAATAAAAACTGTAGTGGGCGAGCCAATATCTAGTATTTGTGCTTGTGTAATAGTCCGCGGTTAGGAATAAACTAAAATAGCGTATTTGAATCGAGAAACAAGAATAGTAGCTATCCGGCAACTCGGCTTGCAAGCGATTCTACAAATTAACAGACGCAATACAATATCCACCAGTTACAAATGGCTCACTCTGGGGCAAATCGTTGAATGAAATCGATGGCCAGTTCCTTCGAACCCCTGTTGTCTTCATTTTTCTGAAAAGATTTGCAGTAAAAATTATTTATATTAGCACTTGGTTAAGACAAACTAAAAACAAAAAGCTAGCAAACGCAAACCTTTCTACCAACTGAATGTCGATCTATTTCATAGAGCTCTTCCTGTATTATGCTGCGTTTGTATTAGATCTATCACTCGATGTATTTGCAAATCTTAGACATTGTTAATCAAATGTCCGAATTTAGAAATAAATCTTTGTACATTTTGAAGATTTTTCAAGCACTCTTACAATAAGTTTGCAATCAAGACTTTTTTTTGGTCATTTTGACGGAAATGGCAATTTGTTTTCGATTATTCATCTAAAATATAGATCAATGATCGTCCTCCAACAAAAATAAGTAACCTAAAATGCACGTAATTATTGAGACATCAAGTGGCATGATTATTGAATAAGAATCTTTGTCCAGTAGCGAAGTTGCACACCAGCAAACAAGCACATCAGAAGTCCTAGTTGGTTAGCTGTACCGCCAGTAGGCCAGTCAAAGAAACCTCTCATAAGCACTTAAATCAAGTCTTTTACTTTCACCCATCACTCTATTTACCATTTTTATGTCCGCTTTTCTGGTCATGATTCTCAGTATGAGATTGCTTTTCTTTCGTTTAAGTGTATTTGAAAGTGGTGTAAATATATTTATTTCGCCGTATTTTTAGTTTCCTGATGAGGGCATTCTGCAAAATGCCGAAGACGTTCGATTAAGTTCAATAAAAATTAAGAAGGTAGCCTGGCTTGAAATAGTCTAGCAATAAGATCAATAAAGTGGGGTTTTTGAGTTGATTTGAACTATGGTTACAGATAATTATTTCTCTACCGAAACAAAATAAAAAAATTAATATACCATACCGGTTTATCCATCCCGTGCGAAGACTCAGTTGCAGCACCAACTATAAAACATAAATTCTAGTGATAAAAACCTACAGCAATATGGCAAATAGTTATAGACCGCAATGGTTGTCATTCCCATTAACACAGGGGCTCAAAAGCTGGGGGTGCGTACCAAAATTAGGGTCTCAAGACCTTCCAGTCGCGTTGAATCAACAATAATTATCAACAATCATGTTCGGATAAGCATTTGTTTTGGTGAATTGTTTGCTCCTATAAAAAAAAACTCACCGGATTTGTCAAGTTGTGAGATCGGATCAATAGGGGCTTCTTCCTATAATACATAAGCTTATGAGAAAGCATTTAAAACCTAAGATTAAATGGGCGAAAGCGAATTTTATCTGCAGGAAAAAATAAGAGAAGACAAGCAAGGGGCACCTTAACGCTGGACAACTCACGTCAAGAATATCAATGTACGTCGTCGTATATCAATGCCACGTGCAAGAATATTTAATACAACGTACATTCACACGAAAGCCACCGGGATGTTAAAAACTCTAGCAATGTAAATTATTGTCAGTTGTGACTAACACAATTCTAGTTTTGCAAAATTATGTATATAGAATTTTTTGGTCGCAACTGTCTCTTCAAACAAACCTACGCAGTACAGCGGTTGTTCTGAACAGCGATAGTACGCCGCCTAAAACCTTATCTATTATGCCTGTTTAGAACAACTGGTCGAATGGCTGGACTTCTTTAAAACAAAAAGTTTTTGAGCTAAAAAAAATAGTCGAACTCGTTACTCATAGTGAATATACCAAAGATTTCATTATTTTATGTTTTGTTCATTTAACTACCAGTCACATAACTTAACTTCAATATTCATTAAACATTAAAGTTAAAGCACGAAGAACTGCGAGACTCAATTAGATTTATTAAAAACAATGCACTGAGAAAATTAATGATAAGCTATAGACAGTACCGGTATCCAGAGTCTTGTATAGGCACAATCAAACCTTTGATCAACAGCCTAAGACATACCTTATAGCTTATCATCAATTAAATTCGAAAATGTAGTTGGTGAAAAGATAACGCAAATGGCGGTACTTCTCAGTCATCGAATTTACATAGTTTATTGCTTGGTGCAGAGCTACTCAATTAGCGGACCGCAGTCCACATTCGGGCCTCCGAAGCGCTAAATTCGGACCTCAACGGTTTCTTGATCTCACCCGCATTCGCTAGTTACAGCAGAGCAACGTACGATAGTGATATGCGAAATAACGGTTGTTATGAAAGTATGAAGTACAGGCACAATACATATCAAAAGATAAAAAATAACGGTTGCTATATTAAATATCAAGATAAAAAATAATAGCGGTTTCTATGAAATACAGACAGTAAACAGATTAGTTCTGTCAAAGTAACAATTTCAAACTGGACTCGTTTGCTATTACTTTTCTTTTCATTCTTGGTTTGCCTTTTATCTCTTTTTCATGCTTAGATGAATTGTTGTTTCGTAAACTGCCTCCATAGTTTTTAATGTAGTAAAACCATAATCGCTATATAGAGACCGGTGGCGCAACTAGGAAATGGGATAAGGGGAGCTGAAGACCCCTTTAGTACCAAAAATGCAAACGTTTAAACGTGTTTTAAAATTGACTTGTAAGTAAAGGGGGGTTGAAGGGGCTGGGCATATACTTCTTCAACTGGCTTCTAAATCTTAGCATTCGATTAGTTTTGTCAAATGGCTTTAAAACCGTGCGAAATGAGATCCAAATGGCGTTAAAATGGCTATTTTATTACGAAAAATTGAAAAAATGGCCAGCGGCAGGAAGCTTCGACCCCAGACCTCCATCTATGATACGCTTTAGCAGGACCAATTTGCTCGGCACGCCGCTCAACTGCGATATTTTTCAAACGAAAAAATGTTAACTTTTAATTGACCTCCCCCCCACCCCTCCTACGCAAAATCTGGATGCGCGCCTGATAAAGACTTTTGTGAAACAGAAGTTGTGTAAAGACAGTTCTTTGACGATACAGCGCCGGCACCAGTCTTTCACTGCCTGTGCTCCACTGCACCACAGACTAGCAAGTTGCAATCACTGAATTGAATCTAGATTCAAGAAATATGCAAGAAGTAAAAAGTGTCATTTTTGCACTACAATAAGTATAACCGAAACACCATGACTTAGTGATTTTTACACATGTTGCATCTACATTAAACTTATATATTTTTAATCTGACGAGACTGGAACGAAAAAAATTTCCATTTTTTGAAACTGAACCTTTGCTAAAACTAATTGAGTACCCCTGGCTTAGACTGAACTAACCATTAGTTAAATTACTTTTGACGATTGCACAAATATTGTAAATGGTGTAACGTTGCAAATTATTCAAGACATTCTCCTTCAATGCATACCGACTCACTTTTAAAGTGAGCAAAAGCTTTCGTAGCCGATTTCTTTTCTGTTTCAACAGCATATTTGCTTCTTCATAAGCTGCGAGTTCAGCTTCTAAATACGATTAAAGGCATATTACTACTAAATTATAATGCAACATAGCACAACGATTTTTGACACAAGCAACGATGCTAGCAAAAGATTGCTCATAATACATGCTTGAGCTCGACTCAAAGACTTTTAACTAACCAGCTTGCAGTCCCAAGTTTCGACCACAGGTGCTAATGCTGTTACTATGTGCTTGCTACCGGAATATCAACAGATATGACAATGTTTTACAAACTAAGAGCATTGTATTATACATGCAGTAAACTAAGAGCGCGGAAGCCTAGGCAAGACCATAAGATTGGCGACTACCTCTAACAAACAATGTAAAAAGTTGACCTCCCACACAATTTTGAGGGAGTACAACTTATTCGCATTATCCAGTGGGACGCCAACTTTCGCATTGCTTGCTTCAAGTAGTCGCCGTTTTGGTGTCTCTTCCTGGGTTTCCACGCTGGTAGCCTTTAGGCTAGTAAGCACGATTACAGCTTTGTATTTCGTTGAATGATTAAAAAAACAATTTTGTTGGATAACACGTTAACAAAAACATTTTCTAAAGCTAAAATTATTTCATCATAAACGATTTAATAACGATTAATTTATAGGTATGAAATCAGCGGTCGATCCGATAGAGCGCTAACTACGGAAATGGTCAACTCTGGCCTAATTCCTGCTCGGGTCAAACAAAACACTATACAGCTTCTCTGTATGAGATTCAACTTCCCGAGCTGTAAAACTTTCATCGTGTTAGATAAACGGGTGGCAGCTTGACACGTAGACCAAATGCTCATTCGCTATCTAGGCCATGGCAATTATGCGTAATAATTCTTAGGAAGCAACTATTTCACACTTTCACAGGAAATTTTTATCATTTTTTTATATTTTATATAAATTCTGACTGAAATATAATCCAAGCTCAGATCGCTACTCTAAAACTCACCCCTAACTCAAACCAGGGCTGCAAACTCGAACTCGAACAAAATTTTTCTGAACTCAAATAAATACGTTCGAGTTCATTAAAATGAAATTTAAAAATTAAAAAAATTGTTGGGAAGAAATATTTTTTTTGGTCACGTCGGGTAAATTGAAATTGTTGTTCACTTTTTTATGCCGTGGCGACCAAGAAAAACAGTACGTATGCAAAAAGAGTGTTTTTGTCAGCCTGAACCCAAAAGACTTGATATTTTTGCCGAACTTGAACTCGAAAAAATTAGAGAACACAAACTTGCTAAAATAGGTTGAACTTGAACTCGAATAAAAATCGATCTAGTTTGCAGCAATGACCCAAACCCTAATATTGACCCTTGAAAAATTAAAGGAAGATTGTGAGAACGAACAAACCTCATTTACGCTCTATTCTATCTTTAACTTAAAGGAGCACTGCGCATCAATTTTTGAATTTTAACACTAAATATATAAAAAATAATTAAGTACCGGCATTTTTGTCCCGTTTTTTTTTTTTTTTTATTGTTTGATGTTAAATAGCTTTAACGAAAAAAAAGATTTCACGGGACAAAAATTCGGCTGTGGCAACGTGGTAGCATCAATTTGCATCCGTGGTTTCACACTGACTTATTCATCAGGTAAATACCGGGGTTAGGATGCGTTATACCAGGCTTTTGTGGTGGATTTGACGAAAAAGATGTGTTTTCCAAAGTAAAATTAGACTTATCGCTTTAAATTATCTTCTTTTAACACCAAGATATTCAGATTGGTGCACTTAGAAAGAAACTTAAATAGGCCTAGCCCGAGGCCGATAGGAATTTTTGCTCGTCTCATATAGGCCTTTCTAATTGTTTTTCGTAATCATTAGAATAAATTAAGCCCGGTATGAAAACGCTGTGGGCTAGTTTAGACCTTACAACTTTTAAAAATCTACTAGTAGGCTACTTAACTAACGACAGGCAGGTACGCCTAGGAGCTAGGTTTTGTGTTACTATCAATCAAGGAAAGTACCACAAATAAGAAAATATCTAGAATCTATCGAGTTATAAATCTATAGACCACACTTTCGTGACTCTTGTAATTTTGCTTTCCCAATATTATCGCTGCATCCACACGAGCAACACCTAATGATTGATTCAAAATATTTTCAAGAAAATTGGCAGGCTTGCCACTAAAAGTGGAAAAAAGGCAAATATCTTTCGAAGTAGAAATCGAAGAATTCTGAAATTAGTCTCCTAAATTTTTTAAAAATATGATTTTGCTTTGTGTGGCAATAAATGAGTTAAAATTAGACCTTCGTGCCCCTTTAAAAATTTTCGGTGAAATAGTCACTCCCTAACTATTAGTTCTAATGAACTTACTTGCTTGTTTCTCAACATAGCTTTGATAACTATCAGGCGAAAGCAAAGGCCGGCACAGCACTTCAATCGGTTTTGACTTGTATGTGATTCGAGTATGCGGATGAGCACAGAGAAGGTTGGTTCGGATTGTGATAATGTAAGAACATGTTGAAGGTTCGTCAATACGCTCGATGTAAGGCACACTGGCCGATTCATCACAGTAATACTAAATACCGGTAACACTCTCAAACAAGCAACTACACAAAAAGTAGCTGAAGCCTAGCACGCAGCAAATGCTGTGTGTGACTGTACTAGTATCGTGGGCTGTTGCTCAGTGACTTTGCTCAGAAGCGAACCAAGTCAAGTGAACGCAAACCAACTGACGACCAGCTCACAGTTAGGTTTAGATGCCGGTTAATTGCCATGGACCAACTCAGTAATGAAACTATCAGCTAATGCAATATTTTTGATTGGTGATATTATTACCGATAACTGCCTTTATGACATACACCAGCCAGTTGGTCAAGCGGTAACATGTTTGCCACTGGAACGGGAGGTCTGAACTTCAAATCTTTGGCCGATCAAAATCGAACACAATGTTGCCAACGGCTCACCACTGTTGCGACATTTCTTCGAAAGATTTTTCGCAATGACACGACGATGGGTCCGCCAACTCGTAACACGCTTCGGGGTAATACAGCGAGTATAAAAAAAATCTGTACGTTATAACTCAGACACCCTGAAATTTTCAATTAAGATATGGGCATATAAAAATAACTGTGAAAATTTGGAGTGAAAATACTATTTAATCATTCACTACAAACCGTTTGATTTCAACTAAAAAGTTACATTTGACATTACGTAAAATAAAAATGATGAAATTCAATTCAAAAATAGTAAACCTCCTCTTTTACTCCGGGAGTTCAGTTTTAGTGAAATTTTCGTTAAGCAGTCAAATCCAAGAAATTTGAGGCAAAGTTACAACAAAAAGTACAAGTTAACTGGAGACTCGGAAAGTCTTACAACAAACAGTTAGTAGCAGGCACACAACTACAACTTTGCTATAAAGCGAGAGAGGGCTCAGAACGAAAGTCAAATATCTTCTGTTTGAAAAATTTATCGTAGTGGACGAAATATCGAGAAAACTGATACAACTCGACTCTCGATCAAGTGCATCATGTGCACATGGAAGGCCAGCTGTTGGACAAAAGACCGCCATTGGAGAGTTTTTGTTACTGTTATGAAAAAATAGCCATCTAAACGCCGTGTCGAACGTTTTATTTTGGAACCTTTTGAAAAACAAACTTGCTAAAGAGTTTAAAGGTTTTTCATTAGAATTTAAATTGCTCAGCCTCTTTACTAAGTCGTCAAGTCCTATAAACGTTTGAAAGTTTACATATTTATTTTGAATTTCCTTGTAACATAGATGGAGGGAGGGATCTTCATTCCTTAGCCACCCTGGTAGCACCACAGGTTAATTTTTATCAATTGATCTTCACACTTACTCTGACTTCAGAATCTCGTTTGTGCTTAATCACACTGCATTCTGTACCATTAACATAGTACTGTGTATGGTACTTTTGAATTCGTTTCTTTTTAAACATTTTTGCTTTGATTTTTTGTTCATCATTCCAGTCAAATTCTGACTCGTGATTTCCCAAATTGATTATTTCACCCACAGGTTCTCCATCTGAATTAAAAAGAGCAAGTTATTGTTGAACTATCGTATCCTGCTTTTGTATGGAAAAACAATCAATGCACTTTAACGAAATGGTGCTGTTGTGAAACCAAATTCGATCTGAAGCTTTCAGGGACTACCACCAGAGTTCTCTACAAGGGTTGGTAGACCCTTTTTCTTTTTGGTGCATTATTATTTTTTCTCTTCAGTGTTTCTTTATCGCTCGTGCAATACTACTCATGCTTAAAGAGGCAATCACGAGACTTGATATAATTACGAAGTTTTTGAGGATGTGCTTTTTTGCTCATGCATTATGAAACAAGTTCCACTATGAACAGCACTCTATAACTACGTACAGCAAGAAAAACAGAAAAATAAAATAAAAGATTGGCAAGGAAAAAAACATGAGAGAGACTATTTCAACAAAAAAATTTAAGTTAAAGAGAATAAATCAATACGAGGAATGTTCATTATTCATTTACTTTTTATGTAGGGTTTGGGTTAAGGTTAGTTTTATAGCAAAGATTTGAGTTAAGATTTGGGTCAGAATTAATAAAAAAGCAGATAAAAATTTTCTGTGAAATTATCTCTTCCGAAATATTATAAAAACCACAGGTTCCGTTTTTGACGTAAATGTTAATGATAGGGGGGTGACAGAAAATCAAACCAAGACCGTAGATACCAAATGATGTTTTCTGATACACAGCTCAAAGATGGAACAATAGAATTTTAACAAAATCCATCAAAAATATGTTGAAATCAACTAAAATTTCGAGTGAGGCTAAGACAAGAGTCATAATAAACAAGATTCTAAACTGAGAGTGCTTAACCAAGTAACTAGGTGAGCCTAAATCAAATTCAGTTCAGGGGGTTCAGGACAAGAGCACTTGAGACATTGTTTCACAAAACAAATAATGATTTAATAATGGATGATAATGGATTTGAGCTTACACGGCGTGTTTCGTACTTGCTCAAGGGACTCATCAGGCGACCAAAGCCAATTTTGTTTTATTAACAAAAAACATTGTAACTACATTTCAAGTATATGAAGCAAAAATCGCGTTTGGTCTTCATTAGTTTCTTATATGAATAGCTTCAGTTTCTCTAATGATTATAATTTCAAAAGCTTGATCTGGTCGAACCAAGTCAACTGATCACTGCAAGCTGACTGCAAACCAATTGACTGCCAACATCAGAGTTACCATATTTTTTGGAAGTCCTATAAAGCGCAGTACCAATAATAATTACCTTTATTGCTTTTCTTTCTTACGAAAGGTGCACTAAATAAAATGTAACTTAAAAAATTCTAAAAACTATAAAAAAAAAACGCTCTAAAATAGCTCTGAATTACAGTATATCGTAAAGAGAAGAAGAGTACCAAACTGGTATAACCCAATCCATATATAAGGCGCACCTTCAGGTTTTTGAAATTTATAGTATTTTAAGGGTGCCTTATGTTATGGTCCGAAAAATATGGCATTTGGCGATTAGTTAGTTCGCAGTTAGTTTGTTCACAATCAGTGTGCAGATATTAGTTGCCATACACCAGATCTAGCGATGTCATGAAAAATGAAAACTCTGAAACCCTTTTTGCAATTGCAAGAGTGACTTTTGGAATTATGTACAAAACATGTAAATTTTTTTCAGTTATATTGACAAAAAATTGCTTAAAATTTTTTAGTCATTTACTACAAACTTTGGTCAATGATTGATAAATGACCAACAAAAAAAAAAAACCTAGCAAGGCAATGTATCTTTGCTCTGACATGACAATGAATATCAACAATACTTGATCAAGCAAGCTAATACAAATGCATATTAGATCAAACAAGTACCAGTACAAAGTCAAACCTTCAACATGATATTGATGAAGTGATTTCATGAAGCAAAATTCGTAAGTCCACCAGCCTTTCACTATCTTTAAGCATGGTTTGTGCTTTAATGGTTCCAATAATTTAACCACAGGATAATCAGAAGCAAGTTTGACCTGAGCAGTAACACAAATTGATGAGGAAAAAAAGAAAAAAACAAAGCAGTTGGGATATTATAAATTGTTAACATGCCTAAGTCAATTTCAGGACTACCAGCACAAAACTAACAATTCTATTCTTTTTTAATTTTCGTATAACAACACTTAGTGAGTTTTAAGCTTTTTACAAACCAAACCCAGAATGCAAAGATCTCCAGTTTGATGGATTTTATGGAAAGTAGGAAACTTCCTTTCTATGGTAGACCTACGCAATTTCTTTTTGAGTTTTTCACTTGGGTGTGCAAAACTTTTTTTAGCTATGCAACTCTGTAACAGCTTCAGTTGATATTTTGTACAGATGCTAAAAGTGAAAATAAGTACCGGCAGTAGCTGTGAAAATATGCTGTACCAAACTGTTTTAGTAGAAATTTTTTATTGAAGATATGATCAAAGAAAATTTTCTCAGTAACCCATCTAGCTGTCAGTACTTTTGTACATACACCAATTAACATCGGAAAGCATATTAAACAATACTGTCAACATTTATGTGGAATAATCTAAAAAACTTACTTCATTAGAGTTTTTTTGCTCCATTTCAAGAGCTTTTGAAGGCAATTGACAAAAATAATTCTGTCCATGAACAGAAGAAAGTTGAACACCTTCAGTAAGGTCTACCTGCAACACAACAACCCAGATCAAAACAAAACTAATCACCATAGACATTGTTTTGAATATGAAATAACCATCAATTGAATCATTAATTACTGGTACTGCTAAAAACTATGAGTATTGGGAGCTGGGGTAATAGTTTGCTCCCGTGATAATTTGTAGCATCTTTGAATTTAAATAAGAGGTTTAACGAATATTTTTCCTTGGTGAAATCAAGCAAGCATCAAATTTAATTGACATGAATTCTATTAAATTCTACAAAATGCTAGACCACTGGAAATTATTGTGAAGTACAAATTTCTCCAAGCACTTAGCATTCCTCCAATCAAGCGAGCACTAAATTCAATTAGGTGAATTAAAAGTAATTGTTAAGATTACAAATTTTAATAATTCCATATTCCAGTAAAACATTGAACAACTGAAAACTACTACGACAAAGTAGTTTTTGCTAAGTACTTAGAGCTTAATGCAATGAGAGCAAATTGTCCTCAGGTTGGAAAACTCAAAAACAATGCACCTTATTTTTGCATCAAATAAGAATAACTTAAAGGACGCCAATCAAAATTGAAAAAAAAAAAGTAATGTATAACAATCTCTGTGCCTAATTTATTCGACGTAGCATGCTTATTGCTAACTTTCCAATGGGCTACTAGCAGTTAGCGCCTAGAACTGGCATGTGGCAGAAGAATAAATCTGAAACTAAAATAACATAAATCCAATTTGAAATAAATTCTTGCAAGCACCAAACTGAATTAGCAAAATTTGAATATTTAATTCTATTTCATATCTAGACTATTCAACACGACGCATTTATCTAACTTCTAAACCAACAGTTATGCAAACTCAAAATTTGACAGTAGGGTTACCTTGGGTAATTCCGAACGAAATTCTGCTATTTTCGTTCTGTCTGCTCTCCACTACAATCATTTCCAAAACTGTTGCTTTTAATTGTGCATTTCAATATTGGACTTTAGCATTTTCACACCGATTCAAAATAAATATTTAAGGAATGGATACAAAAATCGATCTGACGGACATGTCCGGAATTACCCTTGACAGGGTAATTCTGGACATATACGTGTTTAAGGCAAAAGTGCAAAATTGATACTTTTTGATAGCAGATTTATAAACATTTGAAACAAGAATAATATGCTAAGAAGCATAACTGGATACTTTTATGGAAATTTTAAAACACTCCGCCGGATATTTACGCCAACCTAGCACCAATTTAGTCACTGCGCCATGTTGATTAAAATGGATAAGCCTAAGCCGTGTTGATTAAAATTTTCATTTTAATGCCTTTCCCGTGGTTAAATCGCTAATAAAGATCATTACTTTGCAAATGCGCTTGAATTGGCAGCCGTCTTAAATTTACAACCAGTCCGAAATCATCGTAGAGCCTGGGTTGTGGTTAGTTTTGCGCCACACCATAACCAGATTTATAATTTTATCTGTGATTTTCTGCTGCGGATCGCAGATTTATCTAATGCAGCTTGCAGCTTTTTAATGCATAGGCCTTTTAGTATATGAAACTATGTAGGTTTTTTATTATTTACCCCCAAGCTATCCCCTAAAGTTGTTTTTCTTTTATAATCATTTTTCTTCCTCAACTCATTCTTTTACGAAGTTTTTAAAGTGAGATTCGAACACGAAGTAGGAATGGATTTAATTTTTTTTTGTAAAAAATTGGAATTATGAAAAAATAAACTTATTCAGAATCTGGTTTGCGAAGAATACAGGATTTCAGAGCGTGTTTGGTTACAAAATAGGACAAATTGGTATTTAACCCAATCTATTAGCGAAAGTAGAGAGCAACTACGCAGAATCGTTTTATCGCTCCTAAAATGATCAGTAGGGTGAGGCTGTTGCCCCACTATTTTTTATTTTTTGTCGGATCATGCCTACCTTTTTTTTGGTATTGCGTTTTGGGCTAAAAATGACATGTTTAAATTTTTTTGGAAATCGGACCCCGTTTACCCCCAGCACAATGGGGGATTCCCCAAAATTATTAAAATTTTTCATATCTTCCTAACCATTATGGCTAGAAACGTAATTTTTGCACCAAATGATTCAGAAGGTCCACATTTCTATCTGCTCTAATGAGACTTTTTGCTCCAGAACTTACAGAAAAGTAGTTATGATCAAAAAATTGCTTTTATCCCATTTTCTTGGTCAGTGTTGCAGAAGTGGACACAAAATGTAAAGTAAGGTTGGCAATGCGTTTAAGTTCAGTCTATACATTAGCACTGACTGACATCAAAATATTTTTTAATTGCTTATAAACCTATAATTGCTTATAAACCTATATTCTAAAATTACTTTATTTTGATATTGTGATGCAACATTCCTTTTTCTTTTCCCCAGGATAAGTTGTTTGAGCCCTTTGAGTCAATTAGATAGTGCTGTCTGTTTGATAGGAACAGGTTACATGTCACCATTTTGAGATTTACTGTAGATGCACAACAGTCATAATGCTACTGATGCTAGTACACAAAGATGTAAGATGTGTCATTACTTAATTATCTTTTGAACTTGGTACCTAAATTCTCATAGGATGATGTACTAGAACTTGGTGTACCTTTTTTCTTAATTGCAATTGATTGATCTACGAAATGACCACCAGAAGTTTGAATACTCGCTCCTCCATTTTGCCCACCTTGCCTGATGAATCAAACCAAAAAATTGCAGGAACTAGACTCCCCACATACCAACAAGTGTTACTATGCTTTCTTGCAAATATGGACAAGCAACGTGAAGTAAATAAATCAAAGTATAACCAAAAGTTGGTTCGACTTTGTGCAAATAGTGTGGTAGATGAAGTTTTGAGCCACTACAATAACGCCAAAATTGCTCATCTACAAAAACACAAGATGGCAGAGAAAGTTGAAGCATTACACAACGAATATAAGAACTTGATTAAGTTAAACCCAGAGAGAAGAAAGGGCAGTAAAGCTGTCGCAACATTTCAAGACAAGCTTCTTATGACTATGCCATTTTGGCCTAGAAATGTATTGACTATTATGGAAGAATCAAAAAGGGGGAAGAATGAAAATGAAAAGAATGCTATTGCAGAAGATATAAGTTTTTTGAAAAGTATGATGACTGATAGAGTGGCAAGTTATCAAGGAAAAGATTTGTTAACAACAAGAGCTGAAAAACTACGTCTAGAAAGACAGCAAAAAGAAAGGCACAGAATAGAAGCTACGTTACCAGGAAAATACGCTGATAATAAACTTCTGCTAACTTTTTCTGGTAGTGAATCAAGTAGCTCTGAAATTGAATGTGAACCATCTACTTCACGATCACACAAAAGAATGAAAAAAACTGGAACCACAATCTTTATTCCTCACAACGTTCTGAAGTCCCCCCTGATTGTATCAACAGCTGTGAGAAACAAAATATCATCCACAGCCCTATCTGCAACATTGCACTCTGTAATAGAAGCTTGTCAGGGTGATGCAACCAGAGTCAATTTGCATCAGTCACAATCACAAAGGTAAGGTAGTGAATAGTGATATTGTAATTTAAAAGCAAGTTTGACTTGTTCAAAGTTTCCCAGTTTTGGAACACATTACAATGAATTATTTTCTTTGCACATTGCAGCATTTGTTTTGGGTGAAGCCCAATGCCATGTTTATGAGCCAGAAACTATCGATTATACTAGCTGTAGCACTTCTTAAGAATAAGAAAACTAAATTAAGACAAATTCATGTGAAAATCTCATGCACTGATATATTTTTGTGGGAGTATTATGTTGTTACTAAACATGTTGATTATTATCATATTCTATTTAGGTATCGCATGGAAACCACTGCACTGTTAGCCGAGCATATAAAGGATAGTTGGACCCCACCCCCAATTGGAAACTTGCATTGGGATGGCAAGCTAATGACATCGTTATCGTCACATTTATCTGAAGAGGAGCGGCTGCCTATCCTGGTTTCCAGTGATCAAGGAATCAAACTTCTTGGTGTTCCAGCACTTCCTAAGCACAGCCAACAACAAGCTGGTGAAGTGATTTCATCACGTACTCTTCAGCTGCTGGATGAGTGGAATTGCACAAGCTGCATCCGTACAATGGTGTTTGACACTACAAGTGTTAACACGGGCCATGTAACTGCAGCCTGTATTTGTATGCAGGAGAAGTTACAACGGCCTTTGTTGTGGTGTGCTTGTCGACACCACATTGGTGAAATAATGCTAAGCCGTGTCTGGGATAGTTTGAAAATTGAAACATCTAAAAGTCCCCAAATATCTATCTTCTCCAGGTTACGCCAGAACTTTGAGTTTTTGAGTATAAACAATGTATCTGATTATTGCTTTGCCGATTCTGTTGTTAATGAAGATGACTGCACAACAATAAAGAAGATATGGAATACTATGTCCAAAACAAATTGCAGAGGAGACTACAAAGAGGTCTTACAGCTTGCCTTAATGTTTGTAGATGGTGGTCAAACTCTTTTTTCTCTTAACAAACCTGGTGCATTCCACAAGGCTCGGTGGATGTCAAAAATAATATATTGTATCAAATTGGCATTACTGGAAAAAAAAATTTTGCTGGAAATACCAGGAAAAGTTTTCGCCAAAGGCCAAGCAGAAAAAATACGAAAGTTTGTGCACTTTCTGATTAAAGTATATATTCCTTGGTGGTATGATGCTCCTTTTCCTGAAGAAGCAGCTCACAGTGATTTTAACCTTCACCAGATGCTATTTAAATACCTTGATCAATTCATTGCAAAGCAAGCCCTTACTGCAATGTCAAGGCACACATGGTATCCTCGTTTTCCTAATGCGCAAATTTGCTGATTTGTCCCTAATGCGCAATCTGATCGCTAGCCTGCTTAATTTTCATCAAAAGTCTAAACTCACCAGGCAGTTAACACATAACGCTCTAATGAAACCCTAAACGTGTAAACTATGCTAATTGACAAACTATAACTATGTAACCGAACCCTTTTTTTCCTCACACTCACAACCTCAATAAAATTTTCGTTTCAAACTTTTTCTGTTCTTCGATTAACTTTGGTATATTACAGCTTACAGGAAGCCTAGACGAACCGCTGACATGACATTACATGCAGAAGAACTCCGTCTTTTCAGTGTTGGAATGGATGAAAATATTCTCCGTTTCTCAACGACAACAAATACCAAAACGCGCATTGGAATCGCTTTGTTGCGCGTTAAAATAAAAATCGAATTTTAATTGAGCAAATTACGTTTATGACGCAATAGAATGCGTATTTATGGCGTGGCTAGGTTAACCAATAAAATTATTAGTTGATAATCTGCTTGCTTGTGATGTTTTCGCGGGTGATATAAAAAATGGCGGGTAGTCATCCTCGCAAGAAAAAGACGTTAAGTAAAGTAGGGTTAATTAAAGGAGGGTTAAGGAAAATAATAAAGAAGACTTAAGGATATTTTATTTTGGTAATTTGGAAATAGGTAGCATCAAATCAGTCGCAAAAAAAATCTAGCTAGATATTCTAGGGCTGGGACTCAGGATTGACGCCAGAGTAGAGTGCTTATGAAGGGTCAGGCTCGACACCAAGGCGGGGCATTTCGGGGCCTTACCCCCTCAAATCACCGCTTGCAGTACCCCAAGCTAGAAGTGTGCCCCGAAAGAAAGTAACAGGTCAGGTGCCTGTTACTTTCTTTTCCATCTCTGTTATTCTATGAAGAGAGTGGCAAAGCGCAATTTAAATTTGCAACCACTATTATGCTTCTACGAAACATCCAACAACTTGTTTTTTCGCAGCTAAATTTACTTCGAAAATTATCGGCCCTAGATTTGAACCTTAGGCTTTCTGCTCCAGAGACGAACGTGTTGCCTTTAGACCAACTAGTCAGTACATATAACATATATTGGACATAACTATTTATATTACCATTGTGCATTTTTTATTATTTAATGTTTGTTTTTTGAGCAGCAAAAAAATAAATTTCTGTTCTGTTGTACGAAAAATAGCAGAAATTAAAACATGGTTGGTTCGTTTGGTCGGTCGTTCGAGCTTCCCGTCATACCAAATGTCCGGGAAGGATTCTTGCAGCAGCTGGTTGTATCTTCATCCAGTCCATCAGTACCGCGAGGTGGAAAGTAGAGCAGACAGTGTATTGTTATGTAGGCTAGCTAGCCCGTATGGTTCTCAGAGCCACACTTACATGCCGCAGTTGTAGCCATGCCCTAGTTGTGCACAGAAGAATGGAAACGCAAATACCAGAGCGTAGACGATTCAGTCGGATTCAGGAGCGTCTTGGTAGTTGCATTTCTGACAGCAAAGCATCAATATTGGGAATAAACTGACAAAGTCTGGTGTTACGATTACTCCAATCAGTGGTTCAAGAATGTACCGCCCAGTCCGTTGCCTTAGATTAAAACAGGATGTTGTGAAATGATATTATTATTTGGCTAGTTTAAAAATCGACCAATATAGACCTTTTAGACTTAGCAGTTTGGTCATAAATAACAAATAAGAAATCAAGCACATTATATTATGATGTCATTAGTTACGCCATCAATTGGTCATTGACTTTTTTCCTCGAACGCGTTGTCAAAAAAGAAAGTTTATTATATCTCCTTCAATTCAATCATTCTTTTATTAACATCATTTGCTTAACCATAATAAAATAGTGCTAGGACGTCATCAAGGACATTATAATTTATCACTTGACTCTTTTATTATCTCTTGCCTTCCTGAACTTAGTAACTTACGTATTATATGGATAGTTTTTTGGCAATTTCATTGCTTTTAAAATCATAAAGCATCATTTATTAGTGCTTTATGAACTTTTATATAAAAAATTTAGAAATAATTGAAGATATCATATTATGACGTCATCAGTGACATCATCAATTAGTCACTGATTAGTTTTCCTTAAACATTTTTCAAAAAAGCAAGCTAAGTATTTTGATTCAATGCGATCATGATTTTATTAACATGAGTCGCGTAAATCATGATCAAAAAGGGCTATGATGTCACAGTGACGTCATTAATTACAAATTTACTTTTTTCAATAATCTTTTTTTAAATGTAAAATAACATTTTGAATAAATCATACCCCAGCTCTAGTAGTCATTTGTGTGATGTCCAACAGTTAATTATGCGTCGATATACTGCGCAATGCGCATTACCAAAAGCGCATTGCGCGTTACGGAATGCGCAATTACGCATTAAAATATTTGGCCTAATGCGCAATTTTTTTTCCCAAATGCGTAACTTTTTTATTTCTGGGCGGATCGAACTGAAATTTTATGTGAATAATCTGTAACACCACGAAAGTTATCCCTGCAAATTTGATTTAAAAATTCGCTAAAATAAAACCACTAGGGCAAAGTTGAGCTGAAACCGCTGCGCATTAGGTGAACGACGATACTTATCCGAAGAGCTAATTCCATTGGCCCTTTTTTCTGACAAAATTTGTTTAAAGCAGAAAGAGGCCTTGGTACAACAGCTACAGCTGACATACAGTGAAAAACCCACTTTCAAGAGATTTGGTTCTGGTTATGGAAAGCCTTGTTTACCATCCGTAAGTCCAACATCAGAGTTATCTCATTTCATTGGAGCATCATCTTGGAACTTTTTTAACATTCTTCAAATTCAGCCTCAGTTTTTGAATATCCCCGTTTCAGAATGGCAAACTTCTCCCAACTTTGTTGAAGCACTAAGTGTAGTGAAGAACTTAAAGGTGGTGAATGACAGTGCAGAAAGAGGTGTTAAGCTGGCCTATGACTTCCTTGCTTCTTCAAGGAAGGAGCAGCATTACCAGAATGTCCTTCAAGTGGTTGAGAATGATCGAGCCAAAATTCCTAACCAACGAAAGCGTACTAGTGATGGAGGCAGAGTGTGGTTCATGTATACAGACTGATTGATTGCTTATAATTTCTTAACTTGCCTTTTAAAGCATGCATTTTGTGTTTAGTAAAATTTCAATAAAAGCAAAGTTTACCTAATGTTTGATTTTATGCTGAAAGAATGATGTAGGCATCAGCTGTATTTTTAAAAAATGTATGCATTAACATACTATAATAACTACACCCATTAATATATTGTCACAGTAAAAGCGCAATTTTTATTGCTTCTCAACTAGCGCTCACTGCTCCTACTTACATGTGTGACAGTAAGTTATTGCCACTGAATGTTAATTCTTGCAAAAATGGCTAGATTTAGGTATACGACTCCGAATGAAATATATAGTCAATAACAGCCTAGCAGTAACTCATTTTGTACTCAATTCTGCTAAAATTACACAAAATTTGTATAAAAAACACAATTTCGAACATAACTCTTGGTAATAGAACAAAGAATCTCATTACAACAGATAGAAACATGCACCTTCTGAATCATTTGGTGCAAAAATTACATTTCTAGCTACAGTGGTTAAGGAGATATGGAAAATTTTGATAATTTTGGGAATTCCCTATTGTGCTGGGGGTAAACAGGGTCCGATTTCCAAAAAAATTTAAACATGTCATTTTTAGCCCAAAACGCAATACCAAAAAAAAGGTGGGCATGATTGGACAATGTCGGGGCAACAGCCTCACCCTAATGATCAGGCAATTATTTAATTACCGAAATAACAATCTACAATGACATAGGTAATGCAAAAATATAATACTGTCAATTTTAGTTTCATGTCCGGAATTACCCCAGGCTGTGTGGAATTTTTCCAGTCCGGATTTACCCGAGGCAACCCTATGTGAGTTGGTCTTCACCAAAACTTTCTACAAAAATTGGTTTTGAATTAATGACATCATCATAGTAGGTACATGACAATAAACTTATATTTTCATCCAAGTTTCTTAATTTTAACTTCTTTGGAAAGAACTTTTAAACAGAAGTTCTACAACGCAAAAATTTTAAACATTGATTAAGAAATAAAAAAGTTATGGCCAAAAAATGATCAAAAATTTTGGTCCAAGCTTTACTATTTGAAGTCAATGCAAAGCGACAATTTTCATCCTTGTAGTATAATCCTCATAGTGCATACAACTCATTGAAATTAAAACCAATCCAAGAATTAAGCACTGTCCCTGACTGCGGCGTCAGAATGACGAAACCACACTTCATACTTCAGTGTGCTCGACCATAAAAAACTTAGCACAAATGCGCTTTAGCGAATGACGTACTATCGGTTTGATGTGTCGTTACGAAGCGTGATTACGGCTAAAGTTTGAAGTTGAAATTGTAAAAGTGGGTTTCGTGCGGGTAAAATTTAACATAGTGCACATCGTTAGTTTTTATTCAAATTTGGCTGAAACATAGTTGAGTGAATATTCTACGAGTCCATGGCAGTTTGAAGATCGTCTGTGAGCATCTTCATAAACTATTTCAAAGATAAACATTTTGCTTATTTTTAAACTCAATAAAATTACACTTTTTACGAACAAATTCCAAAAATAAAAACAGCGTCAGACAGAGCAGATATTAGTCTACCTTAGTACCAATTTTCATAGAAATTAAAGCACTTTTAGATACTTTTTAGCAAGTTTAAAATATACCGCTTGTGAAAAGTGCCATAAAAAACGCGTTCAGCAATGGCGACCAAAAAATTGCCAGACAGTGACGCAATACGCGCATGCCTAATCATAGCCACGCCAGAGCTATATTTCAAAAAATGACAAAATTTTTTCAATCAACAAGAGAGACTGCAGACCGAATCATTCTCACTAAAATGCCTTCAACTGGGTTACAAAACATGGATGGCAGTTGCCGGTGATATTCATAAATAATCTGTCAATACTATAGCCCACACAAATCTGAAATACAGAGCACATCTCCCTTTATTTGGTGAAAAACGTATTGCTGCTACTCAATTAACAAGGAAGCACAAACCTCTGCAAAGCTAATGGGTGTATCAAATATATCCAAAGAATATCGCATTTCTTGCAACTCTTCAATGTTGAGAAATCCATTGCTTACATGAAAGAAACATGCACAAGAAACAAACAATATACCAGAACTAACAATTAAAAAAGTTTCCATTTACAAACAACAAACACCTACGAATACAATATAGTATGATACATAACAATTTATATACCATAAATGGGGTGAATTTGGTTACCAGTGATTCGTCACAGTGATTTTGCCACGAAGTGAGGGTTAGGGCAAGATAGCTCTGGGGATAGTAGATTTGTTTAATGACTGCTGTTCCTAGTCAACGCTTTAATTATAATAATGCAATAGTGCAATGGGGTTGGCAGACAGGCCCATGTCCTGTTATGTCTTTAGAATGCAGTCTGTCACGTAATCACTTTGTGACGAAATCACAGTGACAAAATCACTGGCAACCGTGAATTTAGACACTGAGGTCAATTCAAATATACCGTATATACTCGCCTATAGGTCGCACCACCGTATAGGTCGCACTATTAGTTTTGTGTTAAAAAAGTTGAATTTAGCGTTGACTCGCACATAAGTCGCACTGTCTTTTTTGCACCGATAACTTCGAAAATTAAGATAAATTTTCGAAGTTATCTGTGCGAAAATTAAAATAAACTTCAAAAATTAAAATAAATTAAAAACAAATAAATTAAAATCGCAAAACCATTTTTTCTTAACAAAGCGGGAAAATCCAACGCATGCTGAGCGGTTGCATGTGCGTGTGCGCGCATGAAACTGTCTCACATTGGTATGTGCGAGCACAAGCGCAAGCGCAATTCATGTCTATAACGGCTTATTAGCCGGAAAATACGGTACTTGCAAATTGCAATAGCCGAAAACTTTCAAGGTATGTCGCGCGGATAGGTCGCACCCGTGTTTTTTGTTAAAAAATATGAGAAAAAAGTTGCGACCTATACACGAGTATATACGGTAAGTTGAAAAAAAATTTAAATTTAATATCCACAGCTGTACTGTGTAGCAATTTTTTCAAGTTCTAACCATTTACCGGTAACAATTTTTGATCAGAAGCCTATAGTGGAATTGCTGGAGAAAAAAAAAACTTAAAAGGAAAAAAATATCTGAATAGGCAGGTGCGATTGCACAGTACGCTAAAACAAATATGCATTGCACCAGCATAAGAAATAAACAAAACATCAAACCATACAACCCCAGTGACTTAAGTAGTTATCGCTTCTTCAGTAACAAAAGCGATCTTGAATAGTAGGCCTATCTTTTAAGGTCAAAACAATCAGCAAACTGATTTAGTGATTAGCCTACTGGCTTAGTGAGCAGCAAAATGACTCAATTAATTAGTCAATATGCAGGGCTAAATATCTTGTTGCTTATTAGACATTATTCCCCAGTCACATTTAGTGATTCACATGCAGTGATGGAGTTGAGTACTCAACTTCCGAGTACAAGTACCGCAAAAAACTTCGAGTACGAGTATTGATATTGAAAAATGTACTCGAGTACGAGTACCATAAAAAAGTTCGAGTACGAGTACTTTTACAAGTTTAGCAAAAGAAGTTTTTAAGTTGTAACAGCTCAAAATTTGTCGCAAAAACATTAACGAATTCGTTTTTTTTGTGTGAGTGGGATGTTAAGAAGGCACACAACTGCAGGCGACAATTTTCTGACAAGTTACACACAAAATTACTGTTATATTTTACGCACATTAGGTACCTTGACATGGAAAGCAAGTGCACGTTTTTTTGGGCGTCAGAAAAAACCTTGGCTTGCAGAAGCTGCAAAATGCTCACTGTTGCAAGAAATTCTGTTGCAGTCGCAGAAAAATGTTAGCTCTAAAACTGAGCAAAGAAATAACTTGAAATTTTTGGTAAAATTCAAGCTTTGATGGAAGTTAACGGCAAAGACTGCATGTCAAGAACCCGCATTTTTGAATGGCACAGAAGATTTCGTGAAGGCCGGACTGATGTTGAAGATGATGAACGTTTACGACGCTCAACCATATCAAAAACCATTAACAATATCAAAAAAATTGAAGATATTGTCCGAGAAGATCGTCGGCTTAGTATTCGACTGATAGCAAAGAGGATGTCCATTGACAAAGAAACAGTGTGGCAAGTACGGCATGACAATCTGCATATGACAAAGGTCTGTGCACAAGTTGTTTCAAAGCTTTCAACTAGAGACCAAAAAGAAAAACACCAAGAGATTTACGATGACATTTCAAAACAAATTGAAGAAAACCCTAAATTTTTAGACAGTGTGATTACTATAGGCTACCTGCGATGAGAGATGAATTTTCCTATGCAACCCATAGACATAGAGGCAGTCCATGCATTGAAAAACTGCAAACTCACCACAAATTAATAAAGCAAAATCAAAATTCAAGGCAATGTTGATTTTTTTTTATGTTACGGGTGTTGTCGTGTTCTTTTTTTTATAAAAATTTGAATGAAACGCTGTGTTGATGCTAAGGAAGAATACATCAAAGGGGAAACAAAATAAAATGACGTTTTTTTCTTCAATAAAACTGCTTTATGTCACCAGTCTTGTTATTTAATAGTGACACCTCATATACTGTCTGACTGTATGCTTCTTTCAATCACAAATAAGCTTTCAAAGTCCTCTATATATACACCAAACATGATTACCCACAACAATTTTTTGAGAGCTTTTGCGATTTAGTGTTATATTCAACTAACATTTAATCATAGGTGGGCAAGTTAATGCAAAATGTTAGCTTTGTTAACCACTAGTCCGTTAACAAATTTCACACCATCATTAACGTTAATCCGTTAGCCTATTTTCAGCTTTAATCAGTGGAAGTTAATAAAGTCCATTAATTCGTTAATATTTTGCGTGTAATATATATTTTAATTCTTCATATTTACTAGCTTTTGCAGCACGTATTGATGTTGTTGAGCTGATTGTAAGGAAAAATTTTTTGCTACGATGGTCTTTTTGTGCTTTGGAAGCTGCATTTTACAGGCTAATCTAATTTCAAGACAAAAATAAGTTCAAATGCACTAATGAAGCTGCGATTGGAAAATCTTTGGAAACTGCAAACAGCAATGATTAATAGACTTTAATTGGAAAATAAATTAAAATTTGCCGCAACTTTCACACGTTTTCTGCAGCAGAAAGGCGTTTGTTGTCAAACAATACTATGCGCTGTCGGCCCAATCACTTTACCACATTCCAACGCTTGATTTCGATCGTTCTCACCATTAAAAAGCTGTTTGTTCAGCAGCAGTCTGCACGGATTCAAGCAAAAGCAATTCAATAAATTAGCAAGTTTTATTGGCTGCAGTTTGCGATCAAAAATTTATTTTGTTTATACTTTTAGCGAAGGCCAAATGTACTAGTGTACTCGGTGCTTTTTTTGACCCAGTACCTAGTACATTGACCTTCAAGTATGAGTACCAACCAAGTACAGCACTCGAGTACTCCATCACTGTTCACCTGTGATGTCACAGGCTGCACTTTAAGGTGGGTTAAATTTAGGCAGTGGCTACTTGATATTTTGCAACAAGAGGCAAAATAGCCACATGCTATTTTATTGTTTTATAGGCTACTCTAATTTTGGCACAGGAGATTTTGCCTCCAGTAGGCTACCAAAATAAAATAGGTAACCTTAACCCTAACCCCACCCCTCACCCTAACCTCAACCCCAACCCCAACTGAGGGAAAATACTATAGGCTATTGCAACTAGTGGCAAAATAGCCACTTACCAGTAGGCCTACTTAACGGTAAATATAGGTTAGCGTTAAAGGGGGTGAAGCATCCAGCTAATTCCAGTAGTACGCTAGTCTGCAATAGCTAAAATCAAAATGAATTTTTTGGAAATATTTTTTTCGAAACTGTCCGAATGCGCAGCTCACTTTTAAAATTTACCAATCCTGGTTTGTTCCCAAACAATTCAAATCTTTTCACGTTTCCTAACACAACTAGCCTACTGTAAGCAGGCAACTTGTTGTCCTGAACAAAGTCCGTATAACTCCGTACAAGTTATTTAAAGACTTTGATCCTAAAAAAAATTGTCACTTTGCTGAAGTTTTTTAAAACGGATCGTGACGTAGTTAGGATCACCCAGGTGCACATTAAATGATTTTTGCGCAGAATTTCGTACGTTGTGCGCAGCGCGGAATAAAAGCGTAACTATCATCATTATTAGCAAAGGTGGAGTCGAGGACACAAGGCTCGAGGTCAAGGCCAAGGACACAAAAAAATTCCGAGGACAAAGCCAAGGACAAAGCCAAGGACAGCCTTTCCGAGGACAGACCCTCTCGAGGCCAAGGACAGGAATGCTCGAGGCTAAGGCCAAGGACCAAGGACACAGCCGCAAGTGTTCTCCAAAAAAAAAGGTCTTCAAAAAAGTTTTTCAGGCATTCTCCAATTTACAGGCGTAGCCAAAATTTTTGATTGGGGAGGCCTAAACCACAAATCACATGCAATGACGTCATCAAAAATTTGTCTGCTGGCACTTAACCAGGATTTTGCAAAGAGAGAGGTCTTAAACTAATATAGTTGAAAAGCGAAAATACGTGACTTCGGAGACGTTTTGAGAAAACCAGTGTAACTCAAACGTACTACAGACGGGGGGTCTGGGGGCGGGACCCCGTCGCCGGAGGCTTTGGTGGTCTGGGGGCAAAGACCCCAGCTGTTGGGCGATTTTTTTGTAAGTTTTTGGAAAAAAAAGCTATTTTAATGCCATTGAATCACATTTCGCACATGTTTGAAGACATTTGAAAGCACTAGATTTTTGACATTTGAAAGCCAATCAAAACAATTAAATTGTTTAATCCTCCTTCTAGTAGCAATTTAAGTCCGAAACTAGTTTAACATCTTGCATTTTGGTGTTAAAGTTTAATTGTACGTGATTTGGTCCAGGTAGGGGTAAATAAGGTGCATTGTCTCGTGCAACATTTTAGCAGTAAATGATAATCCACTCGAAGATTTTCCTTAGAGATTTTCGTTTTGTCATGAAAATAATCAGTTATAGAAATGTTATGTTAGGCCAGGGGGCCCAGGCCCCCTCAATCGAATTTCAACGATTTGTTCAATCAGCATTTTCCATGGTTAATTTTTTTCAAGTATTTTGTGCGTAAAAACTGGCGAGTTGGAGGTGAATTGATAAATTGCTATTGAAAAATGGTACAATAGATGGTTACGCTTACTAACCATGTCATTGCCGGGCCGGATTTACATCGCGCTCGGCCACTGGCACTTTGGAGATTTTCGCCAAATCTTTCTGCCTAATGTAGGTGAAGACCAAAAAAAGTCTTAAGGTTTGAGCCCAGGGTCCTAAGCTGGTACTGCGCCATATTGCGGTAAATCCGGCCTTGGTTATTGCATTACGTTCATAAAAAGGCTAGATGTGATCCTGAGATAGCAACTTTTAGGACAAAAACTAACCATGGAAAATGCTGATTGAACAAATCGTTGAAATTCGATTGAGGGGGCCTGGGCCCCCTGGCCTAACATAACATTTCTATAACTGATTATTTTCATGACAAAACGAAAATCTCTAAGGAAAATCTTCGAGTGGATTATCATTTCTTCCAGGTTTACGTTTAAATTGGTTGGCAGAAATTGATTTGAGGGGGTCCCGGGGCCCCTGGTCTTCAATATTGTTGTTTGCTTCTGGTGTAAGCGAAAAATGCTAAAAAGAAACTGAAACTGAAGAAACAATAGGCTTTTTCGTCACATTTTTGTGATTGGTGAAATTTCAATTGGGGGGAGGCCCGCTTGGCTAAACCTATGCTCCGATTGCGGAAAACAAAAAAGGTATTTGCGAATTTTCCGTGAGGTTTCTGGCGTTTTCGAACAAAATTTCAACGGTTCAAAAAATAGTGCTGTCCTCGAGTCGAGGACAGGGCAATTTTTGAGGACATAGGCTTCGAGGCCAAGGCCAAAAGGACTTGAGGCTTCGAGGCCAACGCCAAGGACTTCAAAATGTGTCCTCGAAGACGTCCTCGAGGCCAAAGACGTCTTCGAGGACTCCACCTCTGATTATAAATCTTTATTTTTATCTAAATGATCGTTGTGATATCTTTACACAACGTATATGCCAAATTTGATCGTTTATTTTGCAGGCAAATATCAAAAAAGGATGGGGGCACTCTTAATTGGTATTTGTTTCCTTGGGCCCCTATAATATCTTTCAGGTATAAAAACTGTTTTACACTTGTTTCTTAAAATGCTAAAATGCGTTTATCTTTGCAATGCTAAACGTTGGTAGCGGATTTGTAGTATTTTGATGATATTAGAAGAGCAGATATTTTCCGGGTAATGACGTCACGTGCTTTAATAACGTAATGATATGTTAAAATATCTTCATTTTGTAACAACTTTTTGCTCCGCATCATTCCTATTTTTTTGTTATTTGTCTGCAGTAGGCGAAGTAAATGTTAGACTTTTGATAACTTCACAGGGAAAATGATGTCACGTCATTGTAATGACGTCATAACCAATGCACTTTTTCAATATACTGCTTGCTGGGCATGGTATGAGTAGAAGCTAGTCATGCAAAAGTCATGCAGGCTGCCGCTTTTAAGCGTAACTCTCTATTGCCTTTTTCTCATTCATTTGGTTTAAATACGACTTTTTGCTACTGCATTGCTGCGATCTGCATAGTGTGGTGGTTAACGTGATCGCTTCCAACCATCGAACTCGGGTTCGATTCACGCTTGGATTACGAACGCGTGGAATGGAATTAATGAAGTATAGACGCAGTCCGCAGAAATGGGAAAAGAAATGCACAGAGCAATCTTTTTTTTGCTTGAAAACCTTGCATTACAGTTAGGGTTGGGACAGCGATGCCAGCTTGAGGGATAGCAATTACAAGGCAGCAGCTTTTTCGCTTACGAAAGCGACGTACCGTTACGCTTCATTGCGGCTGCCAGCGTGACTTCTGCATGACTAGCTTCTCGTGCCAAAATGAAATGGAATGGAAGATTTCAAGAATGGAATGGAAGACAATCTCCCATACTTCCACACCAATTCCATACTAGATTTCGCTCATGGCGTTTAAACAGATAGTGATAAATAAAATTATGTGGCAGCGTTTATGACAGCTAATCATTTCTCGACAATTTACTGCAATAAAGTAATTCGATCCTGAGCATTGCGCAAATAGTGTAGGCATTGCATCACCAGATTATAGAATATGTTCATTACCATTTGCAAGCTGCATTGATGCTGACTGGCTTAATTTTTGTTTGAGAATGACAGTTTGCCTAATGCCGTCGCCTGAGCAACAAAGTGAGGAGGCACTAAAGTAGACTAAACTTTTGCACATTAAAACTGATCTTTTTCTTGTACGGCTGTAAATTATGCGCAATTTCTAAATTCTGTAATCATGTCAAAAAAAAAAGAGACAAGTAGGCCCAAGTCTAAATACAGCTCAATCATCTCGTGTAGACGGGGGTTTGTCGGCGAAGCCCCTGTCATTTGGCGATTTTCTGATTTTTCTTGAAAAAATAACTACTTCAACGCCATTTGGATCACATTTCGTACGTTTTTAAAGCTATTTGAAAGAATTGAATTGCCAAGACTTAGAAGGCAGTAGAAAAATTAAATTGCCAAGCTCATTCAGCCCCAACGTTACTTACAGGTCAATTCAAAAACGCATTTAAACGCTTGCGTTTTAGGGTTAATTTTTTAGTGACTTGGCTAGGGTGGGGGACTTAACTCCCTTTGCCCTCGTAGTTGGGCCGCTGAATCTGTAAACGCTTAGCGGCCTCTGGTGCATTTCAACGCATAGTTTGAAAAACAATGACTTCGGGTTTAGAATAGTTGAATTGAATACGATGCAATTGTTAACGGTTTTGAAATTGATTTCACTAGCCTAATTGCTTGACGACCTGGTAAGTTCACAGAGGTATAAACTTTTGGATGCTAAATCTGGTGTTTGAAACATTAAGAAGCACTAAACTTTCGGTATTTAATAACATCAATATACCGCTAATGCAGTATCGTAGCCAGGGGAGGGGGGCGGTTTTGATTTGACTATTGATCTCATTGGGCGGTTTTGATTTGAAATTGGGCGGTTGGGCGGTTTTGATTTGAAATTGATTTGACTAGCCTAATTGCTTGACAACCTGGTAAGTTCACAGAGGTGTAAACTTTGGATGATAAATCTGGTATTTGAAACATGAAGAAGTACTAAACTTTCGGTATTTAATAACTTCAATACACCGCTAATGCAGAATCGTAGCCAGAAGAGGGTGGCGGGAGGGCCCGAGCCTTCCCTCTCATTGGCCTGAGGAGTATGCAAAATACCCTGTTTTTAGCACTTTTGAGGCCAATTTTTGCACTAAAAACGGAAATGGCTCCCTCCCCCAATGGTATTGGCGATGAGAATTGGTCAAGAACCTGATGTGATATCGACCAGAAAAGCTCACTTTCAGCTAGGATGAAAACTTTTTTTTTTGGGATCACCTTAATTTGGTCAGGAAAACTATCTCAGTCTGAGTGAAAACCTATCAAAACCTAGGTCAAGATCGTTTGATTTTGTTTCCAGCCTCCAAAACAGCCCCCCCCCCCCCACTGCAAATTCCTGGCTACGCACCTGTGCTAATGTCGATAACTTTATTCAATAGGTAGTGTAAGTTAATCGCATTCCAATTTTTAGTGTTTTGAAGAAACTCGTGGTAGAATAATTACAGTTTAAATGACACTGTTTTTGAGAAAAAAAAACGAAAACTGATATCTTAAATGAGTTTCGACACGTATCATAGAACGTTCGACTGCACTAATTAAGTGAAATACAAGGCGGCATTTTGGACACTCTCATCTGTCAAATCGGTTGCAAGTAGACGGTAATTTGTAGCGTTTATCTGAACAAAGACATAACGAAGCGAAGTTCGAGCAGACAGGAAGCATTAGTTGACGGCAAGACTAACTTGTTAGCGTTCGACCATATTTTGTGTTAATTTGTTGGTATCCTATAGTTTTTAGTCCTTTACTAATCAATCGTTCTTTTTAATTATAGAAAGTAGCTATGAGAATTTAAAGACGCTCCACTAAACTACAACTATAACATAGCAACTTTGCATCTGATGTGTTACAACTGTATTAAAAGTTCGTTCAAGTTCCGGATCCTAGTTTTCTTATTCAGTAGTTACAAGCGGAATTACGGAAATCCCCTCGGGATAATGGATTCTTTACATTGAAAACCTTACATTAAATTCCTGTGATGCCCAGAAGGCAACATTAAAACCTTACGTTAAATTCCTGTGTTGCCCAGAAGGCAACATTCGAACCTTACAGGTAGGATCAAATCTTATTTTTCCTTTCTGCATCATTGTCGGATTTCTCGTCGTTACATGATGTTCCGAAACAAGTACTGTATTTTTTGTAAACCAAAATGGGCGCAAGACTCTCCCTGGTCTCCCATAGCAACGGCACTGATTTTGCCAAATGAGAAAACTTTTTCTTCCATCGTAACAAACATTAGTGTTTACTTTTCTATCCTCGAGTGAGATTAATTCTTTGTTTTTTTTACGTTTGTTTTTTATTTTTTTCGGTATTTCTGTAAAATATTTTTGGCAGTTTGGCTATGTCAAATTTCATTGTCGGTGTGATTACAACTTCCAATCATTACACCTTGTGCATACCGGTTAACCTGTTGTCTGTTGTTCAAGTGGTTAATATTTTCATGCTGAGTGAATTTTTACGGTACGGTAGCTCATTGCGATAGAGTTTCAAATACAGGGTGAGATGCATTGTACTATACTGCCTGCCTTCGCGAGCGACTATACTTGCAAAGGTACGCTTAACGCTGCAAAAGTGCAATACAAATTACGCGTAGCTTCTGGTCTAAGCTTACCTTGGTATGAAAGTATGAAATGGAATATGGAGGAAAATTTTAGTGTGGAATGGGATATGAAATGGAAGATTTTTAGTTTGGAATGGAAATGGAATGGAAGAAAATTCCCAGTATGGAATGTGGAAAAATCGTCTTCCATTCCTTTCCATACCATGCTCAGACTGTTTGTCGTGGGCTTTCAAAAATATTGAAGACAAAATAGATGAAAACGAATTTCAAATATATATGTCATGAAAAAAGAGATAATAAAAAAATTTCAACCAGTAAGAACAATTTTTACGTTTTAGGTGAACCTGGCCACTGACGTTTGGATCTCTTTTTCTTCGTCGAGTATAAAATACAAAATGTGCGTGATAAGCGATGATGTCACTTCTTTCTTCGTTGCCCGTTTTTTCGTGAGGGTTGCAGGGGCAGCAGCTCGAAATTAAGCCGCTATACTTCACGGTTTTTGATCACATCCATCATTTCGCTGGATGAAATCCCAAGCGATTCTATGCAAGATCCTCAATGTAATCGGTTCCTCTAGTTCTAGGTCGTCCAACTGGTCTTCTCCCATTTGCTTTGGTAAGTACAGCTTGTTTGGGAAGTCTTTCCTGAGGCATTCTGCTTACATGGCCAAACCATCTAAGCTGAAATCGTTCAATTTGGAGAAGTAAAAGATTTTCGATTTTCAGAGCTACGCACCTTGTTAAACAGTGTAACTCCTTCGATTCTTTGCAAAAACCCCCATTTCAGACGCTTGCACTTGTGATCGCACTCTTTCGGTCATTACTCAAGATTCATGACCATAAGTGAGAATGGGGACAAAAACTGTTTTGAAAATTGAGAGCTTTGTCTTTTTTGACAGTTATCGTTTCATGACAACTAAATAATGCAAAGCTCGCATTATAGTACTCTAGCAACTGCACCAAGGACTTATTATCATTTGCTCAAAAAGTGCGACAACTCGAATTCATTTCTGACAATTATTTCTTTTGCTCCAACGATATCTCTAGTCTTTTCACAAATGTACCATTGGCTGAAACTAGCCTAATCTGTGCTGACATTCTCTACAATGATCAACTGCATTCCCCGCATATTTCAAAATAATTTTTATTGAATTAATGAACGTAGCGACGAAATCAGTTGAATTCAGTTTTACTAATGCTATATATAAGCAAACAGATGGAGTGGCTATGGGCAGTCCTTTAGGCCCAGCACTAGCTAACATTTTTATTGGTTACGACGAAAATATAAGCTTTTTGCCTCCGTTGAGAAACCACTTCTCTATACTCATTGCGTTGATGATACATTTGCTATTTTCAGATCAGAAGTCGAAGCTGACAATTTTTTTACCGCTCTCAACTCCCTACACTCCGCTCTGAAATTTACCTTGGAAAAGGAAGCTGATCAAACGTTGCCTTTCGTTTATTTTTAACCTCTGTTGACAGAAGACCCACATTTACAGGTCAATATATTCGCTGGAATTCATTTAGACCATCAAAACGCAAAACCAACTTAATCGGAACTCTAGTACACCGAGCACTGGTTATACTGTGTGTAACAAAAGCAAACTTTAACAAGAACAGGATTCTACACAATCTGTCTTGCGGCCAAATGTCGCCCCGAAGTAATAATCAATTCGACTATTTTCAAGAAAATTGCCCGTTTTTATCGACCTGTCAAAGAAGGTCCACAAAAATGTCATATCTCAAATTACCCTGGCTTGGGAACGTTTCGCTCAAGTTCGAAAAGCAAGTCAAATCTAATGTTCAAAAGTGTTTTCCGTGTTGAACCCCGCGTTATTTTCCAAACGCGCAAGATTCTGTACCCCCAGTTCACAAGAATGCTGAGCCTGGTCCAAACGCCACTAATATCTCTATATATTTACTGCCAATCATTATATTTTGTGAGCAACGTGTTATACTTTCGCAGCTATCAACATTTTTTATCGCAATTTCCCCAGGTAAACCGAGGACGTACCTAAAGCAAACTATTTTCTTTGAAGCGTCAAAACTTGTTTAATGTGTCGCAAATTCTCTTAGAAACATGTTGATACTGCTTGAGACAGTAAGGAAATCGCTAACGCAACTAATCTTTACTGTCTGAACGGTTTTTACCCCAAATTAGTGTGACGAATAATTCTTTGATGTCTGATTTGCAACCGCCACTAACCCGTGGAATTACCCCATCTATTTATATACTCCCACCGGGTTCTTTTCAGCTCATTCTAAATTCAGAGCTCAGACCTGAAGTTTGTTCAAGCCTAGAGCAATCTCAGGCTTTTATTGGTATGGTTGTACTCAGTTATCCATGGGCGAGAGGTAGCATCTCAGCTTTCGCTTGTTTGGTTTGACTTTCAATAAAAGACGAGTCAGAAACTAAGACAGTCTGCAGCAAGGAGCAGAAGTCATTTCAATCTCCATTTTCCCTGTTTAGAGCCATACTGATTGGCTTCTGCTATTGTGCAGCAGTTGCCGCCCACTTTCCCGGAGTTCCCGCCAGAGGCAACGACAGTTTTTGTGGTGACCTGACAGCCGCAGTCGCGTCAGGGCCATTTCCCAGAGTCCAGCCAAAGCAGGAGCCCTTGGTAGACCAACCTCAGTGGTGACCTGGCAGCCACTGTCGCGTCAGGGCCATAAAAAGAACAGCCTCCGTGGTGACCTGAGAGCCATCGTCACGTCAGGGCCAGCGCCAATTACACAACAAAGCTTGGTCGTATACAAATACGCAGAGGTGGGCAAAGCGCAATTAGAAGCGCAAAGCGCAACTTCCGCAACCTCCGCCATTGCGTAAGTTGTGTTGCGCTTTAATTTTTTATTCTGAAACATGCGGAAGTTGCGTTGCGGAATAAAGCCTTTAAAATTTGTTGCGCTTTAATTGCGTTGCGCTTTCAAAATTTTTTTCCGTTAAAAGCGCAATTCTATATATTGAACTTAATTTTGCTCCATTTCCATCGTAATATTGATAAATTTCGGGCATGTTTAGCAAATTATTTACTCTTTTTCAGTCTAAAATTGCAAAAAACGCAGTATTTGCATTGTGTTGTGAAATTTTGATTGTGGAAGTTAGGTTGCGCTTTAACTTGGTACGAAAATACCGTTCCGCAATTGCGGAATTGCGATGCGCTTCAACTGAATCAAAAAGTTCATTGCGGAAGTTGCACTGCGCTTGAGAAAGCAAAAAAATTAAGTTGCGCATTTTGCGCTGCGCTTTCACAGGTTGAAAAGATCGTTGCGCTTTGTTGCGTTGCGCTTTTGATACAATGTTATTTGTGCTCACCTCAGCAAATACGTGTGCCGCTGTGATCGTTAGTACGTGGGCCGCACATCCTTAAGATTACAGGAGAGAATCACTCAACACATTCTCAAATCATTTCAAAACAAAGAAAAGCCTACAAAAGTTTTGCCTAGACGAAATTGCAAATCCAAGACTCCTCTAAATCAATTGGAATGTGATTCGGCCTTTGGACTTCACTTACTTCAAAATCCTGACTTCGCTACCCACTATCATGATCGACAATTTCCAAATTTTGGCAAAGGCAAGAATCCAATTTCACTTAGCAGCGCTAGAAGCTATTTTTATCAAAACACAGAAACCAATTTTGTGTTGGCAGAAAGAATTCGTCTACTCTCTTCAAATTTTACAATAATCAATCATTAGGTGGCGTACATACGAAGTTTGATAATCATTCAATTAAAATTATTCACGTGATATATTTTTTCTTTTTTAGGTAGAAATTTCGATGTCTCGAAAAACTATAAAACGCCGCATTTTTCAACTCCAATTTATTCTCGCGTTGATTTTCGACACGGGCGAGACAAAAACCGTTCGAACCAATTTTTTAAACAGCCTTTTTGAAGGGAATCAAAATCTTTAAAAGATCCAACAATGAATCCGATGATAATAATCAAAACACTTCCTGCAGAATACTTTTACTTTCTAAAGTAAACCTGAGCCTATGCCAACTTAAGTTGGAAAATATTGCGTCGGTGAAATTTAGAAAGGAATTTCGTTTCGATCTTTTTTGTGGATTAAATTGTATCTAAGGAACCAAATTTCTATTTTGAAACTTTCAATCAAGGTACAATCAGTGATGAAATTAAACGTTTTGTTATAAAGTCAATTTCGAAAGTTAAGTTTTGTTTGGAATGCGCCTCTGAACAGCATAAGCGATAAACAATTGACAGAGGCAAAAGCAACTTTTATTAGCATTTTAAAAAAGCAGATGCGAAAATAAACTGACGTGATTCCAAATCGACGCCAGTTTATCAATTATTGCGTGCAAAGATCATCATTAAAATGCATATCATTTCCTAACGCCAACCATTGTGAAAATAAGTATACATCATCATCAAAATAAATGGTGACGCTGCATTCTTAACTTCACAATGGTTAGCATTAAGAAGCAAAAGACTCAAACGTCTTCCTTTGTTCTTTTTTACTTTTTTTTGTCCCAACAGAAATTGTTCCTTGCTCCATGTCAGCTACGCAAAATATTTACAAACAATAGAATTCATCTACTTTTATTTACAAAGTAATTAAGAAGCTGTTGTTGCCTTGTTCGTCATTTATTTGCTAATGATGAGACGAGTGATATCTTCAAACGTTTTGTAAAAATGTTCGCTCACATTTTAGCTCTTTGTTTTGAATTAAAATTAAAAAGCCATACTTATTCTTTGTGGTCTGATTTTTAAGGTATGAAGAAAAATAGTTGCCCTCTCTCTTTCCAATTTCATGTTCATACAATTTAGAACAAAAAAAAAAAAAACAGTGTGCACTTGTGCAGAAATAATGCTCCCACACAAGTAATAATTGGTTAAATAATTTTCGATTATTGTGGTCTGAGTCCATGGTTCTCAACTTATGGGTCGCGACCCAAAGTTGAGTCGCCTGAAATTTCTTTTTGGTCGCTCGATTTTTTTTTTGCATACATCTAAAAAGAGTGAAACTTGTGGCCCGGTATAACCATTATGTCCCGCACAACGATAACGAAATTGTCTTGGATCTTGTGCATGTGAGACTGATCAGATCCGTGGAAATTTGTGGACTCTTTTAGTAACGACCTTTTTTTTGGTCTGCACCTCATAACCCACCAAGGACTGTTGTTTGCAGAAATGAGGACCTTTTTTGTTTGGTTATTATCTCAAATTCCCCAAGTTCATGTACATAGGTCGCAAAATTTTGCACATTTTATTTTTTAAATAAATTTGGATCGCTTTGAAAAAAGGTTGAGAAGCATTGGTCTGAGTGAATGTCTGGGCTACAAAAAGCTGACTATGTTAATCTCTTCTAATGCATGTATTCATACCAAACATTCTGAATAATTTTCATAAAAAGAAATGTGTTACAACCATTCAAGGCATTACATGAATAATTTACAAAATAAGTTGATCATTTCCTCAACATTGGAATAGGACAAAAAAGTTATGCCACGCACGGATACCCATTCAAAATATTGATTTTAAAATTACAAATTCTACGATTTTAGATATCAAAAGCGCAAAATTCTGAAATACAAAAGCAGCAAGATAAAAATTGTACACCTTGTTTATAATGTTACCACGTTCAACTAAATTTTTGTGAATTAAGTTCTTTGTAATACACTATCGAAAAAAATTCTCCTCTGATAATCCCATACCGATAAAATAAACTGTGGTACAGTTTTTCTCTTTAATTTAGCTGCTTCAATCTTCATACAACCAGTTTATGATACAACTACACGAGTACATTGATGTTAATTCTTACGTGGTATGATATATCTTATTGTTTAATCTCAGAGTTGGTTTCCATGTTTAATGTGCAACATCCTGTAGCTTATTTACCTAACTGTTGTTTACATAAATTGAAGTTATTATTTTAGCTTCGTGATTTAACTAGACCATCATAATAGATTGTTGCACTCGATATTTGTCTGCAGATTGTTTTCATTTTAGATCGATTTATTAGTTAAAATGTTCTGTAGCTGCAAGAATTTGGATGCAATGTTTGGTCTCGGTTTTGCCAAAACTATTATCTTAATTTCAAAATATCCAAAGTAGCATTGAAAATATTTTTGATTCTTAGCTGAAAGATCATTATTTTAGAGATGCGTTTACATCGAAAGCGAAGCAACCAAAATTTGACGTCATCGAAAATTTGAGAAAAGTTTCAACCGGTCGCCAAATTCGCGAGTAATTGCTTAGCTTCACTTAGCACAGAATTGTTGATAAGCCATTGCCCTCTCTAAGCAGTTTTAACCACTCGCGAAGGCTGCCAACCTTTGCTTCGCGTTCGATATAAACGCACCTTAAGCCATACTAAATTAAGCCCACTGCGTCATTATGGTCACCGTAATATTGCATTGGCTGGAAGTGGCGGATTGACATTAAAGTCTTGAAGTCAAACTAAACACCACAAACTTAGAGGTTTCATTCCGACAATTTTTCATGTTAAACATCGAGCAGAAAAGTAGTGAAAACCAATTTTAAATTTACTTGCTCCGACAAATTGTTAACCAAGTCCGACATATTCAGCTCAAGATCTTGAGCCAAAAGAATTTTGACAGGTTTGTGGGGCTTGACTTTGGAAGTCGGAACCCGACTCATTTGAGTTTTGATTGTGGAAGGAGGTCGTATCGAGTGTGGAAGTGACATTAGATGCACTGTATTTCGGTCGGTTTGACGATGATGAAAAACTAGATTGTAAAATACTGCTGCCTTGTCGAGCTATGTCTTGGAAGCGCAAGCTTGTTGAGCTAAAGCAAACAAAGAGCTTAGTGACTTGGCCTGAGCTGATAAATAGCACCTTCAAAGAATCACGGAATTCTCGGTTTCGCACGCTATAGATGAAGAAGTTACACAAACTGTTACCCATCAGCAACAATCCAGCTATCCCTAGAACTATTCTAAATACTGAGTTACGAGTCTGGTCGAATTCTGTGGGCACAGCTGGATTAAGACCGGGCATAGTCAACGAAATAATATGTGTAATGAATACGGGTAGGGTGTTGAATGTAAAAACTCCCACCATTAGTCGCAGAGTCGATGCCAATCGCCGCTCCACTTTGTGACGTTTCTTCAACGCCGCTTTGGTCATTGAAAAATTGAAATCTGAAGGCTTTTTGCAATGATAGTATATAAGCACATTTACAATCCAAACAATAACAAGGGGAATTACCAAACCAACAAAATATAAAACTGCTGCCCAAAGATCCCAAGTTACAAAAATCATTGCCCCAAACAGATAATATTTCAAATTAGGAATAAACACCGGCAAAATTCCCAAAATGAATGCAATAATCCATAGCGCAACATTAAGTCTTTTCGCTCTAGCAAAAGCGTTTGCATTGTTGTGGGTAAAAGGTTTTGCGACCGCATTTAACCGGTCAAAGCCTGCTCCAGTCAGAATATATACAGACACAATTATCGAAAAACTTGAAAAAAAACCTGAAAAATTTACATAACTGAAAGTAAATTTTGGGTCAAAAGCCGCTAAAAATTTTTTCTGAACAATGCTAACGTTGTCGCTCAGCGTTCCATTTATGACCTCGTAACCTTCGACGCTTTGAACCTCCTCACGTGGTAAAAGCCTCGTCCAAATCTGTAAGTGCAAATTCACAACAAGTGTTGGCAAGACTATTACACCAACTAGAAGATCAGCAACTGCCAATGATATTTTGTAGACGGCTTGGCTGTTATTTAAGAGTCGTTTCTGCCCGTGAAGCCGAAGACAAAATACAGCGATAATGAGAATGTTGGTAATCGTAGTAGCGAAACCAAGAAACCCGCAGACAATCGCAGCTCCGATAATGAACCTGGTATGACAGCTGCAAAAAAAGCAGAAAATTTTTATCAAAACTTCCTGTAGGCAAAACGAGTTTTTGCATCTTCGTCTTGATAACGTTTACTCGCTTTTACAAACTTAAAAATGCTAATTCATAATTTCATCTTCATTCATCAAGTTACTTTAGCCAGAAGACAGCAAAGGGTTGGATAGTGAAGCTGTCCTACTTAGTATGCGAATGAAAAGGTAACAGCATAGTGCAAAAGGTTAAATGATGCACGGCAAAACTCCAGCTCTGCTGGAGATTCTGGACGAAAACAAAATGGCTCTTTTCACAACGCTAAAAGAGTGGGCGTCCCCTAACCACACGCAGGTGACCAATGAGTTCCCGTTAGCGGCCACCATCTTTTAGCTGGAATCACACGATCAAGTTTTTTGAACAATTTTCTTGCATAAATGTTTTTTGAACTATCACACCCGGACGCAATTTTCTTGCTCAACTTCTTGCCTGATGGAAGCGTCTTGGTTTTTCAGCAAACAAATTATTGAAGCTATCACACGTATTTTTTTTGCTGAAAAAGCATTTACCCAGTTGTTAAGGAATTTCTTTGAAATTTGCCGCGGCAATAGTAATTGTATGCGCTTTGTCAATTCATTATTTTTCGTTTACCAAAATGATATGAGCACGTTCACGAAAGCGAAAAGCTGCAGCTATAGTAATAAATAGCTATTTTAGTTCTGCTGCAAATTGAGATCCCTAAATTGAGTGCGCAAACTTTGAAATTTTTTTCGACCTGCAATGAAATGAAGTACATAACTGGAAAATGTCAAAAACCTTTGCTTGTGTGGAACTCTTTAGCATATAGCGTAGCTTTTTTTATGCAATGTTATCTATCACCTATAAAATTTGCATAACATTGCGTGATTGATCAAGCAATGATAAACCAGGTATGTTCTTTCCGGTAGGCTACGTGCGGTTTCAGAGGGCTCAATAATTGGATGTCAGGCTAACTAAAAACTTTATTATTTCCAAATGAGAATAAAACCATTTTTGTATGGTTTCTCATAAAATCAGCGTGAAGTTTCTGAAAATAATCTACTAAAAATTATCGTAACTGTTTAAGAACGAAAATGGCTCTTTTGCCAGTGGACATGTCAAATTTTAACGAAAAAATATTAAAATCATCACAAATTCGTCACTAGCGAAAACTGGGGAGGAAACTTTTTTTCGATCTAAAGGAAATTTTCAACATCTTGATTAAAATCAGATCACTCATTGAATACTTATGTCGCGATCGTTGATACTTGGCTAGAGTACAACCTTTAATCTCTAGAATTGCCCACGTCGGCTGAAACTAGAGAACGACTGAGATGTTAATTGACGAATCGAAAATGGCACTTGATAGTTCCTTTAGCTTCTTGAATCTCAGAAAGCAGCACACAATCTTAAATTAAAACTTCTATTTAAGATTGAAACACAAACCAACTAACTGAGCAAAATCGCTCAACTAACACTTTACTAAACGGCTATACGAGCCAACCCCAGATACACAAACTCGGCTTAACTGCCTTTGAAACTAATACCTAAAAATCATCCACTTTCAGATTATTAGAATAGAAAAATGAAAAACAACCCGTCTATTTATACTAAGGTAAAAGCTATCGAATATACAATAACAATCCATGATACGTCACAATAGAAAAAATATACGTGATTACAAAAACACAGCAGTAGCATAATTGTGACGTCACAAACTTCAAGTCTAAATATAGCAATTAAGACAAGTAAACAACTAATAATTCCGGTGACTAATAGAAGACAGTAGAAAATCCTAGAAAGGAATTATCCAGAATATCCCGAATATTCTAAATCAAAAAAAGCAGCAAAAGTAGTAAATCAGTCACGTACGCATTAAAATACAGCAAATAATCATATCTCAGGCATTCAAAATTATTATTCGGAACAAATTATTGAAATTTAATTATTACTAAATAGTGAGCTAAAGCTCATCTCCATTTGAGCTCAATCTGAAACTTCCGAAACTTCCTTTCAAGCATCTGACTATTTTATTCTATCCTTGTTCTCGGGTTTAAATATCTTCGAAAAGCACTGCATTTCATCGATTTCTCTAATTAAAAGTTTAATTTTATGAGTTGATCACGACGGCATGCTGATAACTATACTGCAGTTTTGGTTAATAACTTTTCAGAATGAATTTGGAAAAAGCCAAACACAAGTTTGAATAAGAAAAATTGGGTAATCGGTATGCGATCGGAAACGAAACAGCAGGCAAGCATTTAAGTCTTTGAAGAAAAATGTGAAAAGAGCAGGCACAATGTTATAATATGTCATTGTCGATTAAATCAAAAGCGATAAAAGTTCTTACAACATTTTTGCTTGATAATTGTGACGCATTCGCTTTTTTCGTTGACTTCGGCAGATTTTGTTATGTATTCTGCGGCTAAATATTTTCAAAAACACGGCTAAAAGCTTAGTTTTCATTGTTGAAAACGGCAGCTTTTAAAACAACTTGCTGAAAAAATAGAGCTCGGTTCTATTTCCCTGCAAGAATTTAGCAAGACTTTCTGGACTCTGATTTTTATTCTCACACGGCTGCACAATAAAATTGCCGACAGGTGCCCGCAATAATGAAACATAAACTTGCGCGACCTTTCAGACGATTGATGCAAGAAAATTGTGCAAAAAACTTGCTCGTGTGATTCCGGCCTTGCAGCCTCCTTAGTAGGCGATTTCACTACTCCACCCCGAATTAGGGGATTGATCGGTTTAGGAATTAGGGGCATCATAGGGATTGATCAGTTTTTTGTAACCAACCCTCCAAGTATCTGCCACTCTTCCACTCACAGTAGAGGCTCCACTTTGTCTGCAAATGCTCTACACCACCCTTTTGTTTGATTCCATCGGGAATCGAACCCGTCTCTTTTATTTCAGTAGCAGACACGCTATGGCCTAGACCACTGATTGCTGTTTCAGGGAGGCTAAGTTGGAAACATTTAAAATGCTCTTATCCCCAAGTTATAATGGCTTTGACGTTTTGCGGTAGAACTAACAAAACCACGGCATTTGCTTGAACAATATACAGGTTGATCGTAAGACAGCAATCACAGGTTTACCACGCTCAGTCATAGCAAACAAATGGAGGCAGAGTGTGACTGTTCGATTACCAGCCTAGACAGTCAAACCAACAGCGTCTTAATAAGGTAATTACAGCTTTCATTTACGATGATAGCAGACACAATGCCTTATTAACTGAATCTGAAAATGGCTTATCTGCGGATTGAGCATGTGTCCTAATGTCTCCTATGTTTCTGTAGCCATATTTCCACTTACCTGGCCGTTACGCATGTACCGGTTGATATTTCATGAGCAAGGTAAGCCTCTGGTCCGAATCCGCACCAAGTAATGTCACATCCTAACACTCCAATGTGTAGCACTTCCTGGAATCGAAAGGTCCCATTTCCTTCCGCTTGTATATACTGGGCCATTTGGACGCAGGGCTCTAACAATTCTTCAATGGTCATCTGAGCAGGTTGAATTTGAAAGAGAATCCTCTGCAACTGTTCGCCTACAAAGCGCTCTGCATCCCCATCATCTGGATCATCCACGTTTAGCGGAGCAAATTGTTCGGTTAATTTTGGCAAGCATTTATCAATAAAGACGCTGCTTTTGCACATGTAATCATACATCAGTTCTGTAAACGGAGTAAAACCGAAAAACCTCCGTTGACATTCCAATTGAAATTGTGGACAGTTCCAACCTTTTAGTGCTGCCAAGTAGCGACTTAATGGAAGTTCAGTTGCACTCCATCGCGAGTGATAGTTTGTGACCGTTTGATCACAGCATTCCAGCTCCCTTTGCCTGTCTCCGACCGTCAATCCGGGAGCGTAGTTGCATTCCAAAAGTTTTCGATTGCTGTTTGTTGCCAAAGTCTCATCGGTAGACGTCGACGACCAGTTTGGGGGAAGTATCGTTGAAGTGTCAGTTGGGGCTGTGACAGGGATCAATACAAAAAACAGCGAATTTAGCAACAAATAAAGTTTTCCAATGGTTACTGTGTACATTTCGTCTAATATTTGTATCTAGACTAAAAATAATCTCATAATGTTACTGTATTTTAATAAATACATGTAGTAGTAGCGTAACAGTAAGTAAAAAGCATTTGACCAAACTACGGAGCGAAAATTAGTTTCTTTTTGAATAATTCTTTTTGAATAACAGGCAGCAATTCGTTTCTATTAACCAATGTCAATCTGAGTTAAATAAAACCCATATTCTGCGGAGTCCGTCAGGGTTTGTCGCTTTGCCCTTTGTTCTTTCTTGATTTAAATAATGCGTTAGTAAGCAAACCCAGCTCTTTGCCGACGACACTTGCTAACTAGTTAAAGGATTGAATCCTGAACAATTGCAATTAAAAATTAATTGGGAACTACAAAATCTTCATCTCTGGTAATAGATTATCGGCTAAGTAGATTATCGGTTAACCCTACCAAAACAAACATAATTACTCTTCCTAAACAAACTAGAGTGCAAATTCCCCATCTTAATTTAACAAATAATAGATACCAGGTGACTATTTTCAGTAGCGCCAAATCTTTAGAAGTTATCATTGACAAAGATTTCAATTTCTAAGGACCGCATAAAACATTTCTGGATTGGAGAGAAGTGTGGCTCGTTCCGTTAGCATTTTATCTAAAGTGGTGGATATTTTTTTCGTAGAACATCATGCTACAACTTTACCATGCAGTAGTGCATCCACTGATATTGTATGGTATAATAATTTTGGGATCCACTTTTCCCCCCTACTTGAAGAGATTAAAAACTTTACAAAATCGAGCGATAAAAATAGTCGCTAGATGTCATTACCAGGACGGCGCCGAATCGTTTTATAGTCAATTTAGAGTATTACAAATTGATGATTTGTGGAAATATAAAATTGCTAAATATGTTCACAGAATTATTTACAACAGAAATTCAAAGTCGTTTCGCAATTATTTTCTTAAATCCACGGAACATTCAAATCGAGCTACACAACAATCTACTAACAATGCGCATTTAAGCATTCCACGTTACAGCACGACTAAATTGCAGAGATGCATTAAATATCAGGGAGTGAAGGTCTGGAACTTGATTCCTTAAGAAATCAGATCATTTTATTTTAGAAAATTTGAACTGCATTATAAAAAACTTTTGCGAAAGCAATATTGCAATTTGATTCGCTGCGCGCCGTGCTCGAGCCGTTTCTTGTCATCGAACCTTTTGATGACATGAGATTGTTTTTGCTTTGGCGTGTCCGAGTATTAAAAATACATAATGGTCACAATTCGCTTTATCACAAATTGAAATTTACTGGCAAAATTTCGACTTTGTCGTGTAGCGTGGTTGCTTGACTCGATGACCGCAGGGTCTATTCGCAACTTCTCAGTCGCATGCTAAGCAAATACAAAGTGAACTGCCATTATTATTTTTCCATCGTTATTTTAGTTTTTTGTTGGTTATTCAGAAGTTACATAGCAGACTTGAAACAAAGTTTTTTCACGACTGTGAGGTAGCACTTACCTCACATATCTGCTTTCCCATGTGAGGTAAGTGCTCCAATGGGTGTTCCAACTAGAAAGTTGGATCATATCCCGGGGAAGCCACACGGGTATTCGTTGCGCAGCTTAACTCCGGCTTACTAGCCCAGCGTAGACTTCTCAGACGTGGCTGCACTCAGTAACACTAATATACAGCGAAAACTGTATTTTATGAGATTTTATTGAAAAACAGAGACATTCAGGCAACAGAAAGTAATGTAGATTTTTGCCGGTAAATAAACTTGTTCCAAAATTAAAATTCCAAGAATAAGATGAAAGTGTGAGCTGTTTGCTGCACAACTAAAATTCCAAAACTAAAAGCTACCAACACTCGAGAGACAGGCCAAAGTGCCACGTGAGTGTGACGTAAATAGAAAATGCAATGCGCAAAGTTAACAAAAAAGATGATTGGCCAAAATAACTTTGCAACAATTACAAAAACCAAAACAGTGCGAAACTAATATGTAAATAAGGTGAAACGGCAAAGTGGCACGTTTCGCAATAGGTGATGCTGAAACAATGGGAAAACAGATATGTGAGGTAAGTGCTACCTCACAACCGTGAAAAAACTTTGTTGGTTATTGTTTACAAATATCATGCTCACAGCATTAGCGACAAAATAAATTTGTTTTGTCTTGCAATTCTCAGTCATACACGATGAAGTTTTTGCCAAGCTTGGTCCTGGTTGAAACGGCGTTCTGTGACAACCCTTAACGCATTATGTGGGTTTTTAACTCGCACTCTGATCCAGTAGTCGAATGCTTAAACAAGACGAATTGCATCCATTGTCTCCATTTGGTGGCTCTGCCAAATAGTACATTTAACAAAAATCAACCGAAAAACTTAATTCCAACAAGATCAGCTTTTAAAAGAGAGGATATAAATCGTCCAAACGATAAAACCTCCGGTGCGTTTTTGCGTTAGGGTAGAAAATATTCAACGTTTAATCAATGAAATCGCCATCTGTACGGCCACCCTCCCAGAGTGAAAAGCCTTGGAGTTATGCGGTTGTTGGGTATAGTGATGTAGTCAAGACCCTGATGGTCGAGACCGAGACCAAGACCGAGACTTGGAAAAAATTCGAGTCCAAGACCCGAGACCAAGACTTGAAAAAATTTTCGAGACCAAGATCGAGACTTGGTGAGTTTGTTCGAGACCGAGACGAGACTTCGAGACCCGAGATTTTAGAAGCAAAACTTATTCGTATTGACTATTGACAACCCTTTTCATGGTTTTTCCTTAAACAAACGGCCAATCGCAATACAGTAGAACGACCATAAACCAAAAAACGAACTTGGGCCACTTGCTATTCACAAGCACATGAAGAGATGCCTAACGAATTAACTCAAACTAAACACAACTGTCACTCGTATTACAAAGATATTCTTACAATATGTATTACAAAGATATTCGTATAAAATGCATCTTAAATTTGCTTAAGTTTCATTACCAAACTGCTCGTGGACCAATCTATGTAATTCGATTTTGAAGCGAGTTGCTAAATCAAATTAAAATAAAAGCTTTCATACACTCGCGGCTTAGTGCATGGGCATTGAGCAACACTGCACCAAAGAAACATCGCAGCGGGGCGAGACGTTAACGACACTGCGTCCGATTTCGACCGGACCAAGAATCGAAACGCAGACCTCACGCTACGATGGCGGTGTCTTTAACTACTAACGCTGACCGGTCGTTTAAATCTAAAACAAAGCGGACTTGCTAAAGCAATTGCATTCAGGTAGTTATTTTAATGACAAGAAGGTTGTGGTGGAATGTGCAATTGTATTTTTATAAACAAGACATCAAGATGAATGATTTAGTAACCTAGTGGTCCGAGTACACAGCAAACACCGTAATGTATAACAAATACCTGAGTTACGGTATTATTTCTTATCAAGACTTTATTTCTCCAATACCTCCCTGAAAATCTTCTGGGGTCACACGTCTTCCCCATTCGGTGGCCCATGTTTATACCTCAGGTTTATACCTCAAACTATTTTAATCTTCACTGGACCTAATTGTTACTCCTAATGTTTGATATTTACAAAAAAGCAGTGGTAAAGTAGACTTAAGTTCATCATTCTGAGTCTGCAATCTTAACTGTATCATACTACGAAAGATCTGTTCAACAGAATGAGACTGAAAACAATCACTTTGAGGTCTGAGCTGTCCTGATTAACCTTCCTTGACCAAACCTCATCGCACTGCCATGCTACCACCTCAAACTCGGTGCACGTGCAAGGAACCTGAGCAAGAAAAAGGTTTAGAGCATTTACTACCAGAAAGCAAAAATGTAGACAGCGGAAATTAGCACCTTCAACAAAGATCAATATCAAATAATACCGCTTAAGCGGCTTCTTCCCCTCCAGACTGTTTTACATCATACCTTTCATAAGTAAATGCAAAAATTGCATTTTGTTGCTGCTCTTGCTAAACCTAATCAAAAGTGCAGCATAGCATTCTGTATATAACAACACAGTTTGTCTTATCAATCTCATCATTTTTTGCCATTAATCGAGTGGATAAAGCGTCTGCTGCTGATACAGTAGATTTGAGTTCGATTACCGGTCTGGTCAAACCAAAATCAATATAAACTTGATTAAGTTTGTATTCACATCCAGCTTCCCGGTTAGACATTAGCAATAAAATGGACCGTGTGATGCTTTCACCGTGTGTGGTAGTCAGGTGGGCAAACGACAGCCTTTTTTCGAAAACAAACGATTTTTTCGCTGTCTGTAGACAACTTTGTAAAAAAATGCAATTACTTCGAACTTACGAAATACACTTTCAAAATTTGTCCGGCGGAGTGTAGCAAATGTTAACTTTTTCAAACTATTTTCTATACAATTTTTCACGGACTTTTGAATAATAAGAAAAAAAAAAGAAATTGGTCTAACTTGATACTCAGATTCTTGGTTCATTTTTAGAATAATAGTTTGGATAATTTGGAGTACTGTAATAGATTTTGGCAACGGATTAGTTTTTTTTGTTTTTTTTTTGCTTACTTGGCAAAAGATTACGTTGTCTAATATCGGAGAGTCTTTTTTCTCAAAAATTTAAAAATTCTGCAGTTTTTATGAAGTTTATAAAAGAAACCCTAATTTAATTTGGTCATTGCTGGTCATTAGATTTTTCAACATCTTATATAAAGATCAAAAATTGATAGAGTGAACTGTAAAAAACGGCAGATGTATCGGTCATTTTTTTTTCGCAAAGCTTGGTCCTAAATATGATTTCTGTTTTCGCTTGAATTAGATGTTTCAGATTCGTTCTGCATCGTATTGAACCATCATACAAATTAAAACATCAATAACCTTTAGCGCAGACGATGAAGCAAAATAATAATAATCATCCGAAAGTTTTTAAACATAAAAAATCTCCATAATGTGTACGGAGAAAAATAGTCGACATTGATTTTCAGTATTATTTGTTGCAATTTGGTTATCAAAGTCTACAATACTCTTCAATAAATAGATCAATTGTGAAAAGCATACAGCAATGAGATATAATTAGAAACAGACTACATAAAAAAAATACATTGCGTTGTTTCAGTATTAGCCAAATAAAGAACACGAAATACTAAGATAAAACAACAAATGATATTTAGCCTTCCAAAAAATATTTACTTACAATTTTTATTCTTTATACAACGCAATTTGATTTACAAAATCGTGCTGCAATTGTTTTGACGTCAATCCAGGACTTATCAAATACGCAGTCATGCGTGTACTAGCAATTTGCTTTTGCATTTTGCCTTCGAGGTTACCGCTAATCCAAAGATATTTAAAAAAATTTAAAAAGGTCAAGTTTAATTTTTTTGTAATTGTGATTTTATGACTATATTCTCAGTTTTTGATTTTAGCTAAAACAGAATAAACAACATGAGCAAAAGATAGCATACCGGGGTAACTTCAAAAACATTAAAAAGTTACTATTTTGTAAAATTGGACAACTTGCAGTAGCTTTAGGTATTCTGGTCCGATTTGCAAAATATGATTGCAGCAGACAGGCTTTCCACATTTTGGCATCGATTTTCGGAAGCTGGTATGTTGGCTTTGCTTGTTTTGCAGCCAGGACTATATATAAGCATTTGACACGCAAACATAGCACCGTTTTCTGGTTTCGGATTTTGGTGAATAGAGTGAACGGGAAGTTGAAGGTTGGCTTTGTAATTACAACATTGTAATTGCAATTAATGGTTGTACTGATCGAAATATACCTTTCTTTTTATCACTATTCATTTGCATCATTCTATTCTTTTTATCACTATTCATTCGTATCATTCTATTCTTTTTATCACTATTCATTCGCATTATTTTACAAAGACTGTCCAATTCTCAAACGTAACAATTTTATCTTGATAATCTTTCAGATTTTATTTTAGAGGTAGCTTTATAACAAATTGTTGCAAACTTTGGTAATTACTGGACAGAGGTGGAGTCCTCGAGGACGTCCTTGGCCTCGAGAACGTCATCGAGGGCAGATTTTGAAGTTCTTGGCTTTGGCCTTGGCCTCGAAGCCTCAAATCCTCAAAAATTGGCCTGTCCTCGGCTTGAGGACAGCAGTATTTTTTGAATTGTTAAAATTTTGTGGAGCGCCGGAAAAATTTTTTGGAAGACGTTTTTTTTTCTGGAGATCGCCAGAAAAATTTTTTGGAAAACCTTTTTTGTTTTGTTTTTGGAGATCGCCTGAAAAAGTTTTTTGAAGACCTTTTTTTCGGAGAACACTTGTGCCTGTGTCCTTGGCCTTGGCCTCGAGAGGGTCTGTCCTTAACCTTGGCCTCGGAATTTTTTTGTTTCCTTGGCCTCAAGCCTTGTGTCCTCGACTCCGCCTCTGTTACTGGAATTAGTGCTGAATAAGTTTAGAAAAACAGTAAAAAAAGAATAATATAATACCAAGGGTAGAAATTTATTAGCCGGTTCTCAACTTTGATCAAAATTATAAAAGATATTCTACTCCTTATTGTCCTTGCATCTAGAACCAGCAATTTTCGTATGCGATAATGCCGTTAGGTAGCTGCAGTAAATTAGAAACATTAAAAATTTGCCAACGACATCAGTGAATTTAGATATCTTAGTTATTTATGATCACAAAAAAATCCAGTATAAAATTATTTACAAATGGTTAACTAATTAGATTGTTACTTGCAAAGTCTATTAGTTAGAGAATCTTCTTTCCGTTTTTATATTTTATATCTGTAAACCTAATTTTTGTTGGTTTTGAATGTACACACATAAAAGCGAAAATTGAAAAGTAATGCAACAGCACAAAATTTTTTAATTTAGCATGCCACGGTTGCCACCTATCATTAGAGACCACAAATGAAAAATCAATGTGAAACTCAGTAATATCTGCAATAGTACACCAAGCTGTAGGCCTGCAGCATCTAATAAAAAATTAGTATATGCAGTAACTAGTATAATATACCATATAGCACATTTTGCAAAGTGCATACCCAATATTCGTTTAATTTGATGTCAATTTTATAAAAATTGATAATATTTCACACTAGCTATTCGTTATTGCTTCGAAAAGTATTTTTTACGCAAAGCTTTTAGCAATAAGAATCTTGAATACCAAAACAGGTAAAAATTGAAAATAATGATTCCGAAAGAAGCATTGTCAAAAACTCTCCATTTTTTGCAATGTGATTGAATATCCCAAAGGCATGTGAAATGTTGCAATTTAGTGAAAGCAAAGCAGTTGCCAGCGCACAATGAAAATATCAGTGTGCTGCTACGTCACGCGCAAAGACACTCGGGCAAAATTCTCTGTTGGATGTTATCACTTGAACTTCATGAAAAACCTGATGCAGTCAAAATTATGAATATGTTTTTTTGAAAAATGAACTGAAGATCTTTCAATTGACACTGCAACGTAGCAAAAACTAAAAATTTATTTAAAATTTGCGTTTTTTTTTTTCTTTTTTTTAGTCACAAAAAACAAATTTCGAACATAAAAACTATACCGAAAATTATGCTGCATAAAGCTTGATAACTTATGGACATTTTCAACTACTGTACATCAGCAACGTGAAAAAAGAAATATTGGCAAAAAAACAAAAGGATTTGCGCTTATGTTGGCCTCTAATTCTTTCATCAACAAATACATTTATTTTACTAAATCGCAATTTTTATTAGTTAGCAACATGCTAAAAATGAAGCCTAGTTTGAAAGTTGGTAAAACTATACAAAATTATCTGAGAAATTTAACTGTGAGCTTTTGAAATCATAATGAAAATTATAATGCCTCAGGCAAAATTGTAAATGCAATCTTTTGTTACAACTCGTTTTGAACATCGATCGCAACAAAAGCCGTTTAAGAGGTTATTGGATTTACGTTGACAGTGTTTACGAAAAAGCGCGAAATTATTAATTACGACAGAACAATTGGGACTAACAGGATTACATTAATTTTTCGAAAATTTTGCCAGAAACGCAGGGTCGACGTTGAGAAACGTTTAATAACTCCGAATCTAGTTATCATACGACAATGGTTTTACAAAAGAAAGTTAAAGCAAAAAATTTTAGGAAAAGTCAAGCAATTTCATTATTGTGGCTTGACTGCTTCATAATAAAATTTCGAAATAAATGAAGGGGTGGAGCTAATCGATCCCCCCCTGAGCCGAATAGGGTTAAGACCTAGAAAGTAAATCGAATCTTTGTTTGCGTTGCTTGCATTAAATAATTAAATTCAAAATTTTACTCCTACGCCTAACCAAGATTTTGAGTCTCGAGACTTCTCACATTTCGAGACCATGACTTTTCAAGACCAAGACCCGAGATCGAGACTTGAAGTTCAAGTCCGAGGCGAGACCGAGACAAGACTTTCAAAAATGTGTCTCAAGACAGTCTCGAGAACCGAGACCGGTCTCAATAACTCCATCACTAGTTGGGTAATACTTAGGCATCTCTGAGATCTCAACGTTTTAGTTGCTTTGACCATGCGTCATCGGCCTTTCAAAGTGGTTTGCGGAGAACTTTATGTTTCTGTCTATTTATTACATACTTCATATAAGATTTATTTTATTGGAAAGTTTTATATCGTTCTTTCGAATTTTTTTTATTAATTTTGATTCAACTCTAAACTTAAATCTTTTCTCTAACACTTACCGTAGCCAAACTCTTAACTCCAACCCAAATGAATGCGGGGGTTAATCTTCCTCAATTTCATATTACTCTCTTTAACTTAAAAATTTCGGGTGAAATAGTCACTTTCCTAACAAGAATGAAGTGCAATAAGTTTCGATGCCATATAATATGTCAGTAAATTTGCAAAATCGAATATTTGAGAGTTGACATTCAGTATGAAATTTTGCAAAAATAATCTTTCAGCCATTTTTCAGCTTTAAAAAAATAGTCATGTCTAAGATTTTGATTTTACTTTCCATTACTGTAAACTAGTTACATACACTTAGCAATATAGTTTAAACACCCACTATCTCAGCTATAGGGTTAGAATTTCGTTTAAATTTTTGACGTAGAGTATTAGTACCATACCCGATTACCCTATAGTGAATGCGTGTCTCAACACTTTGTTCACTGTGCTTCAATGGTGCAAAAACCTTCTTTATATACCAACGTGCTGGAGATACTGTATATTTACCAGTTACAATAATAGTGCAACAATAAACAATAAACACTACTAACAATCTCGGACGCATAAATCGTTCAGTAAAAACAACATACTGTAGCATACGCACTTCTGTAGTATGGTGAAAATCCCTAAAAAAGGCATCACACACTTGAAATGTTTTTCCAGGCGCGCATAAAAAAATCACTACTTAGATTTTAATATTTCATTAGGACATGCTCTCTAGGGCAGTGTTTCCCAAACTTTTCTAGCAGCGAAACCCAGCACGACTATTTACGTTGACGTGAAACCCCACAACAAAAAGCTAACACTAATTTTTAACGTGGTTGTTTAGAGATCATGATAGGAAATAGGTCTATAAAAAACAATAAAGAAAACCCATAATCAATTTAACAAAACAGACTTATTATATGAGAAAATTCTTTTCAAATACATAACGATTACCGGCAATCAATACCAACAAAAATAAAAAGAATATCTTGGCAAGTTAAAGGTCGATTAATGAAAACGATTATACTCTGATGTTTTCGTGAAACGATAATAGTTCAGCAAAACAAATATGTATCAGTTTGGCTTATGGCAGTACACTGCACTAGCCTTGTCTATTCGGGTATCCAGTTCTACGTCTTGCCTTCGGTCGCTTGTAAATGCAACCCCAAAATACTTGAACTTCTCCACCTGCTTCAGTGTCGCTCCATTCACTTGTAACTCGCACTGATCAGGGTTTCTTGAAAGATGAAGTACCTCAGTTTTGGCCGTGCTTATTTTCATTCCGGCGGTGTTGCATGCATCTGCAAAGCTATTTGATGCGCGCTGGAGGCCAGATTCCGTGGAAGAAAGCAGAACTAAACTTGTCGTAAATTTCGTACCCAGCAAGTTATATATCAGTTATATATTCGGGGTTATATACAGTATTAAAATTACATTAAAATACGATAAAAATACGCTAAAACACTACAGCCTATTTCGTACTAGTTGCTCATCAGGTGCTATGCGTATAAACTGAAAGAAAAAGAGAAATAAGCATACAGTGCAGTATGCAGAGCCGAAGCTACAAACTCTGCTGCAACGCCTCCCAAGCAAACAGTCTGTAACGAAACATCGTTTCCGAGAAAGAGCGCAGCGAGTAGTTGCAGATCTGCACACGGCACCAAGAACAAGGGCTAGGAGTAAGCGCCTACAAAGGGGCAAACAGACTGTTTGCTTGGAAGGCGTTGCAGCTGAGTTTGTAGCTTCGGCTCTGTATACTGCACTGCATACTTATTTCTCTTTCCTTTCAGTTTTATATACGCATAGCACCTGATGAGTACCTAGTACGAAATAGGCTGTAGTGTTTTAGCGTATTTTGATCGTATTTTATTGTGATTTTAATACTGTATATGCTCTCATTTTATCATCGAGCACTCTGCGCAGAAGATTTTGCACCGCAATATTTTATTCGGGGTTAAAAATATAAAATATATGTCTTTCAGCCAATCACTATACTCTGTGTTCGCCGCTGATAAAGGACAAACCCCGAAACGCCAGGCCGTACAGCGATTGAGATTATATAGCTCCTTGATGAGATCTGCGATTTGGTCAGGTTGAGCACTCTCACTGGGTAGGCTACGAAAGTTACCACAAGTGATAATTTTCGTGCAGGCTTTAAGACTCTGTCTTTCAGGCAACCAGTGAACTCTCTATTCGTTGCAGTATAAGCAGAGGTGGGCAGCGCAAATCACAATAGTTACGCTGCAAGCGCACGCGCAACTACTCTAAAATTCGTGCGGCGCAAGCGTTTCCACAATCCCCCCCAAAATAATTTCTCTGCAAGTGTGACGTTTTAAAAAGTATAATTCTGATTTACTCACTGCTCAAACTGCACTATAAGTTACGATAAGAAACGAATATTCAAAACAAATTTTGCACACTACCAAGCATTATTTTTGATTTTCTTTCAAAACTACAAGCATTTGAATTTGCGCATCGCTTAAATTCGCTCACTTTGGGCGAAAAACAATGAAAAATGACGTGCAACACCCGCACTTAAAGGAATCGAGGGAGTTAATTTCCACCAATAAAGTCTTCATGTGGTGGCAAGCGAACGGCTTCCGAGTCATTGTTTTTTTCTAAACTTGTTGCCTCGTCAAAGAAATTGATTACTAGCTTCGATGCGTTTGTGCTCCTGGAGCAATTAGCATCACTCTGCTCTACGAATGGAGCATGCCGAAAAAATCATCACCTACTTTGTATAAATAAATTGAATCAACTAAGAGCTATACCGCCGAATATAATGTTGATCAACATTCTTACGAACTCGTCACCCTCACAGTGCAAGCATCGCAACCCAAGTGTGACCGTTCCAATCTCAGTGCACCCAGTCAATATTAGCATACTCGTTTTAATGCATAGCTAGGGTGGCAGAGTGGTCTAACGCCTGTTTTGCATTGAAGGATAGCCGCGAGTTTGAAACCAGTGTATGTCTTTGGTTGCTTCAGGCATGGGTTCGAATTCCGTCCGTAGTCATATTTTCTGACAACCAGACGCTGATTCAGCAATGACTTTATGTCTTCTATTTTCTTAAGAGCTACCGATGCATTTGTGCATTTATGCTTCTGGAGCAATTCGCATCACTCTCTGATAACTGGAGCATGCAACAAAAATCATCATGTTTTGTTCAAAGAAATTGAACCATCTAAGTATATTAATTACAAGCTATATACGGATGCGGTTACTTCGGTAAGCAATATCTTTCAAGTTTCCGGACTAACAGCAAAAATTACTATTAATAGTTTTTGGTCTTTCTTATTTCTGAGTTACAGTAAGACGTAGTTTGCAAATAACGCGTTAAATTTTTTCCCGAAACAATATTCAAAAAAGTTTTTGGAACGAGAAGCGTATTTCAGAAAAGACAATTACAAAAATAGTTTTTCTCTCTAAAATTTGATTTTGGAACCATTTTTTGAAATACGAAATTAAAAAATTTGAACTTTTGAAAGATCGGCAAAATATTTCAGAGAAAAAGTTTCAGCGAAAAAAAAAAAAACTCCTGCTGTGAATCCTGTAACGAAGTTTTGCAAGCAGTAGACGAATGCAATTTCCCATGACAAGGCTTTTATGAATCTTCCTTGTCAATGTTTTTTGTAAACTTTAATCTCAGTTGTTGGAAAACAATCATTCTTAATCGTATTTAAATTGCGATAGCGCTCAAAATTGCTAAAATACTTGTGGCGCAAGCGTCAGCGCAACAGTTTAAAAATAAAAAAATTGCAAACGTAGGTATAGGCCTATTAGGCCTAAAGGTTTGGTGTTCACCGGGCTTAAGTACAATAACTCTAATTCTGGCGTTCTTCCGGTGAAATCATAGTCACAGCAAGCTTGATCTTAAAAGCCTTGTTTTTATTGACGTTTCGTTGGTCATGGCGACCAACATCATCAGAATACGAGCAACGATAAAGAACTACGACTGAAGCTACGTAGCATCAATATGAATCGTAAGATTTTTAAAGTTTTTAAAATCCAAAAATTAATTATTACATCACAGCAATAAAAACAAATTTGTAGAAAAGCGGAGAGTGTTAAGACTTTGGTCACAAAAACTACAGTATAAACTAAAATGATATCAAAGCATCAGGACACTAAAGCAAAGAACGTTAAACTATCGGAAAAGATTCACCATCTGAACGATAAATTACTTTTGGCCTAGAAAGAATAAACCAAGATTCGGGGGTTAATCTTTTAGAAAAATTACTTTCGGTTATTAAAATTCGTGAGTTGGCCCAATCAATTATGTGATCAAATAATATTACATGTTCACACAAGGCGGACTTTTCTGGTTTTTGTTGCTTAATGGCTCTTTGGTGCTCTTTTAATCGGGAATTTAGGTCTCGTTTGGTCTGGCCAACATAAACAAAGTCACAGTCTTTGTAAGGAACTTCATATACAACGCAGGTAATTTCATCAGTGGTGATAGAATCCTTAGGGGAAGGTAGATATTGGCCAATGGTCCGAATAGGTTTCATTGCAACTTTGACGCCAACTTCATTTAAAATTCTCCTAATCTTTTCTTGTAGTTCCTTGAATGTATGGAAGTGATGTGAATTTGGTGAACGTAGGTAATTCACGTTGTGATTTTACGACTAAGAATCACGGAATGCCATCTCAAAATTCTTGGGCTAAAATCCGAAAAACGCAAATTAGTGCAAGATATACAAAACAGCGTAAGTGAAGACGATATGCTAAGTTTAGCAGATCACTTGAAACAACCTGAAATTCGAACAAAAAATGTAACATCAACAAGAAATCAGGTGAAATTAGACAAATTGAGAAAAAACAAAACAAGCCTTTTCGTCCATCTTCAACGACCAACAACAAACAAAGGTGGGTGCATAATTTACGTTCAAAAACCTTTCTGAATCTCAAGTTAATGTGCTCCACAAAGGATTCAAATTTGCCATAGCACCATCTCAAATTCCTACTCTTGACTTTGTGAGTGGAGTTGAATTTGGTTTACGTCAAGTCGAGGATCTTGCTCAGGTGATGACTGCTAGATCAAAGGTTACGGAAATTTCAAAATCGGCCAAATCTCCCAAAAGCAATCTAACCAAAGATGAAGAAATCGCTTTTCAACAACTAAAATCGGATACTACGATTAAAATTTTGAAAGCAGATAAAGAAAACTCTACTGTTGTAATGGACAGTTCAACTTACAACTTTAAAGTTAAAGATCTTTCAACAAATGATTTTGTCTACAAGCAGCTATCAGATAAACCCAATCCTTTAAACGCGGTGGTGCAGAGGGTGAATAAATTCGTGTGGCAACTGCGTAAAAATGATAAAATTAGTCAATCCGATTATTTTGATCTTCGAAGTAATAAAGGTGTAATGCCTAGATTTTACGGTTTGCCCAAAATGCTTAAAGCTAATTTGCCACTTAGACCCGCATGTGTCGTTTGTGAATTCGCCTACTTATAATCTTTCCAAATTTTTGTGCAAAATTGTTTCGCCTCTTTTGAAAAATTCGTACAGTGTAAAAAACTCTAATGAATTTGCAAATTTAATTCGTAGCCAATGTGTAGGCCCTAATGACATTTTTATGTCTTTTGATGTAGTGAGTCTCTTCACCTTTGTTTCTCCTGACCAAGCTCTTGATCTCGTTTTACAGTTACTAGCTAATGACAACACTTTGCATGACCGTACCTCTCTCGATATATCAGATATAAAAGTTGGCCTAGACATTTGTTTTAATGCTGCAATTTTTACTTGTGATCACACTAATTACCGTCAAATTTTTGGTCTTCCTATGGGTTCGTACATTTCTCCTGTGCTAAGTAATATCTTTATGGAACACGTTGAGCAATTGGCCATTTCAATCTTTTCCACTCCCGCTATTCTTTGGAGCAGATATGTGGACGAAACTTTCTGTATCTTGGATAAATCATAAACGGAAAGTTTTCATCAACACTTGAATTCAGTTTGCAAGCACATCCAGTTCACGAAAGAAGTAGAATTTGAATCCTCCCTACCTTTTCTTGATGTTCTTGTTTCTCGATCTGGCAGCAATATCTCCACCCGAATTCGTAAAAAACCTACCCACACCGACCGTTATCTTCCCAATACTTCGCACCACCCAAAACACCAGAAGTTGGCTATAACCCATTCCCTGCACAACAGGATATCTTCCCACATCACAGACCGGACGGAGAGACAGATAGCTAGAAGGGAAGTACGCCAGACCCTCAGAACAAATGGTTATCCCTGAAGTACACTTACCCCCCAAAATCCAGATCACAACGTGAATTACCTACGTTCACCAAATTCACATCTCTTCCATACATTCAAGGAACTACAAGAAAAGATTAGGAGAATTTTAAATGAAGTTGGCGTCAAAGTTGCAATGAAACCTATTCGGACCATTGGCCAATATCTACCTTCCCCTAAGGATTCTATCACCACTGATGAAATTACCTGCGTTGTATATGAAGTTCCTTACAAAGACTGTGACTTTGTTTATGTTGGCCAGACCAAACGAGACCTAAATTCCCGATTAAAAGAGCACCAAAGAGCCATTAAGCAACAAAAACCAGAAAAGTCCGCCTTGTGTGAACATGTAATATTATTTGATCACATAATTGATTGGGCCAACTCACGAATTTTAATAACCGAAAGTAATTTTTCTAAAAGATTAACCCCCGAATCTTGGTTTATTCTTTCTAGGCCAAAAGTAATTTATCGTTCAGATGGTGAATCTTTTCCGATAGTTTAACGTTCTTTGCTTTAGTGTCCTGATGCTTTGATATCATTTTAGTTTGTACTGTAGTTTTTGTGACCAAAGTCTTAACACTCTCCGCTTTTCTACAAATTTGTTTTTATTGCTGTGATGTAATAATTAATTTTTGGATTTTAAAAACTTTAAAAATCTTACGATTCATATTGATGCTACGTAGCTTCAGTCGTAGTTCTTTATCGTTGCTCGTATTCTGATGATGTTGGTCGCCATGACCAACGAAACGTCAATAAAAACAAGGCTTTTAAGATCAAGCTTGCTGTGACTATGATTTCACCGGAAGAACGCCAGAATTAGAGTTATTGTACTTAAGCCCGGTGAACACCAAACCTTTAGGCCTAATAGGCCTATACCTACGTTTGCAATTTTTTTATTTTTAAACTGTTGCGCTGACGCTTGCGCCACAAGTATTTTAGCAATTTTGAGCGCTATCGCAATTTAAATACGATTAAGAATGATTGTTTTCCAACAACTGAGATTAAAGTTTACAAAAAACATTGACAAGGAAGATTCATAAAAGCCTTGTCATGGGAAATTGCATTCGTCTACTGCTTGCAAAACTTCGTTACAGGATTCACAGCAGGAGTTTTTTTTTTTTTCGCTGAAACTTTTTCTCTGAAATATTTTGCCGATCTTTCAAAAGTTCAAATTTTTTAATTTCGTATTTCAAAAAATGGTTCCAAAATCAAATTTTAGAGAGAAAAACTATTTTTGTAATTGTCTTTTCTGAAATACGCTTCTCGTTCCAAAAACTTTTTTGAATATTGTTTCGGGAAAAAATTTAACGCGTTATTTGCAAACTACGTCTTACTGTAACTCAGAAATAAGAAAGACCAAAAACTATTAATAGTAATTTTTGCTGTTAGTCCGGAAACTTGAAAGATATTGCTTACCGAAGTAACCGCATCCGTATATAGCTTGTAATTAATATACTTAGATGGTTCAATTTCTTTGAACAAAACATGATGATTTTTGTTGCATGCTCCAGTTATCAGAGAGTGATGCGAATTGCTCCAGAAGCATAAATGCACAAATGCATCGGTAGCTCTTAAGAAAATAGAAGACATAAAGTCATTGCTGAATCAGCGTCTGGTTGTCAGAAAATATGACTACGGACGGAATTCGAACCCATGCCTGAAGCAACCAAAGACATACACTGGTTTCAAACTCGCGGCTATCCTTCAATGCAAAACAGGCGTTAGACCACTCTGCCACCCTAGCTATGCATTAAAACGAGTATGCTAATATTGACTGGGTGCACTGAGATTGGAACGGTCACACTTGGGTTGCGATGCTTGCACTGTGAGGGTGACGAGTTCGTAAGAATGTTGATCAACATTATATTCGGCGGTATAGCTCTTAGTTGATTCAATTTATTTATACAAAGTAGGTGATGATTTTTTCGGCATGCTCCATTCGTAGAGCAGAGTGATGCTAATTGCTCCAGGAGCACAAACGCATCGAAGCTAGTAATCAATTTCTTTGACGAGGCAACAAGTTTAGAAAAAAACAATGACTCGGAAGCCGTTCGCTTGCCACCACATGAAGACTTTATTGGTGGAAATTAACTCCCTCGATTCCTTTAAGTGCGGGTGTTGCACGTCATTTTTCATTGTTTTTCGCCCAAAGTGAGCGAATTTAAGCGATGCGCAAATTCAAATGCTTGTAGTTTTGAAAGAAAATCAAAAATAATGCTTGGTAGTGTGCAAAATTTGTTTTGAATATTCGTTTCTTATCGTAACTTATAGTGCAGTTTGAGCAGTGAGTAAATCAGAATTATACTTTTTAAAACGTCACACTTGCAGAGAAATTATTTTGGGGGGGATTGTGGAAACGCTTGCGCCGCACGAATTTTAGAGTAGTTGCGCGTGCGCTTGCAGCGTAACTATTGTGATTTGCGCTGCCCACCTCTGCTTATACTGCAACGAATAGAGAGTTCACTGGTTGCCTGAAAGACAGAGTCTTAAAGCCTGCACGAAAATTATCGCTTGTGGTAACTTTCGTAGCCTACCCAGTGAGAGTGCTCAACCTGACCAAATCGCAGATCTCATCAAGGAGCTATATAATCTCAATCGCTGTACGGCCTGGCGTTTCGGGGTTTGTCCTTTATCAGCGGCGAACACAGAGTATAGTGATTGGCTGAAAGACATATATTTTATATTTTTAACCCCGAATAAAATATTGCGGTGCAAAATCTTCTGCGCAGAGTGCTCGATGATAAAATGAGAGCATATACAGTATTAAAATCACAATAAAATACGATCAAAATACGCTAAAACACTACAGCCTATTTCGTACTAGGTACTCATCAGGTGCTATGCGTATATAAAACTGAAAGGAAAGAGAAATAAGTATGCAGTGCAGTATACAGAGCCGAAGCTACAAACTCAGCTGCAACGCCTTCCAAGCAAACAGTCTGTTTGCCCCTTTGTAGGCGCTTACTCCTAGCCCTTGTTCTTGGTGCCGTGTGCAGATCTGCAACTACTCGCTGCGCTCTTTCTCGGAAACGATGTTTCGTTACAGACTGTTTGCTTGGGAGGCGTTGCAGCAGAGTTTGTAGCTTCGGCTCTGCATACTGCACTGTATGCTTATTTCTCTTTTTCTTTCAGTTTATACGCATAGCACCTGATGAGCAACTAGTACGAAATAGGCTGTAGTGTTTTAGCGTATTTTTATCGTATTTTAATGTAATTTTAATACTGTATATAACCCCGAATATATAACTGATATATAACTTGCTGGGTACGAAATTTACGACAAGTTTAGTTCTGCTTTCTTCCACGGAATCTGGCCTCCAGCGCGCATCAAATAGCTTTGCAGATGCATGCAACACCGCCGGAATGAAAATAAGCACGGCCAAAACTGAGGTACTTCATCTTTCAAGAAACCCTGATCAGTGCGAGTTACAAGTGAATGGAGCGACACTGAAGCAGGTGGAGAAGTTCAAGTATTTTGGGGTTGCATTTACAAGCGACCGAAGGCAAGACGTAGAACTGGATACCCGAATAGACAAGGCTAGTGCAGTGTACTGCCATAAGCCAAACTGATACATATTTGTTTTGCTGAACTATTATCGTTTCACGAAAACATCAGAGTATAATCGTTTTCATTAATCGACCTTTAACTTGCCAAGATATTCTTTTTATTTTTGTTGGTATTGATTGCCGGTAATCGTTATGTATTTGAAAAGAATTTTCTCATATAATAAGTCTGTTTTGTTAAATTGATTATGGGTTTTCTTTATTGTTTTTTATAGACCTATTTCCTATCATGATCTCTAAACAACCACGTTAAAAATTAGTGTTAGCTTTTTGTTGTGGGGTTTCTTCCGCGCGAACTAAATTTTTGTCGTGTTCGCGCCCTGTATTAACGAGTTTATCTTATTTTATTATGATTTTTCTTCCCGAATGTCGCCTTCTCGTTCCTCCCCGCGAACGTAAAGGTGGAAAGCGGCGCGAATGCGAAGGTAGCGTTCGCGAAAAAAAATCATAATAAAACAATATAAGCTCGTTCAATGATTGTCAACCTAAAACAATAGGTTTTCGTGTTTCGACCAGTAACTTAGGCCATTTTCACGGCTAGCACTTAGAAGCATAAGTTATTCATCTATACAATTTATTATTATAATATACAGTGCGATTGAGCTATCGCGACACGTTTCGATCTTGCTCAAGGGTCTCATCAGGCGAAAAGAATAACACATATTTAAACATGCAGTGATATAAAACTGCAATTAAAGTTTGGAAACAAAAATTAGCAGCAATTTTAGAATCATTAAAATTTTAAACGTTCAACCATATAAAACTGCAATTACCAAATTTAGAATTAAAATTGCATCGATAAACACATCTGCTTTGTCTATGCAAATTTTATGAAGACGTCAAACAACTTATGACATGTTCATATAAAAATCACAGGGAGAGCACGAGCTAAATGCTCTCCCTGTGATTTTTATATGAACATGTCATAAGTTGTTTGACGTCTTCATAAAATTTGCATAGACAAAGCAGATGTGTTTATCGATGCAATTTTAATTCCAAATTTCGTAATTGCAGTTTTATATGGTTGAATGTTTAAAATTTTAATGATTCTAAAATTGCTGCTAATTTTTGTTTCCAAACTTTAATTGCAGTTTTATATCACTGCATGTTTAAATATGTGTTATTCTTTTCGCCTGATAAGACCCTTGAGCAAGGTCGAAAGGTGTCGCGATAGCTCAATCGCACTGTATATTATAATAATAAATTGTATAGATGAATAACTTATGCTTCTAAATGCTAGCCGTGAAGATGGCCTAAGTTACTGGTCGAAACACGAAAACCTATAGTTTTAGGTTGACAATCATTGAATAAAATTTTAATAATTCTAAATTTGCTGCTAATTTTTAATATAAGCTCGGTTATATAGAGCTCAAACGCGGACGCGAACGAAATTTAGTTCGCGCGGAAAACCACGCAGATTGCTTCAAGAGCGAATTTTTAGGCGGCGTTTGCGATGGTTTTTATGATCAGCCAATCAGCGCTCTCAATTTAGGCTACGTCACCAAGTATACTTACGTCACTCCACTGATGCAGACTAATAGAACACTAATGTAATTCAACGCACCTATAACACGTAATATACGGACATATAAATTTATCGAAAAAGATTTTCGTAAAATTTATTGGCAAACTATTTACTGCTATAAACATTTGACATTGCATAAAGTTTGATATTAATTTCAACCGGCGACCAGGGCCTCAGATAGAAAAGTTTTCAGGGGGTACAAAGGTTGATACCGGGCCCCCAAATCTTATTGGGCCCTCATCGGGACCCATGCCGTTAAATCATTTTTTGTCCGATGGGTTTACATCTTCATTTAAAAGAGAGGGGATAACGATATATTGCACACAGTTAGGACCTATGAAAAACACAACTAGACATAAAATTGGTTTAAATCCAGCTAGAGGTCTGGGGTAGTGCTGTGAGTTCCCCCAGCGGGGTCCGGGGCAGAGCCGCGGAAGCCTTAACACTTTTTATGTTTCTCGTGGGTGAAATACAGCATTTGATCAACATCCCAGCACCAAACTTGCTTAAATTGACAAGCAGAAAACGTGATATAAATGAAACAATAAAGTATGTGAAGTGGGGGGTGATGACATTGACACAATATTACACAATATAATGACTTTAATACTGCAAATCCAAATATTTTACTTATAAAAGTTTTATCAATTTAGCTAGTCGAATAAAATATTCCCCACCCAAAATCTTGATTATCTTAGCAATAAGTTTTTTTGTTAATATACGGGTAATATATCAGTGCCTAGATTGAGCTAGAGGCTAGGTAGACATAGAACGCAAATAAGGCAGGAGTAGTGTAGCCATTGTGGTGGGGTAAAGGTTATTCAATGCCTTCTATGCCTATAGGCTAATGTGCCTATTTAGAACAACCCCAAGTGCCTTGATTGTGAAGGCCCAGAAAATGCTAACTATTAGTATTAATTAATTTTGTTTTAACTTAAAATTTTTCCTAAACAGTTGCTCTTTGTAGTGGTTTGTAATGTTAACACTCAACACTACAGCATAGACACTACACTTTGACTACACCATTGATAGCAGTGGTTGACAATTCTAAGATTAGATTTTCCATTGCTTACTCTCTGGCATATACAAATTGTATGCCCAGGGCCAGCGAGAGGGGGGTTTAGGGGGTACATCGTACGCGGGCCAGGGCTCAGGGAACTCGGGAGGACCTATAAGTTCGCGAGCACTAGTAGTTGCTCCAGCATTTATTTAGTAAATTAGTAGTAATTCGGTTTGCAGGCCAAAGCTAAGCGATGTAGACTTTTTTTTCTTTTTTGGTCTTTACCTAATTTTTGGCCCTGGCCTTGGCAAAAGGGTCCGATATCAGTCTTCATACCCCCTGATAAGATTTCTCTCTGAGGCCCTGCATACAGATAGAGTGAGTAACTTAATGATAGCAGTATAGTATGTCAACTTTGACTACGCTCTCTGAGGTTGAAATGCTTTTGGATCTCTGGAAATGTGGGCCCTCGTACATTGTTATACCGTAGAATTAGGGCTCTCAAGTTAGAGAAATGTAACAAAACGTTAATTTCGGTGCAAGTGTATGGCTTTTGATACATTTTCCTCTTTTTTTAATCCAATCGGCCACTATTGGATGCCCTAAAGGCTGTGTAGCAAAAATATCGACCAATTACCAGCACTGAATATGCTGAATGGTATTTTTGCGGTAGGCAAGTTTGATTACGGTGTTATGGTGCGATATCAAAACTTATCGCGGAAACCTGAACTCTTACGGGCCCCTTGAGTCCGGGACCCCCTAGGCCCGGGCCCGGGTACGATGTACCCCTGAACCCCGTTCTCGCAGGCCCTGCCGGCGACCGCTTGATTTCTCAAACCCCACTTTCCAACTGAAATTAAAATTAAACGATTATGCTGACATTGCTGAAATCTTATGGTAAAATATAAAAACATTTAAGTGTTATTATCTCAATATATCATTTTTGTTGTTTTCCAGATAAATCAACCTTTTCCAGTCGGTCAAAATAACTATAATGTTGTGCAGTACAATCTTTTTCTGTTTTTACAAACCAGTAAAATTTACGACGAGAGTGACGATTTTTAAATGTTTACAAATTTTGACTTCATTTGTTCTAAAATTTTATTGAAGTGACACAAGCTAATTTTTTTCTTTATTAAACATTACTTTTTGTTATTAATCTTGATTATTCAACAAAACAGTATCATCCACGGTCCATGATTGTTAATACCAGGTTACCATTTTGTTACGATACTGTACTGTTTTCTTATGATACTTTTTTGCAGAATAGAAGTTTTCGTTTTCTTAGTTTGGCTCGTGTTTTTATTAAATTGTTCTTATAAAAAACTGTGCAAAATAAAAATTCAGTTATGACAATTAGGAAAAAAAGAGGCGTTCTCATTAATGAAACATATCGAGTTGTTCTCTTTTCTTAAATGACATCAAATAAAAAAAGTGATTGCTCTCCAATAATTAGCGTACTTTTTTTTTAAATGTCGTCGTCAATTAAAATATTCTCAAAATTGACCAGGAGCGAAATTTCAAATAGGCTACAACTTCTGCAATTTGGTAAAATTCGCCACGACCTACAAACGTCTTCATAATTGATATTTCGTGCATTGTAATACTTCCTTTCGACAAATGATCGAGTTTTAATTGAAAACAATTTCTATCAGAACAATAAATCGTTCGGAAAATCTACTGGTTTTCCGCGTAGTTTGAGTTCGGGTTCGTGTTCGCAATCTGTATAAACGGGCCTAAAAGAAAGAGTAAGCTTAGCGTAAAAGTGCAATTAGCCGCTGTAACTACCATTGCAGGTGCTGCTTGCATCGGGCTGCATAAATGCAGCCAGTTTTTTTGTTGCTATTGTTGCGTCATTTTTGTATTATCACGCATTGTAATTATTGCTAATTGTGATTTTACCGTTACTAAACAATGAAAAGTTTGTCAGTTCATTAGTTCTTTACTTAGTCTCAGTGATGCCAGCTTTGATGTGTTTGACTTGTATTCTGATGTCTAATGTTTTTCCCGGAAAAATGATGTAATTTGCTTTCAGGAGCCAATCTCATGGCTTTGATTAAAACCTGATGTGAACTGCGCAAAATGATACTGGCAAATCGGCTTTGAATATGGCGTGATCGCCAAAAAAAAAAAAAAGGTTTTCAATCCATTCGTCTGCAAAAAAAGCTGAAAAATCGGTGATCTCCAAAAACAGTTTTTCAGCCGAATTTCACTTTTGTTTAAGGATATTTTTATTGTGTTTCGCCAAAAATGTCCCGACTTGTGGCTTTGATGTATTTTCTCCAAAAAACTGATGTTTTTGAAGAGACCTCTCTGACATCACCGCCTAGTGTATTCGTGCATAGTCACTAAATGATTCGTCACTAAATGATTAGTGACTATGATTCGTGATTACCTAAATTTTGGCGGACGATTGCATTTTTACACAGAGCTAAATCTTTTCTTAACTCAGAAATTTCAGAAATCATTTAACAATCTCAAAGAATACGTCACAGAGAAAAAACTTTTGCGTTTTTTTCAACAGTAAAGAAAATAGAAAGCTTATTTTTTGTCTGTACACGTGGAATATTTTTTGTTTTTTTTGAGATTAATTTTAGATAGACCGAATTTCGATTATACAGGGTGTCCATAAAGTCCGTGTGCACTTTAAAAAATTTATAACTTTATTTTTATTTGTGATAGAAATAATCTGTAAAAATGTTTAGAAAGTTTTATGTATCTAGTTTTAAGTACAGCTATTGAATAATTCTTCACTACAAAATTTGTAACAATTCTTAGATAAGCAAATTCTGCGTGTTAGACAGTTTCTAAATCAGGAATTTCCAAACAGATGGACTGGAAGGAGAGGACCATTTTGTTAGCCTCCAAGTTCGCCAGATTTGACTCCATAAGGGTTTTTTTTATGGGGACATGTGAAAACAATTGTGTATGCAACCAAACCTAGTTATTTGACAGCTAAAATAACTAATGTGATTTCAGGCATTACTATAAATCAGTTGGGAAATGTTTTTAGTGAACTGCAAAATCGTGTTACTCTTTGTATAGGAAATGATGGAGGACATGTGGAAACTTAAATAAAATTTCAATAAAACCTTAAAAAATATCGATTTTCTTCTTTCAAATCCTTTTTACAAATTATTTCTATTGCAAATACAATTAAAGTTATAATTTTTTTAAAGTGCACACGGACTTTATGGACACCCTGTATATACAGCATAAGCATAGACCCTTTATTTAGTAGACTAGAGACAGAGGAGCGGAGAAAATGAGAAGAGCATTAAAGAAAAAAAATTGCTCTTGTTGCGAAGGCTTTTGCGGTCACGCGTGTATTCGACTGATTGGATTGGACATCTTCGTAGAACGAGCGAGCCATAAACAAAAAAGTCATGCTGATTTGATGAGTCAGCATATTTTAGAACAAATGAACCGTGAAGAAAAAACACATTATTTTTTTGTGGATTTTTGGAAATGTGTGGAGTTTGTGGGATGGTAGTGAGAGTAGTATTGAGAGCTGCAGACACTTTTTCAAGCATCCACAGCCGCTCTGAGTGAAGGTATTCCCCAGCTGGACAAGACTCTTGGCCGAACTGGGAACTGTCAGTTTTCAGTCTACTACCAAAAAGTCTGTGGTATAAGTTCCAAATACTAACTTAAGCAAATTTATGAACAAACAAGGCTATTTGTGATGAATAACAATAGGATTAATCTAATAAGAATTTGTCTGGAAAAACTTTCCGCCGAAACTTGCCTGGTGATGTGGAATATTTAGTTCAACAAAAGAGTTATTCGCGCTGCTTTTGTCAATCCAATGAACTGGGCATTTCAAAAAAATACGGTAAAGCGCAATCGCAAATTGCGCAATACAAATTTAAACCCTGAAAGCGCAAGTTTTGCAGCCTAAATTTTTTAAATTAGTGAAGCGCAAATTTAAAGTCAGCAGCATGACCAAGAGGGCAAAGGCGTCGCTTTTACGACGACCCTGCTCACATGATCAACCAGTACCCTCCAGGCCACGTAGTTGCGTCCTTGGATTAGACGCTTTTCGATGATTATCTCTCCTCCTTATTGGCTTCGAACAAGCAGAAAATTTAGTGGACAAGAATTCAATGAAAACCACAGGAACATTAGATCATTGGAAACTCCTAAGCAGGTGCGGATTCCTCCAATCACGAAGTAGTCATTGCAATGAAAAGTATGCGGATCGTCCGATAGCTAGCGTCTATGACGCTGTCCTGACAGCGTCTATGACAGCGTCTATGACGCTGTCCTGAGACAGGAGGATAAATGTGTAGTACAACTACTTATCGCTAAATTCCGCCAACAGAAAATTTTATGCTTGAAACGCAAACGCGACTTACGCATCCAAAAATTGGAAACAGCAAAGCGCAACCGCAAATTGATTGCTTATAAAGCCAAATTCAGCCATTCCCATTTCTGCCCTTCCCAGGGTAAAATACTTTGGTCAAATAACCCGTGTAAAATAGGGTTACAAAAATAGTGAGGCTTTGCTGTTTTGAAAAAGTTTTAAAACCATCGACGTGATGAAGGGGATGTTAAATCGTGAATTTTTCGTTGGATTAATTGCTGGATGGATATCTCTGAGCCTTCTTGCAGATGTTTTCTTATACGAAAATTTTTTACAGGTGCAAAAAATAATAAATACAGTGCTACAGTAAAATGTTTCAAACAAAAAAATCTATGGAAACTGACAGTGCTTTGAGGTTAAAATATCTTCTACTGAATGTTTTAGTTAAATTTGAATCACAGACTTGTCAAACCAAACACTTTTGACACTTTAGTTTGCAGACAATTTGACTCACCAGCCAGTTGGTCCAGCGGTGACGTGTTTGTCTCTGGAACTGGAGGTCTGAGATTCAAATCTCGGGCCGTCAAATCGGACGCAGTGTTGCCAACGGCTCGCCACCGCAGCCACATTTCTTCCAAAAGAGCTGTGTTGTTTGGGCGCAATGAAGCGAAATGGGCCCCGCAAACGCGACAAACGCTTCGGCGTGTAACAACGAGTATGATGAAAGATTTGATTTTGATTTGACGATCTGACTCCAAGATTACTAGAAGTTAAGACCGGTTTGTGTGTGGTTGCTATGACAACAATTTCAATATGAAAACCTTACAGTACCTTTGCATAATGGTTGTGTTTGGAATGCCGCCACCAGCTCGAAGTCGGGGTCGCAGAGGCCAAACCAAGCTACAAGCTTTTTCAAACGTTTGACTCCTTAAGAAATAGGCCTGCTTTAGATAGTAAAACATAATGCACAGAGCTGAACAACGCTGTATTGAGCTAATTGAGTTTCCCAGAATAACACCCTAGATAAAGTTAAAAGCAAAATTAATTAGCAGAAAAGAATTCAAACAAATTAATGGATGACATCCGAAAATCCCGAGAGTCGACGATGAAAGCAAAACATAATTTTTTGGTGCCAAACGCCATCATCAATTCTGATGATATTGCTTTGGCCCCAAAATACATTTTAAAAATAACTTTAAAAAATGGCTAAAATTGATGACTTATTGTGTTTACCGGTGCACTATGACTTGATATTTGGATTAATTATTTAACAAAATATTATTCTCTGCAGTTTTTTGAGTGTTTTTTTTTGCTTGGTTTTGGTTTTGAGATTGGATGAGAACTATTTGAAAAACTCAGTTTTTTCCCAATAACTGCCATTTCTAAAGTTAAGTTTTTCTATTTCAGATTACCCAAAAAATATTTACAAAACAAAGGTTAACAGAAAGGAAATATCAACTTCAAGCAATTATCAATCGCTCTATAACGAAAAAAACAAATCAATCTGAATCAAATTTCACTTCATCACCTGCACAAATTATCTGTAATAATCGGAGATCCTTTTCTGTTTCTGAATTGATGGAAGCGAGACAGAGAGCAAGGATGGCAACATTGAGAACAGCTTGTCAAAATTACTTTTTGAAGTCTTTGCAGTGTGAATCCAACGAGGAATATATTCACGAAAGAAACATATTTTCAAGAAAATATAAGGTGAGGACAGGTAAACAAATTTGCGGTAGGTTGAAAACCTTTTTTACATTTCCATATAGTTCTATTCATCAATTTTCATTTCTCAAAATATATTTTCTTCTCAAGTTATTTACAAACGTAGACAAAAACACTGGCTGGACCTACTCTTCTATTTCTGGGATTTAGGAAACAGACAACCTGGGTAAAGTAGAGCTAAATAGCTTTCGTACTGACATTGGACGGCTATGATCAGTACTTAAATTGTAGGGGGGACGCGTCACCCCATCGAGAGTTAGCGTCCCCCCATCAAGATTTCAGTGCTGGTTGAACAGACGAAGAAAGGCCTGGCAGCACACATAAATTCCACAAATTCCGGCCGAATTTAGTCCCAAATTGCGGTGAAGACCTTTTTTTTTGGTCTTCACTTGATTTCAGGGACAAAAACTCTTCGATTTTTGGTGAAGACCTTTTTGTTTTGTTCTTTTGGTCTCCACGCGATTTCGGGGACGGAAAGACATAATTTCCACTAAAGTACCTTCGCATTCCGAATGCATTTGGTCAAGGCTGCAAAAGCGTTCCCCATGCAAAATTTTACAGTTTAAGTACTGGTTATGATGATGCATAAATGAAATTGGTAACAATACTGGCAAGAGTGATGCAACTAGCACACCTATCCACATACTTCACCACTGCTCTATCCATTAGTACATTTTGACCGATTTTCTGATATAACAGCTTGTCTGGTAGATCAGCAATTACATAACACCATCTAATGTAGCATCTATTGGAAAGAAGTGGAATTTTGATACACTCGATGAAAGAAAGCATTACAAGACAAAGGAATGAAAATAAATATAAATAAGACAAACGCTTTTCATACGAGAAGAAATTCTGTAGAAAAGCAAATTTGAAAGTATCCTTGCTCTGTATGTCGCAAAGGAGTGAGAAGGAGCTCCGTGCAGAGTACAAAATGTCAACACTGGGTGCACAAGAGATGTTTTGGAGTTCGTGAAAGTTTGATCAGAAAGAAATATTTTACTCGCAAAAATGCATCCCTGGTGTGTTGTTTCAAGACAAAGATAAATTTGGATAGAGACAGCATAGAAGTGGTGGACAGGTTCTCTTACCTCGGTAATGAATTTAGGGAGGAAGGAGGAGCTCAGGAGACTGTAACATCAAGGATTAGATCGATAAGGAGAAAATCTAAGAATTGCCTTGATTAAAATGTTCATATCTTCAAAGCTTTTCGTTTGACACTTGTCAAGAAGAATCGTCAGATTGGAGAGCACAGGAAAATGAGCAGCTATTTATAAAAAAAGCCGAGCTGTGATTGGCTGGAAAAGGACCAATGAGAAAGCGTCATTAGAGTACAATCTTTAAGCTGTACACGAATTCTTTTTGTCGGCAAAGGTCTTTTAGTCGACAGCCTCAACTCATTCATCCTTCTCTCCGCTTTACTTTCGAAAAAGAATCCAACCTAGCTCTCCCATTTCTGGATGTTCTTGTTGAAAAATCCCCTTCTAAGTTCATTACTTCCATCTATCGGAAACCCACATTCACAGGTCAAAATATCTACGCTGGAATTCCTTCAGTCCTCGGAAACGCAAAACTAACTTAATCCTGACATTAACTCAACGGGCTCTTGCCATCTGTTCTCCTGTAAGATGGCCATCGGAGCTAGACAAAATCAAGTTCATTTTACTGACTAATGGATACCCTGAGCACGTTATCAAGTCGTTTATGGCTGTGAAAATGAAGCAATTTCACGCTCTGCCCAAATTTGGACCCGAAAAATGCCCCGTCTATCTACGTCTCCCATGGCTCGGTTCTGTTTCTACCCGGCTTGAAAAGCAAGTTAAATCTGCTGTCAAACAGTGCTTTTCCGCTGTGGAACCACGTGTTGTTTACTGTACCAACGAGCTTCTCTCTGCTACCAACAAGGATCTACTTCCTGCTTTACAGAAAAGCAACGTGATTTATCAATTCTCATGCCACTGTGACAGTCGGCATGTAGGCCGTACTTCCCAAAGGCTTCAGGACAGAATCAAACAACATGTCCCCAAATCTATCCGTTCTTGCTCTTTTTCCCAAAAACGCTTACTTCCTGCCCGTCGGTGCAAATCTTCCACCCAGACTAATGCCCAGTCTCTTGCTTCTGATTCAGCCATTGGACTTCATCTTTTACAAAATCCTACCTGCGCTCAACATTATGATGACAGCAGATTTTTTATTCTTGCCCAAGACCGCTCACCTTTTCATCTATCTGCTCTTGAAGCCACTTTCATCAAAACTTGTAACCCCTCCCTCTGCCGACAAAAAGAATTCGTGTACAGCTTAAAGATTGCACACTAATGACGTTTTCTCATTGGTCCTTTTCCAGCCAATCACAGCTCGGCTTTTTCATATAAATAGCCGCTCATTTTCCTGTGCTCTCCATTTTGACTACTCTTCTTGACAAATGCCAGACAAAAAAGTTCGAAGGTATGAACATTTTAATCAAGGCAATTCTCAAGTTCTGTACCACCAACCAACTCTTTGAGAAAATTTAAAGAGGTTTTGAATGTTACATAAGGGGGCAGTAGTGCTTGACTAAACTGATGACACGCAAGAGAATATTAGAGCTACAAGCAACATTCTAGCAATTAAAGTTTAGTGTTTTGTGAACCAAAATAGCCTTTCTAGAAACACAACGTAAAAATTTTTTTGTCTATCCAAAAATACGTTACAATGTTCAATTTATGAAAACAATATCTTATATTATTATAAACAAATACTCTCACTAAGTGGCTCTAAAAAGTTCAATAAATCAATTATAATAAAATGGAAAAGGCTATTTTGCCGAAAATTTGTATCTAATTTTTTATTAATTCTAACCCAAATCTAACCCAACTCAAATTCTTACTCTAAAAGTAACCCCAAACCTAACGCAAATCTTAATCGTAGCCACTAACCAGTGCCGTCGCCAGAGCCAACGATGTGAGGGGGCATTAGCCAAAAGTAGGGGGGCACAAAATTTTGCTTATAAAAACTGATCTTCAGATCTTGTACGGCTACAATTATGCACAATTTAAAAATAAGGTCGGCAGCGTTTCTTAGCTCGTTTCGTCTGCGGCCCATAATCGCTTGAAAAATCTATCTACAGCAGTGATTGCTACCAGTCGTGCAACCAGGATTTTTGCTAAAAGGGGAGAACCATAAGTTGTTTTTTTTTTGCAAAAAACTGCCTGATTTAGCCCCCCGTACTGAACAAACTGATGCAAATCAAGCGTGTCACAGACGGGGATAGTCAATAAATTGTTTGTGACTGGGGGCGGTGCCCCCAGCCGCAGAGCAATTTTGCGTTTTTTCAGCAAAAAAATAGAAACTTTAACGCCATTTTAATCACATTTTGCACTTTTTGAAGCAATACGAATAATTAAATTCCTAAAATCCAGAAGTTATTTCAAAGAATTGAATTCTTTGAAATAACTTCAGCTTAAGCACCTTCAGCTTCCTTTCCCCTTTGCTTCAGGTCAAGCGTAAAATGCGTTTAGACGCTCGTATTTTACGGCTAAATTGTCTAAGTGACTTGGCTAATGGGGCTTAAGCCCTTCACCCCAGTTGCGCCACTTACTGTGACCTCAAAATCTTGAGTGTGCTCTATAAACCAAAACAGCTGGTCTTTGAAAAAAGAAATGTTTTCACGTATTGTTTCATGTCATAATCACTTACGAAGTATCAGTAACGATTCTGCATGCTTACAAGTCTCTTCCGCGACACATCCGCAAAGGCGTGTTAATAAGACGGAGTATTATGTCAGATTTAAGAACAGCAATTTTTCCATCACTCTCTGTTGTCTTGTCGTTGTGTGATGTTCCAAAAACAGTATTAACAAAACGGTGGGGCACAAGCAGCCGTGCCCCTGGCCCCCTCGGAGCTACGGCACTGATTGTTACCCCTAAAAAAGCAAATAAAAAAAACGCGGATAAATATTTCTCATTTTATTTTTATTTTTTTTAACTTGAAAATTTACGGTAAAATAGTCACTAATTTACAACAAATTTCGTGTGCTAATAATCTCTAAATAACGTAACAAAAAAGAACAAACGTGTAGAATGCAGAGTGTCGAACCGAACCTGAACCCGAACCGTAAACCCGAATAAACCGTTTCATTTTGGTGAACCCGAACCGAACCTGAACCAGCAAAATTTTACTTCAGTGAACCTGAACCAAACCTGAACCCTCAAAATTGTGCTCAAGTGAACCCAAACCGAACCTGAACCCCTAACAAAAGTAAGAATATATTTTTCCATATCCGGATGCCGCTGGCGCTGGTACACGCCCAATAAGAGCAGTGGTGAACCTCAACAGGATCAGCAATTTCACCTTTTTTTTTTCTGGACGAAACGAGTAACGACAGTTAAATTTCAAGTCAATGAACCCGAACCGAACCTGAACCAGTAATATTTTACTTGAGTGAACCTGAACCAAACCTGAACCTCGAAAATGGTGCTCAAGTGAACCCGAACCAAACCTGAACCGCTCAAATATTTTGAGCAGGAGCTAAACCTGAACCCGAACCGTTATTTGAAACGGTTCGACACCCTGGTAGAATGCATTTGATGAGCCTGTAACATACGATTTAGTTCCGTCAGTTTAAATTTACGTTAGAAAGATAGGGTGCTACAAAATTTCAAATTTAAAACTGAAGGATCTTATGTTTGTAAGCCAAAGCATTACTCTCACGAAACTCAAGTTTCTATCTTTGTTTGTGTAACCCTAATTGGAACGATCGACGCGGGCGTTACCAGTGACGGATTCAAGGGGTCCCGACCCCTGCCCCAACCGGAGAAATATAAGAAAAACTTGTAACACATAAAATTCGTAGCAATAACTGAAGCAAGATCCATTTCTTGTTCAGACTTAACAGTAAAATACTCGGTGGGGGCGGCGATGAACATCTCCAAAATTACCTTTTTTTGTAAATGCAGACAAATCAGGTTAAAACTTGCATTATTTTTTATTTCATGATCTAGCAGCTTGTAATAAAAAGGATGATATTTTACCATTAACCACCACCCTCATAGCCCATTTGCGCAGCCAATTATTTATGTTTTTGCACTGCTAATTCTTATGCCATGTTTTAAAGACATTAATTTTTGCTAAAATAGGCCTAAAATTAAGTTATTTTTGCAAAAAAATTTGCAAAATCTCCAATCGCTGGGGGCAAAGCCCCTAGACTCCCTGGCCTCCGACTATGGGGGCGTTGCCCCCAAACCCCCAATGGCTGAATCTAACCTTGCTTAATTGATATTTTGTTTATTTTTTAGGCTTAATGTTTATGCGAGGTATTCAGTACTCTGACTTTGTTGAAGTATTTAATTGTTTGACAGCATTAGCGAACAATGTTGGTGCTAATGACTGTACGTACAGTACTGAAAGTGCCCTTTGGAAAAGCTGCCTCCCCTTGCTCTTCCGACGTTCCGGCACCTCTGCGTACAATTATTTAATTGCTTTCAGCGCTAATGAGATCATGCTTCGACAAGATTACGAAAAAAATTAAACAGGTTTGAAAACTTTGATCGGCGCATTGCTCGCTGTAAAAGGTCTTTTATAAGTCTACTTTCTTGTTTCAGCAAAATGTAGTCTCTGTTTTCATTCTAGATATATAACAGTAGATGAGCTTAAAACAGGCCACAAACTATCAACCAAGGCATGCAATTTTAAATATTTGCGTGCGTGATGCCGTTTATTTTATGTCATTTAAGCGATATGCTAAAACAAATAACTTAAGGGTGAAACAAGACTGTGGTAAGCGGTAGTTGTTAGCTATACGTAGGTAATATAAGTTAAAGTGAATTTTTGATATGCTACTGTTCGCACTATTTAGGCTAAGTGTTAGCCTATGAGAGTGAGAGCAAGCAATTAAATCGAAGTGAACAAAGAGTTACCGGTAGTTGGTCCAGTAATGCCTAATACTTATAGTAACTTATGCCTAGTTGTAGAGTTTGCATTGCAGTACAGATTTGTTAAAAAGTTTATAAGGCTATCAAAAATTACCAGTAAGTTGTTTAACTGGTTGTTTTGTTTTAGTGGTTGTTACATAAAATAATTAAGGCCTGGCCTAACCATACATGCATTGGACTAGCCTTAAGCCTGCTTAATTTTGCTGGTTTTTGCCAGCTTACGATATTTTTACCGCTCTTTTTTTACCAATCGTTTGTTTTTTGCTTTTTTGTGATGGTATCAATTGAAATTGTGTTGTAGTCGCGACAAAAATAAACAATATTATGGTTATGTTACAATCAGGGTGTCGAACCGTTTCAAATAACGGTTCGGGTTCAGGTTTAGCTCCGGCTCAAAATATTTTAGCGGTTCAGGTTTGGTTCGGGTTCACTTGAGCACCATTTTCGAGGTTCAGGTTTGGTTCAGGTTCACTCAAGTAAAATATTACTGGTTCAGGTTCGGTTCGGGTTCATTGACTTAAAATTTAACTGTCGTTACTCGTTTCGTCCAGAAAAAAAAAAAGGAGAAATTGCTGATCCTGTTGAAGTTAGACCGGTTTAGTGATGACATCACAATGCCCATTGTCTGGTTCTTACTGCAGATCGTAGTAAAATTCGCCCAATTAAATCAATGGTAAAATTATTACATACACGCAACTTCAAACAACCACTGTAGGTTAGTGGGTGGCGTTTTTTGCTTGATTTTACTTTTATTTGAAGGGCCAAAGCTTCGTAATTTCATTTCAGGTTATTTCCGTGGTTAAAAGTCTTTATAAATGCGTATTAAACTCATTTTAAAAAGAGCACTTTTGCATCGTAAAATCGCGTTTTAACGCTTATTCAATGACATGTGATAGTTCTGAGCAGAGTTGCGATTAGCATATAAGATAAAAGAGTAAAATGATATTGTGCTTCGCACCAGGATGCGGTCATACAAGCGAAAAGAGTAGTTGCAAATTCTACAGATTTCCTAAGAATAGCAATTTGGCTTCAAAATGGGAATCACGCTGCAGGTAAGCTTGTCTTATAATAAAAACTAATCACTATATGAAGTCAAGTTTTTCGATAGAAGATTAGGAGAATTTCAAGCAATATTATTTATGTTCACTTTTTTTGGTCCTCTGCAGGAACAATGGTCTAAAGCACTGTGGCTAGCTAACAGCCAGGTTCTTCGATGGAGGAGGAGTTGGGCAAGTTGACCCTAACCCTGACGAAAAGGAAAACTGTTAAGTTTTCTAATTTTATTTATTGGGCACACTTTTTGCAGGTTTTTCGACTAGTCTCAATTTCTGCCAAAAGCCCTGCACAAAGCACGTGCATGGAGCGCCAGAAGTCCAGGTCCAAAGCTGGAGCGCCAGGAGTCCAGGTCCGAAACTGGAGCGCCTCGCTAGCCTAGTAACGATCTTTTTTGTTTAAGTTTTAGTCCCTTTTTTGGCAAAGACACTTTTGCTTTAAGAAGTGGTTTTTAAAAAACTTTAAATACTTTCTCAGTGATGACCTGTAACCATCATATCTGAAGTACGACCTAGGTGTTCTACAGTAGAGGTAGATCCCTGCCGGTAATATTTTCATTTTTGAGAATAGGGCAACTAGGTTGGGTTGTTCGTAGAGTGCCCGCTAAAACATCAATCCTGCCCAGTGGTGCACCCAGAATTTTCAAAGAGGTGAGGAGAAAATTTTTCAAAAAAGGAATACTTTCGCTGCCAAATTTTTGGCCTTTTTTACTGAAAATAGGGGTTTCCACGCTATTTTCAGACAAAAATTAGCTAACTTCGTTCTCGTTTGCTAATATATTGTCAAATAAACCGATCTAATGGCTTTTTTGGCGTCGCATTCGCCCCGCTTTCAAAAATTTTGGATACGTTTGTTTAAAAATGGTGACTTTAATTGACATCTTCGTCCAAAATTTCACAATATTTTTTTTCGGTTTTAATTAGGCATCTTTTGGTTTTACTTAGGCGTTTTGTGCTGCCTCGTGGCGGAGTGTAATTTAAGGAAGAAATAATTATTATAATAGCAATTTTTTTGTCTAAAAAGCCCTTTTCTCTACCAAATATCGTAAGCGACATTACTATGGGACTGGATGTAGGGGGATTTAGCTCTCTTAGACCTTACCCATGCAAGCCCTGCCGCGCTTACCGTATACGCCGGTATATGCGACTTTAATTTTGCATTCACAAAATACTACAAAATCATTTACTTTGCTTTGACCTTTCTACACTATGAGCTGTTAATTAAGAGCTGTAGCCTTCATTCATTTCTAAAATTGTTGTTGACCTTTTTTTGGTCTTAGATTGTTCTGGACTTCACATTTCGCTATGTTTATGATTGTTTTTCTGTACAGTATATCCTGTGAAGTTGTCTAGAAACGCTATTCTGTGTCATAATAGTATCCTTTTTAAAATGAGTTTAATACGCATTTATAAAGACTTTTAACCCCGGAAATAACCTGAAATGAAATTACGAAGCTTTGGCCCTTCAAATAAAAGTAAAATCAGACAAAAAACGTCGCCCACTAACCTACAGTGGTTGTTTGAAGTTGCGTGTATGTAATAATTTTACCATTGATTTAATTGGGCGAATTTTACTACGATCTGCAGTAAGAACCAGACAATGGGCATTGTGACGCGCCACTAAACCGGCGTGTACCAGCGCCAGCGGCATCCGGATATGGAAAAATATATTCTTACTTTTGTTAGGGGTTCAGGTTCGGTTTGGGTTCACTTGAGCACAATTTTGAGGGTTCAGGTTTGGTTCAGGTTCACCGAAGTAAAATTTTGCTGGTTCAGGTTCGGTTCGGGTTCACCAAAATGAAACGGTTCATTCGGGTTTACGGTTCGGGTTCAGGTTCGGTTCGACACCCTGGTTACAATGACATTTGGAAAACAGGCTATGAAAGTAGACAATGAATTTACTATTCAGCAAGTTGGCTCAGCTTTGTAATACAATTAATACTTCCACCTTAATGGTATGAGACTTACTTTTCTGTTAGCCTAGTAGCCTATGGTGTTGGACTATTGGCACATTTAGTGCATACGCTAACTGTTAGGCCGTACGGTCTCTATTTTCAATAACACAAGATTGACTTATACTTTTACACAATAATGTGTACTGGGGAAAAGAGGCCTGGTTCCAATGTGAGAACATTTAGCAGTGTTAGTTGTTTTTTATTTTATTGCCTGACAACCAAAGACGTAGTAAAATCCGGTAACGTTATCAATTATTATCATTGCATGCCTTATCTGAAATGTCATGTTGCGCCACTGGGTAATGAGATTGGAAGAGTTTCTGAGTGGGGCAATAGACGACGGGTGTAATGTGATTGGAAGAGTTTCTGAGAGAGCAAAAGTTGCGATGGTTCGGGCATGTGAAGAAAATGGATAAAGAACGAGGCCCAGTAAATGCACTACACTTAGAAGTTGATGGGACAAAGAAAAAGAAAGACAGAAAACGAGATTTAAAGAAGTGCTGGAATTTGACATGATTGCCAGAGGTTTGCAAAGGTTAGATACACAAGATCGTGAAAGATGACAACTAGGCGGAAAAAACCTGCTGAGCTTCGCGTGCAGGGAACATCTGCTGGGCTCCAGAAATAGAAGGAAGCACATTTCTGGATCAAAATGATAATCTTATCTAGCTTGAATATTGCCCAATGCCCAGACATCTGCTGAGATCACAGAACTGACCAATTCCCAAACAAAAAGTGAATGATCTTCAACAACCAACCGCTACATTCCTTGCTAAAGCTACAGTTTCTGTGTCAGCCATTACTTGCTTGTCTCTCTCTCCGGTCTCAAAAACAAGCAGATAATCCACTAAGGAGATAAAACATGTCGGATTTGCACTTAAATTTGTTTAATTCCTTTAGTTCTTTTGGAAAAATTGGCTTTGTTCCGCACCATACAGTGCAATGCACAATCCGCTGTGAGCTATCCAGACGTTGCTGCCACGGCCACAGCTTTTCCAAAGCTCTATCCTAGCTTTTCTTAAGGTGGCTCGATTTTTAACTTTGTTTTGGGTATAATGATAAAAGGATATCTTTTAGTCCCTTTTAGTGGCTAAAGCTGCGTATATTAGCAAAAAAGTAACTTTTAAATAGCGTTATAATTTTTTTAAGGGCAACTACCTTTGTTTCATTTCCTAGATATTGCTGTACGCAAAGTAATCAGCATTCCTGCTCAAGCGCGGAACGTCAAAATGGCATTAAGAAAATACATTTTTATAATTATCATCAACAACAAGACGAAACGTAATTTTAAGCACTTTCACGTTAAAAAAATAATGAAAAATTGCAATCATAATTTCAAAAACCACCAAGGGAACCACTAGCGTACCAGAGATATCGTACCTCCGGGCGGGGAACCATATCAAACCAAATAAAAAAGGAAAAAAAAACTCAATCAACAAGCATGTCGATGATCACAACACCACAGGAATTGCACAGATGAGCATCCGCGACCGGTTTCGTTCTTGCTCAAGGAACTTGTGGTGACCGAGTGAATTTAATATTTGTCCTCGTATAATTGTCTGCGATATCCGGTTATTGGCACATATCGCTCATTGCTATGGGTGGTATTGCGTAATGAACGGATATGGCGAGACAAAAGGAATTTAATCAATGTAGTTTTTGTTCTCGGTTTTCTTTGTTTACTCGCTGTATATATACCGCTGCTTTGCTTTATGTCGTCATTAAAGATTATTATTATTGTTATTATTATTATTATCATTAAATACTACTTGTTGATATTAAAGAACTACGTGTTGAGACTCATCGCGTACGAACTCACTAAATTGGTGCCCCGTGTGAGGAGCGCCGGAAGGGGCGCTCACTAAATTGGTTCCCCGTGTGAGGAAAGGGGCGCTCACCAAATTGGCACTCTAAGTGAGTGTACGTAAAACCAAAGCTTCACCAAGAAGTTTTTTTTTAGAATATAAAAAAAATTCTAAGTGAAGCAATTAAGCTGAAGAATCGCCTAATTGCTAGAGTCGGAAAAGAGTTCTAGAAGAGTCCAGGGAACTTTCCGAAACTGGACAAAAAGCGTTTTTTTGTTCAAAACTGTTTGAGTGTCGTTCGAAAGTGCCCGAAAGTGTTGTTCGAAAGCGTCCGAAAACCTGCAGAAAAAACTTCGGAAAAGACGGTACAAACTTTTATTTTTCTTTGCATATCATTTTGTTGCATATTTACGTGTAAAATATTATTGACATATTTACCCGTAATTTTTTTGCCTATTTAGCAGAGGTGGAGTCGAGGACACAAGGTTCGAGGCCAAGGCCAAGGACACAAAAAAAATCCGAGGCCAAGGCCAAGGACAGCCTTTCCGAGGACAGACACTCTCGAGGCCAAGGACAGCAATGCTCGAGGCCAAGGACCAAGGACACAAGCGCAAGTGCTCTCCAAAAAAAAAAAAAGATCTTCACAAAAACTTTTCAGGCGATCTCCGAAAAAAAAAAAAAAAAGGTCTTCACAAAAATTTTTCAAGCGATCTCCACAAAAAAACGTTTTCCAAACAATTTTTCAAGCGCTCCACAAAATTTTAACAATTCAAAAAATAGTGCTGTCCTCGAGTCGAGGACAGGCCAATTTTCGAGGACTTGAGGCTTCGAGGCCAAGGCCAAGAACTTCAAAATGTCTCCTCGAGGCCAAGGACGTCCTCGAGGACTCCACCTCTGCTATTTAGGTATAAATTTTTTTTCAGAATCTTACAATTTGAGAAAACGTAATTGATTAAAACGTTGAAGTATTTCTCTGTGTAATGTATTAAGGCTGTTGTGTTAAGACTATATTTGTGTTAAGGCTGAATTATTTTTCTGCATAATGCGAATTTCTGAATATGTGGCAAGTCAATTTTATCGTTATCAATCCTGACTCCTTATCTGCCTCACTTAAGCTGAGCAAGAAATGTAAACGTAGTTGTACTGATAATGGGTGTCCGATAATTGACCTTTCCAATGTATGACTTGCATTTGTATATTTTCCTCTAACCTTTGTATTAGTTGAATTTTTTTTCGCGTTATTATTGATGTTATGGTTACTCTCATTCTGTTCGTGCCGAAAATATTTAAAGGATGAAGAGCAATAGCCATGACTCAACGAAATATATCTCGTGCGACCAGCAGAATTACTGAATGTTTATTTCATGTAGTTGTTTTTGTGTTTTTGATATATTTTCCTCTAACCTTTGTATTAGTTGAATTTTTTTTCGCGTTATTATTGATGTTATGGTTACTCTCATTCTGTTCGTGCCGAAAATATTTAAAGGATGAAGAGCAATAGCCATGACTCAACGAAATATATCTCGTGCGACCAGCAGAATTACTGAATGTTTATTTCATGTTGTTGTTTTTGTGTTTTTGATATTGTTTGATTCCGATGATTATTATGCTAAAGAGTCTGAGAAAAGCCCTCTATAATGTGTTATTTGCATTTTCCGCGCTAAAATGCGCTATGTCTTCCTAAGAGGAATGACCAAGTCACTTATTTCTGGTCGCATGTGCGTAGAAAATAGCATTTCTACTGTCATATTTCAGATTTTAACGCGTTAAACATTTTATCCCTAGCTTTGGTGTTTCTACTCACTCCTTTTTTAACCCTTATCGGTTTTCTATGTTGCAGTTTTTGAAGAGTTACGTGTCTTTTTCTTTGGCATGTTTTTACTCGAATCCGCATTTCTTTTTGTCGACTATTGCGTATGCTGGACAGCCTTGGGGGGCTTTCTCGTCCATCATACCCATCATTCTGAGGGGAAGGTCTGTGATGACTGAGTGAATTTAATATTTGTCCTCGTATAATTGTCAGCGATATCCGGTTATTGGCACATATCGCTCATTGCTATGGGTGGTATTGCGTAATGAACGGATATTGCGAGACAAAAGGAATTTAATTAACGTAGTTTTTGTTCTCGGTTTTCTTTGTTTACTCGCTGCATATATACCGCTGCTTTGCTTTATGTCGTCATTAAAGATTATTATTATTGTTATTATTATTATTATTATCATTAAATACTACTCGTTGATATTAAAGAACTACATGTCGAGACTCATCGCGTACAAACTCACTAAAGACTCATCAGGCGGAAGAACAACGAGAAAACTAAATTAAGCAATACAGCGACGGAGAACAGAGCTTGTAGACCGACATCATTGTAGCGCCGTTTTGTTGTTTTTCTTATTTATTTATTTATTTATTTACTTTGTATGAGTTTCAAACATTATTTTCGTTAATTTGCATTTGGAAGCCACGACTCGTTCTTCAAGGCAAGTATTTAATCCGTTGAATCGTTGCAAATGTTGAAATCTGTTAAATCCGGTTGCCGTGAAGATGTTCTTGTTTCTTTTTATATGACGTAAGTTACTAATTTTCGAGTTGACCTAATTGAGAGCAACTTGTAAACTTTGCAAGCTGAAGCCTTGCGATGTCAAAATCACTATTGAGTTGAGCGTCTGTAGTAAGCAGCGATGATTTTTTGTCACTAAGTTTAAAGGTTGAGTCAGCAAAGAACTACAGTTTGAAATTTGAAATATCGCTGCCTTTGCTGCTCGTATTGGAGACAGCTGATCTTTTGTACGATTTATTTTGAGTGCCAATTGCCTTGGTCTCTAATTCAGATGCTTCGCTGACTCAATCCTGACAAATATTATTTTCCAACATTCCCTTTTTTGTGAGCATTAACTGCAGCGAGTTTGACATCGGCCAGGCTTCAGTTTAAATACTAAACATTTGATTTGATTGTATTTGGAATTCTCCGTCTGCATTGAAAAATTCATCAGTAAGTACAATGTTTTATTTTGTTAAATTGTTTGTTGATTGTGAAAATAAGATTCTAAATTTGAATAAGTTAATGAGATAAACGAGTTGTGTGCTGAAGGTTATATTTTGTTTTTGTTGAAGCGTTAATTCCAATTTGTTTTGTTTTTGGTTCAAATTTAAGCTCTAATTTATTCCGTAAAATATTTCATGTGTTTTTTGAGTGTCTAAATGTTTATTTTTTCTCAGAAACCGCTTCCCGTTTTCGCTTCCGCTTACTTCTGCTTACACCAACAAATAAAGGACGAAATTTTCAAACAAGAAAAGCGTGTTACGAATTCCGAGGCAGACGGTATAGACAAATCGAATCCGTAACATCATGATGTCGATTTGCAAGTTTTGTTCTCTGTCGCTGCATTACTTAATTTGGTTTTCTCGTTGTTCTTCCACCTGATGAGTTCCTTGAGCAAGGACGAAACCGGTCGCGGATGCTCACCTGTGCAATTCCTGTGGTGTTGTGATCATCGACATGCTTGTTAATCGACGTTGTTTTTTCCTTTTTCCATCATAATTTACAAAGTCTTATTTTAAATGAAATTTAGTTGTACACAAGGCATTTCTAATAAGAAATTTTGAAGTTCTACTGGTGTTGTAGGCTAGCTTCAAGAAGTCACTCAGTTGCTACTTCAAAGGCTAACTTTATTGATAATGTTTCACTAGTTAGGATCAACTAGCTTCATCAGAGCATTGCTGTCATTAGTGATAGCAAATCGCCATCAACTACTAATAGCAAATACCAGAAAAAACAATCCCGCATATTGCTGTAGTAAAATACCGTTATTCTACTACAACACTAATCTAGTCTCCAACACCAGCAGAACTTCAGAAATTATTCTTGTTCTTATTTTAACTAAAGTCCTCAATGGTCTTTTGCCTTGATCTGTCCTCGGCTGCGAGAGTGGCTGTCCTCGACAAGTCGGTCCTTGGCTGTGCCGTTGCCTTGGCGGGTCTGCTGGCCCCCTATTTGGTTTACTCAAAATACTGTTTTTAGAGCATCACGCAATGACAAACAATAAACAATGATGGATAAAGGAATAGTGTAGACGACGCGAAATCTCTTCTGTCTGCCGTGTCTGACGCCTCTACACGCGTTAACTTATCTTCTTATATTGTCAACGGTTTCTGTAGAAAGTACGCCAATTAGCAATTTCGGAATCAAAAACGAACGTAAATATTACTGCGCAGCACCAAATAACTCCCACAATTTGAACACATATAGTACGCCAAATATCCGAATAAAAGGTAACAACTACGGTATAATTACGATTTAAGAATCAGACTGAGAATACTGATTAGAATAATTGCAATAAAAAACCAAACTCACCGATGGTTTCGTCTTCAGGCAGACAGTAAGCTTTAACTCCAATGAAGTCTTCAAAGAACGCAGTCTCTGAAGTGGGCCCCCGGGAAACGGTACGGAAACACTTGATGAGAGAGGACAATAGTCCAGTAAATAATTCTCAAACTTGAGCAACAGCTCAGGGGACAAAAGGTCCAAGTATAAAGAGCAACAGCTCAGGGGACAAAAGGTCCAAATATAAAGAGCAACAGCTCAGTGGACAAAGTCCAAAATATAAATAAGATGGGACCCACCCAGGACAAGTTTAAGACCTCGAGGAAGGACTGCAATTCTGAAACTCCAAAGCTTGCTAAATTCCTGTAACAATCCAATACTTAATAATTTCAAATTTAAAGATTCTTGGTAATTCTGAGTGTAAAAATTTAACGTCCTTCCTCGACTACAACCAAATTTGACTGACCCAGAACAAAGGAGTTATAGCGCGAAAATTCAAGAAAACAGTTTCAAAAAGTTGCGCAATAGATAATTTGCTTACAGTAGAAAAGGCGCGGTAAAACGCTTAATCGCTGACATCACGTGCGTTGTGTAGCATTACATCATTGGAAATCCTTAGCAGCCAAATATACACGAAAAGCTAAATGCAGTAGAGCGAGTGTTCGAAACCAGGTATAAACAAGAAAACATAAGCGACGTTACACTCCCCCTAAAAATGGGTACTCTAGACATTTTTATAACACTAAGTCGCGAAAGTCGTATTCAAAGAACACACAAAGACAAAATTTAAACAGAGCAAATCTAACGTACAACATGTAGCACAACAATAAGCAGGTTATTCAAATCAGTCGTGTGTAACAACAGGGCATAACTTAGCTGTAGGCCGTTTAACAACACTTGTTTGAGTCTTGACCAGAACAGTCCTAACTAAGCCATGTTTATCAGGATAAGTTTCAAGGATTCTACCCAAAACCCATTTGGAACGCTGCTGAGTATCTTCCACAAGAAGTACAACATCATTGACTTGAAAATTCCGTTTCACTTCAAACCATTTTTGTCGTTGTAACAAATTAGGAACGAACTCATCCATCCAACGTTTCCAAAATTGATTGGCAAGATACTGTATTTGTGCCCATCTTCTTTTGAAATAACAATCGTTTTTTGAAAATAGACCAGGAGGTATAGAAATATACCACAGAACAGCAAGATTGAAATCAGATGGAGTGAGATAGACAAAAAATATAAAGGGAGTAGTATAGCCCGCAGAACTCACGTCAAGGTCTGGACTAATCAGAAATCCCGAAATTGAACGTTCTAAAACTGAAGCAACTTGTGAGATGAATTGCGCATGAATGGAGGCATGAACAGAATTCAAAAAGACCCAGAACGTCAAAAATTTAATCACTGGAAATTGAAGAATTGGATCAGCATGGGTAACGGACTCACTAAACTCAGGGATATGGAGTGATTCCAGAAAAAACAGCATCACAGTAGGTGCAGTACTTGTGACCAAACACGTACGAGAGACGTACTCGGTATACACTAACACATTGACTGAACGCCAAAGGGTCAAAGACTTAGCAGTAAGAGAAGCAGGTACCAAATCACACAGAGCAAAGTAACCCAGAAACGTAAGGTAATAGACCAAACTCAGGAATAGCAGAAACATAGAAGCTGAGGAATTAGAATCAGTATCGGCAAGAGACCCAGTAGCAGGGGAACCAGGACCGAGGTCAGCCAGGGCAAAGGACCCAGTGACCGGGGGACCAGGACCAAAATCAGCTAAGGCAAGGGACCCAGGGACTGGAGGACCAGGACCAAGATCAGCTAAGGCAAGGGGACTAATGGCTGGGAGTCCAGGACCTACATCAGCTAGAGCATGAGACCCAGTAGCTAGGCAACCAGACACAAGATCAGTCAGAGCAAGGGATTCAACAGTCGGGGGACCAGTACAGAGATCAACTAGGGCAATCCTGTTCTTTCGAAAACGAATCAGTACTCCAACTAGATTGTTCATAAAGGTTGGGCCCTTCATCAACGTATCATTCAAAGACAATCCGTGGTATTTAGCTGCACAGTCAAATACAACTCTCACCTTTTCTGGCTTGTGAACATTAGTTACCGGATGATGAGGTAGATACCAAATCGGGTCATTTGATTCAGTCAGGTAAGCTTGCTGCACCTCGCGAGCGTAGCCTTTAGAAAGATAAGACTCGACAACTTCGGCATACTTCACTCTCAAATTATCATCACGTTGAAGTCGTCCTTTCAAGCTAGTGAGTCTACGTTGAGCTAAGGGTAGATTATTAGGAAGCTGATTCTTATAAGGTTCCTTCCATAGCAGAGGGAGTTGGTAGTGGCCATCAATAGTACAGATTTCTGATTGCATCAAGGTGTGTGCTAAACGATCTTCTTTAGAAAAGGAATCGTCAAATATCGAAGTTCCTGGTTCAAATTCAGTTTCCCACATTCTTGCTACCATCTCTGTTGCGTCTTTCTTGACGATGAAATTTACAGTGCAATTACTTCCTTGGGAAGGCGATAAAGACGGCCCTAGAAGCGACCATCCAAGTGGAGTCTCAATAGCACAAGGCGTGCCTCGAGGTCCTCTCCTAGCGCTGTAAATGCAAAAGAGCTCTGGGACATCGGCTCCAATTAAGAGATTGACAGAAGCGTGAGGGAGTGACTTCAAATTTATATCCTGTAAGTGCGGTAACTTACATACTTCCGCATCAACCGAAACGTTGTTAGGCTGGACAGGTATGTTTTCGACGGAATGTACATTGGATAATGAAAAAGAACTGTCGCTGTCCAAGTCAGATACAACCAGATTGCAAGAAACAGAATCCATGTCATTAGTAGTTCCAGTAATAGTTTTGAGTTGTAACCTTTCCCGAGTGCCAGAAGCCTTTAACTCTTGCAATAAAGATCGTTTGCAGAATGAGTGAGTTGATCCCTGATCCAAAAAGGCGTAGGTAGAAACAACATTTTCACCGAAGGACACTCTAACAGGAACGATACAAAGGTAAACGTGGGAATTGTCCGAATTACTGCAAGACTCTGACTTGGTAAATCCGCAAGTCACTGGCACAACCGCCTTATCCTCTGAAGACGTCTTTGGAGGGTGCTCCTTTGTCGTAGCAAATTTATGCAACAGAGTGTGATGATATAACCCTTTGCATCCAGTCACTGAGCAAAGTTTACTCCTCTTGCACTCTCGTGTTTTGTGCTTCGAGCTTAAACACTTATGACACAACTTGGATTCCTTGACAAAGGAGATACGATCCTCAACAGGTATTTGCTTAAAGTCCTTGCAGTCAAAGAGTATGTGGGAAGTGTTCTTACAATATCAACAAGAACCAATCTGAGTAACATCTCTGGAACCAGAGATAGAAGACTTGGAGTTGACATTCGCAGATGTCTTGGACATGACCGATCCGAATGAAGAAGCCTTTGTTTTTGTGGATGTAGTCTTAGGATGGAGAGAGCGAAGACCAAAGAGAGAGTTTACTTCGTCTGATTCCTTGCGAACAAAATCCACAAAATGTAAGAAATTGGCAAGATGTCCAAGGTAGTTCTGGATTTGAACAGACTTGCTGACCCAACGTTTTTTAAGATCGTAAGGCAATTTGTTTACCAATTCTGTCAGCATATCTAAAGAGTCTAGACTGGTATATTGTCGTATGTCCTTTACAATTACGCCAGTTTTTTCGAGAAGTTCTGCAAAACGTCTTAATTGCTTTCCATCGCCAGATCTTACTGAAGGAAATTTTTTCAATCGCTGCTCGCACGCATCAGATATAACCCATGGTGAACCGTATTCTTTGTTTAGTCTTTGCTTAGCCACAGTATAAGGTTGAACTTCACTAGTAGCAAAGTGTTCTATACGATCCTTAACATCCTTTGAGCAATGTTGCAAGAGCAGGCAAATCAAAGTCTTCTCGTCGCGCACTCTCGGTTCAATGTGCGTTTCAAAATTGTTCATAAAGGCTTTGTATTCCAGAGGATCGCCAGAAAACTTTGGAAACTCCGGACGAGGAAGAAACAAGCTGTCGTAATTCACGGAGTTTTGATTGTACACACCAGGATAAAGTAGTGGTGAAACGTGGCTATAGATTGGTAAATCTGCACTACTGGGCGGCGGACCCAAAGGGTTAGAAGCAGGAAGTCTGTTGAAGTTATAAGAGTGAGCAACTGAAGGAGCCACTTGCATATGAGATGATCCAGCGGAAATATCAGAATGTGTAGGCAGGGGACCGTGAACATATGAGGAGCTCCAGACTTGACAGGTGGAAGAGGATGATTGGATGGGTGGAAGACCCAGGACCGGACCAGTAGACATGGAAGACTGGACAGGCGGAAGACCCAGGACTGGACCAGCAGACATAGAAGACTGGATGGGTGGGACACCCAGGACTGGACCAGTAGACATGGAAGACTGGACAGGCGGAAGACCCAGGACCGGACCAGTGGACATGGAAGACTGGACAGGCGGAAGACCCAGGACCGGACCAGTGGACATGGAAGACTGGACAGGCGGAAGACCCAGAACTGGACCAGTAGACATGGAAGACTGGACAGGCAGAAGACCCAGGACCGGACCAGTGGACATAGAAGACTGGACAGGCGGAAGACCCAGGACCGGACCAGTGGACATAGAAGACTGGATGGGTGGGACACCCAGGACTGGACCAGTAGACATGGAAGACTGTACAGGTGGGACACCCAGGACTGGACCAGCAGACATGGTAGACTGGACAGGCAAAGGATCCAGGACCGGACCAGTGGACATGGAAGACTGGACAGGCAAAAGATCCAGGACCGGACCGGTGGACATGGAAGACTGTACAGGCGGAAGACCCAGGACTGGACCAGTAGACATGGAAGACTGGACAGGCGGAAGACCCCCCAAAGACAAGGTGTTACTTCCAGAAAGATTGTTGGAAAGGAGCGAAGATGATCGAGCAAAGGTTAGTTCAGAACAGGTTTTTGGAACGACAGTTTCAACAGTGTTTTCGTTGTCACTACTCAAGATTGTGGTGACGTCATCACTCAGTCGCGTGGTTTCAGCAGCAAATTCATTGTAGATCTCATACTCCGCCCTTGCCAAGGCAATTTCACGATCAGCCTCTCTTTGTTCAATTTCCTTTTTAAGACGAAGCCGTTGCGCTTCTTCATTAGCTCTAAGACGAAGCCGTTGCGCTTCTTCATTAGCTTTAAGACGAAGCCGTTGCGCTTCTTCATTAGCTTTAAGACGAAGCCGTTGCGCTTCTTCATTAGCTCGCTCTTCAATATGCACAAGCTTCAACTGAGCAATCTTTAACTTAGCTGTCGCCTCTAAGTGTTTGGCACTTATTCGTGAAGAGGAGCTACTAGACAACTTAGAAGAACTCCTGGAAGATCTGGAAGAATGCCGGGAAGAGCTGGGAGACACAAAACTTGACGGCTTGGGAGCAATGGTAGATGGTTCGGGAACAGCAGCAGTGGAAGATGATGGGTTATCCAAAGTTGAAAACCATTCTTTCTTTCGTAGATTAAATTCGTGTTGATTTTGCGTTACTGCTACAATGGCCTCAGTATCTTTACGTGCGGATGCCATAGCCCCAACTAATTCGTCATAAGATTTGTCAATTTTAACCAAAATAGCCTTAAGTTCGCTAGTATTAGGGGTACGTAATGCCATAATTTTTTCAGCAGCTAAATAATTTTCATTCAGAACGCCTTGCAATTGATTAATGGCACGCTCTACATCCGTAAGATTGGTTTCGGATGCCATAATAAACGTATAAAAACACTACACTAACACACGCTCTAATGTAACGTATATAAGCACAAAATAGCACAAGATAGTATAATCCAGGAATGGATTCAACAAACTCCGTACTTATTGTTACAATTAGCAGTCGAAGTCTATCGGTTCAAATTTGGATATGGTAACCACTAATAACCGGCAGTTAAATACGATCAGCGGGTCGATTGCAACAGCGCTGTTTGGAATAATATCAGTACAATTTAATAAACCGAAATACCGTAATTGTTGTTGGAAATGTTCATGTGATGAATTTGAAGATGTGAACGAAGAAATCTCTTGAAAGACTGTTGTCCAAGTTGAAATTAGTATCATCAAACTTTGTAGCCAACAAGAGAAGAGACATCGAAACTTTGTAGACGACGCGAAATCTCTTCTGTCTGCCGTGTCTGACGCCTCTACACGCGTTAACTTATCTTCTTATATTGTCAACGGTTTCTGTAGAAAGTACGCCAATTAGCAATTTCGGAATCAAAAACGAACGTAAATATTACTGCGCAGCACCAAATAACTCCCACAATTTGAACACATATAGTACGCCAAATATCCGAATAAAAGGTAACAACTACGGTATAATTACGATTTAAGAATCAGACTGAGAATACTGATTAGAATAATTGCAATAAAAAACCAAACTCACCGATGGTTTCGTCTTCAGGCAGACAGTAAGCTTTAACTCCAATGAAGTCTTCAAAGAACGCAGTCTCTGAAGTGGGCCCCCGGGAAACGGTACGGAAACACTTGATGAGAGAGGACAATAGTCCAGTAAATAATTCTCAAACTTGAGCAACAGCTCAGGGGACAAAAGGTCCAAGTATAAAGAGCAACAGCTCAGGGGACAAAAGGTCCAAATATAAAGAGCAACAGCTCAGTGGACAAAGTCCAAAATATAAATAAGATGGGACCCACCCAGGACAAGTTTAAGACCTCGAGGAAGGACTGCAATTCTGAAACTCCAAAGCTTGCTAAATTCCTGTAACAATCCAATACTTAATAATTTCAAATTTAAAGATTCTTGGTAATTCTGAGTGTAAAAATTTAACGTCCTTCCTCGACTACAACCAAATTTGACTGACCCAGAACAAAGGAGTTATAGCGCGAAAATTCAAGAAAACAGTTTCAAAAAGTTGCGCAATAGATAATTTGCATACAGTAGAAAAGGCGCGGTAAAACGCTTAATCGCTGACATCACGTGCGTTGTGTAGCATTACATCATTGGAAATCCTTAGCAGCCAAATATACACGAAAAGCTAAATGCAGTAGAGCGAGTGTTCGAAACCAGGTATAAACAAGAAAACATAAGCGACGTTACAAATAGTTAAGTTCAAACATAATTCTCTTTTGACGCTTTCTCGATTCTTTGCGAAATTGCTGGCAACCAAGAGCTGTACATAAGTGAGAGGCAATATTCCGTCTTATTAACACGCCTTTACGAATGTGTCGCAGAAGAGACATGTTAGCCTGCAGAATTGTTACCGGTAGGTACTTCGTCAGTGATTATGACATAAAACAATACGTGAATTTTTTTTTCAAAGACCAGCTGTTTTGATTTTTAGGGCATACTTAAAAGATTTCGAGGACGCAGTCAATTGCGCAACCAGAGTGAAGGGGCTTTATCCCCCTTAGCCAAGCCACTTAGAAAATTTAATCTCAAAACACGAGCGTTTAAACATGTTTTAGACTGGAACTGAAGTAAGAGGGGAGGGCTGAAGGTGCAAAGCAATTTAATTCTTTGAAATGACTGCTAAATTTTTGCAATTAAGTTATTCATATTGCTTCAAAAAGCGCGAAATGTTATTAAAATGGCGTTAAAATCGCTATTTTTTGCTGCAAAACTCGCCCAGCGGTTGGGGGCTCCGCCCCCAGGCCCCCGTTTACAGTCACTAAATATTTCGTGACTATGCTCGTCTGTAGCACGCTTGAGTTGCATCAGTTTGTTCAGCACAGGGGGCTAAATCAGGCAGTTTTTTGCAAAAAAAAAATTTTTTTGGTTCACTTTTCTCAGCAAAATTCTGGTTGCACGTTCAGTCGTATTCACTGCTGTAGATAGATTTTTCAAGCGATTATGGGAAACAGACAAAACGAACTAGGAAATTAATGCTGCCGGCCATATTTAAAATTGCACATAATTGTAGTCGTATAAGATCTGAAGATCAGTTTTTATACGCAAAATTTTGTGCCCCCCTACTTTTGGTTAGTGCCCTCTCACTTCGTTTGCTCTGGCAACGGCACTGGTCCTTGGCCTCTGATATTTTTAGTTCTAGGCCTCGAACGTTGTGTTCTCGACTCTATCTCTGATAATGACGTCACAATTGCAAGACAGCATAAATGTTGTTAAAGCTTGCTCTTGTCTCATTTGTTAAGAAGCTCAAGTTTGAGAATTAAGTTTCTGCTTCTGTATAGGAGAAGTGGAAATAAATAAAAGCCGGTAAACCTAAAAAAAGTTAGCCGACTTTTAAGGAATTGGCATCATAATGACGAAAATGGCAGGCTCGTCGATTCCCGAAGGGGGGTCCGGATCCCCCCAAAGATATACATTAGAGCAGTGGTTCCCAATCTTTTTCTAACCGTCGCCCATTTTCATTTTGAAAATTTTTCCATGGCCCTATTCTCAAAGTACTGCTCGATTGCAATTTTCCACTATCCTGAGCGTAGCGTAGGATTTCGCAAAAGGTAGCCAGGATTTCGCAAAAGGTGGGGGGGGGGGCTTGTTTGGAAGCTTGAATCATCAGTAAACGAACTTGACCCAAATTTTCATCAGTCTTGAATTAGATTGAGGCGGTTTTTCTGTCAAAATCAGGTGATCTCCAAAAAAAAACGTTCTTCACCAAAATTCAAACGTTTTTTCCGGCCGAAAACAGGTGATCTCAAAAAAAAGGAAAAAAAAACAGTCAACTCGCCATTCACCGCAACTTTCTGCAAGCTTTCAAACCAAATCAATCAGCAGCTCATCGTGCAAGTACGACTTTTTCAAACCAAAATGCTCTGTGGCCCACTGCAAAATACTTCTGTGGTCCATCGGTGGGCCATGGCCCATAGGTTGAAAACCACTGCATTAGGGGGTCCAAGGAGTAAAGGACCCCCGAATAAAATAGAACATGTTTGCTATTTGTCATGAATTCTAACAAAATAACACGTCTCGTCTTGTGAGATTTTTCTTGCTCTAAAATCTTGAAAACTGCATATCACAACGCTAGGCCAAGATTTCATAATAATAATCACAATGCGAGTATGTAATTATTACTAACCTAATATATTGCACATTTTTTATTTGTGTACGTCACAAACTCATCATTGTGACTGTATGTCACTAAACCAAACGAAGTCCAATTGAGGAAAGCCCTGACTGTTATAGCAGGGCACTGAGAGCGGGGGCAGGTTGAGACTATAGCTGCGTCAGAGGAACTGCATAGGCCGCTCCCCCAATTGAAATGCCACCAATAATAAAATTGCGACCAAAAAGCTTGTTGTTTCTTCAGTTTCAGTGTCTTTTAGCATTTTTTGCTTACAACAGTTAATTATCAATAATATTGACGACCAGGGGGCCCGGGTCTCCTCAATTCAATTTTTGCCAACCAATTTGAATAAATAACCCGCGTGAAATTAAGAGTTTTTCTCCTGAAACTTGCAATCTCGGGCCCTCATCTAACCTTGTTATGAACGGAATGCAATAATCAGGGCGGGATTTACTATATGGTACAGTGCCAGCTGGAGCCTCACGCTCCGATGGTAAAGACATTTAGTTGGTCTTCACCTATACTTGCAGAAAAATGTTGCAAAAATTTCGAAAGTGCAAGGAGCCCCGGGAAATAACATGGATAGTAGGCGTAACCATCTATTGTACTTTTTAATTAGAACAATTCACCTCCACCTCGCCAGTTTTTACGCGTCAAACGCTTCTAAGAATTAAATTGCTAAGGGAAATGCTCATTGAACAATTTATCGAATTAAAATTGAGGGGGCCTGGGCCCCCTGACCGTACATGTACTTCTGCAACTGGTTATTTTCATGACAAAATAAAAATCTCTAACGAAAATCTTTGATTGGATCATTATCTACTGCTAAAATATTGCGGAAGGCAATGTTGGGCCTATTTCACTTCCCCCTACCTGGGCCAAATCACTTACAAATTTTAACCACAAAATGCGATTTTAAACGTGCTTTGGATTTAAATTGTAGATAAAAGGAGGATTGAACAAATTAATTTTTTCAATTGACTTTCAAACGTGAAAAATCTAGTTTTTTCAAATGGCTCTAAACACGAACAAAATGTGATCCAATGGCATTGGCATAGCTTTTTTTCCAAAAAAATTACTAAAAATCATGCTGCGGCGGGCGGCTTTGCCCCCATACCCCGTATGTAATCCGTTTGAGTTATACTGCTTCACTCGTTACGTCTCCCAATTTAGACGTTTTCTCTTTTTAACTATTGGTTTTAGTTCTCTTCCTTTACTAAATTCTGGTCATGTGCAAAACCAGGCAAGGGCTTCTAAACTTCCATCCTACGATAGCTTTGTCCCATAAAAAGTTCCTCTTTCGAAAATTTCTGATGACGTCATTGCATGCGATTTGTGGTTTGGGGATTTGGCTCCCTCCCAATCAAAAATCTTGGCTACGCCTAAGAAAGAAAGGTATAGGTTAAAGAACGTTTTTCCGTTGCGGTTTTGCTCATGGTAGAAAGTTAATACTCTAGCTGTTGTACCAAAGCCAAAAAGCTCTTCTGTTGAAGAAAACGATTAATGCTCGGTTGGACTATTGAGGATAAAATAGGCTACCCGTATTTGCTTGGAAAAAGATTAAATCCAGTTAGCCAGGTTCATTGTTTAGTTTAGAAGTGGAAGTCACAAAGTTAACAAGTACAGAACGGCAATGACGTCTCTAGAAAATTAATGTTGCCATCCGGGCAGGGTCTCAGTGAACGGTGTCATCTCTTAAAGTGGTACAGACAGGCTTGGCGGAACAATTTTCAAAGTGGAGAACCTAGCACACAGGTGCATCGAGAATCTTGACCCAACCGCGTCCCTTTCAGAAAATATCGGGGATACAGAGCAAAGCCCTGCTGAAAAATTTTGCTAATTTTTGAAACAAAGTAACATCAATTGCATTATACTAGTATCGATGTATTTTTGAGCATAATTGTTGTTTTTTTACTGAGATATCTTGGAAAATATTATATTTTGTTAAAACTATATTCTCATGAAGATTTAAAAGTTTTCACAGAGTTATAAAAAAAATTCAAAGGATTTATATAAATTTGCTGTTAGTTTGGCTAAAAAAATTTTGGTTCTATTTTATGAATTTGAAGTTTAAAATTTTGATTCCATCATCATGAAAATGTGTCACTCTAAAATAGTGCCACCTAAAGTGGGCCGAACCCCTAAGGCTTTAGCTACGCCACTGCGGAATAGCAGAGCAGAAAAAAGTCAAAAATATTTTTAAGCAAACAGTTACTGTAGTTTTAAATTAAAAACGTTCGCAAGTACCGAATTTCGACACAATAGGTCACGTGACACTAGATTTAGGGCCCGAAAGCTGCCCCAAAAGTTTGACGTGAAAGAGGTCGCATTCAAAAATTACTACAAAAAATATTTCGCGCGTTATATATTTCAGAATATCCTTTTATCCCCACCAATCCAATTTTGACCGCGATGAGGACTTTTTTTTTTCTTCCAAAATATCGTGCTCTCATTTCCGAAACGGCATTCCACCGAAAAACAAAAAAACAAAACTGTATCATATGTGTTATTGCGACGTACAAACAATGCAAACATAATCTACGATGTACAAACAATGCAGGGTTGCAGAGTCGAAGCAAAATAAGTTTGACTCTAACTCCATCTCTGACACAGCCATTTTTTTAGTTCGACTCCGACTTTGACTCCCGGGCTTTATTTCCGTTTGACTCTGACTACCGACTTTTTAAATTGGTAAAATTTCGACTCCGACTCCCATAAATTTTGATGACATAAATTGTAATATAATAGTCTTATATAGTTGCCATTTAAATTTCGATATTTACACATTCCAATTGAATAAGGGTTGATTAAGAATAGGCTAGTTACCTATAGTATTAAAGTAGATTACAGTAGCCTAAATTTTGCAGTGCACTCATTTTGGGAAGTTTTGGGGGTGAACAAAGCTTTAAAATTCAAAGTACAACATGATGAAAGAAAACAATTGTGGTAAGCAAAGCAAAGGAAGAAAATTTGACAAAGTCAAAACTAACCCAACATCAACTTTGAATAGTGAAAAGACTACAGTTGGTAATGGTAGCCAATTCGAATTAGAAGAAATGATTAAAAGAATGATAGCAAAAGAAGTAACCCTTTTGAAGAGTGAAATTGAAGCGCTTAAAGCCGAAGTAACTGAGCTTCGCGAAAGCCAAGGTTTTATATCAGCCAGGTACGACGACATTAGCCGCGAATACACTAGGCTCCTAAAAGACACTAATAAGCAAAAAGTAGACATTACGGAACTAACAACTTCAACCACAACTTTGGAGAAGAAAAGTTGCGACGATGAAGATAAAATTGATCAGCTTGAGCAATATGACTGACGTCAAAACTTAGAATTCGAAGGACTGGCATATCAAAAACAAGAGGATGTCTCCCAACTGGTCATAGACGTAGCCGAAAAAATAGGTGTCAAACTACAGAAAGCTGACATATCGGTCTCTCACCGACTTCCAACAAAACCAGGAAGAGACAAGAACGGCCCGAATACTGTTATTGCAAGATTTGTTAATCACGAAGTTTGCAATGAAATATATTACAAAAGGTATCCACTCAAAGATCTTCACAATGACAAACACGACGATAGCCAGAAAAGAGTCTACATTAATGAAAATCTCACGCAGAAACGAAAAAGACTTTTTTGGCTGGCAAAACAGAAGATTAACGGTCTGCAATACAAGTTCATTTGGACAAATAATGGGTACATTTTTGTACGTAAGGACATACACTCTGAGAAGATATCGATTAAAAATGAAAATGATTGCAATCACTTAAAATGATTACAGCATCAACTTGGACTTTTAATGTGAGCTCTTTTATCAGAATAACGCATCAGCATTTTCACGCAACATAGTGATCCGGACGATTTAATCCAGCAAAACCCGTGTATGTACAAAACCCTTGCCGAATCAATTGGCGAAATGAGTGTATCAGCTTTGTCTAACTTATATGTTGTGCATATTAATATTGTTAGTTCATTGAAAAATGTTGACAAACTCGAGCTTTTTCTCAATCAATTACAACGTCAGGTTAATATTATATGCTTAAGCGAAACTCGACTGACATCTGACAAAATTGCTATGACAAATATAAATGGTTACAATTTTTTCTATTGTAATTCCCCTACTCGTGCGGGTGGTTCAGGAATGTATGTTTCCAAGCGCCTGAAGTGTCGTCAGTTGCATCAAAACAAAATTAATTATGAAGGGTGCGAGGATGTTTGGGGAGAAATTATTTCAAAAACCACTGTAATTGTAGGGTCAGTATACCGACATCCATCGAGTATTTTGCCTGAGTTTGAGGAAGCGTACCTAAACTTTCTCAAAAAAATAAGAAAGCAAGACTATATAGTGCTCGGAGATTTTAATATTAATTATAACAAACTGAGTGTTGCACCTGCATCAATAACTAATTATGCCAATAGTATCAATCTGCTTGGTTGCATTCAGATAGTTGACAAACCAACCAAAATAACGAATTCTACAAGGTCTATAATAGACCACATTTATGCAAACCAAGATCTGCTTATCAATATCTATCTTAGTGTAATCACTTATGATATAAGTGATCATTTACCACTGTTGGTAGAATACAAAACATCCGACATAAAAAAAGAATTTTCGGCCTCTTCTTAGACAATTAACTCCTGACAAGATGGAAAATTTTCTTATTGATCTTGAGGAGTCCCTATCACTACCTGAATATATGGCAAGCACAGATTTGTCAAAACTGCTGGATTTGTTGACTTCATTAACAAATTTATACTTCCCCAAAAAGAAACAAAGCAGAAAACAGTACAAAACATCTAACCACCCTTGGATTAGCAAAGACTTATTAAATCAAATCAAACAGAAAAATAAACTATATAGTAGATTTTTGAAAACAAAAAGCAATGCAATATTTTTAGAATATAAAAAATACAAAAACAAATTGACTCACGCAAAAGAATTATCAAAGCGCAAATATTATCAATCGCTTTTCAGCAGCATCGACACCTCTGGCGCGTGGACCCATATTAATTCCATTCTAAGAAAAAATCGAAAAAGCTCTGCCACACTGCCAATATCGATGAATGACCAAGGCAAAGTGCTTCATGACCCAAGCAAAATATGCAATGCTATTAATCACTATTTCACAAATATTGGTAATAAAATTGCCCCTTCTGTTTTGGTTAAAAAAGAAAACTATTATTGTCATCTGAAAAAACGTCTGTGCAAATCTATCATACTAAATCCTTCAGATGATTATGGTTTAAAATAATCGTTTAAATAAATGGTTTAATAAATGGTTTAAATTGTTTAAATTGCCATAAAAGGTTTAATGTGCCATAAAAGCCCGGGATATATCGACGTACCGGTTAAATTAATCAAGCAGGCAAAATTTATCATAGCTAGTTATCTTAGTAGATCATTCAATTCCTGTATTGAAAAAGGATATTATCCGGACCAACTAAAAATTGCAAAAGTGGTTCCTTTATACAAAAGCGGCAATAAAACTGAAGTTGGTAATTACCGACCCATATCAATTTTATCACCCATTAATAAAGTATTTGAGACTCTACTCCATAAAAGACTAATTGCATACTGGGAAAAATTTAATTTATTTACAAATCATCAATTTGGGTTCAGAAAAAAACATTCCACTAACCTCGCTATCCTTGATTACATGGAAACGATACTAGATCTAAGAGACAAAAACAATATTGTGAGTAGTACATTTATTGACATTAGAAAAGCTTTTGATTCAGTTAATCACAAAATTTTGTCAGGTAAATTAGAGCATTACGGAGTGAGAGGCCAACCCCTTCAACTTCTAAGATCATACTAAATTAAGTAATCGAATGCAGTATATCTCTGCTAACGACAATTATTGCTCATCTATGATTCCAATAACCTGCGGTGTCCCATAAGGAAGTATTCTCCGCCCGTTTTTATTCTTTGTGTATATGAATAACTTACCAACTTGCACTGACTCAAAAACGGCTTTGTACGCAGATGACGCAGTACTAATATGCCACGAAAAATCAAAACACACACTTAAAGCAAAAACTGAAAAAGAATTGAAAAATGTGAAATCATGGGTTGCTAGTAATAAACTTTCTTTGAACTTCGGCAAAACACATTGCATGTTGTACTCAAACAAAAGCAAACACCAACAGCATGATTTTGTTCTAGACATAGATGGTAAAAAATTGTTTCCAGAAACTTCAACTAAGTATTTCGGGATAATTCTCGACGAAAATTTGAACTGGGCTGAGCATTTGCAATATGTCTCTAAAAAGCTAAGCATAGCCGGAGGAATCATGTATAGACTGCAACACTATTTAACTCCGAAACTTTTAATGCAAGTTTATTACAGTATTGCATATCCTCATCTACAATATGCCATTACAAGCTGGGGAAAGGCACCAGCAACTTATATCAATAAAGCTTAAGTTCAGTGAAATCGACTTATTCGTATCTTGTCCAAAACCTATAAACAAAAAGTTAAACTTTCTTCTTTGTTTAGGAAATTGAATATATTAAAAATTGAGGATATATACAATCTCGAAACACTGAAATTCATGTGTAAATTCAAAAATAAAACGCTGCCAACACCTTTTCGAAACTATTTTACACCTGCATCAAACTTTTATAACTACTCAACGAGAAATTCCGAAAAAGGAAATTATTATTTTTCAAAAGTCAACAAAAAACTTACTCAAAGATCAGTTAAAATATGTGGAACCAAATTGAGGAACAAACTCCCAACTCGATTACTGAATTATACCAATAAAGGATTAAGCGTGTTCTCCAAAAAAATCAAAATTACATGACTTAAAAATTCTGAAGAAAAATAATCCTTTTTCACATCTTAGGTTCATTATCTCAATTATTTTTAATAACTAAACCAATAAAATTGCCCTTATTTAAATTTACAGTACCGTTAGCCTTTTGAAAAATATTATTTTCGGGTATTGTGTTTTTTGTGTGTGTGTGTGTGTTTTTTTGTGTGTTTTTTGTGTTTTTTTTGTGTTTTTTTTTGTGTTTTTTTTTTGACAACAATTGCAGGAATCTATGTTATCTCAAGTATTGTTAACTAGAAATTAATTTTTTTGTTTTAGTTTAATTATGAGAGGCTGCAGACTCGACAACCTTGCCAGTCTTTTCAGAATGGCATTTTTTGGTCTTTCGCAGCCTCTCATAAGGAAATCTTAAAGAATTTTGTTCGTATTAAGTTGCTATTTCATCCTATTGGCTGTATTTCCTGCAATAAAAAATTCGTTATCGTTATCGTTGTCACCTTATTGGCTTGCAACTTTTTGTGTTACAACCAGGGATGGGAAAGCTGCAATTTTTGAATCGCTTCCGCTTTCACCCTTAGCGCTTCCGCTTTCACCACTTCCGCCACTTGTTGACGGAATTTTTGCTTAAAACTATTTGATCTTAAAAAGTCAAGATAAAACAGATTTGCTATCATCATTTTTAAAGCATAATTTAGAACCAAATTATATGATTGTATTCAGTGGTTTGTCACCGCAAGCATCTGCGTATGGGCGTAGTCAGGAATTTGAATTTGGAGCGGCCCTAAAGCGGAAAGTCAAATCACATGGTCGTTATGTTTCGGTTGATTTGAATTTCTTTGAACGTTCATCCAGAATTTAAAAATAATGAGCAATTAGTTGGGGTCTGGAGACGGATTTCCGAGCGCTCGGGATAATAACTGATCTCAGTTGCATTTGCGTTGTTAAGCACAAATCTTTGCTTGGCTCTAATTAAGTAGCGCTGGGGCTAAACTTCCCAAGTTACAGAATTTTATTTTTTTTAATAACTTGTTCGTGTACGAGATTTGTTCTAAATTTTTGCTAACAACGTGTATTTTTAGGAGAGCGAAATTAAAAAAAAAAAAAAAAAACATTGCAAGAATTATGCGGATATACACAGTATCATATTAGAGTGATTCTTATAACAGGCGGTTCTTAGCAATAATATTATAACATTATGTTTAAAATTCAATATTAAACTTTGTTTGAAAGATCTTATGATGCTCTCCTCTGTTTGTATTTCAAGAAGATATTATCGCAATGAAAGAAATTAAAATACTGAAACTGAAAACTTTGATTATGTTGGCGAATATACTGGGTTCCAGTGCCGTCGTCATAGCAAACTAAGTGAATGGGCGCTAGCCGAAAATGGTGGGGGCGCTAAAATAGAGTGAACTTTTGCACATAAAAAGTGATATTTTACGGATACAAATTATGCGCTCTTGAAAAAATTTGTATTCATGTTTGAAAATAGAAACGTATAAGACCGGCAGCGTTTGTTTCGTATGGCAAATAATCGCTTGAAAAATCCATCTGCAGAAGTGAATGCGACCAGAAGCGCAATCACGATTAGGCTGAGAGGAAAGGGCTTGAACCAAAGGTAATTTTTTTCCACAATATTGTCTAATTTAGGCCCCGAGCTGAACAAAGCGATACAACTCAAGTGTATCACAAAAGGGACGTGTGGGCGAAACCCCCAGCCGCTGGGTGATTTTTTTGATTCTTCTGCAAAAATAGCAATTTTAACGCCATTGCAATCACATTTTGCACGTCTTAAAAGCCATATGAATAATTACAGTAAATTGCAAAAATTCAAAAGCTATTGAAAGAATTAAATTGCCTAGCCTCTTCAACCCCTTCATGAGTACGTAAGGTCAAGTCCAAAACACGTTTAAACGCTTGTTTTTTAGGGTTATATTTTCTACATGACTTGGCTAGCTGGGGCTGAAGGCTGTTTTGCCTCTTCCTTCCTTCTACGACCTAAAAATCTTGAGTGAGCTTTTAAAAAACAAAGTAAACCCAAATCGAGGGGCATAAGCGGTCGTTAGGGGGGCACGGCCCCCCTGCCCCCGTAGCGACGGCACCGCTGTATTCCGTGACTGTATCATACTAGTATGGCCTCTGATTTTAAAAAAATGGGCAAAGCCTAGTTGGAAAATATTTTTGAGAAAGTCTTTACATTTTAGAACTAAAATTGACAATTTTTGAACATTTGTAATTTTAAAAATGAGTTGTTAGCTGCATGGTTCGTCTTTGGGTTGATAGGGGTGGGGGTTGCCTCGGATTTAAGTGAACCACAAGTCTTTAAAAATATTTATTTGCAAATGATGATTGATGAAACATCTACTTTTCGTCGCGTACTTCATAAGAACTTATACCATATTCAAATTTTTGACGTTTGATGTGAATGGCAAAGCGGTAGCGGTACCCTTTTATCGCTTCCAGCTTCAGCTTCCGCTTCCACAAAAAATTTGCCATTTCCACCGCTTCAGTTTCCAATTTCCGCTTCCACATCTCTGGTTACAACATTACCAAACGCTGCATTTTACCCTAGAAAAACATCAAAAAGGCTAAAACTTCAGAGGCTCCGCCCGAATTTTGGTCAGATTAGCACAGTACGACAGCACACTAAATACGACAATGACAAACCTATTTAAAATGTGAAGATGTAAATATAAGCGTATACTGCTGTAGCCAGACTGCTGTGTGCGTACTGTTACATGCAACTTGACTACAGTTACGTTAACACAAGACGTACCTCACAGTTTAATCAGATTTTTGCGCAACACTGGGAGTCGGGAGTCGAGCATATATTTTTCGACTTTGACTCCGACTCCGGAAAAATCCCTTTTTTTGACTCTGACTCATCATAAAAGTCTTCGACTCCCTCAACTCCGACTCTGCAGCACTGAAACAATGCAAACAAAATTAGCGAGATTTTGCCAAAAAAAGCTCTGGTTATTAATTGGACCCCCAAAGATTTGGAAAAATCAACGCGCCTGGTAAATGAACAGAAAAAGTTGGGTGAAAACAACTTTTGCCGAAAACTTTTCACTATACTGAACATCGTCATACTTACAAAAACTCACCAAAATGAAATAAAACCAAAAAACAAAAGTAAAATAACAGTAGAAAAAACCAACAAGTACAAAAAAGAAGTACAAAGAAATTAACAAAATAAAAAAAACTAAAAAATGAAAATGAAGCCAATGAAGCAGCTATTCAACTGGATATTCTTATGTGTTTTTGGTGACAAAATTTGGACCCAATCTCATAATAGTTGTTTCAGCTTGTAATCCTTTCCCGATTTTTAGGTCATTGTTTGCGAAATAAACAAATGCTGGTCTAGTGGCTGGTTAAAAGCCATTTTTGCTATGGAAGGTTTGGTCGAAACAAAAGGTCTTATATGGGATTCGAGAATTCGTCTTTCATCTGTAGAAAACAAGACGGATCAAAGGAATTTATGGCGAGATTCAATAAAGGTTAGGCAAACATTTAATTAAACAGATGCTGTACAAAAAAAAAAATCTTGGTAATACATGGCCGTTGCAGTACTTTAAAGTTAGCAAAGGGACCAGGGCTGCAAACTCGGTTGATTTGAATTTCGAATTCAAGTTTGAATTCAGCTCAGTTTACGAGTTCAAGTTCAATATTTTTATGTTTTCGAGTTCAAGATCGAGTATAGATGTTTTGAACTTGGCCTCTAAGTATCAAAGAGTCTGAAGAGGCAAGGAAATTTAATTATTTTAACTGACTTTCACGTCTTAGCAATTTAGTTCTTTCAAATAGCTTTAAAAGATACCGAATTTAATCCAAATGGCGTTATAAAGTGGCTACGCGTTTGAGTTGCACCACTTTTCTCAGCACGCTGCCTAATTGAGACAGTTTAAGCAAAACCATTCGACTTTTAGGTTCATGCCCCCGTCCCCCCTATCAAATTCCCGGAATTCCATTCTTCTTGACTCAACTGTTTTGCAGGCGTAAACGAAACATTGGCAATTTCAGTGGGACTTGTTAAAGAGATACTGATCGAAAGCGGTTTTATTGAAGGAATGAGAACTACTTGATGTAATGAAGAGGCGCCCCAAACCGTTCCACAATTACCCTTAATCGCGAAAATACGTTTTAAATCATTTGACTCTGTACCATTGGCAACCCTGCATTCCGCAATTTTGTGACGTCACAAAAGGCTTACTGTAGATCGGTAATGGTAGCCTAGTTCTACAGGTTCAAGAAGCAGATGCCAGATTTTCAGATTTGGTTTCAGGCTACTCACTGCTACCGGTAGGTGATCGCGTTTCTTAGTCTGCGAGAAATTTTGCAAAAAGTATGTTTTTGTGATGTCACAAAATTGCGGAATGCAGGGTTGCCAATGGCACGGAGTCAAACGGATTAAATCGTATTTTTACGAATAAGGGAAATCGAAGGAAAATGGTTTGAGGCACCTCTTCATTACCTCAAGTAGTTCTCATTTCTTCAATAAAACCAATTTAGTGCAATATCTCTGTAACAGTGCGTCAGTAATTAGTTAAGATTAACGCAGTGTTGCTTGTAGCAAAATTGTTAATGTTGAACTAAAGTGGAGGAACTCGATTATGACTGTGTTTGTTGAGATACGATGCTGTATTTTATTATATTTTGTTGTTGTAGCGCATATTTATCCTCCTGTCACCGTACAGCGTCAGACGCTAACTTGTGGGACAATTCGCACACTTTTCATTACCAGGACTACTTCGTGATTGGAGGAATCCGCACCTGCTTAGGAGTTTCCGATGATCCAATGTTCCTGTGGATTTCTTCGAATTCTAGTCCACTGAATTTGCTGTTTGTTCGAAGCCACCAATCAGAGATAATTATCGTAAAGCGTCTTATCCAAGGACGCAACAACGTGACTAGGGTGCGGGTTGAACCCAGATCATTCGATTAGGGTCTTTTACCCATTCGGCCACGCTGCCGACAAATGTTACATTATGTGTTACTCAACTAAAATACAGCCGACATATCAACAACAAGCTGCTGATTAACTGTTGTTATCAGGACTAGATACAAGATGTACAAAAAGTTAAAATTGCAAGATTTAAAGTAAAGTTGCAAAAATAATGACGTGATCGGTGCATGCACATTCTTGACAAATGTTACCTTGGACCTCCCTTTGTTATCAATGTCCAGCTCGAAAAGGTTCAAGGGTGCTGAATCCCCCCCTTTGCCAAGTCACTTAGAAAATTTAACCCAAATATGCATGCATTAAAATGTACTGCAGTATGCACTTGTTTAAGGGAGGAGGGAGTAAAAGAGCTGAGTAATTTCAGTAATAAGTCAATTTAGATGGTTTTGACGTTTGCTGGCCAGAGTTTTAATGTTTAATCGTTTTGCGTGCTTCTGGCCTTAAGGCTACCAGCGCGGAAGCCTACGGAAAAGCCACCAGAACGGCAACTACTTAAAACAAGCAATGCAAAAAAATTGTCTTTCCACAGGAATCGAACCTGCAGCCTTTGGATTACAGCCTTAGGATTACAGCTGCAGGTTCTATTCCTGTGGGAAGACAATTTTTTCGCATTGCTTGTTTTAAGTAATTGCCGTTCTGGCGGCTCTTCCCTAGGCTTCCGCGCTGGTAGCCTTTAGGCAAGAAGCATGCATTAATTTAAGTTTGTCAATGGGGCTTAAAAATTAAAATTAACGATTAAACTTAAAAATAATTAAACAATTAAACAGCGCTGAGTAATTTAAGTTTGTCAATGAGGCTTAAAAATCTCAGCAATTAGCTTTTCAATTGCTAAGCAAAATGTGCAAAGTGTCATCCAAATGGCGTTAAAATGGCTATTTGTTTTTAAAAATGGCAAAAGTCTCCCAGCGGCGGAGAGAGGGTACTTTGCCACCAAACCTTTACGGCCGGCACCGACAGGTGGGGTATCCTACTCCAGACTCCGGTCTGTGATACGCAGACTAATTTTAGCTATGGGTTCAAGCCACCAACTTCTTAGCAAAATACGGCTACGAGCATAATTGGTATGATGAATGAGAGTCTGCGATTCATGCTATCAGATGCCAGTCGCCAATCCAATTTTGCAAGTAATAAACTCGAAAATCCAGGCTAATTCAAAAGTTTATATCCATTTAAAAAGTCAGGTCAAGGCCAGAAAGTTGTTCGAGCGACAATGCATTCGTCTCTGGAGCGGGAGGTCTGAGGTTCAAATCTCGGGCCGGTCAAATCGGACACAGTGTTGCCAATGGCTTCCCACCGCTGCCACATTTCTTCCAAAGAAGCTGTGTTGCCCACAGGCACAACGACGCTGAGATAGGCCCCGCAAATTCGTTACACGCTTCGGCGTAATACAGCGAGAACTGAGAATAATGAAAGATTTGATTGAATTAGACATAGGCCTAATAATACAAATGAGTCACAACTGCGCTTTTATTTATGATACACTTTTTCATATGGACTCGTAAGTTTTGGTTGAGGCTGACTGTTCAAAAATGTTCACAAATTTTTAGTCAGATTTGCTCTTGATTTGTTCGTAAGGTTTATATTGGAAAATAAAAGTACGCAAATTTATTTTTGCTTTGTTAAAAGTTATGTTTCGAAATAGATTTTTGATTGTTTAAGCTGCAAGAATAAACAGTACAAAAGCAGTCCAATTAGCCATACAATTGTAAAAATCGTGATTACGTTGTAATCATACGGCATTGAACAATCACAAAATATACTTTTGACAAGTGGCACAACTAGAGCGGTTGAAGGGGCTTGATCAGCTCCCCTAACTTCCCCTTATAGCCAAGATATTAAAAAATTTAACCCAAAAGTGCAAGCGTTTAGACGTGTGTTTGACTTAAGGTACCAGGAAAGAGGGGGAGCTGAAAGAGCTGGGCAAGTTAGTTCTTCAACCGGTCTACAAGTCTTAGCTATTTAGTTTTTTTGAAACGGCTGTAAAACGGACAAAAGTTGATGGAAGGGCGTTAAAATGGATATTTTTTTCCGAAAAATCACGAAAATCGTCCAGCGTTTAGGATTTTGCCCCTAGACCCGCCTGATTAACAGCGCTTGAGTTACATCAGGGCTTGCTCAGCATCATGAACAATCGAGACAAATTTTACTTTGGATTCCCCTAAAAGCCTCCCCATTCCTTCGCCTAGCAAAACGCTGATAGCATGCTTGCTTTTGACTCTTTACTTTGGCCTTGTTCTGAATTATTTTGGTCATGCCGAGTATGGCATTGTGGTTGCATTTCTCTAATGAAACAAAAAAGTGTCACCCATTCCAATTTGGTGCAATTTCCTCAAAATATTGGTATAACTTTTGTGATAAAAAATTGTAGTGATACAGCAATCATGATTTGCTTTTATTTAATGAGTTCTGCCCAATACATTACGTAATCTTTACTGTATATTCTATTTGGCATTGCAATAAGTATGCTTTGAATTTATAAGATTCTTTTTCTAAAAGCTTGCTAATTTTGATTGATTATACATTTCATTGTATGGCATAATATTAGCCCCAAATAAAACTAACCACTATAGGCTAACTAAACTCCTAAGCAAGTTTGCGAACTCAATTGATTTTTATTGGAGTTCGTCTATTTTAGCAAGTCGGAGTTCAAGTTCTCAAATTTAATTTTTTCTAATTTAGGCAAATAGGTGGATTTGCAATACCATGGTAAAGCAATCAGCAACAACTTTGCTGGATTCAAAATTTTGATTGTTGAATCCATCAAAGTTGCTGTTTGTTGCTTTAATTTTTTCTAAATCAAGTTTTGCAAAAGTATCAAGTTTTCGCCTTTATCGCTCACTTTTTGTGTACTAACATCAGTACTTAACTTTTAAAATTTTGCATGGGGCGACGCTTTTGCAGCCTTGACCAAACGCATTTGGCATGCTAAAGTACTTTAGTAGAAATTATGTAATTTCGTCCCTGAAATTGAATGATGATCAAAAAAAAGGTCTTCGCCAAAAATTGAAGTGTTTTTTCCCCGAAATCTGATGAAGACCCCCAAAAAAAAGGTCTTCACCGCAAGTTAGGATTATGTTCGGCCGGAATTTGTAGAATTTATTCGTGCTGGCTGGATCTTTTTCGTCTGATTATCCAGCGCTAAAATCTCGAAGAGGGGACGCCTAAATCTCGATAGGGGGACGCTAACCCCATAATTTAAGTACTAACTAACATGCTGTTTTTTTAAGTTGTTATTTTATAAACAAATGAACGACATGCAGCTGGTGAGAAAAACGCAGTCTCAATTTACACTGCTTGACAGCTAATCATGAAAAACTATTTCTTTCCGACAATTTTTTAATTTCAATATTTTTTTTTTGATGAATTCGAATGCTTTTATTCGAGTTCAGAAAAAATTATTTTTCCTAATTCAAGCTTGAGTTCGCCAAAACGATCGAGTTAAGTTACCGACCTGCAAGGATAACACGATAAGCGAGGACATCATGTGTAAGTGCAAAAAAATTGTTTATTAGATGTCAATTGTTTAGGTAATTACAGTCAGAAACCCATTCTCAAGATTGGTCTCAGCCTATTTCAGCAAAATGGTACCAGAAGGAAAAGGACACACCGACTACTACAAAGGTCGTTCACAAGCTATCAACCGCTATTTTCGACACCTACGTCACAATGAATCTAAAAGAAATGAGAAGGACGATGGATATGCAACGTTTGAAGATTTTGTGAATTTTTTACTACCTCGGGACAGCACAATAGGCGATCGTCATTTCCTCACTTTTCTCTCTTCGTGTCAAGTCTGTGACGCTCAATATGATTACGTCATTAAAATGGAAACTTTCGAAAGTGATATAAATTATCTAAAACAAAAGCTAAATTTACCCGCTTATCACCAAAAAGCATTGTTTCCAAGAAAAAAGTACAAAGTCAACGATGATGCCACTAAAAAAATATTTAAGACCATTCCAAAGAAACTTGCACTAGAGCTCTTCAAAAAATATCAAAAAGATTTTGAAATGTTTGGGTATGAAAAGCCAGTGTGGTTATGTTGAAGTCATGAAATTGCAATTTAAGAATAAATCAAACACCCAATTACATTATACTATTAGGCGCGCAGCCAGCATTTTGCTAAAGCAGCCAAAATTTCAAACCTTAAGTAAAAAAATTTTTGCACGAAAATTATCTAATCTCGGCGGCGTGCAAAACAAATTGAAGCAATTTAAGCAAATCACAAACGAGAGTCTGTGGGCTTGGCCCCCAACCACAATGCAATTTTTGTGATTTTTATAAAAATAGCCATTTTAACCAGGGATGAGGAAAAGAATGCTGGAAGCAGTAAAAGGGTACAACGCTTCCACTTTGGCTATTCTTATCAAACTTATATGTGATGGAATTTTTTGTAAAACGTATGGTAAAAAGTTATTGTTTGAAAAACTGAAAAATTTGCCAAGAAACCTTTTTTAATAGTGTGCGGTTTACTATCAGGGCCAGCTCCCTACCCCTATCAATTCAAAAATTAACCATGCAGCCTATATACCAACTATTTTTTTATCTCAAAATGCTTAAAAATTTGCTGTTTTAGTTCTAAAATATTAATCATTTACTTAAAGTTTTTGAGGACTTTGCCCATTTAAAAATATATATCGAGGGGCTTATATTGATACAACATAGCATTCACCAGCATATACGAAGTTCATAATAATTTAGTGAAGATATTTTCGATATTATTGCAAGGAAAAGTATATGCCAAATGCCTTGAAAGGAAACGCCGAGAAATAGTGGAATCAAAACTGGAAGATGGTTAGTGCGGTTTTCGTCCGGGTCGCAGCATCATGGATCAAATCTTCACTCTGAAGCAGATCTTAGAGAAATCTTGGGAGTATGGCAAAGATCTCTTTGCATGCTTTGTCGATCTTGAAAAAGCATATGACCGAGTTCCTCGGGATAAACTTTGGAAGGTTTTGCAGGAGTATGGCGTTGATGGTCAATTATTGCGCGCCATTAAGTCATTGTACTGCCGACCGGAGGTTTGTGTTCGGGTAAATGGCAAGCAATCAAAGCCGTTCCATGTGGGCGTTGAATTCAGGTAAGGGTGCACCTCTACTTTTCATTGTTTACATGAATTGGATCGACAAATGCAGCCAAACTGATGAGTGTGCCACGATTGGAAATTGCAAAATCAGTCGTCTGCTTTTCGCTGATGATTTGGTTCTGCTTTCTTCCACAGAATCTGGCCTCCAGCGCGCATTAAATAGCTTTGCAGATGCATGCAACATCGCCGGAATAAAAATAAGCACGGCCCAAACTGATGTACTTCATCTTTCAAGAAACCCTGATCAGTGCGAATTACAAGTGAATGGAACGACACTGAAGCAGGTAGAAAATTTCAAGTATCTTGGGGTTGCATTTACGAGTGACGAAAGGCAAGACGAAGAATTGGATACCCGAATAGGCAAGGCTGGTGCAGTAATGCGAGCTTTGCACTACTTGGTTGTCATGAAACGATAATTTTCGAAAAAGGCAAAGCTCTCAATTTTCAAAGCAGTCTTTGTCCCCATTCTCACTTATGGTCATGAATCTTGGGTAATGACCAAAAGAGTGCAATCACAAGTGCAAGCGTCCGAAATGAGGTTTTTACAAAAAATCGAATGTAGCGGTAAAGCAAAGAGAAAAGTCCTAGTATCTAGAATGCGCTTACTGTACAACTGACAATGACAAATCTCATAAGTAACCTTTAATAAAAAAAACACTTTTCAAAAGGGCAAGCAAATTTGCAAGACAAACAAACAATAAAACCTTCACGGCCAACAAGTAGGAGGGGGACAAAAGAGCCAAACGCCACCAAAAAAAATTTGGAGAAAAACAAATCTAGCCCGAGCGATGCTCCCAAACAAAATAAAATACAGTATAAATCTATAATTCTACAAGTGCAAAAAATCTACTAATGAACCCAAAATTAAGTAGGAGGACTAGAGCGTGAGCGCAATGCGGGTACAGCAAGATGCGGGAAACAAGTGTGTGCAATCGTGTAAGCGATTCAAAGAAAAATACTTCAGGATCTCTGTAAACAAGAAAATAAATACTAAACATGTGGAATAAACTAAAGTAGAAATTATCTACTACAAACCAATGAATAGATTACATACTCTTTAATTCTCTAATATCATACTCCAATAGGACTTACATACTCTTTAATAGATTACTAAAACACGAGTGAATAAACAGCAAACTAGGAGACTTACCTTCTCTGTCCTGCGCAAAATACAAAGTGATCAAGCACATTGCGCAACAGAGAGTAGCCAAGTCAAAACTACCGCAAGGGGTCGCCAGCAATTATACTAACGGTGCATGGAAACAAAGAACGGCGCTTACATCGAAGGAGTTACACTGTTTAAACAAGGTGCGTAGCTCTGAGATTCGAAAATCTCTCAACATCGAGCCGTTACTTCTCCGAATTGAAAGATCTCATCTTAGATGGTTTGGCCATGTAAGCAGAATGCCTCAGGAAAGACTCCCCAAACAAGCTTTACTTACCAAGGCAAATGGGAGAAGACCAGTTGGACGACCTAGAACTAGATGGACCGATTACATTGAAGATCTTGGATGGAACAGTTTGGGACTTCACTCAAGCGAAATGATGGAGGTGATGAAAGACCGTGAGGTGTGGCGGCTTAATTTCGAGCTGCTGCCCCTGCAACCCTCACGGAAAAGCGGGCAATGAAGAAAGAAGAAGAAGATATTTTCGAAGTTTGCTGGCCAGAGCTTTAAATATTTAATCGTTTGCGTGTTATCTGACCCAAAGGCTACCATCGCAGAAGCCTATGGAAGAGTCACCAGAACGGCGACTACTTAAAAACAAGCAATGCAAAGAAAAGCAATGGGAAGACAACCTTTTCGCATTGCTCGTTTTTAAGTAGTCGCCATTCTGGTGACTCTTCCCTAGGCTTCCGCGCAAGTGGCCTTTAGGCCAGATTACACGCAAACAGAAGCGTATGCAGGATTTTGGAAAGGGCTCGCCAGAAAATTCAAAAAATAACAAAGTTCAGAATGAAAATTTTTCCACCCAGACTCAGTCCGGTTTTCCCTGTCCAAATCTAGATGAAGACCAAAAATAAATAAAAAAAAAGGTCTTTACTCAAATTTAGCCCGCTTTTTTTGCCCGAAATTAGGTGAAGACCAAAAAAAAAAAAAAAGGTCTTCACTCAATTTTAGTCCGATTTTTGGTCCAAAATTTGGTGCAGGCCCAAAACAAAGGTCTTTACCTACCGTTTGTGTGCTCAAACCTTCTGCCCAAGTTACAAAGAGGGGGCATTGCCGCAATTTTGCAAACTATTCTATGCTAATTATACTATCCTGGCGACCCAAAGGGGGGGCATGGTCAAATGGCCCCCCCCCCCCCTAAATACGCCCCTGCACGCAAACGATTAAATATACGAAGTTTCCAATTCTAAATATTAAGTTTTCTCACTGTGACAATAGGCTAATGTTATTCCTAAAAAAGTAAACGGGAGAAAACATTATACAGCAACTTTCTTTCAAACAAGGCATTAAGTATAATATTGTAATATTGTAAAACTTTTTCAAGGTTACGTTTTATTGCAAAGTAGGCCTATCGTTGCCACAATACTAAGGATTATTCTAATATGGTATATCTATAATAACCACAAAATTTGTGTAGGTTTTGTTATTTGCATGTTGCTACGCAAAAATTTAGAGCAAAGCCACATAATTATAAAAAACAAATTATCTAAAAAAAAATTCTGCGATTATTTGACCTTTCACCCGAATACCTAAATTATGCAAGCAAAGATTACTTACACTCTACTGCAGATGCAATTGAAAGTTACTCTCTTGAGCGCTTGGATATCCATCTCTAGATTCCAATAAGTAATTGCTCCTTTTTTCAAAATTTTGGCTGAACGGTTTGAAAAATTAGTATCAGCTGACGAAACATAATATTATGACCATGCATTCGTACGTTTCGCTTTCGGGCCGCTCCCAATCCGATTTTTTGGATACGCTTATGGTCAGCAGATCCTCGCAATGACAAACCAATCACAAACTGTATTTTGATTCCACCTTATGTTTTCAAGTTGATGACGACATAAACCGTTGAATTTTATATCTGAAAAAAAATTTTTAGCGAAAAAATTTTAAGCAAAAATTACGTTATGAAGTAATGGAAGCGGAAGCGATTAAAAAACTGGCGCTTCTACATCCCTGATTTTAACGCCTTTTGGATCACTGTGAGCATAAACAAAATATATATAAAAGCATTAACAATCAATATTTCACTTCTAAAACTGTCATTACTAGTGTACCGCAAGCATCAACACAGCCCCCCGGAATAGCGTGACTGGGGAGGGGGGGCAGAAATAAATTTTGGGAGGGCACAAGAAGTTTATTTTTGTGAATTCGAGAGGGGCACGGGGGCACGGGAAATTTATTCCAGTGTGGATCAAACGAACTAGGTGAAGACCAAAAAAAAGGTCTGCAGTTCAAAAATTTTCACAAATTCTGGTTGTCGTCTCAAAATGCTTGCGCTTTTCACGAATTCTTGAGTGAAGACAAAAAAAAAGGTCTTTTCGTCCCAAAAGTTTTACGAAATCCGGTGTGAGTCCACAAAAATTACAAAAATACGGGCGGAAAACCCCAATTTTGGAGTCTTAGACCTCGATTTGCACTTGAGTAGCCCCGAGCCTGTTAATTTCTTCGGGGCCCAATCCTCGCTTGGGGGGACAAAATTTTCGTTTGGGGTGGCACAAGCAGTCATTTGGGGGCCACTGCCCCGGAATGCCCCCCCGTGGCGCTGGGCCTGCATCAATACTTGATCTCATCCATTTTGTTTTATATATACGCTTACTCTATTTTGCACGGGGTGATTGACCACCGCATTTTACCGGGAATGGGGAAAAATGCCCCCTATCTAATTTCTAAACGAAAAGTAATGGGAACACCAAATTTGGTATACTGGTTGGTGCTCATCAAAATTTTTCAAAAAACTAGTTTTGAGTTGATGACGTCATCATTGTTGCGTCAGAGTAATATTTTCCAACCATGACGTCATTTTTGGTCAAATCATAGGCAGTTCAAATTTTGTACATAAGTTTGTTTTTTGATACTAAATCATAAAATTCCTAAGTAAAGTTAGTAACATCACAAAAAGGTTGTATGACGTCATTTAAGCTAAGTATTGGCCAAAAAATGCTCAGATTTTGAAAAGTGACTTCGGAAAACCTTAAAAATCGGGAAACTTAATCGTTATCTCGGCAACTTTAAATTTTCAGAAGTTATTTGCTTAAAAATCGGGAAACTTAATCGTTATCTCGGCAACTTCAAATTTTCAGAAGTTATTTGCAATGAATTTTGACTCAAAGTGAAGTTGATTCTACATAAAATTTTTTTTGAAGGGATTTACCACAAAAAACCAAGAGAGGGGCAAAAATGCCCCCCCTCCGTGTAAAATAGGGCTAATGGTTTAGAAAACAATCTTGATAACTAACCACGGTTGTATCAAGCTGAAGATACCTGTTATTATGCTTCAAGACAGGGGGTATCAACGTTCTACAAAATCGGGCTAGCACAAATCTAAAAAAACGCTATAGTGTGAATCATCTTTCCATAAATCCGAATAAATCATTAATGACAATTTAATTATTATGTTTGTGGGCTGCAGTTTTAATGTTTACGTACTGGTAGCCTTTAATCCAGATAGCACGCAAACAATCAAACATTAATCGTAGTTATTCCACCAAAAATTAAATCGAATAGATATAAATATTCAATATACGTATTATCATCTCTATTCCCAGCTCTGTCAATGAAAACAGATGAGTAGCACTTTTGTACTTCTGACCACCGCCTAATTTATCATAAATTAGGGTTCGGATGCACTAGTCTCACTGTCTTCGCTAAATGCTAGCATAGTGGTTCCAAGTACCACAGAGCGGGCAACGATCTCGGTGGATCGGCTAAATTATGCTAGTGATCCTACTGTCTTGTAGGAGTAAATGCTTTTTTAGGCAAAGGCTAGGCCCACCGCTTATAACTGGTGGTTGGTGTTAGCAAGGGCGTGCGACCATAAAAATTTTTCAATGTTCCAAACAAAGAAAAAAATGCAGCTGACAAAAGAAGATAAATTGTTTTTATGTTCCTCTGTGCTGGGCCCCTAGAGTACAGAGGGCAAATAGAGCTACTAGGAAGAAGCTAAACATTGAGACAGATAAGGTTAAATCAATGACTTGCAAACAATATGCTGGAGGGAAATAAAATGCCAGAAAGTTGGAGAAAGAGTGACCTGATTCCAATTTTTAAAGGAAAAGGAGATGTAAGATCGTGTGGAAAATACAAAAGCATTAAATTCTTAGAACATGGTATGACAGTGATTTAAAGAATTTTTGAAAGAAGGTTACGGAAAGTTGTGAAACTGGATGAAATGCAGATGGGTTTCATGCCAGGTAGAGGCAGGGCCTCAGAGAGAAATTTTTCCAGGGGGTACGAAGATCGATGCCGGGCCCCCAAAATTAAGTGAAGCACTTACAGATAAATCAAAAAAGTTCTTCACTCAAATTTGGAAATTTGATCCTGTTTTTTCCCCAAAATTAGGCGAAGAGCAAAAAAAAAAAAAAAAATAGGTCATCACTCAAATTTGGTTCTATTTATTTCCCAAAATTAGGTGAAGAGCAAAAGAAAAAAAAGAAAACGTCATCACTCAAATTTAGTCCTATTTTCTCCCAAAAATTAGGTGAAGAGCGAAACAAAAAAAAAAAAAATTGCCCAACATCAGGGATGGATAAAGGGCAAGGAAGAAAAAAAATTTTGGTCCAAAACTTGACGCAACAACCTCAACTCTTCAGGGCCCTCTAAGCCCGGGCCCCCCTAGACCCGGGTCCGGGTACGATGTACCCCCTGAACCCCCCTTTCGCAGGCCCTGGGTAGAGGTACGACGGACGCTATATTCATAATGAAACAGTTGTAGGAAAAATATGAGATGGCCGGAAGAGATCTATGTATGGTATTTGTGGATCTTGAGAAAGTTTTTGATCGTGTTCCAAGAGAGGTGATTTGGTGGTCGCTGAGGAGAAAAGGGGTACTAGAAAGACTAGAAAGAGAAATAAAAGCAACAATGGAAATGTGTACAAATATTGAAACATCTGTCAAGGTGGAATACACGAGATCGGAGTCATTTGATGTAAAAGTAGGAGTCCATCAAGGATCGATACTAAGTCCAATTCTGTTTGCGTTGGTGATGGATGAAGTGACCAAAGACATCAGAAAAGGAGCTGTAAAGGAAATGCTGTATGCAGATGATATCGTGTTAGTCGGTGATAACTATGGAGAGGTAGAATCTCGATACACTCGATGGAAGAAAGCATTACAAGAGAAAGGAATGAAAATAAATGTAAACAAGACAAAGGCTTTTTATACAAGAAGAAATTTTGTACGAATGCAAATGCGAAAGTATCCTTGCTCTGTATGTGGCAAAGGAGTGGGAAGAAACTCCGTGCAGTGTACAAAATGTCAACACTGGGTGCACAAGAGGTGTTCTGGAGTTCATGGAAGTTTAACCCAAGAGAAGGATTTTACTCGCAAAATATGCATCCCTGGTGTGTTATTTAAAGATGAAGATAAAATGATAACTTTGGATGGAGACAACATTGAAGTGGTGGACAGGTTTTCTTCCCTTGGTGATGTAATCAGTACGGAAGGAGGAGCTCAGGAGGCTGCAACATCAAGAATTAGATCGGCATGGAAAAAAGTTAATGAGGTTTTGAATATTATATGTGGAAGAAGCATATCATTGAAGGTTAGAGGCACCTTATACAAAAGCTACATGAGAAATGCTCTAACTTATGGTGCTGAATGTTGGACATTGAAAATGGAAGATGATAGGAGGCTGAAGACCACAGAAATGAGAATGTTGCGAATGATATGTGGGAAAACCTTGAAAGATAAAATGAACAATGAGAAGATTCGTGAAATGACGGGTCTAGTAAGATTGGAAGAGTTTCTGAGAGAGAAAAGGTTGCGATGGTTGGGACATGTAGAGAGAAAGAATGAAGAAAAGGGTCCAGTAAAGGCACAACTTTTAGAAGTTGATGGGACAAAAAAAGGAAAACCGAAAAAAAGGTGGAAAGAAGTAATAGAATGTGACATGACTGCTAAAGGTTTGCAAAGGTTGGATGCTCAAGATCGTGAAAGATCGCGGCTAGGCTGCAAAAACCAGCGGACCCCTGCATGCGGGGAACCTCTGCTGGGCTCCAGAAATGGACGGAAGCACATTCCTGGAGCAAAATGATGATGATGATCATCTCTATTATCAATGTAAAAAAACAAGATCTAGAGTTTATCACGTTATTATGGAGAAATTAAATCTGAAACATATAGTGAAAACGTTTTTCTTTTCATGCACTGCTACCTTTAAGCATTATTGCTCGCAGCTGCTTATATTGCAGGGGCGTAAATCCCGGGGGAGTGCGGGGGGGATGCAATAATTTTTGAGGGGGAGTGCGGGGGGATGCAACCCCTCCAATCATCCCCCCCAATAATTTATCATACGCTGCTATTTTTAACGATTTATCTTGCGGATTCAATGGCCTCCCGTTTCTTGCTAATATGGTTACGGATTGCTACAGCCTTTTTTTATTCACGCACTCAATCAATAAAGTACAAACGTCAATCGTTCGCATTGCAGAAAAAAAGATAAAGCTCTGCTTTCTTTATGCAGCGGAACAGAGATGCAGTAAGAAAAAACAGACGAGCGTTGCAGATAGTAGAAAAAAGAGCGCGCTGGTTTCTTGCTGTCTTGCTGAATGCGCGGCATTCAAGTGTAGCAGCAATAGCGCGGAGAAACAAACTATAATAAAAAAAAAGAAAAATGAAGATACATTAGTCGTCAACAGTTCAAGCTTTAGTTCAAGAATCTGCATTAGCAGTAGAGCCCTGGCGCTAATAATTAAGACTATAGCAATTTAAGCACTATAACCATTTAGATTTCGTTATGCAGCCCACATAGTATTTGGCAAGTACAGGGGGAAAATGAAAAGACAAGCACCTCATTCGTAATGTCGAGTTATACCAAAAACTTTGAAACTGGTCTGCCCTGCTCTTGCCAAATGCGCAGAGGATAAAATAAACAACTATAGAAAAGAAGTCAGTGAATTTATTTTGATGTACCCCCCTTATTCAATGCTAAGCAGCATGACGCTCAAGGCAAGGGGGCTTAAACTGAAGATAGCCTACCGGGGAGAATTTAATTCAAAACCAGTCCTGTCGCTGTAAGACCAGAGCAGTTAGAAAGCGCGGGTACCACTAATTTACGGAGCATCGGTTCGAAATATAGGAATTGTCGGGACCCCACATGTTTGGGCAAGATTCAGTTCAAGAAATAGTTTGAATTTGAAACACTTCAAATTTTCACTCGGGTAATTCCGAAGCAGCGATACTCCATAAATTAATGGCAGTGTCTGGTTCACAGAAAATAATAAATTATCAGATTTGTCAAAAATCAGCTCCATATTTTAATGCAATCACAAATACGAAAAAATTGTTTATACTTGTGCAAATTTATGGATTATACAGTTGCAAATGAGCAACTTTTTATTTCGTTCCCAAAAACCGTTATAAAACCGTTTAAATCTCAATATGCAGGCTAGGCAAGCACAATAAAAAAAAGACAAGCACTATGCTTTAGTGAAGTAAAGTAACATGAAAGAAAAATGAGGAGTTTCTATTCGCACAAGGCAGCGAAATGCAGATCTGTCACGAGACTTCTACCACTAAGTTAAACCTTAATACAGATAGATAGGATAGATAGATCACCGAATTTGGAAGTCTTAGGTGCATGCACTCTAATATGATATAAGTTAGTAATGGTAGTCTTAGTCAAACTACTAAGCTTATGTTATTAGCTTTAACTTTTGACTCATTGAAACAAAAGTTCAACATCCAGCCTAACCAATTCAGCTTTAATGAAAGAAATGGTAAAGCTAGGTAGTTAGCCTATTAGTGCTTCGCGAAAACTGAAACTTTTCGAGATATTGACGTAGCAAAGCCTATAAATAGAATAAAATTGGTCAGTAAACCAAGCAAAAGACAGGGCATCTCATTGATCTCAGAGACACAGTTTTTCTTATTCGTGCTTTTTCATGAAGAGGACAAACTCTCTAAGGAGAACAATTTTCAATTTTTTTGCCGCTCAGCGAAATAAAAATAACTTGGAGTCAGATACAGACTCAGGTTCAGCGTCAGAAGAGATAAATATTGACTTACATGCAAGCGAACAAGGAGAAGTCGAACAGACACCTAACGATATATGCATAGACTCTAGTTCTTGTACAGATGATCTTGAAAACCTTCAAATTGATGAGCTCGGCAGATCTTCTCAGCCCCAAGTACCGGTTACGACGACTGCCTTCGGTGAATATTCGAAACCAAATCATCCGGATGTTAAAGAAATACCTGCACTAAAGAGAACACAAGCTGTTCGATTTCAAAAAAGTGGTTCGATTCATACCCGTGGCTTCACTACCAACCGTCGTTGCAAGGTGTATTATGCTGGACATGTATCAAAGCTGAGGGTATGGGATTGCTTCGCAGCAATTCAAAGACAGACCCTGCTTTTTTGTCGAAAGGCTTCAGAAATTGGAAAAAACCGACAAAAACATTTGAAGGTCATCAAGTTTCGGACACTCATCGTACTGATGCTGTAAAACTACAGGCATCAAGAGCGCCGTCTGTATTCGTCGTAATAGATGAAGGACTGAGAAAACGCCAAGAAGCCACAAGACATTGCCTGTTGAGAATTTTTTCATGTGTGAAGTGTCTGTTGCGACAAGGCTTACCTTTTCGAGGACACGATGATAAATCGGGGAATTTCTCTCAACTTTTGATGTTGCTTGCTGAAGACGACCGAGATCTAAGGGTCTTTTTACAAAGATCTACTAATTTTACATCAGCAACAAGCCAAAATGATATGATCAAAATGTACAGTTACTGTATTTTACGAAAACTGGCGAGCGACATAAACGCAAGTGGCACGTTTGCTATTATGGTAGATGGTACCAAAGACATCACCGGAAAGGAACAAGAATCAATTTGCATTAGGCATGTTGATACCATGCTTAATGTCCACGAGGAATTCATGGGCTAGTATGAAACGGCTTCGACTACAGGAGAAGCCATCGCCAACATTGTGTCTGACGTGCTGATTCGCTTTTCTCTACCTATTAACAACCTTAGAGCGCAAACGTACGATGGAGCAGCAAATATGTTAGGACATTTAAAGGATGCCAAGCAATCGTGAAACAACGCCAGCCTCGAGCCTTGAACTTTCATTGTGGATCACATGTCGCAAATTTACTGAAGAAATTTAAACCTGTAGATTATTTAAGAACCCACCATGATCCGTCTTGATGTTGCATGTTCACCAGAGTTGTAAATCGTGAGCCGGGTTCGAGCTTAGGTTGAATGAAAATTTTCGGGCCGACTGTGGAGCTTTATTGTTTCTGTTTTATTGTGCTTTATAGTGAAGATGAATAATACTGTATGGTTTCACTGTATGTTTAAAGATTTTTTGTTTCATTACCAGTACTAAATTTATGATTTAGCCACACTTGATAAGTCTTTAGTAACATCTAACCAATCGCCATTCATACATTGCACCCTTAATTTGAGTAGGCCATATTGCACTTTTAACATTATTCCGTTACCGTACTATACCGTAGTCATCCTTTTGGCTGTTGCAGAATATTTTTGATGATATTGCAACCACTGAAGGTATACCTGTCATCGGTGGTTCAGGAATTCGCCCACTTTGCCCAACCAGGTGGCTAACCAGGCTGTCTGCAATTGTATCAGTTACGCAAAGGTATTCATCTGTGCTAAAAAGTCTTGAGGATATGTCAAGTGGATCTTCAGATGCTGCTAATACCGCAAACAGCTTATTGGTTAGCTTTGAACGTGGTTCGACCTACCATGCATTGGCGATTGCGACGAAGCCAATTGCTGCAATGGAAAGTTTAAACGTGTCTTTACAGTCACGTACTGCTAGTATTGACGGTAAGTAAAGTAACCTATAAATGTTGTAGTCTTGTAGAATACCTATTCGCCTTGAACGGAAACGAATGACAGACTAAGTTGGATAACTGGGTTTGGGTTTACTGGGGTTGGGTATTATTGAATCCGGAAGTTGGAAGGATCAGAATTGCTCCTTTTTCCCCTTGAAAATGAATATGATGGAGATGGACGTTGGTAAGCTCGAGTCAAAATTCTCCAATTTAAAATGATAAATAACTTAAATAAGCCTATTCGCCCTAGTCTTTTTTTTTACAACTGGTCAGTGGGATTGAAGCAATTATTGGGTATAATAAGTTGCTGCCTTGAAATACATGTATTTTACCCTAATAAAGCTTAGACACTGCTGTAATACTACAAAATAAAAAGTTGTATATACAGTATTGAGCACATTGAATGTTTATTATTGCTGTTCGCACTGATTTATTTTTTAGGAATGACCGAAGCAGTTTCAAACGTAGTTGCGCTGATCAAATCATGGAGCACGGAAGAAAATTTTTCTAAAAGCAGAAGAAGCAGTTGATGAAGTAAACATGGAAAAAATTACGCTACCTCGCCGCGCACAAGTACAACTCCCACAAAGATATCGCGGGGACGCTGAAGGTTATATCCCCGCGGATGCAGAAATCTACTACCGCCAGTTGTATTTTGAATTTTTGGATTTTCTTCAAAACACACTAGAAACGAGATATGAATCATCGAACACAGATCTAAACTCTTATTGCGCAATGGAAGAGATGTTGATTTCCGGAAATATTAATGAGAATATTGTTGCCAAGTATCCCGAACTGAATTCAGTTTTACTTCCGATTCAACTGGAAATGATTCGACACACCACTGGCATGGCATCTGTTAGAGAAGCCAAGTTAGCGTACCAACAAATGTCAACGGAATGTAGAGCTTTGTTTCCACAAGTTGAAACACTTTTGAAGCTGTTGCTAGTATGCCCAGTCACAACGTGTGAATATGAAAGAAGTTTTTCGGCTCTTCGCCGTCTAAAGACATGGCTACGAAATAGTATGAGCCAGCAGAGATTGAATCATACTTCGGTGAGTAACGTTCATCGTAATTTATTAGATGAAGTCGACGTACCAGCGTTGGCTAAGGAATTTGCCGAAAAAACAGAAATTCGGCGTAGAATCTTTGGAAACTTTTAGAACAGTGCTTCTTGCCCTATTACTTTCACAATGGTAACTCTGCAACGCAGTTACTAAATGACAATTAAAAATCAAAGTAAAGTATTGTATCATTTATGAAGGTGCAAACAGAAGGGATTTGGGAAGCTCTCTCCCAAGCACAACTTTAAAAAAGTAGGCTAAAAGCTTATTGAAGGAATTTCCTGTAGTACAGTATTTATTTGCAATCTTTGCGCCGTGAAATTGTTGAAAGAAAAATCTTTGAGCTTCTTTGCCACAAACAAAATACTGTATATTATGGTAAAATTGGCTGACCTAGCCAAACATAATTATGTAGGCTGTAAAATCTAAAAGTATAGTATATAGCGCTCTCCGAAACTCTCTGCCTTTTTTTCTTGCTTTCGCAGCTGTTATACGTTATTACAATAATGCTAAATTTGCTACGGATTCATCTTCATGGTTCTTTTAGCAATTAATGTTTGCGCCCCGATTGTTTATTCAATTCGTCGTATTGTGTAATGTGTAAGCTATTGCTAAATGTTGGTGCTTCAAAGTACAATTCTAACGTTCTTTGCTTGTTCTTTAGTCTTTACTGATTTCCTATGCATATTATATACCGGTACCGTAATTTCAAACTTCAGCACAAGTGAACTTGTATTAATTTTAGATTTTGTGGCTAACGCCTTTATCAGTCGTTAACAGATCCAGAGGGTTCCAGACCCTCTTCCTCTTCCCCAGCTTAACCAAGGCAAACGTAAAATGATGCGAAAATGGTATTTAATACGTGCCCTCCGGCAGTTATATTACCTCGGGCCCCCCTCTTGCAAAATTTTCTGGATCTGTTTCTGCTTTATACAAGTTGTTACCAGTGGCGTAGTTTCTGGGGCCAGACCAGCCCCCTCCCTCTCATAGGCCTAAGTAACGTCGCAATTACATAAATCACCATGTTTTTCCACAACTGGAACCCTTTGGGCAACTTTAATAAAGCATTGAATCATAGGCCTATGCTCCAAAAAACGCTTATTTTGGCTTTAAAAATCGTAAAATTTTCGCAGCGACGGAGGCTTCGCCCCCTTGCTGTGATCGTCTCTGCAATGTAAATCCACTCCCATTGCAAAATCCTGGCTACGTCACTGGTTGTTAGTAACCAAAGGCTTGGGCGTATGTGATGCGTATAAGACGCAATACGGCTAATATTGCAGCTACGCAACTATACGCTTTTTTACATGTGCAACTTTTGATGGCTCTGTTTCATCCCCCCTAATAATTTTTACGGATTTACGCCACTGTTATATTGAGTTAGGCTAAGTGTAGTCAAGTGGACTAACATAAGTCTGTTGCTCGAAATCTGACATGGCAGAGCTATCAATAACCAGATTTTTGCTGATTTTGTATTGCATTGTTTTTATCGGTTTTTACGATTAGCCTTGACATGCTGTAGATGTAAACCTGCATTCACACGGGCGACTATTAGCTGCGAGAATCGGTATTTTGCCTTTTTCTTTCTTAAATCGAGAAAGAAACAAGAGCAATTGAAAAAAAAGGCAAAATGCCGATCTCGCAGCTAAAAGTCGCCCGTGTGAATCATCATCATTTTGCTCCAGAAATGTGCTTCCTTCTATTTCTGGAATCCAGCAAAGGTTCCCCGCATGCAGGGGTCCGCTGGTTTTTGCAGCCTAGCCACCATCTTTCACGATCTTGTGCATCCAACCTTTGCAAACGTACGGTAGTCATGTCAGATTTTAGCACTTCTTTCTATCTCTTTTTCGATCTTCCTTTTTTTGTCCCATTAAATTCTAAAAGTAGTGCCTTTACTGGACCTGGACCCCTTTCTTCATCCATTCTCTCCACATGGCCCAACCATCGCAACTTTTGCTCTCTCAGAAACTCTTCCAATCTCACTACACCCGTCATTTCACGAATCTTCTCATTGTTCATTTTATCCTTCAAGGTTTTCCCACATATCATTCGCAACATTCTCATTTCTGTGGTCTTCAGCCTCCTATCATCTTCCATTTTCAATGTCCAACATTCAGCACCATAATGTAGTGATTCAAAAGGAGCGCTCCAGTTGCGGCTAACCGGCTCAACTGCGCAGCCTATGAGCTGTATGGTCTAAAGGGTTAAGAACTTAGGCGTAGCCAGGGCCCCCCACCAATTGAAATGCTACCAATGACAAAAATATCACAAAAACGACTATTGTTTCTTCAGTTTCTTTTAGCATCTTCGCGTACAACAGTACACGCGTACAACAGTAATTAACAATAATATTGATCCAAGGGGCCCGGGTAGTGATGGAGTTCTCGAGACCGGTCTCGGGTCTCGAGACTATCTCGAGACGCATTTTTAAAAGTCTCGTCTTGGTCTCGCCTCGGACTTGAACTTCAAGTCTCGATCTCGAATCTTGGTCTCGAAAAGTCATGGTCTCGAAATATGAGAAGTTTCGAGTCTCAAAATCTTGGTTAGGCGTTGGAGTAAAATTTTGAATTTAATTATTTAATGCAAGCAACGCAAACAAAGATTCGATTGACTTTTTAGGTCTTAACATCTTTTTAATTGCTATCCAGCAATCTCCTTTATTTATTCAATTCGGTCAATTTTCATTTATTTCCGTCAATGTTCTTAAACTGAGCTCGTGAGAAACAAAGTTTTGCAATAAAACCTCAATGTTTGATAATTGGCTACTCAGTGGGAGATATTTGAGGTTTGAAAAAACTCAGGTAGAGCTGTGGGAGAAAACTGTTCGACCTGTTATTCATTATTATCTTCGTTATTTTCTTATGAAAGGTGTGATGTAGAACAGTCTGGAGGGGAAGATGCTGCTTAAGCAGTATTGTTTGGTATTGATCTTTGTTGAAGGTGCGAATTTCCGCTGTCTACATTTTTGCTTTCTGGTAGTAAATGCTTTAAACCTTTTTCTTGCTCAGGTTCCTTGCACGTGGACCGAGTTTGAGGTGGTAGCATGGCAGTGCGATGAGGTTTGGTCAAGAAAGGTTAATCAGGACAGCTCAGACCTCAAAGTGATTGTTTTCAGTCTCATTCTGTTGAACAGATCTTTCGTAGTATGATACAGTTAAGATTGCAGACTTAAAATGATGAACTTAAGTCTACTTTACCACTGCTTTTTTGTAAATATCAAACATTAGAAGTCACAATTAGGTCCAGTGAAGATTAAAATAGCTTGAGGTATAAACCTGAGGTATAAACATGGGCCACCGAATGGGAAAGACGCGTGACCCCAAAAGATTTTCAGGGCGGTAGGCTATCGGAGAAATAAAGTCTTGATAAGAAATAATACCGTAACTCAGGTATTTGTTATACGTTACGGTGTTTGCCGTGTACTAGGACCACTAGGTTACTAAATCATTCATATTGATGTCTTGTTTTTGAAAACACAATCGCACATTCCACCACAGCCTTCTTGGCATTAAAATAACTATCTGAATGCAACTGCTTTAGCAAGCCCGCTTTATTTTAGATTTAAACGACCGGTCAGCGTTAGTAGTTAAATACACCGCCATTTCTGCAATTTCTCTACTTTAAAGACGGGCGCTTGACAGTTGAGCTACGCCGTCACCTCTTCATGTGCTTGTGAATAGTACGTGGCCCAAGTTCGTTTTTTGGTTTATGGTCGTTCTACTGTACTGCGATTGGCTGTGTTTTTAAGGAAAAAACATGAAAAGGGTTGTCAATAGTCAATACGAATAAGTTTTGCTTCTAAAATCTCGGGTCTCAAAGTCTCGTCTCGGTCTCGAACAAACTCATCGATCTCGGTCTCGAAAATTTTTTCAAGTCTTGGTCTCGGGTCTTGGACTCGAATTTTTTCCAAGTCTCGGTCTTGGTCTCTGTCTCGACAATCAGGGTCTTGACTACATGACTAGACCCGGGCATCCTCAATTTAAGTTTTGCCAACCAATTTAAATGGGCCCCCAACAATAGTATTGATCCATGGGGCCCGGGACCCCTCAATTTAATTTTTGCTGATCAAGTTAAACGTACAACCCGAGAGAAATTTAAGAGTTTTTTTCCTAAAAGTTGCTAACTCAGGCCCTCATGTAATCTTTTTATGAACGTCATGCAATAACCAGGGACGGATTTAACTCATGGCACAGTGCCAGGTGCCTCGCGCGCAAAAGTTATAAGGTTTTTTTGGTCTTCACCTGTATTTGGCCGGAAAATATTGCGAAAATTCCAAACTGCTTGAGGCTCTACTCAATGTAAATCTGGTCCGGGCAATAACATGGTTAGTAGGCGTAACCATCTATAGTATAATTTTCAATAACAATTCACCTCCACCTCGCTAATTTTTATGCGACAATATCAGTGCTGGGCACCGCAAGTTTTTTTTTAAGTCCGCAATCCGCAAATCCGCAACCGAATTTCAGTTTTCTTAATCCGCAACCGCAAGTCCGCAATTGGACGTTTAAAAGCTTAGTCCGCAACCGCAAGTCCGCAACGACGTTTCAGGATTCTTGAATCCGCAACCGCAAGTCCGCAACTTCGTAATTTTTGAAGTCCGCAACCGCAAGTCCGCAACTTCGTAATTCTTAAAGTCCGCAACCGCAAGTACGCAACTTCCTAATATTTGAAGTCCGCAACTTTTTATCAACCGAGTAAAAGAGTTTTGCAATCAACCACGTCCCCTAGTGATCTGTTTAGAGTTGATTAGCAAGAATAAGTCAAAAGTTGTGACTTGTGGGAAGTATAGCAAGCGTATGGTGGATACACTCCACGCAATAGAAGGAATTACTCGCAATCGTTGATTGTAGTAAATGTATCACAGCATGACTTGTTATTAAGCTGGTTTTTCGGATGGCAAACTTAAGAATTGCCAATCTCCTCTTACTTTCAGGTCCAACTCAAAACAGATTTAAACGCTTGTAATTTTGGTTTAAGTTTTTAAGTGACTTGGCGAAGGGTTTGTATCCCCCAGCCCTCCTGATTGCGCTACTGCTTATACTGTACAGTAGGTGCCTAAACGGCATGGAAGCATTGTGCACAACCCACCGACGAACCCTTAAAAATGCTACTATGAAGCTAGGAATTCGGAGATTAAAAGCCATTGAATTACAGTGAGAAGCCATCAAATAGCAAAGCACAATTCGCATTTCCGCTTGCAACAACATATTTTTAGAAAACAATTTTTTTCGAGACAGGAAAAGGCAAAGGCAGTAGAAGGCAAAAATGCATTCATATCACCAATCGCATTACTAAATTTTTAGTCCCTAGTTTCAAAAAATGCTCTTATAACGAGACAACCTCATGCTATCAGCAGTGCCATCGCCAGACCAAACGAAGTGAGAGGGCCCCAGTCGAAAATGGGGGCACTATAAAATGGACTGAATTTTTGCACATAAAAACTGATATTTTAAAGCTACAATTTTTTATTCATCTTTGAAAAAAGAGACATATAAGCCCGGCAGCGAAATTTTTTTTTCTACCATGGTTTTGCAGATTTATTACGTCACATCCTGTGTCCCAACCTTCAGTTTCGTACTCCGCTCTCAATTTTGACTTGATCCGCTCTATTCATAGGCAACTTGGTACGATGGTACTGGGCAAAGTTAGGCTACTCTTGAGTTGTGGTAAAATATCCTTGGCAGTGGTAGAACAGGCTTGGAAGAATATCACAAAGCACAAGCAGTTAGTCAATAAGCTTAGGCTTACGTTTCATGATCAAGTCAAAATATTAAGACAAAATTTTTGATACTAACATTGTAACAAGTCAAAATAACCTAGTCTACAGTAATAATCTTTTTTTAATTTTAGGGTTGAGCTGCTGAGTTTTTTGGAATTATTGCATTATAGATAGAATATCAGAGGGAAGCCTAAGGTCTTATATTTTATTAATTAATGCAGTTTCATTCAAGTTACTGTTGGCTATGTGTAGAGGCCTATAGGCTATTGCAAAAGCACCATCTGAGATCTGACCATGGTATTGGTAGGCCTACTACTGTACTACTAGCATATCTGAGATAGTGCAATTGGCTATAGGCACTGGTAAATGAGTAAAATCTAAAATGTAAACTGGTAAATTTGGAAAAGTAAAATGGCAAATCGAGAAAAGTGAAACGTCAAAGCGATTTTACTAATCTTAACCAAAGTTGTGAGTGGTTTCAATTTTAGTCTCAGAATAAACTAGACCTGTAGACAGATTCCATTAGACACTTACTGACTTTATCACTCATCTGCTCATACATATAGTGAATGAAATTAAAAAAAAGTGTACTTGATATTAAACTGATAGATTGTTAAAACAGTTTAAATGAAAACTTGTGAAAATGTTTACTTTGGGCTGCTGACCTTAGGACTTAGCAGCGATGCACAGTAGGCTACTGTACAGTAGCAGATACCATACAAGGTTTAAAGATCTGACACTGACAGATAAAAGTTAGAGACATAATGCAAGTTTTATACGATTATTTAACTGTTAGATTATACTCTGTTCTGGCAGTGTATTTGCTTAGGTCTATCTATAAAACATAAATAAGCATTATGAACTTTATTGATTTTATTTTCTATCCAATCTGTAGTTACAGTATTTTTTTTTAGTATGCTTAGAGTTAGAACAATTCTAATGTTGCCTTGCATTTTCTTTACATGTTGACTGTGAGTTTTGTGTATGCACTGTACAAAGTGTACATATCTTTGCAACACTTTGTTTTAGTTTTGCATAAAATTTTTTATCATAGAAAGTAGCAGACTGAGAAAATCTAGAAGCTGCTTTTTTAACCTTAACTTGGTGAGGTGGCAGTAGACTTAGATGACCTTTCGGTCCTTCGCTGTCTCTTCACCAAGTGACTAAATATCACTTTGACTCTGCAAGTTTGTGTGTTGGTTTTAAAGGAATTGCATATTTTGATGCTTTGGTGATAGACCTAGAGGAAGTTGCAGTTTTTTCTTGTGATATGACGTCACTTGGTAAATAAATAAATATGATGATGATTATCTTATCAGTGATTGCAAATTGTTGATACATATTTTATATGCAGTGACTATTTCACAGAAATTTTTCAAGTTAATGAAAATAAGACAAAAATGAAAGATATTTATCCATGCTTCTCTCATTTGCTTTTCTATTTTTTAAGGGTTTAGATTGGGTTTGAGTTAGGGTTTGGGTGAGGGTTAGATATGGGGTTAGTTTTATTGTAAGGATTAGAATTTGGGTTAGAATTAGTAAAAAACTAGATACAAATTTTTGGTGAAATAGTCTCTATCGATTCTATAATTGTTTAAAATACAAAATTGCATTTCAGGCATAAAAGATAGCTTACTAAAGCCAGCTTGAAATCTGGTTGCTAGATATGGTTGCTTAAACAAACAGTTTCTGCTGTAGTGAATAATTGTCCAGACTACCAGTATACGGCATTGATTGGTTGATACCAACTTTTAAGCCATTGTGTTACCCAGGAAGACTGATTTGATGAATGAGGAATTACATTTTCAATGCACAGGGTAATGCATGCAAGGTAATCCACGATTTTCTGGCAATGCAACGAGAAGTTTTAAAAGATTTTTTGGATGAAAAAATGTAACAAGCATGACGTAGTGTCTGGGTACGTTATTCAAATAATCATTTGTAGGCAGTTTTGTGTGCAATGTTACAGTTAGTAGGTACATAAATCCAGGACTTAAGTTGTAAAATTTTACATGGGGGGACGCTTTTGCTGACTTAACTGAACCTTAGATTAGTGAAGATCAGGCGCATAGCCAGGATTTTGCAAGAGGGGGGGGGTTGAAAGTTTGATCCAACCGTAAAGTTTTGAATTGGATTGAGGTGATTTTTCAGTGAAAATTAGGTGATATCCACAAAAAAAAAAGGTCTTTGCCCTAATTCAAAGGCTTTTTCTGGCCGAAATCAAAATTTTAACAGCTTTTTCCTGCCAAAAACAGGTGATCTCCAAAAAAAAGGTCTCCGGTTGAAGTGCTTTTTTGTCTACATCACTGTTCCTGCGGAATTTGGTGCTATATTCGACTGGACTTTGTATGTCTTTTTCCTCTCATCAACCAGCGCTCAAATTTGGATGGGGGGATGCTCAATCTCGATGGGGGTTGCATCCCCCCATCCCCCTACAATTTAAGTACTGCATATATCTGATATGAGATACAATTTTTGGTGCTGACTGCAGCCTCACTTGCAGCGAGATTCAACCAAATTTACACTGGTCAGTTGTTAAGCAGTAACGTGTTTTTTCTTTAGTAATTGTAATTACATTTTATTCACCAAGTTGCCTTGGCCAGGAGACAGCGAAGGGACCTTTCGGTCTTCGAGTCAAGCTGCCACCTGTCCATCTGTCTACCACACACGATTGGGGCTTCACACTGTCCCTTTAATTGCTCAACGTCAAGCAGGGAAGCTGTGAATACCAATTTTTATAGTCTTTGGTATGACCCGACCAGGAATCGAACCCGTGTCTACCGCTTCAGTAGCAGACGCTCTATCCACTCGACCACTGATCGGTAAACGACTACTGATCGTTTAGTGGGAGGTCTGAGGTTTAAATTTGGGACCTGTCAAATTGGACACATTGTTGCCAATAACTTGCCACTGCTGCAGCATTTTCTCAAAAGGTGCTGCGTTGCCTTGCCCTTCGCAATCGCGAGATTGCTGGTATGTTATATGCATTGGCTTAATACATTGAGTATAATGAAAAATTTGATTTGATGTACCGGTAGTCAAAAATTCACCAAGTGTTGTAAACAATTACTTGCAAAGATGCTTCACATTGCTCTGTGTCCAATCTAAATGCACATTTGAGTTTCTAGGTTTCTGTAATAATTTTTTGTAATCTTTTGATTACTTATGGGTCATGCGCTTAAGCCAGTTAATCTAAATTGTTTTTTCTTTTTTTAAAGAGAGGTATTTTGTTGCAAAATTTGTTGAGTAATGTTGTGGTTTATCTGGTGATAAATTTTAGTCAATAATCATCTTAGTTAGAATACGAATTTGTTCTTTTTTTAGTCATTTATACTTTATTAGTCTTTTTGAATCGCTGCATGTATTTGCATTAATTGAAAATGCAAAATCAAAGAGTGTATATACGTAGTTTCACAGTTTGCTTGTTTTTAGAAGTTTTGGACCATGGATTTCAGCAACAGAATGCACCGACTAATTCCCAACATTGGATCAACTGCTTTTGTGACCCTGCTTTATTTATATCGTTGACAGTGCATTTGTGAAAGACTAGCAAGTGTACATGCAGCGTTATCTTCACAAAAAATCTTGAAATGTACTTATGTCATACAATGAATAAATTGTGGATTTCTAAAAAATGTGCAACAGCAGAACTACAGTAGAAATAACCCTATGTGGATAACAGTCATCAGAAGAACAAGAAGACTCTACGAGAAATATTCCTCCCTAAACTAAGATGGCACCAAATTTTCCTGAACTTGCATGCTATCTTTAAAACTTTTTGTTGAAATTTGCGATGAGTTGTGTATTATCGTTCGAAACATTCTTATTATATTTTTCATTTTGCAGACTGTCAAGCGCTTTTCAATTCAATTCAATTTATTATTAAACAGCAAAAAGACTATTGTAGTCATCAAAGTCAGCTGTCACAAAATCAATAATGCAGTAAAGATAGCATTTGCAACCCAACAACAAAACGAAATACGCAAGTCTATTTACAGCACAAACATATTACTATCAAATTTGAGTGTTTACAGCAAAAATTTAATTTTTTGACCTTATAATTTACGACATTCAATTTCACTTTTACAAATAATTTTTGTCATGGTGTATTGGAAAAAAGCACCCCCCGTGTGCCAATTTGTTCAAAGTTTTGATATTATTTGAAAGCTCTTTTTTTTTTACTCTGGTTTATCTTAACAATCTATTCATTCCAAGAATCACATGGTATAAACAGATATCATCATCCTTTCCTGTTCATTTTTTAATTTAAAGTGTTTCGTGTTTTTGACGTTTAGTGGTATTTGGTTCCATACTTTGGGCCCTATATATGTTAATGAATTTTGTGATTGTGTTGTTTTAACCAGAGGTATGAAATAATTTTTACTTTGTTTTCTTTTTGTATGGTATGAGTGGGTATCGTCCCGTAATTTGTTTGTATCTCTGTTTAAATTGCAAATGTTCAATGAATTGTTGTAAAGTCTGTACATTAATTTAGCTATTTCAAGTGTGTACAAATCATGCAGTTTTAGTATCTGTAACTTATGAAATAAGGGTTTGGTGTGAGCTTTGCTATGTGTTATGATTCTTACTGCTCGTTTTTGAGGTATATCTGATGGATTTAAGGTTGTTTTGGAAGCACTTTCCCAGCTGCTTATGCAGTAGCTTAAATAAGAATGAATTATGCTATATTATACCATTATTAAAGTATTGCAATCAACATATTTTTGTAGATGATATAGTGCCCAGCACCCACTGGCAAATTTGGAACACATTTTATGGATTTGGCTTTCCTATTTCATCGCCCTCATTTTTTTGTTTATTTTTTTCTGTTTATTTTCTTAGTCATTTGTTTCGTTTGTATTTTTTACGGAATTAGATTGGTTATAAACTAATTTTTAGTCTAATTATCAATTTTTCGGACCATAAGACCAGAAGTAAAGTACGTAGATTTTCTCAAAAGTACAACTTGCTCTTTGTACTCTAGTGCATGTTATGTATGGATAAGGTTTGTCCTTTATTTCTCTCCAGGATATGTTTCCTGGACAAAAAAGAACAGCACATACAGCAAAAACAAGTGAAACCTCAATAGAATCTGCTTGTATCACAAAAAATGTTGGAACAGGCATGCGGAAACTTATGAATAAGCTATCGCAAGTTAAGACATGGCGGCTTTTGAAGTGGCAAAAAAAGTGGTATCTACTGCAACTGCTACCTTAAAAAAAGCTAATTCAGCTATGCAGCAGCATCAGAAAGCTGGAAAACAAATTGCCCTAAAAACAAACTAGTCGATGGATGAACTGTTTCGAGTGTTAAAAACAGTGTTTGAAAACTGATTTTTGTGCCACCAAGAACTTACATTTTCCGCTATAATATCTATTTGTTTTGAAGATTTTCTGTATGTACGAGTACTTGCTGTTCTTAGATCATCTAGATTGAGTTGTGCTATCAAAATTGTTAGCAACTTTTGTGTATGCAGTTGTTTTTTGACAATACTCCAAATTGATTCTTGTTTTGATTAGAATATCTTAACTTGTTACTCATGTTTTATTCTTATTTGTTACAAAGTTCTTTTTTTTTTTCGAAAACGCCGTCTTTTTTTCGTTTGTGTGTTAAATGGCCGCTTGACAGCCTGCATTTTGTTATTTTAATGAGTACTTTTCCGGGTAACAAATTCGTCTGTGATACGTCCTGACTATATACTTTATATTAGTAGACTGAAAACTGACAATTTAGTTTTTTTTTCTTCACATTTCTCTTGTTCGTCGAACATGTCGAATCAAATCAGTCGAATACGCGTGACCACAAAAAACCTTCGCAACAAGAGCAACCTTTTTTCCTTGAATCCTCTTCTCTTTTTCTCCGTGCGTCTGTTTCTAAGCTTAGTCTACTAAATAAAGAGTCTATGATTTGACCGCCAAACCGTATGAACGCCAATTTGTGCTTTTCGAGCTTAATTAACGCTTTTGTCTCTGACAATTAATTAGCTTTTAGTGCAATTCTTTTAAAGAGATACTGGTCGAGATCGGTTTTATTGAAGAAATGAAAACTACTTGAGGTAATGAAGAGGTGCTGCTAACTTTTTCCACTATTCCCTTTATCTGCAAAAAGATTTAATGCATTTAACTACGTACCATTGACAATCCTTCGTTCTGAAATTTCGTAACATTAACAATGGATGACTTAAAAAAATTTTTGCGCAATAGGCAACGCGATGTTGGATTATTATTCCTGTAAACATTGTGTTCATTATTCCATAATTTTTTTTGTGAGTCATCCGTTCATGATGTAATGAAATTTCGGAACGAAGGGTTGCCAATGGTACGGAGTCGAACAGGTTAAATTTATTTTTGTGGACAAAAGGAATAGTCGAACAAGGTTTGGGGCTCCTCTTTTTTCGTCTAGTAGTTCTCCTTTGTTCAATATAACCGATTTCAAGTAGTAACTCTTTCAACAAAATTGTTTGTCCGGCCATTTAGTCTGGTGCAAAAGCATTTAGGTACGAAAATTCGCTCCGTAATTATTCCCGAAATGCATTAGCTTAGTGCTAGTGTAAAATTGCTAGTAACAAACGTAGGTTTAAGTACTAAGACGTTTGAAAAAGAATGCGAGTGAGCTGGTTTTGATTTTGTTAATGAATATTATGTCGAAAAAACAAAGTTTACTCTTCTAAATACGAAACAGTTACAGCTCGAGCTTTTGGTAACCCATTATACAAATCTGAAATTTGACAACTATAATTGAAGCACGAGAGTAAAAACTTAATTTATATCGTGCAATTTATGGTTTATAGCAACTGTAATAGTGTTTGATGTTTTGTTCAGCAAGTCTCCAACATGTTTGTGGTGGTGCATACTGCATAGGTCGATAAAAGATTGCCGAATTTGAGGATCAACCAAGCAGCAATGGTTTTTACTTGATTGGGCCCCTGTAAAATAGCGATACATCTAGATTTTTTTCAAATATTTTTAAATAAGATCTACGGTAGTTACCGTAGCTTTGTATTTTCGCGCATGTATGAAATGTTTTTCAAGTTCTCGTAGTTCTCTTCAATTTATGATAGTAAAATGTGATTGGTTGATATGCTTTTATTTAGTAAGAATCTTATCTATTTAATAACCGTCGTGTGTTGCTAGAAAGTTGCGATTACAAAAAATCTTTAAACGAAATAAAAGTAAGCTAAACCTACACAAACGCTCTACTATAGTATCTTCGCTCTGTGCATAGATACTGCAAGATGTTACGCTCTGAGTGAATTATGATAGCTTTACTGAAAATATACACTCATGTAGAACTGCAAATAGGGCAAAGCACTTGGTGTTGGTAACCTTTTTAGTTTTTGCCATGGTGTTATTTTTTAAGTTTCACAATCATGGGTGTGAAAGCGGTTAAAATGAACCGCTTCCTCTTAAACTGTGTACACCGAATGTTGAAAACAACTGCAGTGCATTGTTTGTTAAATCAGTATATGCAAAATATTTGTAACGTTTTTAGTTCACCTTGATTGACTGCCATGCAATTGTATTGCGTTGCAACTCTTCAAAACTCTTTGAGTGCTGGGTGTTCTACCCTTGCCCCAGGACCCCAAGTAATTTCTCTTTGTAATTATAAGGTAAAAGTTATCATTCGATTAGACGTTTGAATCCTTCCAATCCACATTCTTGGTTTGGTCTATGCTAAAACTGTAGATCTGCAATGATAAACCCAATAACGCAATTTAATTCTTTTATGCCAAATGATGACAGCGTAAACCATTTCGACGATTCCGTCATAAACTGCGTAAAAAAATACTTTCCAAAATAATTTTCAGAGAAAATGTCTACTTGAAAACTTCGTTATCAAGTTGCTGAAATGCAGAGTGGAAATGGAAACGATTGGCGCTTCCTCATCTGTGGCCGCTTGGGTTTTAGTGAAACGTATTCGATTCTTGATAAAACTATACAATTTTGCTTTACTTTGCGCCAGTGTGTAATGAAATCATAGTTTATTAAGCAGTAATCATCAAAAACAATGCAAGAGAGCAAACAAACAATCGACTTAATAATAATGATAAAAAAATGAGCGTGCGTCGAGCAGTTTTTGTTCGCAAACGCAGGTCTCCCACAAAATTTTAAATTATATTTTCTGACCTAAATTTTTTTTAAAATTAATCCAAAATATCAACCAAAAAAGATATGCACTAATTACCGAGTGAAGTAACTTACTGCCACATTTGCAAAAGCAGAAACGTGAATTACTGAAAAAAATAAAGCTAATTGCAATCTCAGGCCCTCATCTTAACTTTTTATGAACGTAACGCATTAACCAGCGCCGTATTTGCCATATGGCTACGTGGCAGGGCCCCGCCCTCAGATGGTAAGACTTTTTTTGTTCTTCTCTTATATTTGCCAGGAAGATGTTGCAAAAATCCCCTAAGTGCCAGGGGCCCCGCGCAATGTAAATCCGGCCCGGGAATAACATGTTTAGTAAGCATAACTATCTATTTTACCGACGATTCATCTCGCCAGTTTTTACGAACAAAATACTTTTAAAATAGCTAGGGAAAATGCTCATTGAACAAATTATTGAAATTGAATTTAAGGGGTCCTTGGCTCCCTGGCCGTACATGTAATCCTGTAACTGGTTAACTTCATGACAAAACAAAAATCTCTAAGGAAAATCTTGGAGTGGATTATTATATACTGCTAAAATATTGCAGGAGGCAATGTGCCTTACTTGCCCCTACATGGACCAAATCACCCACAATTAAAATTTTACACTGTAATGCATGATTTTAAACGTGTTTTGGAATTTAATTGCACGTAAAAGGAGGATTGAACAATCAAAATTTTTCGATTGGCTTTCAAATGGCTGTGAACACGTGCGAAATGTGATCCAATGTGATTAAAATCGCTTTTTTTTCCCTAAAACTTACAAAATTCGCCCAGCGGCTGGGGGCTTTGCCCCTAGACCCCTATAGCCACCGGCGGCTGGGGGCTCCGCCCCCAGATCCCCGTCTGTGGTACGTTTGAGTACACTAGCATACTCAACACGTTTTCTAAGTTAGGCATTTGCATAATTTCTAACGATTAGTTTTCGCCCTCTCCCTTTATCAAAATCCTGGTCAAGTGCCAACAGACTACAGCTTCAGACCTTCCATTCTATGATATCTCTGTCCCACAAAAACTTTCTTTTTTGAAAATTTCTGATGACGTCATTGCATGTGGTTTGTGGTTTGCTCCCCCCCCCAATCAAAAATCCTGGCTACGCCTATGGTTAATTATTATGATGTTATAACAATAAACGGAGGTGGCACGAGTAGCATTTTACCAAACGCACAGCGCTATGATTATCTAAATCACTTAAAGCAAAGCGCAAGTGGCGCAATTTAGAGCTTTTGTCTCTGAAGCGTGGAGCAAATTCCGCAATTGCGGAACGAAATTCTCGCACCAAGTCAAAGCGCAACTCAACTTCAGCAATTAAAATTACACAACACGATGCAAATTCCGCATGTTTTACAATTTTAGTTGGAAAAAGAGTAAGCAATTTGCTAATGTCAAGACAAATTTATTTTATCGTTCAGTAACATCGCGACGTAGAAATTAATAATTAGCATTCGTTTAAGAAAGCGACAGAAAAGTTGCGAAAGACCTTACGATCATACAGTCAAGCAACCAACCTCTTGTCAGAGAGGCAATGCAAGTTTGACAACATTACGATTTAAAAAGGCCGACATTTGACAACAATACGATTAAAATGAAACAAAATGAAGTTTATCGAATAAAATTGCGCTACAAACCGAAAAAAATTTGAAAGCGTAGCGCAATTAATTTTAACAGTACATTTAATGTACTGTTAAAATTAATTGCACTACGCTTCCAAATTTAGTCCGCAATGCAACTTCCACAACATCTCAAAATAAAAACATTAAAGTGCAACGCAACTTATGGAATCATAAAGGCTCAAAAGCTGCGCTTTGGCCACCTTTGATAATATATAACAACGCACTTTGATCCAGCTCCAATAAGTGCAAACCGCAAATTTGAATTTTAATCTCAACTTAAACGAAGATTGAAAGCAAAATCAATGGGGTATCTAGAGTTAGGCCAAGAGTATTAGATTAAATGGGCGTTGACTTCATCGTTCTTGACCCAGCCGTTCCAGAGATATTCTACTTCAAAGACGACATAAGGGCCTCTCTAATCATAATTTTCATTGGCAACCCTGAGATTGATAACATGCGCGACGCCATCATAGTACTATTCTAAGGCAACGCCACAATTACACTAAGCAGCAGAAGCCTTTTAGCCTATATATAGCTAGGTTAATATAGACCTCAGTTTGCTACGATACTGCATTAAAACGTCAAGGTTGCCAATAAAAACTGTAATTTGGAGACTCCTACGTCGTGTTTGAAGTAGAATATCTTGAAACGGCTGAGTAAAAAAGAATGAAGTCAACGCCAATCGAATCTAACTCGATTGGCCTAACTTTTGATACTCTAATTGATGCTGCAATAAGTTCACGTTTAAATTTTACAAAATTGATACACTGCATTTTATTCAAGCTGAACTACCAACTATTCAAACAGTATGGTTGCATAAACGCTGCAAATCGAAGGTGTAAACAAAACGCAAAAGCACAATTTTTAATTACAGATATTGTTTGACTTTGACGGTGCAACGCTGCATGCACAAATGCACTGCCAAAGATATAAATAATGCAGAGTCATGAAAGCAGTTGATCCAACGTTCCAAATTAGCCGGTGCATTCTGTGGCTGAAATCCATGGTCCAAGACTTCTAAAAACAAGTGAACTGTAAAACTATACTCTTTGATTTTATTTTCGATTCATGCTAATACACACAGTCACGTAAATAAAGCTATGCATTTAAATTGGTGAGCAAAAATTGAATTGAGGGGGCCCGAGCCCCTGGTCGTCAATATTTTTGTTAATTACTGTAGTAAGCGTGTACTAGGGATACAACTTTTTTGGAACACTATATCCTTGCATCATAATTTGATGAACTATTATGAAAGACCAAATAAAATCCAATTTTTAAGTTGATTTGATGTAAAAATCTCACGCACAAAATCATTTTAAGTAATTTAATTTTTAAGTTTTTGAACAGTTCTTGAGGTCATCCAAACCTTTTCCGGTTTTGAACAAAAACTACACAAGTCCCATATACAGCAGTATTGCTGTTCAGAAAACAGACAATAAAGTAATTTGGTCAAAGATAAGATAAATCTACGCGAGAAGAGGGATCGTCCTTGTTTCTGCGGAACGCCTGCAACTCTTGCGTTACCTTTATCAAATCCTCACTGCATTGGTTTCATCAGGCAACGATGATGGGTGATTGCTTTTTAAGCATTGGAAACAGTGGCATAAGCAAGATTTTGTGGTGGTTGGGGGCAGGCAATCTTTTGAAATTGATGTAACGACCAATCAAAAAAGATAATAAATTCAGAAAAAGCGCAATTTTTACCAGATTTATGGTGAAGAGTAAAGCCAAAAAACAATAACAAGGTCTTCACTTCAAAGAAACTGCAATTTTCATCGGGTTTGCACCGTATCTAGATTCCATACTTTGGCACCTCATAAATTGTTTGCCTTTCTACTTTCAAAGGGATTAGGGGCATTGCTGACTTTTTGTAGCAAAATGTTTAAGGTTTGCACATATCAAAAGCCACGCCCCCCCCACCATATCTACACCACTGATTTCAGACCTTTTGGGTATCCAACCCGAGTTTATTAAAATCATCATCGCAGAAAAATTGGAGCTAAAATAATAATCATCCCATGGGTAAAAAATAAATAAACAGACTTTACGAAACTTGATTTAAGTTTTAGGCATTAGCAAGAGCAAGGAAGGCTAGGATGGCACTCGCGATCTAGCGTGCATTGCAAATGTTAGAAATCTGTTGAAGGTCACAAAGACAACTTCCTATTTTGTTTCTCAATAAAGTGACAAAAGAAATGTGTAACAGGGTTCCCACGCATTTGTCAACAAAAAATTCCTTACTTTTTCCATACCTAAATTTACTCAAAACAAACTAAGCTTTAGTCATTTGAAATACACAAAATTGCAGTTATTTTAACACAATCCAAAAACTAACTCAACAGAACTCAGTTACAACAGGGATGAAGACGAATAAATAGCCTATAGTAATGGACATTTCTTAATTGCTAAGTGCTTGTTCATAGTGTTTGGATTCATACAAGATGAAGGCAATGCGGCATAGTGTTTAAGTCACAGGCTCAAAGGTTGTATCCACGCGGCTGCTATATTCACTACTACAGGACTAGAGTTCTCGATTTAGCAATGGTAAGCACTGGTACATCGGGATTGACTAATTTCTTGCACATTGTAGGCAATCTGGTTGACTTCTTTGTCAGTTGCTAAAAGTAACCAAACAGTAGGCAAGCGGTACTGCATGGGCTTATACAGTTGAAGCTTGTGAAATCCGAACTATGGCTCCTTTTTATTTGTAGGCTGGTAAACATAGGATAGCCTAACCTAACTACTGGCAAAAGCGTAAGCTGAATAACCTTTAACGCACGGGGTGACCAACTGACAAAGTGAGATACAAACAGTAGGCCTACACCAGACTAACCACCGGGATCTGCATAGCCAGAGGTGGGCACAAATAACATATCAAAAGCGCAACGTAACAACGCGCAACGATCTTTTCAACCAAAATGCGCGATTTAATTTTTTAATTTCTGAAGCGCAGCGCAACTTCCGCAATGAACTTTTTGATTCAGTTGAAGCGCAGCACAATTCCGCAATTGCGGAACGGCATTTCCGTACCAAGTTAAAGCGCAACCTACCTTCCGCAAAATGAATTTCACAACACAACGCAAATACCGCATTTTTTGCGATTGGAGACAAAAAAGAGCAAATAATTGCTAAAGAAGGTCGATATTTATTAATATTACGATCGAATGGAACAAAATTAAGTTCAAATTCAACGTATAGAATGGCGCTATTAACCGAAAAAAAAAGTTGAAAGCGCAACAAATTCTAAAGACTTTAGTCCGCAACGCAACTTCCGCAATTGCGGAGGTTGCGCTTCTGATTGTGCTTAACCCACCTCTGTGCATAGCCTACTGCTATTTGCAGTGTTTGTGCCAAAGATATAGGTTACCTGTGCAGGTATAGTCTAGTGAATATATTCCTAGTAGTTCAACTGCTGGAACCAGTATGCTTTGCTGAAAGGGAGCTTTCTCTTACAGCTAACCATAGGCTTAAGCAGAGTGCCTACTGCAGGCTAATACTGCTGTGGGCTATTAGCACATTATTAGTTCGTGGGCCAGTAAATCTCTCAACTTGACTTAAAAGCCAAACTTGGCCTAGGCAGACAGCCTACTGTTAGCTATCAGTGCATTATTAAGGTGTAATAGGTTAATAATCTCTGAACTTCATTCGGATGCAGCAGCTGTTGAAATACCGGTAGTCTTTTTCTGTTTCTGCTAACCTTTCGCATACTGTCTGCGTATGCCACGCTTTTGATTGCATTTGATGTAATAATACTCTAACTACAGCATAATAATAATACTCTTCTTCCTCTTCTTTCTTTATTTCCCGCTTTTTCGTGAGGGTTGCGGGGGCAGTAGCTCAAGATTAAGCCGCCACACCTCACGGTCTTCAATCACCTCCATCCTGTTACTCTGGTGAAGTCCCGAGCGATTCCATCCAAGATCCTCAATGTAATCGGTCCATCTAGTTCTAGGTCATCCAACTGGTCTTCTCCGAATTGAAAGATCTCAGATGGTTTGGCCATGTAAGCAGAATGCTTCAGGAAAGACTCCCCAAACAAGCTTTACTTGCCAAAGCAAAGTGGAGAAGTACGGTACCGGCTCGATGTTAAGAGATTTTCGTATCTCATAGCCACGCACCTTGTTAAACAGTGTAACTCCTTCGATTTTTCGTAAAACCCTCACTTCGGACGCTTGCACTTGTGATCGCACTCTTTCGGTCATTACCCAAGATTCATGACCATAAGTGAGAATGGGGACAAAGACTGCTTTGAAAATTGAGAGCTTTCCCTTTTTCGACAATTCTCGTTTCATGACAACTGAGTAGTGTGGAGCTCGCATTACTGCACTAGCCTTGCCAATTTGGGTACCCAGTTCTTCGTTTTGCCCTCGGTCACTCATACTGCAACCCCAAGATACTTGAACTTCTCTATCTGCTTCACTGTCGCTGCATTCACTTGTAGCACGCACTGATCAGGGTTTCTTGAAAAATGAAATACTTCAGTTTTGGCCGTGCTTATTTTCATTCCGGCGGTGTTGCATGCATGTGCAAAGCTATTTAATGCGCGCTGGAGGCCAGATTCTGCGGAAGAAAGCAGAACCAAATCATCAGCGAATAGCAGAGGACTGATTTTGCAATTTCCAATCGTGGCACACTCATCAGCTTGGCTGCATTTGTCGATCCAATTCATGTAAATAATTAAAAGGAGAGGTGACAAAACGCACCCTTGCCGAAGTTCAACGTCCACATGGAACGGTTTTGATTGCTTGCCATTTACCCGAAAACATACCACCGGTCGGCAGTAGAATGACTTAATGGCGTGCAACAATTGACCATCAACGCTATACTTCTGCAAAACCTTCCAAAGTTTATTCCAAGGAACTCGGTCATATGCTTTTTCAAGATCGACAAAACATGCCAAGACATCTTTGCCATACTCCCAAGATTTCTCGAAGATTTGCTTCAGTGGGAAGATTTGATCCGTGGTGCTGCGCCTGCGACTCGCATGAAAACTGCACTGACCAATTAACCATCTTCCAGTACTTTTAAATTAAAGTTTTGTTGAACCTATATTGTGACGAAATAAATCGGTAGGACCACCGTTCCTGAAGCTTTAACACAACACTGCCAGGTGTGTTATTACTATTTTTATGCGCCTAATAGAAGTATTAGAAAGACAAACGGGATATTTAATATTCATCCTCTCCAATCGCGTTAGTTTTTACAAGGTGCAATGCGCTATTTTTGCCAAACTGTTTTCCATCCTTATTCTATAATAGCGCACACTTTTCCCGACTTTTTCCCGGTCGGGAAATGCCTTTACGAAATTCCCGACTTTTCCCGATCGTGGGAACCCTGGTGTAAGGTGGTACAGAAATTTCATGTCGTCCCTCCAACCGCTTGTGCTCTTAAAGATCTGAGCTTTTCCACTGCTGAATGCTTTGTTCAGTTGATCAATTTTGCCTACCAATTCCTTCATAAAGAAATAATCAATGTTAGGAGATTTGGTTGCGCCACACAGCTCATCGTCCATAACTACGTAAAAAATACGATCAAATACATGGTCTGGGTTTCAAATTCTTTTCAATATGACGACCTTTGTTTTCTATCCAGTGAAGATATTTGTTGTCCACGAGACCTTGAATTCTTTTTTGCAATGGTCGCAGCTTCAACTGAAGCTTCATTTGAAGCTCAGTCAACTTGGTTTCTATTCAATGTTTTAAAACCACAACTTGATGTTTAATGCCTTATATTCATTTATTAACTAAATAAAAGCTCCGATTCTCGAGCTAAAATGTGCTAATCAAATGCTGATTCAATTCAGCTGCTTTCTTGAAGAGAGACTTATGGATTTTCTTTGCTGACTAGGGCTTGTGTTTTAATGCATTAGTCGGAAAACTAACAACATAGCCTTGTCGTTTGCTAAATGAAAACTTGCAATAACATGGCCAATTTTTCGAAGTGATTTGTGCGTGACCCTTTTTGTTACCTTAACAGAATAAACATCATTCCGGACAGTACTAAGCAAAAGTTCATCGATTGGTGCTACAGGAAAAGAGTTAAAAAAAAAATCAAAAAGTTGTATCCCTAGCATGTACTGTATGCAAAAAAACACTAAAGAAACTGAAACTGAAAAAACAATAGGCTTTATTGTCACATTTTCATCATTGGTGGCATTATAATTGGGGGGGACCCAGACCCTCCCTGGCTATGCCTATGACTATAACTGGAAAAACTATTGACTAGTATTTATCACCAGATAAACCACATTACTTAAAACCAAATTTTGCCTCAAAATACCTCTTTTATAAAAGAAAAAACAAATTAGATTAAATAACTTGAGCCCATGATCCATAGTTAATTAAAAGATTACAAAAAAAATATTTAAAAAGCCTTGGAACTTAAACGTGCATTTAGATCAAACAAAGAGCAATGTGAAGCATCTCTGCAAGTGGTTGCTTACTATCAGTATAAAACACCTTGCACACTTTAAATTATACCTTTTTGAATGCTGTTGTCTTGTAGTTAATAAATTCCTCCATTCAAAAAGCAATCAGGGAAATTCCACTTTCACAGTTTGCATTATTCTGGTAGTAGTCTGAGTGGTCGCAGCAGCGTAGGTGATCTTCCTAAGGCAGTGAATTATGCTCCTTGAAGAACCAGAAATTTTTCCTAAACGATTAAAAGAAATTAGCAGCAAATACTAAAAACAATGACACAAAAATAAAAGCAGCAAACGCTAAAAAAAAAAGACATACCTAATGTAAAATATTTTCTTGCTCGAGCAACTGAGTACAGAAGTAGAAATGAGCCACTTGCAATAATGAGACTCAAAACACGACTCAGCAAAATTAGAAGTTTAGCAGAATGCAAAAAATAATCAGCGAAACAAAGAAATTCTTTTGCCAATTTATATGTTATATAGTATTCCATTGGTGAATTTTTGACTACCGGTACATCAAATCAAATTTTTCATTATACTCAATGTATTAAGCCAATGCATATAACATACCAGCAATCTCGCGATTGCGAAGGGCAAGGCAACGCAGCACCTTTTGAGAAAATGCTGCAGCAGTGGCAAGTTATTGGCAACAATGTGTCCAATTTGACAGGTCCCAAATTTAAACCTCAGACCTCCCACTAAACGATCAGTAGTCGTTTACCGATCAGTGGTCGAGTGGATAGAGCGTCTGCTACTGAAGCGGTAGACACGGGTTCGATTCCTGGTCGGGTCATACCAAAGACTATAAAAATTGGTATTCACAGCTTCCCTGCTTGACGTTGAGCAATTAAAGGGACAGTGTGAAGCCCCAATCGTGTGTGGTAGACAGATGGACAGGTGGCAGCTTGACTCGAAGACCGAAAGGTCCCTTCGCTGTCTCCTGGCCAAGGCAACTTGGTGAATAAAATGTAATTACAATTACTAAAGAAAAAACACGTTACTGCTTAACAACTGACCAGTGTAAATTTGGTTGAATCTCGCTGCAAGTGAGGCTGCAGTCAGCACCAAAAATTGTATCTCATATCAGATATATGCAGTACTTAAATTGTAGGGGGATGGGGGGATGCAACCCCCATCGAGATTGAGCATCCCCCCATCCAAATTTGAGCGCTGGTTGATGAGAGGAAAAAGACATACAAAGTCCAGTCGAATATAGCACCAAATTCCGCAGGAACAGTGATGTAGACAAAAAAGCACTTCAACCGGAGACCTTTTTTTTGGAGATCACCTGTTTTTGGCAGGAAAAAGCTGTTAAAATTTTGATTTCGGCCAGAAAAAGCCTTTGAATTAGGGCAAAGACCTTTTTTTTTTGTGGATATCACCTAATTTTCACTGAAAAATCACCTCAATCCAATTCAAAACTTTACGGTTGGATCAAACTTTCAACCCCCCCCCTCTTGCAAAATCCTGGCTATGCGCCTGATCTTCACTAATCTAAGGTTCAGTTAAGTCAGCAAAAGCGTCCCCCCATGTAAAATTTTACAACTTAAGTCCTGGATTTATGTACCTACTAACTGTAACATTGCACACAAAACTGCCTACAAATGATTATTTGAATAACGTACCCAGACACTACGTCATGCTTGTTACATTTTTTCATCCAAAAAATCTTTTAAAACTTCTCGTTGCATTGCCAGAAAATCGTGGATTACCTTGCATGCATTACCCTGTGCATTGAAAATGTAATTCCTCATTCATCAAATCAGTCTTCCTGGGTAACACAATGGCTTAAAAGTTGGTATCAACCAATCAATGCCGTATACTGGTAGTCTGGACAATTATTCACTACAGCAGAAACTGTTTGTTTAAGCAACCATATCTAGCAACCAGATTTCAAGCTGGCTTTAGTAAGCTATCTTTTATGCCTGAAATGCAATTTTGTATTTTAAACAATTATAGAATCGATAGAGACTATTTCACCAAAAATTTGTATCTAGTTTTTTACTAATTCTAACCCAAATTCTAATCCTTACAATAAAACTAACCCCATATCTAACCCTCACCCAAACCCTAACTCAAACCCAATCTAAACCCTTAAAAAATAGAAAAGCAAATGAGAGAAGCATGGATAAATATCTTTCATTTTTGTCTTATTTTCATTAACTTGAAAAATTTCTGTGAAATAGTCACTGCATATAAAATATGTATCAACAATTTGCAATCACTGATAAGATAATCATCATCATATTTATTTATTTACCAAGTGACGTCATATCACAAGAAAAAACTGCAACTTCCTCTAGGTCTATCACCAAAGCATCAAAATATGCAATTCCTTTAAAACCAACACACAAACTTGCAGAGTCAAAGTGATATTTAGTCACTTGGTGAAGAGACAGCGAAGGACCGAAAGGTCATCTAAGTCTACTGCCACCTCACCAAGTTAAGGTTAAAAAAGCAGCTTCTAGATTTTCTCAGTCTGCTACTTTCTATGATAAAAAATTTTATGCAAAACTAAAACAAAGTGTTGCAAAGATATGTACACTTTGTACAGTGCATACACAAAACTCACAGTCAACATGTAAAGAAAATGCAAGGCAACATTAGAATTGTTCTAACTCTAAGCATACTAAAAAAAAATACTGTAACTACAGATTGGATAGAAAATAAAATCAATAAAGTTCATAATGCTTATTTATGTTTTATAGATAGACCTAAGCAAATACACTGCCAGAACAGAGTATAATCTAACAGTTAAATAATCGTATAAAACTTGCATTATGTCTCTAACTTTTATCTGTCAGTGTCAGATCTTTAAACCTTGTATGGTATCTGCTACTGTACAGTAGCCTACTGTGCATCGCTGCTAAGTCCTAAGGTCAGCAGCCCAAAGTAAACATTTTCACAAGTTTTCATTTAAACTGTTTTAACAATCTATCAGTTTAATATCAAGTACACTTTTTTTTAATTTCATTCACTATATGTATGAGCAGATGAGTGATAAAGTCAGTAAGTGTCTAATGGAATCTGTCTACAGGTCTAGTTTATTCTGAGACTAAAATTGAAACCACTCACAACTTTGGTTAAGATTAGTAAAATCGCTTTGACGTTTCACTTTTCTCGATTTGCCATTTTACTTTTCCAAATTTACCAGTTTACATTTTAGATTTTACTCATTTACCAGTGCCTATAGCCAATTGCACTATCTCAGATATGCTAGTAGTACAGTAGTAGGCCTACCAATACCATGGTCAGATCTCAGATGGTGCTTTTGCAATAGCCTATAGGCCTCTACACATAGCCAACAGTAACTTGAATGAAACTGCATTAATTAATAAAATATAAGACCTTAGGCTTCCCTCTGATATTCTATCTATAATGCAATAATTCCAAAAAACTCAGCAGCTCAACCCTAAAATTAAAAAAAGATTATTACTGTAGACTAGGTTATTTTGACTTGTTACAATGTTAGTATCAAAAATTTTGTCTTAATATTTTGACTTGATCATGAAACGTAAGCCTAAGCTTATTGACTAACTGCTTGTGCTTTGTGATATTCTTCCAAGCCTGTTCTACCACTGCCAAGGATATTTTACCACAACTCAAGAGTAGCCTAACTTTGCCCAGTACCATCGTACCAAGTTGCCTATGAATAGAGCGGATCAAGTCAAAATTGAGAGCGGAGTACGAAACTGAAGGTTGGGACACAGGATGTGACGTAATAAATCTGCAAAACCATGGTAGAAAAAAAAATTTCGCGGCCCGGCAGCGTTTATTAGCTCGTTCGCATGCGGCCCGTATAACCGCTTGAAAAATTTGTTTGCAGGAGTGAATGCAACCAGAAAGTCAACCAGGATTTTGCTAAGAGAGAAGGGGCGTGAACCAAAAGGAATATTTTTTGCACAAAAATTGTCTAATTTAGGTCCCGTGCTGAACAAACCGTTGCTAATCAAGCGTGTTACATAGGGAGCAGAGCCCTCAGCTCCTGGGCGATTTTTGCAATTTTGCGGCAAAAATTGCGATTTTAACGCCATTGAAATCACATTTAGCACGTTTTAACAGCATGTCTATATTTACAGTAAATTGCTGAAAATTCAGAAGTCATTGAAAGATTTAAATTGTCTAGTCTCTTGAGCCCCCATATACTTCAGGTCAAGTCCAAAACACGTTTAAACGTTTATTCTTTTTTTGATTATGTTTTCTAAAAGACTTGGCTAAAGGGGGCTGATGACCTCTTAGCCCCTTCTCCCTGGTTGCGCCACTGACTGCGACCTAAAATAAATCTTAAGTGAGCTCTAAAAAAAAAAAAAAACTGGTCTTTAAAAGAAATGTTTTCACGTAATGTTTCAGGTCATAATCACTAACGAAATACCGGTAACGCTTGTGTAGGCATATATCTCTATTCCGCGACACATCCGCAAAGGCGTGTTAATAAAACGGACTATTGAGTCACATTTATGTACAGCAGTTGGTGGCCAGCAATTTTGCGAACAATCGAGAAAACTTCAAACGAGAATCATGTTTGAAAATTATTATTCCTTTTTCCATTATTGCCTGTTGTCTTGTTGTTACGTGATGCTCCAAAAAAGCATTCTGAATGAACCGAAATGGGGGGCACTAGCAGTCGTAAGGGGGGGGGGACGGCGCCCCTGGCCCCTACGTAGCGACCGCACCCCCGGCCCCACTGTAGCAACGGCAATGGCTACCAGTACAAAAAATGATATCCCAGTGGCTAATTTTGTAAACTCACGGTAAAAAACAACAAAGCCGTACTTTGAACCAGGGCTGTAAATTCGAACTTAAACTCAAAAAAAGTCGGTTGTTTTGCCGAACTCAAAAAAACAGTGTTGACTCCAATTTGAATCAGGTTAGACCCGCTCCTAATAACCTGTCTCGCCGCGCACCAAATCCTTCATATTTCTGTAGTCATACCACATTTTGGATATAAATATAGCAATGTTATTCCTCACAGAACACCAAAAATTTGATTCATCCAAAAAAAGCACGGCAAAACAAGAAGTCAATCATCAGCTAGCCAAATCAGTATCAAGTAACTAAAATTTACTAAACCAAAATTTACGCTATTGATTATACTGACACTATGCTGGACTATACTAGACTATACTATTAAAAATCTGCTTCGAGGTCGCATTATAGAAATAGAAAGATCAGCACGTTAACATTTTACGTAACCAACTTACTACACAGCTGACTTGATACACTAATCTACGAAAATTTGAGACACCATATCACTCGTGCTGTCGAAGACGGTCTAATTTGAGCACTAGTTGCAGACTTAAAGATTATGAGATTAAACGTCTAAAGACAATACAGTTAAAATTACCACAAAGACAGTTGTAGAAGATTCTTAAAACAAGCACCAAAGAGGGTTCTAAAATGTTCTAAAAAATTAACCAACTATTTGCATAAAAGATGAGAACGCGGCATGTATTCGTTTCTCACGTTACAAAACATCATGTCAACAAAAAGAAAGCGATTAAGTCGAAAAGCAGACTTAGTATTTATGTCAGCCTGAACTCGAAAAACTTGATATTTTTGCCGAACTTGAACTCGAAAAAATTAAATTGATTTTTCATGTTTGACTGGGTAAAAACATGAATATTTTACGAAAATAGAAAGAAATTTCAATATTTGTATAAAACTTGCGGAATTGCGGACTAAAACTAAAAACAGTCCGCAACCGCAAGTCCGCAATTTAAACTGCTAAAGTCCGCAAGTCCGCATGTCCGCAACTTTTTTCGTAAGTCCGCAATTTCGGATTTGCGGACTTGCGGACTAACTTGCGGACTTGCCCAGCTCTGGACAATATACTTTTGAAAAAAATTAGCTGCATTAAGGAGAATGCTCATTGAACAAAATTTTGAATTGAGAGGGCCTGGGCCCCCTGGTCGTATATGTAATTCTATAACTGGCTGCTTTCATGGCAAAACAATAATCTCTGAGGAAAATTTTCGAGTGGATTGTTATTTACAGCTAAACTATTGCAGGAGGCAATGTAGCCTACTTTACTTCTCCCTACCTGGGCCAAATCACTTACAAAATTTAACTCCAAAATGCAAGATTTTGAACGTGTTTTGGGACTTAAATTGCAAGCAAAAGAAGGACTGAACAACTTAATTTTTTCAATTGGCTTTCAAATGTTAAAAATCTAGTACTTTTAAATGGCTCTGAATCCGTGCGAAATCCGAAATGTGATCCAATGGTGTTAAAACAGCTTTTTTTTTAATTACGAAAAATTGCCCAGCGGCTGGGGGCTTCGCCGCCAGACCCCCGTTAATGATACGTTTGAATTACAGTACACTTCTTTACTGAAACACGTCTCCCAATTTAGCCATTTTCACATTTGAATCATTGGTTTAAGCCCTCTCCCCCTGAACGAGTTCCTAGTTACGTGCCAACACCAGACTACAGCTTCTAATCTTCCATTCGACGATATCTTTGCCCCCACAAAAATTCCCCTGTTGACTAAGACTTCCAAATTCGGTGATCTATCTATCTATCTGTCTTAAGGTTTAACTTAGTGGTAGAAGTCTCGTGACAGATCTGCATTTCGCTGCCTTGTGCAAATAGAAACATCTCATTTTTCTTTCATGTTACTTTACTTCACTAAAGCATAGTGCTTGTCTTTTTTTTTATTGTGCTTGCCTAGCCTGCATATTGAGATTTAAATGGCTTTGTAACGTTTTCTGGGAACCAGACACTGCCATTAATTTATGGAGTATTGCTGCTTCGGAATTACCCGAGTGAAAACTAGAAGTGTTTCAAATTCAAACTATTTCTTGAACTGAATCTTGCCCAAACATGTGGGGTCCCGACAATTCCTATATTTCGAACCGATGCTCCGTAAATTAGTGGTACCCGCGCTTTCTAACTGCTCTGGTCTTACTGCGACAGGACTGGTTTTGAATTAAATTCTCCCCGGTAGGCTATCTTCAGTTTAAGCCCCCTTGTCTTGCTGCTTAGCATTGAATAAGGGGGGTACATCAAAATAAATTCACTGACTTCTCTTCTAAAGTTGTTTATTTTATCCTCTGCGCGTTTGGCAAGAGCAGGGCAGACCAGTTTCAAAGTTTTTGGTATAACTCGACATTACGAATGAGGTGCTTGTCTTTTCATTTTCCCCTGTACTTGCCAAATACTATGTGGGCTGCATAACGAAATCTAAATGGTTATAGTGCTTAAATTGCTATTGTCTTAATTATTAGCGCCAGGGCTCTACAGCTGAGTACTGAACTGTTGACGACTAATGTATCTTCATTTTTCATTAATTATAGTTTGTTTCTCCGCGCTATTGCTGCTACACTTGAATGCCGCGCATTTAGCAAGACAGCAAGAAACTAGCGCGCTCTTTTTTCTACTATCTGCAACGCTTGTCTTTTTTTTTCTTACTGCATCTCTGTTTCGCTGCATAAAGAAAGCAGAGCTTTATCTTTTTTTCTGCAATGCGAACGATTGTACTTTATTGATTGAGTGCGTAGCAATCCGTAACCATATTAGCAAGAAACAGGAGGCCATTGAATCCGCAAGATATATCGTCAAAAATAGCAGCGTACGATAAATTACTGGGGGGGATGATTGGGGGGGTTGCATCCCCCCCGCACCCCCCTCAAAAATTACTGGAAGGATGCATTCCCCCGTGATTTACGCCCCTGGAATGCCTCGCGCGTAGGTTGTAGCTCACAGACGCAAACACAATCCTGTCAAAGGGGAAATCACGTGTTATATTACCAATGGAACCAGCTCCGAACAGCAAAGACATAAAGCACACGAACCAGAAAAATACATACGTAAAACTACAGTCCCATAAACCCGAAGATAGAACCCACAAGTCCCAAACACATACAAAGCAAGCTATCAGATCATGCAAAACAATGCTGAGCAATGCAGGGCAGAGCAGAGTAGAGCAGAACAAAACAAGGTAGAGCAATTACTGAAAATATTTTGTCCTACCCTAAACGCACTAAATCTTACTAACTTGTTTGTCCCCAAGATTTGGTAAAAATACAGAACATGAGAAAAAAGAATTTGACTGAGAAATTACATAATTCTAAGAAAATATCGTGGACTCCAAAGTTAAAACATTTCCACATCGCTGCTAATTCACCCGTATCCGGCAAAGTTAAAAAATATTTTATTCACGACATACAATAACTCGAGGGTTTTACTCATGTACGTCGCGTTTCCGTCAGTCATTGTATGTGAGTTGTAATTAAAAAAAAAAAAAAATTCACCCGTATCCGGCAAAGTTAAAAAATATTTTATTCACGACATACAATAACTCGAGGGTTCTACTCATGTACGTTGCGTTTCTGTCAGTCATTGTATGTGAGTTGTAATTTGGGCCATTGCAATGCACTGCTATGTGGGCTTCCCCCATCATTATCCCTGACTACGCCTATGGCTAAGAAGCTTCGGTTCCAATTATTTCATGCTTGTGGGTATTTCGCTGCTTGCTTTCTTGACGTCACTGGCTGGAGCAGGGATTGCGACAATAAGTTAAAGCACTTCTCACATAGCTTTTGTACAAGGTGCCTCTAACCTTCAGTGACATCTTCTTCCGCATACAACATTCAAAACCTCCCTAAATTTTTTCCATGCCGATCTAATCCTTGATGTTACGCCAGTGTGAATGCAGCTTAAAAGCGAGTTCGCTTATAGCATCTTTTAAAATATAACTTCGGTAAAGTGAAAATTTTATTTAGCCAAGTTATAGCAAGAAACAGCAAGACTAAACTCATTCTAGGGTATTATTTACAATAAAAATACAAACGTTTTCGCCTTTTATCAGGCCTCTTCAGGTATTAGTTGAATTATAGCCATGTTAACCTCAGCCTAACTGGAAAAAATGAAACACAAAAATCAAGTGATATCAAAGTTTCGAGTCACCTGGAGTTAAAACAAAAAAGATCATCAATCACATTTAACAGGTTAACAGTGTTCCATAAATTGTGCCCGTATTATCGAAAATAGTAGAAGTCAAAATGTGAACCGAACCGCTCATCGTGCATGCTAAATATTAACGCTCAATTTTGCTTGTTTACTGTTAATGCGACCGAGTTAGCGTGCATAGATAAATAAGTGACATTCTGGAAACCGGAAAATAACGGGCTCGACGTTGAGTTATTGTATTGTTTTTGTTTAAGAAGTGTACAAAATCAAAGCACAAACCTTTTTTATGACGTATTCACTGAAATTGCTAGAAGCAATATGGTTACGAAACATGACTAACCCTTGGGAGAAAAAAAATATGTTTTGGGACTGTAAAAAGAATAGTACTACGTTTGGGATGACATAAGTGCGTTAACTTGATTGAAGTATTCGATTCTCTTTAACCCCCGTTGTTTTTTCATAACAAATACCTGCCCCGCATCGGAAATTGAGTGACCAGCTATTCGGAAAACAACGTGATGACTAATTTGTTTTTGCTGTTGTTATGCTTTATCAACTTGGCTTTATATATAGTGGAGACCCACATGTTCAAATTATTGTAGTATTTTGTGCAGTCAGCGAGCGGCTGATTTTAACCCCAGAGCGATTTCGCTTTTTAATCCAAGCCTTATCCACTTTGGAAGTGATCTACCACGGGCGCTGTATTCCGGAGCTGATGCAGTTTGTCAATAAAGATTTTTTGGGAAAAATCAGTGTGTAGTTTTGCTTCAAAGATCGGACGGCGCGGATCGAGAAATCTACGAAGTTAGTTTCTCACGAGAGTTTAAGGTTGTGTTATACGGTTATAACGCAGCCAGTTCAAGACACGGTTGTCTCGAACAAACAGTTCATTTACTAATGGAAAATAAAGAAATTCGAGGGGGAAATAACAGCACATGAATCAACAGACGTCACTATCATTTGTGATTTTTTTTGCTATGTTTACAACTGATAGTGACGTCTGTTGATTAATGGTCTGCTATTTTCCCCTCGAATTTCTTTATTTTCCATTAGTAAATGAACTGTTGACCTGTTAAATGTGATTGATGACCTTTATTGTTTTAACGCCAGGTGATTCGAAACCTTGTAATCGCTTGATTTTTATTTTTTCCAGTTGGCTGAGATTACATGGCTATAATTTAACTAATACCTGAAGAGGCCTGATGAAAGGCGAAAACGTTTGTATTTTTATTGTAAATAAATCCCAAGAATGAGTTTAGTCTTGCTGTTTATTGCTATAGCATCTTTTTATAAACAACTATTGTTCTAATTAGATAACGCAGTAGTTATAATCGTAACTCTGTCATAGCAAAACAAAGTATTCTTGGCTTTTAAATAAAGAACGCCATTTATAATTGCCCAGTTCCTCCTTAAATCTATCTCATCGGCTCAGAAAGATTTACAAAAATGGCATATTAGGTTGAAAAATTGGCGAATTTCGCCGAAAAGCTCAAGATTTCTTTAATTTTTTTTGGAAGTTTCGACTCGGTCATAATTTGCAGTGGTGGGAAATAACGAATTACTTTTTTAGTAACTTTTACAGTAATAGCACTACTTTTTCAAACAAGTAACTTTTATTACTCTTTTAGAGGAGTTAAATTTGCTAATTACAAATTACTTTGTAAATGTCACTATCTGTAGAAACGCTTGACGGGCTGCTTGGTTTAGGGTTTTTGCCATTCACAGAAGTTCGTCTTTAGTTGCGAATCTCTTAACTTTGTTTATTTTACATATAGAGCCATGAGAAAAGTTGATGTACAGTGGAGTTATAGAGACTACTGTCAATTTGGTTGAATTTTTCACTAAAAAAATCTACGATGACCTCATTTTTTTGTGTCGGTCTTGAAAAATGCTGGTATCGAAAAAATTTAACGGTTTCTCTCATAATCTAGAATAGTTTGGTCTCGAAAATACTATGTTGCGAGATATACTGTATCTCTTTCGCTTCAGATACTTAGTATGTACAGTATCAGACTGGACAAATGATTTGTTCAAAACTGGATGATTTGCTCAACACCGAAGTGCAAGAAAAATTGCCAATTTTGAACTGTAATACCTCCAAAACAGAAAACGTAGAAAGTTAAACTTTAATGAGAATGCAATTTTAGATTTTTCCTAACATTTAGTCAGCAGTGAAAAACTTAACTTGAAAACCCTATAAGAACAATTTATGGTGCAAATATTTTTCAAGCACTAACTTTAACATAGCAAAAAAAATTAGTCTCAAACGAATCGAACCAACGACGTTATGCAACGCGCACAAGATGCCTGTCTGGATCAGTATTGCTTGTATTTTTCGTTGAGGAGTATAACATGAGTAAATAAAAATGAAATACGTTCGCCACGCAACAAAAGCAAGAGACAAGTCAAAGTGAATACAATTTGTGGGCAAAGGTTTTTAAACTGTAATCAGGGTTGCCACAGAAACTGCAAAATTAAATTCAGGACTTTTTAGGTCATTTTCCAAAATTGTTAAAGGCTATTTTTAGAGGACATAAAATTTGCTTTTATCTTCCTACTTTTTTGTACTTAATATTACAAAGAAAAAATTTGATGTAAAGCATTTGCATTACTAGTAACTGACTGCAAACAAAAAAAGAGTATAGCATTACAATAGAAGATTATAGCATCGCAATAAATTACTGTAAACCTTCCAAATATTACCAAAAGGAAATTCAAGGGCATTCCAGAACAGCAAAAAAAATACATAACTTTTCAGGACGTGGCAACCGTGTGTAATGTCGCTGACAGTCCAATCAAGGTCGATAACAAAATACAATCAGCAGAAATAAACGTATAACCAAACAGATACTACAACAATGTAAAATTACAGGATGTTTTAAAATTAGCCATACCCCCGCCGCTTCTTGAATCTTTATGAAGTTTTCTTTAACGATATATTTTCATTCACCTAAGTTCTATTGAGCTTTTTTCATTTCACATTTACTTTATTTTCAAGTCAAATAAACCTACATAGCTAATGACTCACAGAAAATCAGATGGAGTGTCAAATCCAAGCAAAGCTAAAAGATACTGGTGAATCCTTGGTTTCTCTGACATAAATCTTTGCAAAAGCCTTGGTAGTTAGTACTGGAAACTGCAATGGTTTACCAAGTAATTCTCAATATCCTCTGAGAACTTGCGATGGATGTGCTGAGGGAAATGAAGTTTGACTCTCGGCTTTTTTGCTATTGGTTGAGATTATACCCTTCAAGAATCCAGACTGTGGTGCAGGCAGAGAGAGGGCAGTAGGTCCAACGAAATATCGACGATTTGGTGAAAAAATTAAATAAATACCTGTTCTACAGTAAATATCTATAGTTTTAGTCCTTTCCTAGTTGAGTTTATGCGTAGAGGGAGGTTCTAATATTAAAACACCCTTTGTGCACCATCATGAAAGCTGCGCAGCAGCCTTCTTAAACTTTTGGCACCGCTCAGCACCGATTTAAGAAACACGTACAAACTGTTCGAGTACTTTAAATTCGCAAGCTAGCAAAAATGTAAGAAACAACACTTGCTCTTCAGTGTCCCAGGAAAATACTATCTCTTGTCATTTGCCAAAAGCAAAATGAAGCTCAAGAAGTATAAAAAACAGGGCCTGAACGAACTCTTTGGCATAGCTCATTTAATAAAATGTCGGCTTATTGATTGAGAGATTGATGGCTTCGGGTTCGATTGCACAGTTATAGTAGCCGCCTAACAAAAAAACTTAAAAATTGAAACCACAAAACGCGATCTGCGTTTATCAGATCATACACACGCATGAAATGAAAATCGAAGTATAGGGTAATGCATCAGGTGCACGAAACAAACGCTGACCTCGACGCTGGAGTTCATCTATACCAGCATTCTAGATATTTCGGCGGTAAGCATATTTCAAATAAATTAAGGCAAACCCGAAACTCTGATTTTAAATAAAGGCTTTGCCAAGACTAGCTATGATACCAATTGTTCGTTGCACATGCCAAAAAAATGCACGTTTGAGCGAAATACAGGAAGTAATAACAGCTATGTTAAGCTACAGTCCATGTTAACGTCACCTTGTCACCAACTATATATTCTATTACACAGAAAAAGATCTAATGCATGTGGAAATGGTGATAAGCATAGGTCACTCAGGGACAGACTGTTCAAGACTCGAACCATTCTGGTCTGCCGGTTCGTCGAGCACAGGCTCGGCTGAGCTATGCAGAGGTTTGCCTTCCTCAGCAGGTGGCTCATCAACTCTAGGGTACTTCAGTTCGCTAAGTTTCGCTTCTTTAGGAAGGCATGGGCTGAGGATCTCGATAACCTGATCACGATCGATGATGCTGGCAGGTTGAGACGAAACGTTGCCTGAACCAAATATCTCGCTCACGGCTTGCTGTGGTATCAAAGCGCGAGCACAGTCACTTAAATATGGGATAACGTCATCCAAAAACGCATTGCAAAAGCGCTGAAACGAAATTTTTTCTGAGTCGCTAAAAGCAGGTTCTTCAGCGTAGTAAAACGCAAGAATCACGTTTGCAACAGTTTTTACTGACCTGAGCAGCACTTCAGGAAAACTTGTAGCCATCGAAAGTGGCAAACAAATGCGCAACTGATTGAAAGCGTAAAGAACACCATTCACGTAAACAGCAAGCGGAGGATGGTCAAGGAGGCTTATAGGCGGTTGCAAAACTTCGGTACTGGAAGAGGCTATGGGAGCCGCAGGTGCCGCTATTTGGTTGTAAGACACAGACGATGCTAGCAAAGAGTATGACATCATCTCAGTTTCAAATTCTTTCGTGGTGTCCTGGATAAGCTTGAGGAAGGATGACGAAACAGCTCGCTGAAAGATGGGCAGTAACAAACCGCGAAAATCGGCACCAACGCGGCTAAAAGATTGGCCAAAATACATGCACTGTCCTAAGACAGAGTCAAGGCGATTACCAACACCTTTTTCCAAACAACTTTCAAGCAACTGAAGAAAGATATCAATTCTATATGTTAACCAACAATGAAAAATCGCAGCTTCATAAGGCTGATTATCAACCATCTTGCTTAAACGATCGTGAAAAAGTAGATCAGAATCATCAGAAAATATTGCTCTGTACTGAGTGACAATATCGAAGAGATGGACTCTGTAAATTTCAATTGTTCTGGTTATCAGTTCATAGGCATCTTTGTCGTTTTCGCCTTCAGACACTGTGCTTAATACACTTTCAAGCCAAGCGTTTCGAGCTTGCAGAAACCTCAAGCGTAGCTCTGTTTCTGTGAAGCATTCCAGGCGCCGAAGAAAGCCAACGACTCGCAAACAAGCTGGTAGCTGAATGGCTGCACGAAGTTGCGACAGCAACTGCTCCAACATCAACTGAGATGATTGCTGAACATCTTTAATCACATTGGCCATAAGAGGAATTTCTGAAATAAAGCTCTTTTTATCCAATCGTTTTACGTAGAACATGAGTTCAAGAGCATCTTCATAGTACTGGTTTCGTACACAAGTGTCCATCAGCTGTGGGATCTCTAATATTTCCAAAAGCTCAGTGTGTCTTGTCAAAGTCAACGAATTTGAGCCTCGAATGGCACTAATTCCAGCAGCCTCTTTCATAAAATTCTGTCCATGCTCTGAAAGCATTGGCAGCTTATTAAGTAAACTTTGCAGTCGCATTTCAATTACACCAAAATCCTTGAATATATCTTTGGAGCATTTTGCAACTTTGATAAACGTCTTGTAGTTTTGAAACGCTAGTTCTTGGGTAACATCCAAAACTCGACATCTCTCATTTGCTAACCTTGCAGGCTCCAGGGTTAACTTATGTATGTCAAATGACGATAATTGGGACAAATACAGAGAAAACTCAGGGTTTCTTCGTTCCTCATCACTGAATGCATTTTTGAATATTGATGACAAGATACTTTCATCATCTATGTCCACTGCAGCTATACTAGCATCAGACATTTTTAGGTATTAGCACGTACGAACGCATAGAAATACAGAAAAACAATCTAAAACAAAACTTATGCTACCAGTAACAAAAGTTTCTACCCATATCAGGGTTCACAATTAATGCTTGCCCGAGGCAAGCTGAAATCGCCTCGGTTTAATACTTTGTACTCGGTTTATACCTGAAGGGCAAGTTAACAAAATACAAAGTATTAAAAACCATCATACAAGATTAAAGATCCGCTTTTGTTGCAATAAAATAAAATGTTAAGTAGAGAAAGCTATTGCTTAGTTTATTTTAGCACTCTGCAATTATCACAATGAACACTTTGTTTACTCGTACCCACATCACTAATCGCAATTAACAGTTCTTAATCGCACGCAAATTTTTCGATACTCAGACGCGCTTTGCAACTTTTTGGCTCAAAGTACTACGTTTTATTTTTCTGAGAAAAGTTTTCCCACGCTTGCTGCGTTAACCTCTGTTTCAAATATCACAAGTACAACTATACCCTGCGTTGCATGAAGGCAACGTCCACAATTTTGCAATCTTTTTGTTATGATTATTTTGAAGATCTTTTAATTACTTTTGCAAAAAAAATTCGGCTTTCTAGTTGGTGTAGTTTTCAAAATTTTCGCGAGCGAAAATGGATTACAATCGAAAAACCAATTTTTGCGTAATGCATTTGGAAAAAGTTATTTATTACGTCACCTTACAATAACAATTGCGCACAAAAACTTTATTCTGGAAAAACGTATTAAGCAAAATCAGTGTTTTTGCCAAAAAGACATTTTACAATTTTTTTCCAAAAGTAAACAGTCTTAAAACTTATTGTGCCAATTTTTTTCGGGCAAGTAGACATTTGATATCTCTTGCCCAACGGGAAAGTTGTTAAAAAAGGTAAGTTTGACCCTGCATATGTTTCATGTGGTAAGGAAAAACTAGCAAACATAGAGCAACTGTTTTACTTAAATATGTACTCAGATTTTTGAGGTTTATTGCTAACTTATATCTGACATATGGTTCAAAATTAATTCACAGAAGTAGGACATTATTTGTAACGTTTGAATTCAACAAAACCTAATTGACTGTCTGCTTTTCTTGCTGAACACACACAGACTATTTTATATTGGTTGTTATACTGCTCTAGGTCAGTGGTTCCCAACCTTTTTCTAACCGTGGCCCATTTTCGTGTTGAAAAATTTCCATGGCCTATCTTTCAAAGCGTTGCTGTAACGCAATTTTCCAATATTTTGCGATGTGTTGGCGATGTTAAGATTTGGCCTATGTTGTTGAATTAAAATAGTTTCTTTGATCATTAGCTCTTTCAAATTTGAAGCTGATGCTAAAACCTCAGGGTGTTCAAAATCAATGGTATGCTCCGGATTGTCTAGTAAATGTTTTGTAACATCCGTTTTGTAACTAAATTTAGCTTCAGGGTTGTGTTCTTCGTTCTTCCATTCTGGATTTTATGTTTCTTCTGGTTTGACCAATAAAGCAACAACCACACGAACATCAAGACGATAGACAACATTACTACGTAATAATAAATTTGCTTTTCCTTATGATTAAAAAATTGTCCATATAATTAAAAAAAGAGCTTATCGACTTTGTAATTCGTATATGTCTATCCATTTTGAAGTTCAATTGATTTCCTCTATGTTACGTAATAACGGATATCCACGACGTTTCATAGAATATCAAATCTGAAAATTTATGAACAAAAAGCATCTCACACAATCTTCTTGTAATAGTTTCCATTCTCAGTCCATCCCTCAATTACATAAACTTCCTCGAATTTTTTTCAAACTTCCTTATATCGGAGAACCTTCTATTCACATTGAAAAAGAACTTAGACATTTTTTTCGGAAAAAATTGCAAGACAAAGTTCAACTTACCGGAATACATGTGACAAATAAACTCGGACAATTTTTTAATCATAAGGAAAAGCAACCATTATTATTACGTAGTAATGTTGTCTATCGTCTTAAATGTTCGTGTGGTTGTTGCTATATTGGTCAAACCAGAAGAAACATAAAATCCAGAATGGAAGAACGAAGAACACAACCCTGAAGCTAAATTTAGTTACAAAACGGATGTTACAAAACATTTACTAGACAATCCGGAGCATACCATTGATTTTGAACACCCTGAGGTTTTAGCATCAGCTTCAAATTTGAAAGAGCTAATGATCAAAGAAACTATTTTAATTCAACAACATAGGCCAAATCTTAACGTCGATGACTCTTCTCTGCCTCTCTATGTTTTCAGTAATTGATTTTTACTGCTCAATGCTTTATTATAATTCCCTCTGTCTGGTTTTCTATTTTTGCAATATTTGCCAAATATTTTATTTTAAATATTTATTTTATACTGTAGTATACTGGTATTTTTTTTTTCATCACTTTCGTTTTGGTATCTCGGTGTTCTCATTTACTACATTACGTATATTTTCTTATATTTTCTGTTTATGACGTCACATGGGTATTGACATTTATCATAATTACCTATTTGCTGAAATAATTTTTAATATCGCATTTTGCATTTAACTGAACGATGAAAGGTGCTAAAAATTTTGGCTGTAACATTTCAAATTCTTTTACGTCAATTATTAGCTTAACTGGTCTTGGTTGTCAGTCCGTCGACATTGCTTTCAAGAAACGACAGATCAAGGTAGAATTTTTTCTTAATTTATTGGGACTTTTAGTAGGTGTTCAATATTCCAACCGTTTGGGACTTTTGGCAATTTTTAGTAATTTAGAGTTTGTTAAAAATTTACTTTTACAATTTCAGTCACTGGTTTGCTTGATAACGTAAATGTTGGATATGCCTGAATTACTATGGGGATTTATGTGGATAGAATAGTGTGTCTGAAAGTAAGGATGCACTGGCTAATTACTAGCATTACCACATATAGTCAGTTGCTAGGTATATAGTGATGATTTGAAGAAAATTGCTTACTGGTATCTTTCAATTTGTGGGTGACTGCTCGGGTTCTGTAATTTTCGTTTGACTTTATACTGTCTTCAGTAGAATTGGGCTGTGTGGGTTGGTTTCTGGATGCGCTTTGGCGGTTGAGCGGATGAGTGTCGCTTGGTTAGATTCATTGCCCTTATAAATTGAATACTTACTATCTTGGTTTGGGCACATTCTTGAAAGCAATGATGTCTTCACACTGTAGAACTACATTGCGTTAATTTCGGTATTTTTTGCCAGTTTTGTTCATTTTAACTTTGCAGCTTACCTATTGCTCTAATTTTTCTTGTGCATTATTTACAGATTGACAATGACTTAAGTAATTAGTCGAAACATCTCTTTTTAAATAAAATGTTTACGAAAGCTTTGGCTCTTTTATTCTTAGTGAAGCAGTGGAATCGTTTTCACCAATTAAACCCTGAAAATTTAGACACGATTTTATTTTGTGCTTAGTAAAATCATTTGCTTAACATTGAAATTGTGAAATACCGTATTTATTCGAGCATAAGTCGCATGCGTGTATAAGTCGCACCCTCATATTTGACATGAAAAACAGGACAAAATTTTTTTGAACATTATTCATTCATTGCAGTTACATTACAAAAAATTAAAAAGCATTGAAGTCATCACTGCTGTCACTGTCCTCAAATAGTCCCAGTTTACCTCTGGAACATCCCATGAGGGTGGTGCGTGATGCAATGTAATGTGACTCAAGTGGATAGGCGAAAAGTAACGCGATCGTATAAAAGGCGACAGCGTAGAAAGCAGTAGCATGAAAATATTCCAAAAAAATTTTGCATCGCATACAATGCACTTCATATATTCGTGCATAAGTCGCACCTGAATTTTTGGGCAATAGTTTGATAAAAAAAAAAATGCAACTAGTACTCGAATAAATACGGTAAGTAAAAGCTCCATCATAAACAGTAGAACTTATTTTCCTCAAAACAATTCAAAACAGCTATGATATAGGTCATAGGAGATTTTGTCAACTCATCATCTGAAACTCCACACTTTGCAAAACACCGATAATTAACAAACAAACGAATTGAAAAGAAAGTATTGTCTGTTTTTAATATACAGTAGTTCAAAAATATAGCACAAGGTTTGCGTGTAGCATCGCTGAAACATTATTGCCTTGATTATGTCGTCTTTTAGTCTAAGCCTCAAGTCATTTAGAATGAACCTTAATCAAGTCTTTAAATACTTCTTATCCAGAAAAACAAAAAGTACCAAACAGCTGACAGTACTACCGCTGGTGCCCCTGCTGAAGTGACAACTAAACTCCCCAAATCGTTGACTAAAATCTTTAACCAGCAATGAAACTCACATTTTAAAAATATTCTCTAGTAAATTCAGTACAGCACAGATGACCAATCAAGTAACTAAATCCCCAAAATAAAACTGTTCTTTCTGCACTATTCCAGTTTCCCACTGCGACTGAAATTTTATTTAAAATAGCATCTGCATTTAAAAATAGTGCAACTATGAACTCCACAGGAATAACATACTCTCACAGGGTTCTTCGATGTACAATAATTAATAATTAGCCATAATTCTCAAGTCTACATAATTATATTTCACCGATGCTGTATTATTATCATCGGCTAGTTCTTCGTTTAGCATGCCTCCTGCTCATGCTAACGTCTACCTGATCAAATAATGGCACAATAATGCTCACGCTAACGTCTACCTGATCAAATAATGGCACTACAGTAATATTCTTATTTCGTCTTGCAAAACACAATTATTGATAGTTGGTTACATCACAAAACTTCTGTTGAAATTCTGCAGTATACGTTAAGATCGCAATTCAAAACGTATTTGTTACGTCATAAAATAATACAAAGTCTATGTCAAGAAAACTCCGATGTGGTCAAACTTGTACAAAAATTGGTACGGTAACACATGTAGTATATTCAATGCAATAATTTATGCAAAGTCAAAACCAACCTATTTGTCTTTAAAACTTAATGTACGGAAAGAGTACTGTACGATACGGAAAAATATAATACTGCATTTTCATATCGTACCGTAGTTTATCAAAAAAATACTGTACGTAATTCTGTGTTGTATCAATACTTTTTTCTAAAACTCAATCGTACCATACTGTAATTCCGTACCGTACTCAAGTCCCTGGTGTTATACCTGAAGTGCATTTCAATTGTTTCATGAAAATGCCTACCGATTTGTAATTTAGTTTAAGACTATAAATGCAAGATGGGAAAAATTCAAACTTAATAGGCCTGCTGGGCACCGACATTTGAAATGTGATTTGCTCCAAATTCGCAAACCTTTGAGCTTCAAGACATCTTAATGTTCCACCTACTGTCCAAATTTATTCAAATAAACTGTAGCAATGGATTCCCCACCATTGAAAATGGGAGGTAGACACCAATTTTGGTTGAATACAGCAAGAAACTAAAAAGTTATTATAAGTTATAGCTTTACAAGTTTCATCACTGGAGGCAGCATAGAGTCGGATAGCAGAACAAAACTCTTCATATTTCATCTTATACTTGACCAACTGATTTTGAAATTTCTTTTTTGAGTTTGTTTAAAAAACACACAGGCAAACATTCTGCACATAACTAAATGTCACATTTACCAAAGTATGCCATCTAGTGTCACAAAAAGATGAAATTTTGCTTAAAGTCACAAAAATCAACAGCCTTATGGCGAGGTTAAACCTGGTTAGATCCGAAAAATATTTTACACATTACTTTCTTACTTAACCTCATGTCTGACAAAAAGGTAAGCTTGATAATGAAAACAGTGGCAAATAATGCACTCTAATCATCAGTGTTAGCACTAACTTGTTAATTCATTAATAATGAAGTTAAGTTTTTCATGAACGAGTAAAAAAGTTAAAAAGCTTAATTGTGAGTTAACTTATCAACTATAACTTTCGTTAAACTATGGCACTTTAATGTTTACGTTAATGCGTTAAATTTCTAGGCTACACCATGCGTCCCAATGCCATAATAATAATAATTGTTTGCAAGCGAGTATAGTGCCATAATAATTTTATACTGTAAAGTGATTACCATTACACATAAAGTACACTGTGGTCTCACAATGGGTCATTCCATGCTTAATTCAAAATGGCTTGTCACCATATGTAACTAAACATCGATATTTGTTTTGAAACTTAAAGACTATCACGCATAACAAAAAAAATTTTTTTTTTAATAACTCAAGTGGTTTTCAAGTTATCGCAGTTTGAATTTTCGGCCACTGGAGGAAGATTTCGCTCCCGAGTTTTGAAAATAGTGTTGTAATTCCATTTCTAGAGCAATCTGATGCCTGAAAATTGCTACGTGGAGGTTTTTGGGGTCAAGAAATTCGTTCTTGATGTCAAAATTGCAAAAACAGGATTGCTTCATGGTGAAAACTTGAATTTAAACTTGAAGAGAGCCCAACTTTTGGGGCAAATTTCAGGGTGTAGGTGCGTCGCTGCAACAATTTTTTTTTTTTCATCTGTATCTACATTGCTGATAGTTTTTGAAAATATAAACAGTTTTTAATTTACTTTTTATTGGCAACTGAAATGCAGAAGGTTTTTGTTTGGAGAGTTAATTCTGATAAATCTGCAATTTTAGTATGATTGTATGACTTTGAAAATTGTTGGAATTTTCTACAAAAAGTTTAGAAAACTAATTGACTTGTTGTGTAAGGTAACTGCAGTCTATTTATTATACCGAATATTCCAACATATAAGATGACCGTCAGATAAGACGAGGTACAAAATTTGAATGAAATTTTGTACATTTATCATATATCGGTTGTATAAGACGACTGCTAAATTCTTGCATGTTTTTCTAACAAGAGTTACATTCGTTATGCACCAACGCACACTTTTTTCCTAGTATCAACGCTAATCTCTCGCTTTTTTCCCGATTTAGGCATCAATGCACGTTTTGCCTTATTACCGCCAAATTAGCCAAGGCAGAAAATTTGATCGGCGCAGCGCCAGATTAATCCGACACCCGGCATTACAAAATTTTGTGCCTATTTGAAGCAGAACACGTTAATTTTATCTATTTTAATCGCGCATGCAAATACAGTACCGATAGCGCAATGTGCAAAATACAGTGGTGCAAAGTGTAAAGTGCAGTGAATTGATGCGCATGACATTTTGACTTCCGGTATTGTCTGGTTCAAGGTAAAGGCCAGAAAATTAGGTTAAAAAACTACGTGAAAATTAAGATATGATTTTTATATCGGTTGTATAAGACGACCCCAATTTTTAAGGGTGGGTTTTCGCACTTCAAAGGTTGTTTTATACGCAGGAATATACGATACCTGTATTTTTAAGGAGTAGCCTTGTGAAAAGTTTTTTACCAGTTCTCATTGAAAGTAGCCTTCTTAATAGTTTTAAACTGCTCTCTAAAGTCTGTATTGTCCTTTAGAAAACATCTTTAGCAACATTATGAAAAATTCTATTTCAGGGGTGCCCAAAGTTTTCAAGGAGAGCGCCACATTACATTTTTTTCTGACCTTTCACAAGTTGCACCATCCTTATAAAATGTTTGGATAAATTTTATCCAAATACTGCTCATTAAAGTTTTGTATCATTGTCCTTATTCCAAATTAAATAACTTTTTAACCAGAGTTGACCTATAATAAAGTTAAAATTCGTTTTATGTTCACCAAAAATTAAAGTTTGTTTAATTACATGGAAGAACTTTCTTACACAACTAACACAGTCCTGTTTATTACATAGCACATCATATCCAGATTTTGTTAAGGGAGGGGCTTCAACCAAAGCTAACATTTTTCTATGTCAAAGTTTCAACAGTATCTAGCACCCAACAAGTTGAATTAACTGCTGTGCGTTTTAAATGCATCATGAATAACAACGGGCTTCTTTCCCAGATGCTAGATAGTTTGTATGATTTTATGGAAAAAACGATTTTTTAATAGTTCAGTTTTAACGCCATTTGCAAGAAATTTTTGTTTTGGAGCCATTTCAAAGAATTGAATTACCACACCAATTATTCCTCCACTTATTGGTCAGGTCCAAAAATGTTCCAAAAGTTGGCATATTTGGAAAAACCTTCAAGTAACTTGGCTGAAGAGGAAAACTTCAGCCCACGCAAAGCCTGTTCTTCAATAGTTGCACTACTAAACACATTTTGCACGAACCACAAGGTACACAGCTGTGAACTATATTTTAGAAATGCAAACTGTGTGGTTGAAGTAAAAGTTACTTAATCAAATGAAAATAATTGCAGTACGATACTCCGTAGCTAAGGTAGTGACCAATAAGACAAATTTTGCTACTTTTTAAAGTAATCGTAGCGCCATTATTAAGCAAAAAATTCACCAAAATTTATTGCAATTAGTGATTAAAATTAATGTAAAAAACTAGCATCAACAAATTTGACAAAAACAATTTTATTGGTAAAAAAAATTGCAAGCATTGAATGATTGAAAGAAACTTTAAAAATAAATCTTGAGACCAATTGCCTGCAGCAAAAGGTTGTATGGGGCTGCATATATGGCCTGTGAGCCACATTTTAGGCAGCCCTGTTCTTAATAGAACAGTTGTTGATAACATGAATTCATGTAGCCTAGGAAATATTTTGAAAGATAATTTATGCCACAAAACGACTTACAGCAGAAAAATTGAACTCAATAAACTCATACACAATAATACAGTACAAACAGCTACTACTGTTGAAGCATTGACGCATAGCTTCATTTGTTTTACATAAACCATAAGAAATGTTTTAATCTGAGGTTAGTATCAGGTCTTCAAAACGTGTTTGATAACAAAGAGTTACAGCAAAGTAGATTACCACATCACAAAAACATTAAAAATTAAAACCTATTAAACCCAACAGTTGGTTTCACCTGTAAATGGGATCATCAGGGGTAAATCTAAGTTTAAAATTGTTTAAAAAATTGCAATTTTAAAGATTTTAGTGCTGTGGTAATCTGCTGCGAAATGTTTCAATGATATTGCTTGCTAAATGATTAACGTAAGCTTTGTTGGTCGCACACTCACACACACTATGTGTCACACACACTAAGTTTTGGTATTTTACCAACAAAGCTTACGTTAATGAAGCTGAAAGAATTTTAATGAAAGAACGTTAATGAAGCTTACGTTAATGAAGCTGAAAGAATTTCACTTTGTGATGTACTTTAAACATGGTTGCTAAACATAAAAATTTGTCTTCTTCAAGATTAATCACAAACACCTTAACTAATCTTGCACCTATGAGACAGTGTGTACCAGTAACCAGAACTGGTAGCTACTGTATACGGTGCAAGTTATATAAATGCAACAGTGTTGTTACTCATCTTCTTTCAACTTTAAATGTTACTATGCTGAGAGATGGTGGAAATTAATCTAAAGTGATATTGTAACAGTTCAAGAAGTTCCGTTGACAATTAAAAATAGTTAAATTTTAAAAACCACACTACAGGCTGTTTCTATCTTTAACATTTTTTTTTTTTAGAACTTTTTGTATCGTTAACAGGCTCTGGCCCATGCTCATTGAGCACTTCGGAAACTAAAAAGACAGTCTATACGTTAAAGTGATAATGTATATATGTATGTACATCATAGTTGAGTCACACAACAATCCTTTTTTCAGATGTTTCTGCCAATTTTTGAAGTCATACAATCATTAATATTGCACATTTATTAGAATTAACTATCCAAACAAAAACCTTTTTCATTTCAGATGCCAATAAAAAGTAAATTAAAAACTGTTATATTTTCAAAAACTATCAGCAATGTAGATACAGATGAAAAAAAATTTGTTGCAGCGACGCGCTTACACCCGAAATTTGCCCCAGAAGTTGGGCTATCGTCAAAATTTAAATTCAAGTTTTCACCATGAAGCAATCCTGTTTTTGCAATTTTGACATCAAGAACGAATTCCTTGACCCCAAAAACCCACATGTAGCATTTTTTAGGCATTTGCTTGCTCTAGAAATGGAATTATAAGACTATTTTCAAAATTTGGGAGCAAAATCTTCCTATAGTGGCCAAAAATTCAAACTGCAATAACTTGAAAACCACTTAAGGTATTCGAAAAAAAAAGTGTTTATATATTATCATTTTTTAAGAACTTTAGCTTAAAGCACAAATTTGTATCCTATCAAAAACATGGATACAAAAATTTTTAAATTTTTGAATTAAGCATGGAATGACCCAATAATGAGTTACAACTCTCCAAAATATTTCATCAGCATGAGAAGATATAGATTTGACTAGCTAGTTTTACAAAGACGAAAATGTGCAAAGTGTAAGAAGAACTGTAAGCCAAAAATTCAGCTTCATTGTATATTTCAGTTGCAGTACAGTCCTGATTATACTATGGTCACATGAAATTCTAATGCTTGAACTTCTATACGAGTTTTAGATAAGAGCTGTCCTTTGATAAGCTTTGAAATTGCACTTAAAATAATTATGGGGCAGATATTAAATATGATAAAAAACTTGCTCTTATTTTAAATTTTATGTTTCTGTTTGGCACTGAGCAGTATGCACCTGAGAATCATTGCAAAAATAGAAAATTTGGGTTTAAGTCTTGGTCATCATGTAACGCAGGTTCACTCAACGGTCACTGTTAAAAATAACAATTTGTTTCAACCATGGTCAGTTTGCTGGTGATGCCAAAAATCTACAAGATCAATGTGCAGTAGTAACTTACCTGGTAAAAAGCTTGTCGATATGACTAACTTAGCTGAAGAATTTAGGAAAAAATTTCGGAGTAATACTTTTTGTAGTTGTTGTAGCGCATATTGATCCTCCAGTCACTCGACGGCGTCAGACGCTAACTTATTGGACAATGCGCACACTTTTCATTACATCGACTACTTCATGAGTGGAGGGACCCGCACCTGCTTAGGAGTTTCCGATGATCCAATGTTTCTGTGGATTTCTTCGAATTCTTGTCCACTGAATTTGCGGAGCTAAGTCAACTGACCACGATGCAACAATTTCGTTACATGATTTCGTCGCAGTCATTTCATCACAAAGTGAGGGTTTAGGCAAGATAGCTCTGGGGATAGTAAAAATATATTTAGGATCGCAGTTCTCAGCCAATCGGCGTTGTTCGCGGTCAGTTGTCGTGGACCCAAATTTGCTGCTTGTTCAAAGCCACCAAGCAGAGATAATCATCATAAAGCATCTTATCCAAGGACACAACAGCATGACCAGGGTGCGGGTTGAACCCAGACCATTTGATCAGGGTCATCGTAAAAACGACGCCTTTACCCATTCAGCCACGCTGCAGACTATACAATACTGCCAACTGCTTAGAAATTTATGCCATTTCTTGGAAACAAAATAGGCTAAACATTTTGATGCATCATTTGCATAATACACAAACTTTGAAAATCAAAAATGTATTGTTCTACGAGTTTTTTGTATTATGTTTTAAATCAAATTCAGTTAAGGGGGTTCAGGACTAGAGCCCTTGGGACATTGTTTCACTAAATGAATAATGATTTAATGACAATATGACATTAAATGGATTTGAGCCGTTGCGACGCGTTTCGTCCTTGCTGAAGGGACTCTTCAGGCGACAAGGTCAATTTGTTTTATTAGCCAAAAAAAAACTTTTTTTAATTGGAATCGGCCCCCCTTACCTTTCTAGGCTATATCTATCTTCCTGTGTAATATGGCTACTCCAAAACTTTGCGCCTACAACTTACCAACCTCTATTACCCAGTAGGTTACTAACTCGCTATTCGAAACCTTCAAAATTTACCACTAATAAAATCTATCTACTACCAGTACCTGCTACCGAAATCGACAAGCTAAGCGTACTTAATGCTAACAGTGCAATTTTGGTCTGCATAGAGTTACCGTATAACCCCGCATATAAAACGAGTTTAGAACTCAAAAAAAAAGTTGCCAAACTAAAAAGTCAGCTTATATGCGCATAACTCAGATCGTACTCAAGCGAAATGACCTTATGCTAACTAAATTGCAGCAACTACAACTCAAACCATGCTAAATGCAATGATACCCACCCAATTCGCCTTTTTTCTGTTCTTTTCTCCTTTTTTCTCGCGATAAGAGTGTCCACGCACACACGCAAAGCAGCGTATGCGCTTGGACGCTATTGCGCTATTGGTTTTTTCAATCACATGATAACACCAAGCTGTGATTGGTTGGTCATACACATAAAAATAATGGTTATCATTTTCATTTATTATTTTTTGCAACCTTTTGCTGTGGTAGGGTGCGTATGATGTGTTACGATTTGTAGGGTCGGCTTATATGCGGATTTTATAAAAGCACCGTTTTTGGGCTGTTTTTCTTGAGTCGGCTTATATGCAAGATAGGCTTATATGTGGGGATATACAGTAAGTTTGGAATCAATCATGGAAATTAATACCAAATAATAGCCCATTATTGTCAAAAAATACAAAATATCGCAAACCATTACGTACCGAGCGTTACGCAAAGGAAAAATTTCAAAAAAATTTGAAATTTCGAAAAAAAAAAATTGAATTTGCTCACTTTTTTTAGTTTGAGCACTCTATGAGATAGTGCTCTGTGGACAGAAAATTTCAATTAGAATAACGTTGGGGTCTCTTGTTAAAATTTTCCATTGCGTAACGCTCGGTACATAATGTTTTGTGATATTTTGTATTTTTTGACAATAATAGGCTATTATTCGGTATTAATTTCTATGATTGATTCCAAACTTAACTCTATGCTGACCAAAATTGCACTGTTAGCATTAAGTAGGCTTAGCTTGTCGATTTCGGTAGCAGGTACCGGTAGTAGATAGATTTTATTAGTGGTAAATTTTGAAGGTTTCGAATTGCGAGTTAGCAACCTACTGGGTAATAGAGGTTGGTAAGTTGTAGGCATAAAGTTTTGGAGTAGCCATATTACACAGGAAGATAGATATAGCCTAGAAAGGTAAGGGGGGCCGATTCCAATTAAAAAAAGTTTTTTTTTGGCTAATAAAATAAATTGACCTTGTCGCCTGAAGAGTCCCTTCAGCAAGGACGAAATGCGTCGCAACGGCTCAAATCCATTTAATGTCATATTGTCATTAAATCATTATTCATTTAGTGAAACAATGTCCCAAGGGCTCTAGTCCTGAACCCCCTCAGCCCCTTAACTGAATTTGATTTACACTCACCGTGTTAGTGGTTTGAGCACTCTCGGTTTAGGAATCTCTTGACTATGACCCTTGTCGTAGCCTTTCTCAAAATTTGTATTATGTTTTATGTATTAGTCAAACATATTATGTATATATACGCACATCAAGAAATATCACAAGATTACTTAGGATACAGAAATTTTTTCCAGGATTCCAAAGCAAGCAGGAATATTAATTCCCAAAAGTGTGTTTTGGTATTTAAACAACTTTGTGAACAGCAAGTTGAGTTAAGTTTACCACCACCAAAGGTCAACAATGAAAAATACAAGAAAATACAACAGAAGTTATAACGACAAACTCAGATACACACACACCACATCTAGCACTGGTGTCGATTTTGGGGGTTCGAGGGGCGATGCCCCCTTGGGTCAGACATTGAAGAGGGCAAAATATGTCTGGCCCCATTGGTTTTTTGACAAGTAATGCCCACTTGGTACTAAGCGTGTTGAAAAAATATTTTTAGGACATTTTAAAGATTGGAAAATTTACACATAAGTGATGATCTAAAAAGAATGTTGCAAAAAATTTTTGCTTAATATGGGTAAAATATAACCAGTGCTAAACTTACAACTGCAGTATAGATACTCATAAACTGTAGCAAAACAAAATTGTTTCAATTGAAATTAAGTTTAACTGAACTTCAGCAAAAAAATTTTCGCCTTCTCGGCATTCGCTTAATCAACAAAAAATCGAAGCCTTTGACATCTAGCATTTTGTGACAAATCTTTAAAAATTGCACCTCAAAGTTTTGTCATATACAGTACTTTATCTTTAAGCAGTAAAAGATGCTATTCAGCATTTCACATGAAATTTGTATCTCAGATCTACTTTTTGATTGATTCTGAACCAAATCTAGCCCAAACTCAAAACCTTACTCTAAAACTAACCCAGAGCTTCAAACCTAACCTAAAACACCAAACAGTATAATAACCTAAAGAGAGTGAATGCTTCCACAAAGTTTTGAACAATAATTACAGTACTGGTGATTGTGATGTGTTGACGTTTGAACAAAGATTTCTACGTTAACTGGTTAAAAAAAAAATTAAAACAAAAATGAGAAATATTCATCCATGCATTTGTCATTTAAGTTTTTAAGGGTTAAGATTTGGGTTTGGGGAAAGTTTTACGATTTTAAGAGTGTACACTAAAGTGCTTACAAAGCATTACTATTTTTTGAAAGTTATCATATTACTTTTTGCCGATTTCCAAGCTGTTCATTTTAGAAAAAAATAGAACACACAAAAGATTTTTGTCATCCAACAAGGTTTACAGGGTCTTCCGGACACTTTACAAATTACATGAATCATTGTGAAAATAAGCAAAAACTGCTTTTATTTCTTTGTTTTTAATTTGTTAGAAAGATAATGTTTCATGCTATTCACATTAAATTGATTATGTTCACTATGTACAATAATATTTAAAGTGTCTCTTTAGAAAAACTATCACATGCATTTAATTTTCACAGGAATTTCTAAAATATAACAAAATACCAGCAACACTAAATGTTCATAATGCGCCTGATTCCAGACTGCAGGGACCATGAATATGGTACTGATATTCAGTTTTTTAATTGCCAATCAGCAACCTAATCTATAATTTAACCATCTAATAATATACAGCTTTAACTATTACTTATTGCCTAATAGCATATACAAGTATTAAATGCTTAATTCTATAACCAGCATTACCGTACTCCGCTAACATTCCACACCAAAAAATCAACTCATATGACATACAAAGGAATAAAACTTAACTTTTTGGGCAATATTTACATTTTTTCTTCAAATTAGTGTTATATCAAAAGTAGGACAACACAAGTGCAGCTTATTCCTTTTTGAAAATTAAGCATCTTTTTTGAAGTGACTTGGCAAATGGAACATTTGCGGTAGGTTATTTTTTTTCCTTGCGAATGGAGACATTGCCTTTTTCATACATTTCATTTAAATACGACATTTTATCGCTTGGTTGGTGCAAGCTACGTAGTGCAATAGTTAGAGCGTCTATCTTCTAACCATCGTACCCGGGTTCGACTCCGGCCGGAGGTGAAATTGCATAATGTGGAAGAATAGCCTACGCAGTATAGAGGGATATAGGCAGAGTGTACGGGAATCATTCTTTTTTTTGCTTCAAAACCTTTCATTACAGTTAGGGTTAGGGCAGCGATGCCAGTCTTAGGGGATAGCAATTCCCTGCAGTAGCTATTCATAGCACATGCTCCATTCGTGAGGAAAAAAAGTACCGAGAGTGTTCCATTCGCCAAGTCACTTCCCATCTTTTTAGGCCTTTAGCTGCATTAGCTAAAGATGTTGTCTGTGAAAATGAAAAATGTTACAGCCATTAGATTATCGGGCACATATAAAATCAGTCACAGTTAATACTACACTACTAAAATCAATTACTATACTATAAAAAACCGATTTCACCCCAATGGGGCATTATCAATTAAATCTTATTCAAATAACATGTTATCGAAAAACATGGCCTCGATCAAGTCTTAAGCAATGTAGATATATAATATGACAATATCAACGTCATTCCCATAAGCATGTTTTGGGTTGATTTTTTAAAAACATGTTAGCTTGTCGAGTTTCCAAATTCAATTTTAGGTAGGCACCTAAAGTCCTAAAGTTGCTTCAACTTGAGGTTATACCCAGCATGCGTAAATACTAAACAGTTTGAATCTCATGTCTAGGACTATTTTCACCCTATGCATAATATTTTAAAATTATTTTGAGAAAATTTATGGGCTTCTGAGTTTTACCCGTTTTTCGCTTATTATCAGCACACCTCAGTTGGAAAGTTCGATTTTCGTGCGCCGGATTTTTGCGCCATTTAAATTTCTGCTCATATTTGCTCTACGCCTAAAATTAACAAGATTGCACGCCAAACTTTTCTCACCAAATTTAAGCCAGATTATTTAAATTTACCAATAGTTAAATTAATAATATTTTTAGCAACAAAAGTGCATAACCAGGAATTTGCTAAGTTGGGCTGGGTCGAGGGGAGTTTAAATCTAAGACTAAAGTTGATCTGCTTTATATAGTTTGGCATATTATGCTTTTAACACAACTATTATGCACTACGTATCTGCGCAAAGTGCGCATAATAAAAACAACAGTATAACCAGGTATAACCTAATTACCTCATAAAAAGACGATAAAAACGCACAAGAAAATAATGCGTCCAAGCAGGGCCATATCTATATTAATATTTCAATGAAGGATTTTGATAAAACTATCCGTTATCTGGTGCTGTTACGAAACCGTAACAAGTTGAAGCGGATAATGACGGTAACCCCGTGGGGAGCCCAACGGGTCTTCACTCCAATTTTCTAATTACCTGATCCAAAGAAAGATCACAACCACAATCCGTTGATAAAAGAAATGTATTTAAATAAGGTGTGAAAATAAAGCAGGCAACTTAAAAATGGAGCAAATTTTTACCAAGGTTGTCCCAACTGACGTCCAAACTTAAATCCAGAAAACGTTCGAAAAATAACTTAGTGCGCACTGTTCCAACAAAAATCAAGAATGAATGAAATGAGCCCAGGTCCATGTGAAACTTACAAAAGCTAGAAAAAAGGTTTGCACGTGATCTTAATTACAAATGCTACAACAAAAATGAAATATGCAAATAAGGACCAAAGGCTAACACGTGAAGAAGTCCGTCAGACACGTCATTAAATTACACACGAGGCACTTTGATTTTGTGATTCTGAAACATAAGCGGCCCCTTTGAACGAAAATAAAGGTGAAGTTCAAACATACATAAAGGATATATTTCATGTGAAAGCAATCACAAAAAAGTGACAAATAGATTCTATAAGGGTAAGTGCACATAACAAGCTTCCAATATTCGTTGATGGACTAAGAACCAGAGATAAGGTTTTAAATGAAACTTACAAAAATATTTTGGGGTTTTGAACCCCCCTAAATTTGGCCTTGCGTTAAAGCCAATGAGAAAGTGTAACAAATAGCTTTAGATCACATATTGCTATGTAACATAGTGTTCAAAATAGCAATGACAGAGACTAAAGTTTAAAAAAAAAAGATTTTGTGAAAAATGTTGGCCTTTATCTTCAAGTATTGCGTAGGGTTGCCAAACGTCCTTGAATCTCAAGAATCGTCCTTGAATTTGCCTTAAGATCTCGCTGTGTCCTTGACATGCGCGTCGCTTGCGGGGGGCAAGGGGGCATTGCCCCCCCGTTTTTCGTTTTGGCCCCCCCCCCCCGATTTATTTCTTCCTCCCCAAGGTATTTTTTGGGAGGAAAAGGTTGCTGTTTTTGGCTGGAAAACCGTTTGAATGTGTGAATTCGGTCAGAAAAAGCCTTCGGGATTTGGCGAAGACCTTTTTTTCTGGAGATCACCTGTTTTTGGCCGGAAAAAACGTTTAAATTTGTGATTTCGGCCAGAAAAAGCCTTCGGATTTAGGCGAAGACTTTTTTTTTTAAGATCACCTGATTTTTACTAAAACTTCGCCTTAATCCAATTCAGGAATAATGAAAGTTTGGGTCAAGTTCAACGCTGGTTTTCAGCTTTGCCCCCCTTATTTTAATTTTGCCCCCCCCCCCCCCCGATCTCGCAAAGCTGGCGACGCCCCTGATTATTCGAAAAAATTTACAGGAACACGAGTTTACAATGTTCCTGTAAATTTTTTCGAATTATTGCTCACTGAAGTTGCTGTTTGTTCGAAGCCACCATGCAAAGATAATCATCGTAAAACGCCTTATCTAAGGATGCAACAACGTGGCCAGGGTGCGGGAATTTAGATCTTGCAATCAGGCTGGTCGTAAAAACGACACCTTTACTCTTCCAGCCACGCTGCCGACGAAACATCAAAACATAAGCCGAAATATCAAATTTTTCTTCCACTGAGCTTCTAGGCTTATGCTTTGTAGTTAGTAGGTGTGCAAATGTGCAATGAAAAGTCAAGAAGGCAAACATTCTTCCCTCTTTGCCTTGCACCACTTACCCACATCCCACCATGTACATTTCGTGCTGGCAATCTCTGCTCTACCCGTTTCTACATGCGTGTGTAATTTTGTGTTTTATTGGACATGTGAATCAGGCACCCTGTGTAGGCTTATCATGCAATCTTACACAAGACACTTTGGGGACTGATCTTTGTCAATCTAGACGAGTAGACAATTCGGCGCTGATTGAAACATAGCTTTAACTGTCTTTCTCAGGGACACAACGTGATATGCAGTTCGAGCATCCAAGCAATATTTGGTAATTGTGCGATTTATGGATCGATTTTACGCTTAATGATTTGTGATTGTGATACTCCTTTTAAGCAAACTACGCAGACACCAAGCATTACACGTTTAGTTTTATTGTTTTTGCATGTACACAGTAGCGTAGCCAGGGGCTCCCATTGGCCTGTCAACCAAAATGCAGAATAAAGAAAAATACCACGTTTTTAGCCTTTTTGAGACTGTTTTTTGCGCTGGAATGGACTAAAAAAGTGATTTAAAACATCTTTTGAAACATGTATTTAAGGGGGGGATAATTGTCAAAAGTTAAAGAAGTCACAAATCAATCAAAACTTGGAAAAATACCCAAAACAATCAAATTTGATCGCTAGAGTAAAAACGCCAAATATAGGTTTTATCTACAAATATATTATAAACTGAGGAATAAGGAGAGGGGGGGGGCTATTCAGTGTTAGTTAGTCACCAATCACTTCTCTTAAATAGCTTTCCATTAGCCCCCCCCATTATTTTTCTTTATAAAATATAGACAAAATAGATTACTCCGTGTTAGTTTTAATGAATAATAGGATTTTATGGTTTACCAGCATGTAAACAAGAGAACTGCAATGTTATCATTACCCACTTTCCATATAGCCCATTAATGCAACCAGTTGAATCATTTAGCGCTGCCAATTTCTATGCCACGTTTTAGAAGCATTATTTTTTATTAAAAGAGCTCTAAAATTAAGTTATTTTTGCAAAAAAATGCAAAATGTTTGAGCGCTAGGGCTCCGCCTCCAGACACCCAATACAGCCCCCCATTGCGAATTTCTGGCTACGCGCCTGCATGCACAATAATTGTACATTATGTTCTTGATAAGAGTTTTCAAAAACTTCGGTCTGCTATGATTGATAATTAATAGTTGCAAGCTATGATTTCTTATCTGGAACAGTAGTACTAGTAGCTTTAATCAATAAAATTCTCAAACCTGTTTTCATAAAGCACGCTCGAATTATTCATTTCATAATTTTCTAAGAGTAAGAGAGTTCAGACATCAAAACGTCTTTGAAAACGTTTCTACCGATTTGGCAACCCTCTGGCAACCCCTTTTTCGCTTTTGGTCCTCAGAACAGCTTAAAAGCCGATCCCTAAAAATCTTGGATTTTGGAATATTTTGGTATCAAATCGCTAGCTGAGTGCTTGGTTCTAATCACATAGTAGGCAGAGGTGGAGTCGAGGACACAAGGCTCGAGGCCAAGGACACAAAAAAAAATCCGAGGCCAAGGCGAAGGACAGCCTTTCCGAGGACAGACACTCTCGAGGCCAAGGACAGGAATGCTCGAGGCCAAGGCCAAGGACCAAGGAAACAAGCGCAAGTGCTCTCCAAAAAAATAAGAGGTCTTCACAAAAATTTTTCAGGCGATCTCAAAAAAAAAAAAGGTCTTCACAAAAATTTTTCAGGCGATCTCCACAAAAAAACGTTTTCCAAAAAATTTTTCAAGCGCTCCCCAAAATTTTAACAATTCAAAAAATAGGGCTGTCCTCGAGCCGAGGACAGGCCAATTTTCGAGGACTTGAGGCCTCGAGGCCAAGGCCAAGGACTTCAAAATGTGTCCTCGAGGCCCAGGACGTCCTCGAGGACTCCACCTCTGACAGTAGGCCAAATGGATTATCGCAAAAAAAACACAGTCTTAATGCAAAAGATATTTCAATCGCAATATTTCAATTATTTCAATTCAATTACTTCAATTCGATATTCAAAAGATATTTCAATTCGATATTTCAACACAGTCTTAATGCAAGGTCCCCTTCATGCTTTATAGCAGACTTAAAACCTTGATGTTTTTACTTTTGTTTTGCCATCGAAAAGCAATGCAACTCTTATACAGTTGATTTGTAAAGCAAGTTAATACAATTTGTCTGAGTTCGTAGAAGTTTTCCAGCAAACTATAAAACCTGACAGCTTGACACATACTCGTACGCTTTACTACTTCGGCATTTCTGATATATTATTTTTCTTTTGTAGGTAAGCAGCCGATTAATTTGAACTGACCGTGCAGGTGCATACGCAATTTTGTTAGAGAGGCATCGTCCCGCGCTCGCATTAAATTCTGTTCCTGCCCCTGGTACTCAATGCACAAGGTTTTAAGTAAAAATAAGACTTTATGTACAAATAACATCAACGTTAAACAATGAACTTTTAAACAAACTTCAAGGGGCAACCAAGTCTAAATAGTTTCTCATTTTACACAAGAAATCGGTGGAGTTAAAGGCGGTGAATCATCCAGCCAATTCCGGTGGTTTACAATAGCTAAAATTGAACTATGATTTTTGACATTTTTTGTTTTAATTTTGGGACTGCGGTTGCACAGATATTTAACAAATACAAAAAGATGTCCCCCCGAAAAAAGTTTTTGGAAACTCTTGAGTTTTGTTCTTCCCGCCAAAACCACAGTAGGCCTAATGGTTTAGAGAACTGTGGTAGGCCTAATAGTTTAGAGATAGTTTATTTCCAAATAGTTTATTTCTAAATAGTTTAGATCTAATTAGGCCTAACTATCTCTAAACTATTAGGCCTAATAGTTTAGAGATAGTTCGGCCTAATAGTTTTATAAGGTTACAGTAGGCCTAATAGTTTAGAGAACTGTGGTTTTGGCGGGAAGATCAAAACAATGAGTTTCCAAAAAGTTTTTTCGGGGGACATCTTTTTGTATTTGTTGAATATCTTTGCAACCGCAGCCCCAAAATCAAAACATAAAATATCAAAAATTATAGTTCAATTTTAGCTATTGTAAACCACCGGAATTGGCTGGATGATTCACCGCCTTTAACTTTTCAAAATTTTTCCGCGTCGTTTCGACGCGTTTTCATTGCATCGTTTTGAAAACAATGACGTTTTCAGAAATCCATTTTCCCTTATTCGAAAGTAAAAGTTTTTTTTCCAATCTTCTAAGCATAGTAAAAATCTAGACTTCGGTGCCCCTTTAAAGACGCACAACCACCATTTAAAAGTAAACGTTGTAGTTTTTGACGTGGTGAATATTTACATAAACGCAACATTTTGGCCTATAGTCCAGAAGAGGAACTTGAATTAGGATCCGAAGATGTTGCTAAAAATGGCCCATAAAAATGAGGGTGCCGTGGATTCGGAAATTGGAATGTACTGGCGCTGCTAATATGCTGGCTCTGAACAATGGAGTGACTAATCATAGCAAAGCTTCACGCAAGCTCTGGCCAATAGTGGTCATTGACTCCGCCATAGCCTTTATGGCTTCTTGCGTAGATTTCGCATTTTCCTTCATTACATTAAGGGCTTCTTTTTTCTATTGCAACTCTTCTTTCATCATATTTATTTGCATCATCTCTTTTTGATGCAATGACATTTTCTTCTCCATTTTGGCTCTCTTGTTGGAGGACATCCTAAGCTGATAAAAGTGATCATCATCATCATTTTCTTTTTCTTCTTTGTCCTCTTCACTGACCTCGTAACATTCGTCTACAGGAAAACTCACCCTTTTACCTTCAATTGTGATAACGGAAGGTGAGCCTCCCCATATTTGCTGCAACTTTTCAAAATGATCGTAGACCAACTTTCCCGATCCTGACCTGGTACCTTTCTCAACAGCTACTTTATAGCCTGCCCTCAATTCTTTATTTTACTTTTCACGCAATTGTAGACTTCTTTTTTCAATTTTTCCAATAGTTGAATCTTGCGCCTATAGGCTAATTGGCTCTGCACGTCCATGGTTTCAATATCTTCACTTTGTACGGTCTGTGGCCCGAAATCAGCAGGGGGAAAATTGTTGGCCATCATTTCCCTGACTTTGCTGTAGCAACGTACTAAATCCGATTGAAAATCCAAGCCTTGAAATTCCATTTCAGTTTTGTACGAAAGCAAATTGCCAAGCAAAGCCAAAACTTTTGCATCATCCCACTTCCATCTTTTCTCGCACCTCTTTTTCCTATGCGTTCTAATAGCGTCGACATTGGTTGTTGTCATTTCAATAAGGTCCTCTGATATATTATCGCTATTCATCGCTAAGCGTTCAACTTCTAAAAAATATTAAAAGTTATTCTTGGCCTCTTGAGATACAAATCTCAAGGATAGAAAGAAATACCGGTCTGCTTTAAAAAGCATCTTTGTTTTTTGCTTCATAACCCAGACTAGTCCTACTGCTGCTTATCATGGGCCTATCTTTAAACCTTGCCATAGTCGAGAGTTTGGGTGTTAATAGATGTGATACATTGCAAGAGTTATTGGTCAAATTTATCTTCGTTAATAGTATCATCAAATAGCCATAGCTTGCAGCAAAAAGAGCTAACCTAGTCTCTTCTTGCTGCAAGTTAACGTGGTTTTCATTGCCTGCATGTCACAGTAGGCTTATTACGAAGGAATGTCGGCAAGGCCTGCTCTGCTATTCTGCACGTTATGTTAGCTGTAGATTTTACGGCTGGCTGTTACCTACGCCCTGTCATTCTTCAGATATTTTTTTCAACTTTACTCATTTTGGTAAACTGGCAGTGGTAGCCTATTGGCTATTGCTTGTCCTGTCAACAAGTACTGTTAACCTACGAGCCTATGGCCGCTTTTTAGCTATCGTTACCTGTACCAAATTACACTTCTACATTGAACTAGTTTGCCATACGCCTACCTATAGCTTTACAAGTACAGCAAAGGTAGGCTAGGAAGTCTCATTTTTGTCCCAAGTTACCTAGGTTCAACAGTATGTTACCATTCTTTAAACTGTATGTTTCTTTCTACAGTGATTTATTACATTTACCCCGACAATTACACTATAGAAACTGTTTATTTTGTTCAACTTGCAGTTTTTTGTAAAGCTGGCCTACTTCAGTTTCGGGTTGCTTTCAAGTCGTCTGCGTTCACACACCGAAATGGATATTCATTTCCAGAGGTGGACAAAGTAGTCGAAAAATCTACTTAAGTAGAAGTATTGTTACTTACTCAAAAATGCCTTTCAAGTAAAAGTAGAAGTATGGCCAAGCATTTCCACTTAAGTAAAAGTAGGAAAGTAGTCAAAATTAATTCTACTTAAGTAATGAAAGTAGAAAGTAATTTCGAATTTCACGTGTTTGTTAAGTAATTTCGAATTTCACGTGTTTGTTTACTCTTCGAAGGTTTGCTGTTGTGACGCTTACGATCAGTGTTCAAGCAAAGCCATACTTACGGTAGCATATCAAAAAATCAAGTTTTATTATTCTCTTGAAATTACACCGAAGCGTGTTACGAATACGATTTAGTAGGGACTCTGGGCTCATCTCCGCGCCTGGACAACACAGCTTGAGAAGAAATGTCGCAGCGATGGCGAGTTGGTTAAATCATCTTTAAAAAGGATTGGCTAGGTGTTTACTTCTACTTTACATAAAAGTCATTACTACACAAGTAGCGTTACTTCGAGAGGATTTTACTTGAAGTAAAAGTAGAAGTATCAGAAATGAAAAATACTTAAGTAAGTCGCTCGTTACCGAAAATACTACTTAAGTAGTCTACTTAAGTAGAACTACTTCGTTACTGACCACCTCTGTTCATTTCTGTCAAATTGACCGAAATGAAAATTGCGCGAAATTCAATTTCATTGCGGTGCGCTCATGTGAACACTTCCATTGTTTGTAGGCTTAACCGACACGAGTTTTTTTGCTTGCGGGCGAAATGAAGTCTCATGTAAACGTGGCCTTATAGAACGATGTCATAATATGAAAGTCCCCTAATTAATACCGCGTCACGGTGGTTCTCAACCTACGGGTCGCGACCCAAAGTAGGGTCGCCTAAAAATTCTTTTAGGTCGCTTGTTTTTATGTTTGTTTTTTTGTAAACATCTACAAAGAGTGACACTAGTAGAAAGAAATATTAAAATAAACGCAACGCCGTTTCATAATAGTAACCCTTGTTAAATTTTTGTTAACAAAAAACTTCCAAGTTTTGAGCTTAATTCTGGAGACCGCAAAGTTGTAAATCGCTACGAAGTAGGTAGTAAACGGTTTCGCTCCTAATCCCAATTTACCAAATATAGAAGTGAGGCAACAGACACCAAATATAGAAGCGATTTCGCTCCTACTCGTGTGCTAGGAGCGAAAAGGCGGTGAAGCGATTCTGCAAATATCCACTTTTGGTCTTCCATGTACAAAACGTATCCAACAGTTTCAAAGTTAGTTATAAAAAAAACTGATTCCATTCGCAACACCTTGGCTTTGTGAGGCTGGATTTAGTGCTATCTGTATATTCAAAACCAGGGTGTCGAACCGAACCTGAACCGTAAACCCAAATGAACCGTTTCATTTTGGTGAACCCGAACCAAACCCGAACCAGCAAAATTTTACTTCAGTGAACCTGAACCAAACCTGAACCCTCAAAATTGTGCTCAAGTGAACCCAAACCGAACCTGAACCCCTAACAAAAGTAAGAATATATTTTTCCATATTCGGATGCCGCTGGCGCTGGTACACGCACAATAAGAGCATTGGTGATCATCAACAGGATCAGCAATTTCTCCTTTTTTTTCTGGACGAAACGAGTAACGACAGTTACATTTTAGGTCAATGAACCCGAACCGAACCTGAACCAGTAATATTTTACTTGAGTGAACCTGAACCAAACCTGAACCTCTAAAATGGTGCTCAAGTGAACCCAAACCAAACCTGAACCGCTAAAATATTTTGAACAGGAGCTAAACCTGAACCCGAACTGTTATTTGAAACGGTTCGACACCCTGTTCAAAACTTAGGATCGAAATCGGTTTCATACAAATAATTCGCTTTTCCCAGCTAAATGCTTACAGGCAGACAACAAGATAAAAAGCTTACTAAATGATTTAAATTCTGGTTTGGTTGACTCAAAATACTGCTCACAGGCCGAAGCCAATATTATTAACAAAAAGTGTAAATTTTCTTTGCTTTGAGTGAATATAAGCAGCTTAAATGCAAATTTTGATAAATTAAATGAACTTTTAACAAATTATGATATCTTACCTGATATCATTGCTACAAGTGAAACCAAACTTAAATTGTTTCAGGTATACAATGCAAAGTTAAGTGGGTACCATTTTTACCACAAAGGCACAACTACAAGATGGGGAGGAGTAGGATTGTTTATAAAGGAGTCTTTATCAATTTCAATTTGCAAGGAGTTTGATTTAAACATTCCTAACTGTGAAGATATGTGGATTCAACTAGATTTAGGGAATAACAAAAAATGTATAGTGGGAGTAATTTACAGACACCCTAAACAGAAATTATGAGTTTTGCAAGAGTTTTGAATTGACCATTGAAAAATTGAATAGTAGAAAATTGATGTATTATATTGGAGGAGACTTCAACGCAGATTTGTTGAAAAGTAATCTGATATCAATATTAAAGATTTCATGAATTTAACATATAGCTTAGGCTGCATTCCCTTAATTACACACCCGACAAGAATAACCAGTACAAGCTCAACTCTTTTAGATCATGTTTATACAAACAATGTAGTGGGTGAACACAAAAGTTTTATTCTGGTGGAAGATGTAAGTGATCACCTGCCAGTAATGGTGTGTTCTAATTTATCCTGCCCAATAGTGAAAAATCAACTGTCACCCTAATTTGTGATACAAAAAATTTTGAAGCAGAAAATTTTCTAGACAAATTAACTGAAGGAATGGAGCTAATAGGTGATATCAAAGAGGAATGCATTGACAACTACACTGAAAAGTTTATTGACATTTTTCATAAGACATTTAACATGCATGCACCATTACGAAAACAAAGCAGAAAGGAAACAAAACTAAATAACAAACCATGGTTATCCAAAGGAATCCTTATATCAATCCAGCAAAAAAATTTATTGTACAAAAGGGCCCTTAAATTGAATGACAGTAATACATGGGCACAATACAAAGTCTATAGAAATAAACTGACTCATATCAAGGAATATGCAAAACGACTTTACATTAAAAATTTAGTGAATGATAATAAGCATGACACCTCGTCGCTTTGGAAAATTATAAATAAAATTATTCACTTGAAAAATGTGAAGAAAAATAACATTCCTAATAAAATGTATGCTTCCAAAAGTGAAAGTGCACAAGGTCCACAGGCCATCAGTAACTTGTTCAATAAATATTTCATAGAGATAGGAGTTAACCTTGCGTCTACAATCGAAACACCAGCTATAATTGATGGCAAATTTAATGCCACATCTTTGATTCAGAGTAGTTGCAATTCGTTTTTTCTAGAACCAATAGTTGAAGAAGAAGTAGTAAATTACATCAGAGCTATGAATCCATCAAAAAGTACAGGAAGACATGGAATTCCTGCAAAGTATTTAAAAATGTCAGGCTCTGTTATAGCTCCAGTTCTAACTAACATTTTTAATGCATGCATATCAACAGGATATTTTCCAAAAGTGTTAAAAACCGTTGAAGTTGTTCCAATTTTCAAAAAAGGCGAAAGAGAGTTATGCAGTAATTATCGCCCTATTTCTATTTTAAATCCTTTTGCCAAACTTTTTGAAAAGTGTCTGCTTGATCAACTAAACAATTATTTTGTGAGCAATAATTTGATTAGTCCAAACCAGTATGGTTTTAAGAAAAATTGCTCAACAAATGAAGCCGTTTTAGATATTTGCAATAAGCTACTTGACAATCTGGATAAAAAGCTCATTACATGTTCTATTTTCTTAGATTTAAGAAAAGCATATGATACCATCAATCACACAATACTGGTCAAGAAACTAGAAAAGTATGGAATTAGAGGATTACCATTACAGTTACTAGCCCGACAAAGTCCAACCTCAAACCTCCACGTGGTGTCGGGTGGAAACAGTGGAAACACTGGCTAACTGAGGCAATGGCAACCGGCTGATGAAGATGGGCGAGGCTAAGAAGCGCAGGAATTAGCAACCAGGCAATAGCGCAAGCGAAGGCCTGACACTGTGACGTCCTGCCTTCTAATTTTTCCGACCCCTGATTCAAAGGCCAACAGGAGGTTGGGGGCTAATATGGAAACTGGTAGTGATAGGCCAATATTGTGACGGAATGTCAATGCGAGTATAGGGTACAGCGGATAAAACGCGTTGCCGTGTCGCGGCCACAGGATAGAAAGGATGCTGGTCCTAGTCTAGCCAACATAGGACTTCGTGTCCATCAGCTTGTGAAAATCCCCGTGCACCTGTAGTTCCAGATGGCACCTGGGTAGGGGTCTGCAGCTGTATTGGGGGGGCTCCGCCGAGGCCAGTGCTCCAGAGATAAATCTGTCGTTTGCAGTGTTGGTGTGTCGTTATCGGTAGAAATGGCAGTCCGTAGCCTTCTGTCTGTCTGAATAATCTGGTCTTTGGGACTTTTCCCAGTTCAAAGAAAACCAACATCATGAAAATGTCGATACATAGAACGAAGAAAGTAACACGGATTACATCCCTAAATTCAGAAGAAGTGGCACTGTCACAACCAAGAATCAATGAGTTCTTGAGTGACAATGCCAACAAAGATAAAACTCGGTCATCTGCGCCTTCTAGCCCAGATGCCGAAAAAACATCAAACATGAGCCCTCAAGTTGAGAAGGTTCCTTTGCTAAAGGAATCGGACTCAACAGCAACAGAGGGTACAGCTAAAGGGGTTTGGTCGGTTGTGAAACCGAACACCTCCTCAACTCCCCCTGTGGAGCCTCAGAATCCAAGTAACTCCTCGGATGTTGCTTGCAGGTCTGAGGTGAAACGGGGAAAAAATTACGAAAAAAAACGAAAAAGAAGAGAAAAGAAGCGAATGATGGTGGGTCTGGCTGGCATGACACTTGCTGACCATGACCTCGATTCGTCTGCTCACTCCTCCGGTCAAACTAAACGAGGCAGGGAATCTTCGGACTCTTTGTCCTCTTCAACAAACCTCCCGCAGAAGCGTGGGCGGCATGATGTCGCTCACGGTAAGCAAGGAGGCAAAGCTAAAGAAATGACTGCTGGCACGAGCACTCCAACTAGCTATGCTGGGGCAGTGAAGGCCAGCAATCAAAAACTAACAATTACACGAAAAGAGTCTGAAGGAGACGGTGATATGAACAACATGGATCTTCGTGAAGTTCAAAGCGCCATCACCAAAATGATTCTTCGTGCCGATCCGGGTTTTCTTGTCCGTATCGAACGCACTTTTATCTTTGAAGGTAAAGTGCTGATGATATGCAAGGATGAGAAGACCTTGGAGTGGGCAAAACATGTTGTAGAGGCCATTGTACCGTCCTTGGTAGCTCACCAAGGTTACGATGCAAAAGGCCCAAAAGACTTGCCTCCAGCGAAAACCTTCGGAATCTGGCTGCCAGAGGATGAAGGCTTAAGCATTTCAGATACCCTTACGCTGGTTTCCCGATGTAATGCGAAAATCTGTCGTAGGGATCTGGAAGCAAAGCATGAAGCGAAGGGAAACGGAGGGGTGCTACATGTAGTATCCGTCCGGGAACCTTCGCTAACCACGCTGAAGGAACTGCACTTCAACCCATATGCTGGTTATCGTCGGGTGCAGTTCCAGAAGAAGAAAAGTGCCAAGCAGTTTCAGAACCCGGAGACGTCATCACAATCGCCAAAGGACGATGAAACTCGCGAGGCAGTTATGGATACAGCTGAGCCTGGCACTTCGGCAGATACAGAGAAGCCGGCGACCTTTAGTGCATAGAGGTCAGAGCTTTTCTCTGCAGTAAGGAAGTAGCCATATCAACTGTTCTAATAATAAAGCGCTCTGCTTGAGTACATCTATCAAATAGATAAGAATGGCTCAGGATTACAGCGGACAACTCGATAAATCAAATAAAGCCATTACGGCACATAAGTTATGCTCTCATAATTTAGAGTGTTGGCAAATTAACCTACACAGATGTAGAGCAGCAAGCTACAACATGTGTGAAGTAATGAAAAATGTACGTTCCGGGTTAGTGTTAGCTCAAGAACCATGGACGTATGCCACCAAAATCAGGAGTAAGCTACGGGGATGGAACCTCTTTCAAGGTATTGAAAAGGGTAATCGCCCTCGGGCATGCATTTACGCTACTCCTGATCTCAGCTGTTCTCTAATTCCAATGTTCTCGGACGAGGATATTGTGGCAGTTAGAGTTAACAATGTGTGCCGAAAGGGAGATAGTTTTGTTTTCGTATCGGCATACATGGCAGCCGAACAACCAGCTCCACCCACTTTGTTGAGGGATCTGTTAATATTCACTGAAAATGAACAAATTCCTACTATAGTAGGAACCGACGCAAATGCACACCACACTATTTGGGGATCCTCAGATATAAACCCTCGAGGAGAGGATCTGCTGGCTTTTTGTGTTAGTGCAGACCTGAATTTCTGTAATGTAGGTAATAGACCAACTTACAGAAACAAAATACGTGAAGAGGTTCTGGACTTAACCTTGGTGAACCGGTGCGCGTGGGACCATGTAGTTGGTTGGCATGTTAGCAACGTGCCATCATTCTCGGATCACATGTATATTAGGTTCCAGGTCAAAAGCAGAATCCAAAAACAAGCCAAAATGTTCCGAAATGTCCGTCGTACGTGCTGGAATAAGTATGTAAACGAACTAGAACAAAAATTAAATGAACGAATAGTACCACCAGTACCAGTGCCTTCATCAATAGAAGACATTGACGTGCTGGTAAACAAGGTTCATTCAGTGATAACTAAATCATATGAAGCTGCTTGCCCGATGCGTAAGTCACTTCGTAAGAAAGATAACATCTGGTGGAACTCTGAGCTAGCAAGTCTTCGAAAAGAAGCTCGCCGAGCTTGGAAAAAAGCCATTAAAACAAAACAGGAAAATGATTGGGTGGCTCAAAAGCTTGCCCTATCTAATTTTAAAAAAGCAGTCAGAAGAGCGAAACGCGATTCATGGCGCAGCTTTGTGGAGAGTACGAGTAGTCTAACAGCAACAGCTCGGCTGGTTAAGATTATTCGAAACAATGAAACGGTGCGTGTTAGCAACGTAATTAAACACGACGGAGAATTCACAAAGTCTCCTCTAGAAACAATGAACTATCTGCTAGATATCTTGTCATCGGGTAGCCAGCAGACAGAAAATCATACAACCAGGTCTGATTTAGTGGATAACCCATTCGTGAGACCTGAAGACACTGAAATGATTGCAAGCATATGCTCACTCGAGCGTATGGAAGCAGCTATTAACGAATTCCAACCATTCAAAGCCCCAGGGCCAGACGGGCTCTATCCTGTTCTGTTACAGAAAGGTTGGAACCAACTAAAAGAATATTACCACGTCATTTTTCAAGCATGCCTGAGACACAGTTATGTGCCAATGGCATGGAAAGAAGGCACAGGTATATTTCTCCCCAAACCCGGAAAGGAAAGCTATTTCGAAGCTAAATCTTTCCGTATGATCACCTTAACTTCTTTCCAACTGAAATGGCTGGAAAGACTAATTCTATATCATATTAATGATGACAAAAACGTGCAGGCAAAGCTTTCTGCATCGCAGTATGGATTTCGTGCAGGTGTTTCTACGGAAACTGCTTTGCATGAACTTGTGCGCCGTGTAGAGCAATGCCTTGTTAGAAAAAAGCCGGCTTTGGGTATTTTCCTGGATATTGTCGGCGCCTTCGACAATGTAACCTTCCGTGGCTTTGCCACGGCTCTGCGAGGGCTGGGCATGTCCGAGATTCTCACCTCATGGATAGAGAATTTGCTAAGACATCGCACAGTCCAAGTAGAACTATATGGAGACAAAGTTAAAAGGGAAGTCATGAAGGGGAACCCACAAGGTGGTATCCTTTCGCCTTTTCTGTGGAACTGTGTTTTAAACAACCTATTGCTAGAGTTACGTAGCAGGGGCTTTTATGTTCAAGCCTATGCCGATGATCTAGCAATATTGGTCACTGGTGCTGATATGCTTTGGATCAGAGGTATGGCCCAGAAAGCAATAAATATTGCTGCAAACTGGGCTTCGGAACAAGAGCTACAGTTCAGCAGCAAGAAAACCGAAATTGTACTGTTCACTCACAAACGGAATCCAGATTTGGGTTCCTTGACAATGAACGGTTCAAAGCTCGAACTTTCCAAGGAAGCAAAGCTATTAGGTGTTACTCTGGATAGCAAGCTAACTTGGAAACCACATATAACCCGAATTACCCGCAGAGCAACTACGGCTTTAATGCAATGTAGACAAATTGTGGGTAAAACCTGGGGAATAAAACCATCTATTATGAAATGGATATATACAGCTGTGATACGTCCAATCATGTCGTACGCTTGTGTGTCCTGGGCTGGCGGTCTCAACAAAAAGTACCTAGTGAGGAAACTCACAAAGGTACAGAGACTTGCTTGCTTAATGATTTCATCAGCTTTTCCTGGCACCCCTACTGGTGCTCTGGAAATACTGCTCAACATTACTCCCATCGAGGAATTCTTGTTGGCCGAAGCAGTGCGAGGGTCATACAGAATCTCTGTGAGTGGACACTGGCATGCCAAGCCCGTTGGCTCCTTTGGGAAAACGAAAAGTCATGTTGATATTTGCAATGAGGCTAGAAGATTTTTACCTCTGCTGCAAATGCCAGCTGACCGAATAAAGAAAACAAAGGTATTCGAGGGAAACTTCGAATGTCAAATCATGGATAAACAGAATGCTATCAGATCTGAAAGCATTCTAAATCACAACACTATCAGGGTTTACACTGAGGGCTCGAAACTAGATGGGAGAGTGGGGGCGGGTTTTTACGCAGAATACCCAAACAACTCCCCCAAACAAGCATTTTTCCACCTTGGAATACACAGCACCGTGTTCCAGGCAGAAGTCTTAGCTATTTCAGAAGTGGCAAAGAACCTGCATTTGGAAAAAATGCACAATCAAAATATTGTTGTGCTGGTTGATAGTCAGGCGGCTATCAAAGCACTCATAAAGAGCACTGTAACATCAATTACAGTGCTCAACTGCATCAGAAGCCTAAATCAGTTAGGCAAACAAAACCACGTCAGTATTACCTGGATTCCTGGACATGCAGGAGTACATGGTAACGAAGTGGCAGACTATGTAGCCAAATCAGGATCTAAATCAATAATGTATGGTCCTGAACCTTTTATTACAGTTCCGTATGCCAGTTGTGTTAGCACGGTTACGGACTGGTCCACAGTTAGATGGAAATCTATGTGGAATAAACGGAAAGACTGCTTGAAGATGAAGGAGACTGTAGATTGGACGTCTTCACGACTAACAATACGTCTCCTTAACCTTAAGAGGCCTCAATTGAATAGAGTAGTGCAAGTTTTGACTGGGCATTGCAATCTACAGCGGCACAAGAAAACTACAGGTCGTGCTGAGTCTTCCCTGTGTCCAAAATGTAGCCTAGAGGATGAAACACCAAATCATCATGTAGGCAATTGTAAAGTTTACCAAGATATTCGTGTTAGATATTTTGGAACTACCAAAACCACTGTTCACAATGTGGTAACGAAATGTAACATTAACAAACTGGCCACGTACTTAAAGGAAGCTGGAAGGCTTTCTGAGTTCGACCAGTAACCAAACAAAATACAGCAACTTAGCAGCTGTAATTGCAATGGGCCCAAATGAGGCCTACGCAATGTGTAGGTGGACTTTACCTAATTGGTAGCAGATTCACTTGCACCGCTGCCCTTTAATAATAATAATAATTACAGTTACTAGCAAGTTACCTGACTGACCGTCAACAGTATACAATTGTAAATCAATCTAAATCCAAGTCAAGAGATGTTATTTGCGGTATTCCTCAGGGCTCAACTCTAGGTCCGTTGTTATTTAATATTTATATCAATGATCTTCCACTTGCCTCAAATTCCACTATTCATCTTTTTGCAGATGATACAAACCTTACTCTCTCCCATTCTAATGTTTCAACACTGCAACAAAATATTAATGATGAATTAGTCAATGTAAGCAATTGGCTCAAGGTGAATAAATTATCAATTAACTTTAATAAAACTGAGTTTATGGTAGTGACAACAAAACAAAATAAACCTGAACTCAAAGTATCAATAGATAATAATCCAATCAAGCAATCACATCACATAAAGTATCTAGGTGTTCTCATAGACGACAATCTAAACTGGAAACAACAAATCAAGGAACAATGTTCAAAGGTAGCAAGGGGATCTTGGGCCCTTAATCAATTAAAACACTATGTAGATGAGCAAACCTTAAGATCTGTTTACCACTGCCTCATATACTCTCATCTACAATACTGCACAAGTAGTTGGGGGACTGCTTCAAAATCAACATTAGCACCTCTCTTTATTCTGCAAAAAAGAAGCATCAGATTGTTAATTGGAAGTGGATATCGTGAGCATACTCATCCTTTGTTCTATCGAGCTAAATGCTTAAAACTCAAGGATATTTACTCTCTGGAAACTGCAAAGCTAATGTACAAAATTTATAATAATGTATTATCTTTTGCAAATTCAGATAAGTTTAACCTAATAAAAAACTGCTATACACATAAGACAAGATTGAGCCACAAAAACAACTTGTTTCTTCCAAGAACTAGAACAAGATTAGGGCAAAAGTCTCTATCATTCGCAGGAATTAAAATTTGGAATGAAATTCCAAGCAGTATAAAAGAAGTTTCATTCTACAGATTTAAAAAAGCTGTTAAAGCTCATTTTTTATCAACCTATGAAACCGATAAAAGCTAGAATAACAGCTTTCTATCAGCAATGCAGTAGTAATTACAGGAAACATAGTTGCATATTTATGCTTGAGTTCGACAATAACCTATTCTCAGAGGTGGACAAAGTAGTCGAAAAATCTACTTAAGTAGAAGTATTGTTACTTACTCAAAAATGCCTTTCAAGTAAAAGTAGAAGTATGGCCAAGCATTTCCACTTAAGTAAAAGTAGGAAAGTAGTCAAAATTAATTCTACTTAAGTAATGAAAGTAGAAAGTAATTTCGAATTTCACGTGTTTGTTTATTCTTCGAAGGTTTGCTGTTGTGACGCTTACGATCAGTGTTCAAGCAAAGCCATACTTACGGTAGCATATCAAAAAATCAAAGTTTTATTATTCTCTTGAAATTACACGGAAGCGTGTCATGAATACGATTTAGTAGGGACTCTGGGCTCATCTCCGCGCCTGGACAACACAGCTTGAGAAGAAATGTCGCAGCGATGGCGAGTCGTTAGCAACACTGTTCGTTAACCGGCTAGGGAATTGTATTCCAGACGGGCCGCAGCAAACGCAACGCCGTTAACCGCTAATCTTTTTCGTATGAACCAGGAGTAATGCGCATGTCTAGTTTGTCTACTGTACCATGCTAATCAGGGTTCGGTATGCTTTTTTTTTTTAGTGAGACTGAGTCAACACCTGGTATTTGATGCAACGCAAAAACACACTACCCTAGATGACCTGTAAATGAATCGTCGTAACTATTCAATAAGCTTCGTGGTAGCCTACTGTACAGTAAAACAAACTCGATACGTACGTATTGTACACGTTGTGAGGTGGAATAATGTACACTACCTAACGGTCGAGTTCAACAATCCATTTAAACTTTTATAGGATTAAACCTGCTATGTACAATATGAAGTAAGCCAATCAGCAGGTCACCACAGATTTGTAACATCTAATTCGTACAAATCTTCAACCGGGTATGCGATATACCAATTGGTATGTGAAACGGTAATTATGGTACTCGGTATACAGAGGGTATACGAAACAAAACTGCGATCTCCAAAAAAAAAAAAAAAAAAGAAAATGGTCTCCACTTACATTCGGGCTAGATTCGGTCCAAGTTCGCCCAAATCTAAGCATGAAAAATCGGATCTACAAAAAAAGTCTACACCGCTTACACGGGCTAGAATTTTTTGTGGAGTATACAAAGTTTTCGAAAATCGCAAAAGGTATACCACGTAAAAAAAGGTTGAAGAGCACTGATCTAAACAATGCATTACTCTGCTCGGATGGCTAATTGTATAGCTCGCATGCCTCTAGCGCGGTAAATGACAGTCACGCAAATGACAGTAGGCTGCTAAGATAGTTTAAATACAGGCTAGTCTAAATCTTATAATTTATCAATGCTGGTACTACGGTAGTAGCCCAAACGCTTACTGGTATATACTGGCAGCTATAGGCCTAAGTGAAGGCTTTCAACTACCAGTATCTATCTGCAATACTTCTTTGGAAAACCTAACAAACAATAAAGTACACAATAATATTGCGCCCACCTAAAACAAAGAAATTCCAGAAAACCTTCTTGTGTATACAGGCAAAAATTGTCATTTTTTTTATTCTGTAGGTGTTACAAAGTTTATGTGTAGTACATTACAATGATTCCAACTTTGCAATTTTCCAGTGGAATAGTAAATTAACAGCAAAGTGTGTGATACGCCATAGTGGTTCTTAACCTTTTTTCAAAGCGACCCAAATTTATTGAAAAAATCAATTTGCAAAATTTTGCGACCCATGTACATTCTTACGCATAGTAAAATTAAAAGCTATGTAGAAAAAATTTTAATGATGACAGAACTGTGTTGAAAATAGAACAGACAACTTGTCACTGAACAACCGAAAGCCAGCTTCAACTTCAAACATCATCATCATCATCATATTTATTTATTTACCAAGTGACGTTATATCACAAGAAAAAACGGCAACTTTCTCTAGGTCTATCACCAAAGCATCGAAATATGCAATTCCTTTAAAACCAACACACGAACTTGCAGAGTCAAAGCAATATTTAGTCACTTGGTGAGGAGACAGCGAAGGACCGAAAGGTCATCTAAGTCTACTGCCACCTCACCAAGTTAAGGTTAAAAAAGCAGCTTCTAGATTTTCTCAGTCTGCTACTTTCTATGATAAAAAATTTTATGCAAAATTAAAGCAAAGTGTTGCAAAGATATGTACACTTTGTACAGTGTGTACACAAAACTCATAGTCAACATGTAAAGAAAATGCAAGGCAACATTAGAATTGTTCTAACTCTAAGCATACTAAAAAAAAAAATACTGTAACTACAGATTGGATAGAAAAAAAAATCAATAAAGTTCATAATGATTATTTATGTTTTATAGAATTTAAAGTGGGCAATTGGAGTGAAAAAAAACCTCCTTGCTTTGTTTTGTATTGTTTGCCAATATGTCATCAGTAGGTACTGGTACAATTTCCAATACCAGTATATATCAACCTTAGTCAGTTTCTGCAAAATTACTTATAATTCAAGGGCACTTCAAAATGAGAGATGACGTATTGTATAAATGTGTGATAGATGAATGCACCATCTTATGCCATTTAAGCAATAGAATAGGCAGAGGTGGTCAGTAACGAAGTAGTTCTACTTAAGTAGACTACTTAAGTAGTATTTTCGGTAACGAGCGACTTACTTAAGTATTTTTCATTTCTGATACTTCTACTTTTACTTCAAGTAAAATCCTCTCGAAGTAACGCTACTTGAGTAGTAATGACTTTTATGTAAAGTAGAAGTAAACACCTAGCCAATCCTTTTTGATGATGATTCGACCAATGACCACGATTTGAAGTTTTTTTGTTTGTCTCATTATATCTGGCAACTCTGCTTATCGAAAACATGTTCGTACAGGACGCGAAACAGAAGTCTGGTACAGTGTTGCCAGATTGGGCGGGAAACCGCGGATTGGGCTACTTTTGATTAGCTCACGCGGGTCAATTTTTTGATCCGCGGTTCCGCGGTTTTTGGGCTAGTTTTGTAAATGTTTTGGGCGTGATTGGTTTGTTTGGGCGGATTTTTGGTTAGCGTTTACCAATAGGCTATATCGATGAGAACATGAATTCAGAATTGGAAATTCTGAAATAGACCTACCTGCCTGCTTGTAGGATTACATTCAAGTCGCTAGTCTCTACCGCCGCTACCGGTAAGTCGTTTCCACCGAAAGAAAGAAGGCAATTTACGTTTGTTGCCTACGTCATAGGAGTATTAGCGCAAGCGTGTTTCTACAAACAAGCTTTTCGCTACGAAACAATTAGGTCAATCGCGACATACAATTAAAACTACGCTTGATCAGAAAAGGTTTTCTCAGATAAGAGCTGTTGTTCATCGCAATGATTGAGACTTTTAACAGAGTAGTAGATTCAATCCCTTCAGAAATGTTAGAACAGTTATATAGCCTATACCGGTAATAAGTTACAGTACTCTGTATACTGTACTGGTATAGGCAGTAAATTGTATATATATCGTAGATTATGAACCAGTACACTTCCAAGGCTGAACTGGTTACAGTAATACTGTATCTATATCAGGGACAAGATACGGTAGGTTATAGCAATAGCCTATAGGCCAACAGCTACCTACCGGTACTGCTACAAAACTGGTACCGGTACCACTAAGAGTAACCATTTAATTTAATAATCAGAAGCACAAAGAGAAATGGCAGATACAGCTTAACTTGCTGGAAGTGGAAGATCATTTTGGCTATAACGATACAGTGTATGGGTAGCCTATCGTATCGATATGCTATCTTGAAGTGGCACTGGTACCAGGTACCGATATCATAGGTGGGCAAGTTAATGCAAAACGTTAGCTTCGTTAACCACTAGTCCGTTAACAAACTTCACACCTCCGTTCACGTTAATCCGTTATTTTCAGCTTTAATTAACGGAAGTTAATAAAGTCCGTTAATCCGTTAACATTTTGCGTGTAATCAGTCTAATCTAATTTCAAGATAAAAACAAGTTCAAATGCACAACGAAGCTGCGATGGGAAAATCTTTGGAAATTGTGAACAGCGATAATTGATAGACCTATGAGGCTGCAGCTTATTATTTGCCACAAAAAGAGCTCCTTTTTTCGGTTTCTTCTATAAAACTCGTGCTAATACGCAACAAGTGTTACCAGTGCAAACTGGTTTATACCGGTCCGATGAATGAAATTTGCAAGATATTAACGATAAAAACCTTAACGGAAGTTAACAGAACTTAACAGAAGGTACTTTAGTCAGTTAACAGCACTTAACGAAAGTTAATTTAGTCCGTTAACATGAAAAAACTTTTTAACGGATTAACGAGTTAATGAAAAAGTTAGCTTCGTTATTAACGGATTAACGATTAACGGACTTGTGCCCACCTATGACCGGTATATATGTCAACATAAATCTAGCTTGTGTGCGGTACGTACCGATACTAGCCTAAATATATTATTACCGGTACTAATATATTCGAATGCTAGATTCTTCAAGTTTGGGCTTGTTTAGAGTGGAATCCGCTGGTTTTAAAGTAGCTTTGGGCTGGAAATGATAAAAAGTTTCTGGCAACCCTGGTCTGGTACCTCTGCTGGTACGCTGTGATTACAGTCTATGTACCTGTAATGAGCCGCAATTTTGAGGTTTGGCAAGTAAGAATGTACATGGGTCGCAAAATTTTGCAAATTGATTTTTTCAATAAATTTGGGTCGCTTTGAAAAAAGGTTAAGAACCACTATGGCGTATCACACACTTTGCTGTTAATTTACTATTCCACTGGAAAATTGCAAAGTTGGAATCATTGTAATGTACTACACATAAACTTTGTAACACCTACAGAATAAAAAAAATGACAATTTTTGCCTGTATACACAAGAAATGAGTGGCTATATTACGCAAAACGTTAAACGAGTCCACCGGACTCATTTCGACGGCCTTATATTCTGAACACACCTTCCCGAAAAGAAATATCGCACAAGAAACTGGCCAATGGCCATTCACTTCAGTGTACCAGTAATCTTATGGCGTGGGGTCAAGACAAATGTTCTTGGTGCAAAATATTATATTTACATTAAACTTGTACAAAATTAGTATTTTCAAAATTTTGTTTTGCTATTATTTTAATTTCTACAGCTTTATGGTAATTTATAGCATGAAACAACTTATTTGATTTAATTACGTGACGTCAAGGAGGAAAATATTGGCGCAAAATATCAAATCTGGACTAAATTTGCACGAAATTAATAAATTTATTTGTTATATTTTGCTTTTTTTTATTATAATATTTGTAATTACGTTATAATTGCGTTGAAACATGAAATAAAACTTTAATGTGATTAAATGACGTGGAGTCAAAACAAAAACGCCTGGCGCAAAACAATTCATTTCGAGTACATTAAATTTGCTACTACGTAAAGCCATCTTTTTGTTCATTTCACGATGTCTTAAATCTACCAACAATCTAATTGCATCTTTAATGTCTTCTGGATGTTTCTACCAATCCCAATACTTTGCGAAATATTGCGATCTTTTGGTTGCTTATGCTGATTCCAATCGAAGTGCTGCTGTCGTGCTTTGACACGTGTTTGTGCTTCTTTTTTTGTTTTGTATTGTTTCTCTAATGAGGCTCTAATTTTTTTCTCCTATGGACCAGGCTCCTTCTTGTAGAGAGTATCTAAAATAAATCGGTAAAAATAATAATTCGGTTCAAAATGATTGTTTTCATTACCTTTATTTTTGTACTACTTTTTGGTCATAACATAAAGCAACATACTTGTTATTAAATTGAATGGCGTCAACGTGGAAAACTTTGGCGAAAATATCAAACCCAATTTAAATTGGTACAAAATTGTTGTTTTTAATCTTATTTTGCTTTCTTTTTCCTTAAAGAACTGCTTCATAATCTTTTAGTTTCAACGTGAAAATAACACTTTAACTTGATTAATATTTGCGGTGTCAAGATGAAATTCTCGGCGCAAAATACCAAACCTAAACTAAATTTTTTCAAAATTATTGTTTTCAATTTTTTTTCCATTTTTTGCTATTTTTTGTTTTGTTTTTGTCACGTACTGCTTTATGGTCATCTTAGCTTTAAATAATACCCTTGATTTATCAGTTAGCGTCAAAGTATAACGACTAAGTGCTGGAGCAAAACATCAAATGCAGAATATATTAGCACAAAATTTACCTTTAGGTAAATTATTTTGCATTCAATGTCAGACTGCTTAATGTTTACACTCCAAAACAAAACTTTGACTTACAATAATCCAATGGCGTGGCGTTTTGATTATTGGCGCAAATTTTTTGATTTGATTATTTTGATAGAAAGTCTTGGCACAAATATCAAAACTATATTAAAAATGTACAAAATTATCGGTTTAATTTTTACTTTGCTTTCTTTTGCTATAACGTACTGCTTCATTGTTACAAGTCTGAACATAAAAAAACACCTAAATTTAATTAATCGGCGTGGCGTTAAGGTGGAAATTCTTGGCGTAGATATCAATTTGTGTTTAAAATTAATGCTTTACGATTGTTGTTCTATGTCTACTTTTTTTGCTGCTTTTTTATTACAATATGAAAAACCACATTTGATTCAGTTTAAAGACGTAATGTTTACGTGAAAAATTTTGACACAAAACACTAAATGTAAAATAAATCTGAACTAAATTATTGTTTTCAATTTTTATCTGGTATCTTTTTGTTGCATTTTTTTTACGTAGACCAACTGCTTTATGGTTATACAACATGAAACAACAGTACCACCATAGTCGTATGGTACAACCTTTATTTATTTATATCCTTGGCGTCAAAGTTGAAAGTTTAGAAGCAAAATATCGATACTGTTCAAAAATATTGTTTTCATTATCTATTTTTGGTACTGCTTTACGGTCATAACATAAAACAACATAGTATGATTAAATTGAATGGCGTGGCGTCGCGATGAAAAAAACTTTGGCGCAAAAAATCAAATCTAATTATCCCTTTTATTTTTATTTTGCTTTTTTCACTGTTAGTTTTTTTTTTTTCTATCTCAACATGAAAATAACGCTTTAATGTGATGAATTGGCGTAGCGTCAAGGAAAAATTCTTGCCGTAAAATACCAAAAGTAAACTAAATACAGTATGTTCAAAATTATTGTTTTCATGCTATGTTATCGTTTTTTGTCAAATACTGTTACATGTTTACAACATGAAACAACAATTTGATTTTTTTAAAAACTTGGCATTAAAGTGAAATTTTTCGGCGCAAGTTATCAAAACTGTCCTCAATTATTGTTTTTATTACAATACCTTTTGTCGCAGCCAGTACTGCTTTATGGTCATAACTCATAAGGTGGAACAATTAACATATTATGATTGAACTAAATTGCGAGGGTAGAAAATTTTGGTGCAAAATTTCAAATGTTAAATACTATTGCTACAAAATTATCAATTTTTGGACTTTGCTTTCTTTTTCTATTATGTACTGGTTGATTGTTATAGGTTTTAACTTGGCAAGAAGATGGATATTCCTCTCGCACAATACCAAACCTGTCCTAAAATATTGTTTTTAAATATTCTTTTATTTTTATCAGAGGTGGAGTCCTCGAGGACGTCCTTGGCCTCGAGGACGTCTTCGAGGACACATTTTGAAGTCCTTTGCCTAGGCCTCGAAGCCTCAAGTCCTCAAAAAATACCTTGTCCTTGGCTCGAAGACAGCACTATTTTTGAACCGTTGAAATTTTGTTGGAAAAGGCCAGAAACCTAGCGGAAAATCTGCAAAGACCTTTTTTTCGTTTTCTCAAGTAGAGATCGCCTGAAAACAAATTTTTGAAGACCTTTTTTGCCTGAAAAAATTTTTGAAGACTTTTTTTTTGAGATCGCCTGAAAAAAAATTTTGAAGACCTTTTTTTTGGAGAACACTTGCGTCTATGTCCTTGGTCCTTGGCCTTGGCCTCGAGAGGGTTTGTCCTTGACCTCGAAATTTTTTTGTGTCGTTTACCTCGAGCCTTGTGTCCTCGATTCCACGTCTGATTTTTATACTGATTGATGGTTCTTAAATATAACTTAAAACCATACATTTGATTAAATTACGTGGCGTCAATGTCAAATGCCTTAGGGTATATATCAAATGTGGAAAATATCTGTGCAAAGATTTTTGTTTAAGTTTAATTATTTTGCAATTAATTTTGTAATACTTAATGTTTTTCGCACATGGCATCAAGACAAAAATTTTTGGTGCAAACTTCTGAAAGGTTATGATTAAACAATGAAAAAGTGAACGTATACTATATTTGTTTCATTTTGCTATTAATTCTTTTAAAAATCGACTTTACATGAATGATGTGGCTGCAACCCAAAAAATTTTGGCGCAAGCTCAATGAAATTCAAGCAATTGTCTCATCAATTCCATAAATCGGTAAAAAAACTTCAAAATTTTTGACAAATATTACGTAAAAAGTGTATCATAATGACGCCATGCCGCTTAAATTTTAGTGATTTCTGCGCCAAACAATGTAAGATTTTTCAAAATTTCCGCGTCGGATAAATCCAGCGCAAAGCATCAACTTTCCAATATGGAGCACAGCTACTAGAAAATTTTAGACATTAACATCTTTCACTGGCATACTGCTAAAAAATCAATATTTTTGAATGGAAGTTAGGGCCACTTTTCAAAACTTAAAAATTTATTTTGTATCAAAATGTTAAATTTTTAAAATGTCAAATCAATCAAATCAATTTTACAAACAACTATTATCCAGCTACTTACGAACAACTAAGATGAGTTTGAGGTGACAATTGTGCTACCTTTTATAAATCACTTCCTATCTTAAATTTAGTAACCAAGAGAATTTTGTTGGTGTGAGCTACCAATTTGGCATCATAAAGTTGTTTTTTTGCATTTTTTGGTAAGACTATTAATATTGACCTTAATGACTTATTCATCAAAGTATCAACACAGCAAAAATGAATGGAAGCAAAGCCCGTAAACATTAAACAAAACCCCTTAAGTTTTGACATTTGATGCATAGATGCAAGTACATAGTTTGGTTTAGTATAGCATACCACTAGTTTTGCTACACATTAACGACATTCAAAAGTAAAACACTCAAGATCACCACCTACAGTATATCAAAGTTTCACGAACATTTTTTTAAAACTTTTTTATCTTAATTACAGCATTCACATCTTGATAAATTTGGAAGTGGCTAAATAGCACATTGTCATACGCTATGCTGCACACGACCTTACAAAGAAACTATCAATTTTTAGAACTTGAGAAGAAAGACAACTTTGCGATATCAAATAAAAGCTAAAGAGAGTAATATTTGACAAAATATTATACATTCATTTTCAATAAAATACTTCAACATATTTACGTTGTTTTGACAAAGACAAATATAAACTGTTGCATGAAGGTGGCTTGTTTTTGCTTTAATGCTTGTAAATGAGGCAAAGGTCAAACAGAGACGCCTAGAGAATATAAATTCAAAGTAACCAAAAATCATAAAAAATCATTTGTCAATATGCTACAAAAATTTCATATCAGCATGAGAAGACTCATATCAGCATCAAAAGACTGAAATATCAGCATGAGAAGACTGAAATTAGTTCAGAAACATTTCGGAATGGCGATCAATTTAGCTTGTATGTACTAGGTTCGCTAGCTCAAAATTGAAGTACTCTCACAAAAGTTTATCTGTAACCTGCTACATAGCCTGCAGTGATCTTTTTATGCTTCCATGACTAATAAAATAGTATAATATGAAGAAAGAGGCAACTACACAACCATGTTACCAAACTACCGTACCATAACTAGATTCACAGTTCATAAAGTTATGTTATAAGAAAGCAATAAAATATCTAATTTCATCAGTGTCACCTTATACCAGGGTTCGAAATTAACGCTTGCCCGAGGCAAGCTGAAATTGCCTTGGGCAAGTTATTTTTCGGCTTAACTTGCCCGACGGGCAAGCTAACAAAATACAGAGTTTTAAACAACGTCAAACAAGATTATTTAGAGATGCAATTTAACTCCAGTTTTGTTGCAACAAAGTAAAATGTACCGATAAGTAGAGAATGCTGTTGCTTGGTTTATTTTAGCACTTTGCAATCCTCGCAATGAACTCTTTGTTTAATGGTACGCACATCATTAATCGGAATCAGCATTTCTTAATTGCACGCAAATTTATTGATACGCAGACGCGTTTTGCAAGTTTTTGGCACAAAGTGCTACCGGTACATTTTCTTTTTTCTGGAAAAATTTTCCACGCTTGCCGCGTTAACCGCTATTTCAAATCTCATAAGTGCAACTATACCCAGCACTGCAAGAAGACACCATCAAGAATATTGCAATTTTTTTGTTATGGTTATTTTGAAGATCTTTTAGCTCCTAAAACTTTTGCTGAAAATTTCGGCTTTCTAGCTGGTGCAGTTTCCAAAATATTCGCGATCAAAAATGCATTACAATTAAAAGATCAATTTTTGCGTAGTACATCATAGTTATTTATTCATAACAATCGCGCGCAAAAGCTTCAATTAATTTATTGCATTACGCAAATTCAGTGTTTTTGCTAAGAAGTACAAATTAATTTTTTTTTTTACAAAGGTAAACAACCTCAAACTTATAGTGTAAATTTTTTTTCGGGCAAGTTGAAATTATCTCGGGCAAGTAGACATTTGATACTACTTGCCCGACGGGCAAGTCGTTAAAAAAGTCAATTTCGACCTCTGCCTTATACTTAAAAATTTTACCTAGAAATTGATTTGGTAATATACGGTATCACTGTAAAGTACTACCAGTATATTACAGTATATAATATGAAGAATTGTCGCAATACAGTAATTTTGGTGCTCTGTTGTGAAAATATGCCAGAATCAAAGTAAGCTTATATTTGATCATAATTTAATCTACTCTGAAAGCACCCTTAGGTTACAATTTGTGGGTAAGCTATGGAGCCCAAAATGATGTTTCTATTCTAACATGAGTGATTAAGAAGTTATAGGCGTCTTTCTTTATTTTCACAATGGTTCATGAAATTCTGCCGGAAGACCCCTAGAAATTGACTGTTTTTAAAAATATTTTACAGAAAAGGTTTTCTATACAAATTACACCTTTTGAACACCGGTAATAAAGATTAACTGAAATGAACCGATAGCGGTAGCAGTCAAGTGAGTTCATTCTTTATGAGTAAATTCCAAACTTATTTTCACAAAAACTTTTGAAACGATAAAACAGTAGAACGACATACGCAGCAATTTATCACTGTATTTGACTCATTGCTACCACCTACTGTGTGTTCTCGAGCTAGCTACAAAAACGCTGCCCAAATTCTTGCTGCAAAAGATTTCGAAACAAACAAACACCAAAGAATAGGTTTTTAAAAGAGAATTTGAAATATTAATTTTGGGTGAAAGGAGCACAAAATTTGGGCAATTTCATTGTAGAGGGTGCCAAACTTTTACACATAATTTAATCTACTCTGAAAGCATCCTCAAGTTAGAATTTGTGGGTATGTAACCCAAAATGAAGTTTTTAACTCGAGTGATTAAGAAGTTATCGGGTCTTGGTTTATTTTCACAATGGTTCATGAAATTCTGCCAGAGGATCCCTAAAAATTGACTGTTTTTAAACATGTTTTACAGAATAGGTTTTGTATACAATTTACTCCTTTTGAACACAGGTAAAAAGAAAATAAAATTTTGAGGCAAAATAAGCATCCTAGTGTACACTACGGTAATGATTTGTTTGTCTGCAAATGCATGATGTTGGAAGCGATGAACTTTTGTATGTTAATGACCAACATCACTTTCTTTTTATTCAACTTCACAAAAACTTGGCACACCCACGCCTTTAAAAATCATAATTTTTTTAAAAATCTTTAAAAATCTTAAAAATTTTTCAAAAACTTTAACAAATGTTTAAAATAGATTCATTGAAAAGTTATATTTAAATTCCTAACAAACAGAACGAAAATAGCTATGTACAGCATGTATAACCTGGATCCGTAAGTGACGTACCAAATCATAGGAATTAAGTTTGTTAGTGAACAAACGTTGAACATTTAAAGAGACTTTGCAAAAACTATACCCTTTAATATTTGTAGTTTGACGTTTTACAAAAATTTTTTGATGATACTGATTTCTCTTTAGGCTACCATGCTGCATGTTTGATTGTGATATCTCAAATGCTGATGAAAAAACAGCCCAAGGAGTATGAATGCAGGGGTCATACCTGTCAACTCTTCCAATTTCGTCAGGAGACTCCCCATTTCAAGGATTTCTCCCGATCACCCGATCTCAACAAAATCTCCCGACATCACGATTTAGCTCAAAATTTTTTTGGTTTAAACATGATGCAGTTTTTCGAAAAATTATTCAATTTTGTTTGCGAATATTTGTTTTTTCTGAAAGGGAAAGAGTACGGTGCGACCCCTGTTTCGACCAAAGTGACTATGCTTCGACTAATTAGATATTTTTCAAGAGTTTTGATTTGAAAATTGATGCGTGATCTTGCTTTTACAAAACGAGTAACATCAATTCGAATTGTAAAGAATTAACGAATAACAATGGCATGCATAAATTGTTGTCTCTGGTACCGGTCATTACAATTGTGAAGAGCAGAGCTCTTTTAATGGCTTCTGTAGAAGAAAGTGTTAGTACTAATAAGCGCAAAGTAGATGGTCAGCAAGAGTTGCAAGAAGATGCGGGTAAAAGTTAAAAAAAAAGGTATAGCTTTATGTAAGTTTTGTGGCTTTAAGGGGCAGAAGAAAATAGCCGGTGAACAAACTTTCAGCAATCTTGTTACATTTATAAAATCGCTCCTGTGCATACCTCATTCAAACGCATCTAGCGAAAAAAATTTTTCCATGGTGCGGAAGATTGTAACCGAAAGCAGAACCAGTTTGCACAATGACACTGTATGCGCGCTTTTAAGTTGCAAATTAAATTGTGACCGCATTGCAGCTGGCTTTAAACCTTCCAAAGTATAGATGAATGCTGCCAAAAAAGCCACACACAAATATAATCAAGCCCACAAGAGTTAAAGTCAGGCCCGCAAGTACTTTAGAAGAAAATACTTAAGGTAAGGGCGAGGGGGCAAAAGCTAGTTCAGAGGGGGTTCGAAAGCTAGCTAATTAATTTACCACCGTACACGTACAATTGATTTTGTCTAGGCCGGGGGCAAACAATTTTTCCGGGGGGTTGTAAGTCTGGTTAAAGTAGACGTGGTTGAATGATATTTCACTTTTATCATTCAGTATTTTTGGGAAGCTTCTGCTGCGCTGAATGTAGCATGACTTGTTATGCTGTGTGTCAGTGAAGTGTTTGAAACATTACCAATATTACCGGTTACCTGGTACCGCATACAAAATAAAAAGACTGCTTTGTTTAAATGGTGTGTCTTTTAGAAGCTGGAACTGCTAGAACCTGAAGTTGGGATGTCAAAATTTTGGTAATGTGTACTAACATCAAAAGATAGCAATAATTATTCAAGCAGTAGAAGCAGAAGGGAGGTATGGGAGGAGAAACTTTCCAGCTATTGAATTTGCTGGTAAGAAATCTCCCGATTTGGAATTTTCAAATGTTGACTGGTATGAGGGGTGCCAATCTTTGTTGAGCATTGGGGGGGAGATAATTTGCAATTTTACCCCAATTTTTTCCTATTTTCGACATTGAGGGGGATGAACCTCGACCACCATGTTGTTCAGGTGAGCAAATTAAGTGAAGATCAAAAAAAAAGGTCTTTACCAAAAATAGAACACTTTTTTCCCCGAATTCAGGTGAAGACCAAAAAAAAGGTCTTCACCAAAAATGGAACAATTTTTTCCCCAAAGTCAAGTAGACACCTACGCTCAGATGCACACCAGAGTAAAATTATTGGGGGGATGCAGATGCAGACCATACTCAAACTATTGGGGGGATACAGTCAAATTATTGGGGGGGATATATCCCCTATCCCCCCCGGGTTTGGGCACCCCAGTATGAATGTCAGTGTTTTGAGGCATGTTATAAAGAATTATGGCTAGTAAAAAGGAGTTCTTGGTTAGTATAATAATTTTTACTCCTTTTAGTACCGGTAATTCTGATGGTTACCAGTGATTTCGTCACACGGTGATTTCGTCAGTGATTTCGTCACAAAGTAATTTCGTCACAGTAGAAATATCGCCACCAATTAAACCAATAATACAAGAGCACCATCAAATGAGAAGTTCTTGTACTATTATGTTTAAGATCAATAGCAATAACAACAATATACTGCGATGGAAAATAGATTTTTTTTTTTGAGAAAAACTTTCGAATCGATCTTCTGCGGCTTTGAACTTTCGGACCAAAAATGCGCTGATTCTTCTGCCGGCTTTTGAAAGCACAAAGTCCGCGAAAGATCTGTTATCACTCGATGATTCAACTGCAGAGAAAACATCGCCACGCAATCACTAATTTCAACAACAGGCTTTCGGGCAGAAAATGTGCAAAAACCTTTGTTGGCGACCACCTCTATAGCAAGACCTCCTCGTTATCAGGACTACTTTGGCGAGGTCCTAATTTTAAAACAGGAACACTTCGATGCGTTTCACCTCGACAACGAGACTAGTTACCGGTAGGTCTAATTTTCAGAGACTAAATCTATCGCTTGATTGTGGTCTCAAAGGTGGTTATAAATAATGGGGGTTCTACTGTATACTTCAGATTTTGTAAACGGGCCGACAAGTACAGATCCGAACCCAACCAAAACCCGAAAACATAAGCCCGAACCCTAAAAGTGATTTGAAGTCAAAACAAGGCCTGAAAAAGCCCGAAAATTAGGTTAGATCTAAAAATATATCAAGCCTGACATTTTGTCAATTTCAATTAGGCCTGCACCGGAGCCGAAAAGCCCGCCCTGACTCTGGTATATTTACTACACTCGTCGTTGAAATTTCAAAAGTAAAGTAAGTTTTCTTAATGTGAGTTAATTTTTACAACTTGTTTTTTAACAACCTTGTGTCCTTGACTCCACCTCTGAAAATTAGCTAGGAAAAATGCTCATTGAACAAATTACTGAATTTGAAGTGAGTGGGCCTGGGCCCCCAGGCCGTACATGTTCTCCTATAACTGGGTATTTTTATGACAAAACAAAAATATTTAAAGCAAATCATCGAGTGAATTATTATTTACTGCTAAAATATTGCTGGAGGCAATCTTACTTTTCTCTATCTGGGCCAAATCACTTACAAAATTCAACACCAAAATGCAAGATTTTACACATGTTTTGGACTTAACTTGCAAGTAAAAGGAGGATTGAGCAATTTAATTTTTTTCAATTGGCTTTTAAACGTTGAAAATGTAGTTCTTGCAAATGACTCTAAACACTTGCGAAATGAGATTCAATTCGATTTTTTTCCAAAAAATCGCCCACAGACCCCCGTCTGTGATACGTTTGACTTACACTAGTTTACTCAACTCGTTCCACTTGAACTTTTTTGCTTCGACTAGTTTACTTTTTATTTACAACAACAATTTACTTCAACTAGTTTACTCACCTCGCCAAACCGGGCCACAGCTTCTGATCTTCCATTGTACGATATCTTTGTCTCACAAAAAGCTACGCCAATGGTCGTGGGAAACGGAGAGTAGGCAAACTAAAACGTGGGAAATTGGAAAAAAAGGCTTAGAATTCCTTGGCCAAGGCAGGACAGATTAGGTAGGTTATATAACTCAAATTGATCTGAATTTAGCTCAGCTTTGTACTTATAGTCCTGAGTCCAGGAAGCCTAGCTCAGCTCAATTAGGAAGCAGCTAGTGTTACATTACCTACCGGTAACGCCCACAAGGAGAATAAGAGAGCAAAGAGTGAGCACTTATTTGCTCATTTACTCTTTTTTAATTTTTAAATTATCGCTCGGGTTTGGGTTCGATTTTGAGTTTGGGTTTAGGATAAAATTTAAGATTAGAGCTAGGGTCAAGAGTTTGGGTTAGATTTAGAGTTGGGGTTAGGGCTTGGATAGCAATTTTCGTATTCCTGCGTAACGTAACAGCAGCCTCTGCCCTCTAAATAACAGTGAATTTGCAATGATGTTTCTTGTCTTAAAACTTCCAAGCACGAACTGACGAACTAGTCATTGCATGAAAAGTGTGCGGATCGTCTGACCATTTTGTAGGATTCATGGTTTGACGCTGTTCGGTAACAGGAGATAGTAGGCCTGCAACATTACGTTAGTATATATGCAAGTAGGTCTTCAGCAACACAAACGAAAGAAAAAAAATTTCCATGTTTCGTCGACGGGAGAAATTAGATGCTGCACAAAACCTTGAGCCAATTTGGCGCCGAACACATACATATAGCCTCGGCGGGTCGAAAAAATTCTTTAACCCCAAGTTACTCAACCTTTTTCAGGGCATTGGCCCCTCAACGGCAGAGCTTCTGAAGCCTACAATGGTTTTTCCGTAATAACTTGAAAACTATCCAAGCCAGAAATTTCAAAATTTTACCGCATGTTAGAGCATTTATTCATCTTTCAATACAGCAAAAACAACTTCGGAATTTATTCCCGAGAGTTAATGAACTATGCATTTTATTAAAGGTAGTCAAGTTTCTAATCTTAAGCGCTTACTTGATAAGCGTTGAGAAGGATTATAATGATTGTGCGAAATTGTAGTTAAGCATGAAATGAGATTATGATTGCTTCGCCGTGAGAAGCGGTGACTGCAGTATAATTAAAATAATAACGTACATTATACGCTTGTTGCGGGTCGACGAAATTAGTCGAGCATCCTAAAAATCTCGTACAATTTCAATTATTTACCCTGAATAATGATGTAACATAGTTCGATGACATACAATAAGCTTTATTCATGCGTTGTATGAATTAATATATATTGCAAAATAGATAGATTGTAAAATTTAACGTGGTATATGTTCACAGTTATCTAGCTCTAACTCAGAACCAGTTATTGAGCACTTTATGGAAAAGGCTGATACCTACCACTACCTTTATATTGCAAAACTGTATTAATTTCTTCATGATTGTGGACAAAACTGTACAGTAAATTGATGCCCAACTGTATAATAAATTAATTGAATTATATTTTGGGTAAAATACTCCGCATACAACGACGAGCCCGTGAACTTGAAGACAACGTACTTACAACAATGTTGTCGCAAAACCAAATACACTACTTTTTCATAAACACGCAATTTCGTTGGCTATAAGAATACAGCGATAAGCTGCAAAATGACCTCATTTACTTAACTTTTGGCGTATTGTCATATCGCATTTAATTCAAATCAAATCTCTCATTATACTCTCTGCATTACGCTGAAGCGTGTTACGAGCTGACGAAGCCCATCTTCGCGTCATTGCTCGCGGGCAACACAGCTTCATTCAAAGAAATGTCGCAGCGGTGGCGAGCCGTTGGCAACACAGCGTCCAGTTTGACCGGTCCAAGATTTAAACCTTAGACCTCCTGTTCCAGAGACGAACGATTTTATTTAGATTTGAAACTGTTAAAACAAAATGTTTGCAGCAACAAAGTAACATAATATTTGGCTACTAACGGCTATTGCGGTTTAATTTAATTCCCAGTATTTTACTGTTCTTTTATTTGCAAAAAATTTATTAATGCGGTTAAAGTTTTTCTGGCTATAAGTTGGAAACTTCAAGTTTTTTGCTTATTTTTTTTAGTTTTGCTAGAGCAATTTATATTTAAAAATAATTTATTCTATCATTCAGTCAGATTAAATGCTGCTGAATGGCTCATATTATACAGAAGAAAGATTGTTTTGGATTCTAAAGTCTCATATTTATTGTGATCTCCATTTTAGGAAATCAAGCACAAAATTACTTCCACATGTCATCAAACAAATAAAAACATTTTTATGTGAAACAAGTACAAATTGTTTACAAAATTCTCTGAAAATGGTTTTAACAGTGGAGATAGTTCTGTAAAAGTCAAACCACAGACAAGAACAATATTTAGAATAAGCGCTAAATAAACAATACGGAGTAGCAATCAGGAGTTGGTTTTTATACTCAACTGAGTATTTATCAGAATTGCTTATCTATATAAAGTATAGCGCGTAATATCAATGAATTTGTAACATTAGAGTCACCGACGTCGTGTTTGAAGGAAAGTATCTCTAGAATGGCTGGGTCAAAAAGGATGGAGTCAAGGCTAATCTAATCTTATTCGATTGGCCTAACTTTAGATATCCCCATTGATTTTGCCTTTAGTCCTCATTTAACTACAAAACCTAGAATGGAATTACATAATGACGTCACAAACAATGAAACAACACAATATTCACTACACCACTCCCCCTCCAAAAAACAAGATTAGCCACAAAACAGATCAAATTACGAAAAATAATCATTAACATACGCAGGTCGGTGTTGTACCATACCAAAATTCGAAATATTTTGCTGCCCCGGGATAAAAGAGGGCCTCTCTTCCGGCTTACCTCAACTGTCAACTTCTTTGCTCGTTGAAAAATGGCCGCTATGAGCTAATCTCCATCGGTGGGCGGCTGAAGGGACGACGACGTTTCTAATCAGCTAGAAGGCATAGTTTTAGCTTGAAATTTTCTCAAATTGTTCACATGTACTGCTTTGACTTCTTTACTTGAAGTCCGTTGTATCCGATATAGAAGGTTATTGGCACTTCCAGCTACCAAAAACGGCCCCGTCCATCCTTGACCTAATTTTTATTTTGCTTTAGAAGGATAGAAATAGCACACCCAGTTTCTTATTTAAAATTTATACGGAACGAACGTTTTGTCATAATGTCTTTTCTGACGTAACGCTGCTCGTTTCATGAAATTTTGTGCTTCAAAGCAAGAATTTTCCGTCATTCTTTTATGCCATATCACCTACTCTTCATAGTAAGCATTCTTCTTAGAATTTGGGGGTGGACCAACCATCAAGTCTAAGGGCTAATTTGTCTCGCGACCAAGCATCAAACAATTGTGACTGAATTCTATAGACTGATGAACAGTTGCTTTACAAGTCATCACCACATAAGGCTAATGTTCATCCCAATCATCTCTTTCCTTATTGACGAAAGCGCCTAACATCTATTGGAGAGTGCGATTGAATCGCTCAACCAAACCGTCAGACTGAGATTGTTATGGCGTTGTTCTAGTTTTCTCAATTCCCAACAGTTGGCACACTTCTTCAAATAAACGTTGCTAAACTCGCGACGCTGGTCAGAATAGATCACGGAGGATACCCCAAACCGATAAACCAAATTGCTTACCACAGTATCTGCAACCGTCTGAGCTTGATGGTTCGGAAGAGCATAACACTTCACCCATTTGGTAAAAAAATCACAAACGACAAATATGTATTCATTCCCATTGGCTGTGCGAGGAAGTGGATCCACAATATCCATTGCCAATCGCTCCATTGGGTCATTAGCAAACGTTTGTTTCAAGCACTCCTTCTTTTTCCATGATGTGGTTTGTGCATAGCATAAGTAAGGCATCATCTGCACCAATTTCTCACGTCTTTTTCTAGACCAGCCCCCCTCCCAAAAAAAAAACAAAAACGTCGGCGTATATTTTAAGTTTTCAGGTGACGCCCAAATGATCGGCACTTCTGGCTTAATGCAAATGATAAAACAGTGTTCAACGTAATGCTTCTGGAGCAACAATCATCTACAAAGGAAAATTCTCTTCTTCAACTACACATTGTCGGTATAGTATTTCATTATTGAATTTCAATAAATCCCAATCTTTGATTAATCTTTGGTAGGTTGCATTCACATTGTACCGACTCAAATCGTCTAGTTTGTATTGACAGAGTGCTTTTATTCGTAGCGTTGTGAAAATAGCGGGATCTTCATTCATCAACGTCTCAATTAGTCTAGACCCCTAGCATTCATCCACTTAGTCAGTCTAGTATCGTACTGGTAGCACAACTAGTCAATGCATTCACTTGAGTTACTTTTTCAGGTTTGTCTTGACGTCCTTTATCCTTCTTGTCTACACCACTAAATTCATTACAACTTGGGCGGTTCAAACTTTTGCAACGCAGTCTTGACAGTCCATCAGCATTAGAGTGATCCACACCTTTTTTATATTCCACTTCAAAGTCGTAATACGAGATCACAGACAGCCAACGATCCAACATTTCTTACGGTTCATGCAAGCGCGTCGCCAGCGGGGGGGCAGGGGGGCAATGCCCCCCGATTTTCGTTTTTGCCCCCCCGATTTTTTTTGCCCCCTCCCCACGGTATTTTTTGGGAGGAAGAAGTTGCTGTTTTTGGGCGGAAAAAACGTTAAAATTTGCAATTTCGGCCAGAAAAAGCCTTCGGATTTCGGCGAAGACCTTTTTTTTGGAGATCACCTGCTTTTGGTCGGAAAATTTGTTGTGATTTCGGCCAGAAAAATTTGGCAAAAATCTTTCCCCCACCGATTTTAATTTTGCCCCCCCCCCCCGATCTCGCAAAGCTGGCGACGCCCCTGGGTTCATGGAAAGTTAAAAGCCATTTGAGAGTAGCATGATCTGCCCTTACTTGGAAATGTCGACCCCACAGATACTGCCTAAAATGCTTGAAGAAAACTACCAATGCCAACAACTCCAGATATGTGGTGCAGTACCGGCTTTAGGCCTTCGAAAGCATTCTGCTCGCGTAAGCAATTACTTGCTTCTCTCTGTCTTGGAACTGTGAAAGCACTCCACCCATTCCATGGAAACTTTGCGCAGTCGCGTAGCCAAGAATTCGCAATGGGGGGGCTGTTTTGGGGGTCTGGGGGCGAAGCCCCCTGCTGCTGGAGGCTGGGGATTTGGGGGCAAAGCCCCCAGCCGCCGAAGGCACGGGGTCTGCCCCCGGCGCTCGAAAATTTTGCATTTTTTTGCAAAAATAACTTCGTTTTAGGGCTATTTTGATAAAAAAATAATTCTTTTAAAACGTGGCTTAGAAATTGATAGTGCAAACATGATTAAACTGGTTGCATAAATGTGCTATTTGGGAGGTGGCTAACGGTAAAATTTTAGTTCTCTTATTTAGATGCTAGTAAATTATAAAATCGAATAGTTCAATAAAACTCACACGGAGTAATCTATTTCGTATACAGTTTATAAAGAAAAATAATAAGGGAATGGGGGGCTAATGCAAAAAAATTGAGAGAAACGATTGGTAATTAACTAATACTAAATAGCCCCCCCTTTTCTTTAGTTTATAGTAGGTATATTTCTTGATGACACCAATGTTTACCATTTTTACACTTCCAAACAAAAATGATTGCTTATTTTTGACCATTTTTCAAAGTTTTCATTTACTTGTTGGTTGTATTTTGGAAAAATTAGCTTCCCCCCACCCCTTGAATATATGTTTCAAGAGATGCCTTAAATTACTATTTAGTCCACTCCAGTGCATAAAACAGTCTCAAAAGTGCTAAAAACCCATTGATTTTCTCATTCTGCATTTTGGTCGACATGCCAATGGGGGGCTATAGCCCCCTCGCCCCCCCTGGCTACGCTACTAAACTTGCGTACGTATCAGGGATGAAACAGGAATCATCTCGAGGATATACCAAGAGAGAAGGTGAAGCTAGCAAGAACGAAACCTTTTTGAATGAGACTTGGTACTCGGAGGCTAAAGAAACTTTTTTTCTGTGAGTTCAGTAATCGGGTGCATTATTTGGGCAAAGTTGTTGATGAACTTCCTGTAGTACTCATATGATGTGAATCTCACAAAGCCACGAACTTTTTTTACTGTTTGAGGAACAGACTCATCTCGATCAGCTTGTATCTTGTCGGGGTCAGGGGCCACACTTTGTGCAGAAACGGCATGCCCAAGAAACTTGCCAAATTTGTGTAAAAGGTTGCACTTGTTGGGTTTTAGTCTATGTAACGAACTCCAAAAAAAAGAAGACTAAACTCGCCTGGGGTTCTTACAGGACGCGTGCTGCCGTGGTTCCAGTTCTTCTTTATTTAGAGACAAAAAAATGAGACAAACAAATACCACGCCAAAGCACGGTTTCAAGCACGGTTTCAAAATAAATTTGAAACCGGCGAGCTAAAGAAAGAAAAGCCCAGCTGGCTTAACCAAAAAAATGCACGTTAACAAAATGTCTTAAACATAAGTAGCGTCATTTTAGCGTCTGACCATCAGGTCTTAAAAAGAAGAATGATTTGAAGAACGCTTGCCATCACAGTTAAGAATCGCAAAGCTTGCCTTCTTCATGCGTCGCGCATAAAGAAGAAACAAGCTTAGTTATATGCAAATTCAAACACGTACAAAATTCCAGCGATTTGTAACAAGATTCGAGCTAAAATTACAACAGCTGCAAATATGCCCTGCAGACCGCGCTCTTTGCGTGAAGGCAAACCAATCAAAAATTCGAAAATGCAATACAGCAAATCAGGATTTAATGCTATGGCGTAATAGTCTACGACCAGTCTTACGCAATTGTCGAAAGATTGCTCTAAGCTTAATCAACGCTGAATCAAAGCTGTTGCCATAGCAAATGATGTTATCAAGATACACTACACAAACTTTCCACGAAAGCCCAGTAACAATCTTTTCATGAGACGCTCAAACGTTGCAAGTGCATTTGTAAGGCCGAAGCACATTGCTTTAAAATGAAACAATTCTTTTCCTTCCAAAGTGAACGCAGTCTTCTCTTCATCAATCGGATCCATTTCTACTTGCCAATTAACACTCGCTAAATCCAATGTGGAAAACCACTTATTTCCTCCGAGTTATTCAGCTTAAGTTGTCCGTCCAAGGAAGAGGGTAAGTATCTTTTCAAGAAGCTTCATTTAATTTTCAAAAGTCATCACAGAATCTATATGTACCATCTTTTTTGTCCTCTAAAACAAAAAGCGAACACCAAGGACTATTACTAGGTTGGATGACTTCCTTTCTTAGCACTCGATGATTTATTCACTTCGTCAGCCCGTAATTAGCCGTTTTGCAGGAAGAATGCGGAGATTGCTTAACAGGAAGAGTGTCTCCAACATCAATACTATGACGAGCCATTGACGTTTGGCCTAGCACGCCATCATCTTAACAACAAACATGTCAACATACTCAAGCAAAACACCACGTGTCTGTTGTTGCTGCTCCACCGTCAAGTCCTCCATGTCGTCTAGCAAAATCTGTAAATGCTCGGGTAGCATCTCAAGGCTTCAAACTACAACTTTTTCGAACAATGGTTGATGAGAAAGAGCCACCAACTTTTGTTTTTTGTTGAGAAAACCGCTTGAGCAGTCCAAGTTGCGTCTGCACCTGCTTAGAAAGTCAGTACCTAATTGGTCTTTACACCCCGACATATGGCCCACCAAAACATTATATGATACCTCCACCTCATTGAAATTGAAAAGCATTTCACATCGACCTGCACATCGAGTTCATTCTTCATTTACTACGCTAACATTGCAAAAAGTTTTGTCAAGGTTAGGTTACTTACCACTGGCGATAGCTAGATACCGTATACATCATAATCAAAAAACATTCACTAGCTCCACCATCCAATAACAAATAAACATTGGTATCGTGCACCTAACAACTGACATACCGTCGTTCGTCAAAACCATTGGCCTCCAAGTCCTGATAAAATTCCCCGACTGATGCTTAGACCAAACTGGCGCCAGCCGGAACTACAGGGTGGTCGTTAGAAAAGCCAAAAAAAAAAAAAACATACAAAAAGCGTTAAAAAGAATACAAAAGAAAATATTCTACTCTTGATTTCATTAATCCGGAAGATTGGCCGTCCAAAATTCCAGACTTAAACGGCATGAATTACTGGGCGTTTGGAGCTTGTTATTAACAGAGCTTCAGTAGGCCTACTCTCAACGTGACATACTGTACACTCTGTTGACGATTTGAAAACGAACTAGAGAAGAGTTTGGGACGATATTTCGCAAATTACCCTTCAAAAAGCTACATGAGCTTAAGTTTTTATAAGTTAAGACGATGCTCTAAAGTGCACGAAGGACATTTTGAGAATGTTTGAGTGTAATATAACATATGCTTTTCAAAAACTTCGTAAAAGTTATTCTTTGTAAAAATAAATTGCTTTTAGACAAATTTTCCGCTTTTCTAGCGACTACCCTGTAGTTTGACTGTCCTTTACAAGAATTATTAGCTCCAAAACTTTAGGAAGTGCACTCACGTGCAATATGTCCATTTCACCGCAACGATAGCACGCACCATGCCTAATCGGCATCGAAACCGAAGTCGTATCGGTAAGTCGATTCGGTTTTTCTGCAGATATCAGTTCTAGGCGAAGGTCTTCGATCGCCCATAGAACTTCTACGTTAGAAACACAGTACTAGACGAGGCTGGTTCGTCAAAAACTGGCTTTGGTTTACCGCGATCTTCAAGGGCGTCACAAGAGCCCAATTTTCCACTACGTCGACAGTTTTTTGCATTGTTTGTGGTGTACTCATCACAACATGTCTTTCTATAGAAATATCATCCAAGCCTTCGACAAACCATCGCACCAACAGGTCTTTGAGGTATTTCGTGGGCAGTTTAGAATAAGCTTCTTGGGGAAGCTTTCGTAATCAATAGAAAAATTCATACTAGGATTCGGGCCGTGTTTTTTTAGCCCAATGCAACAGATTTCGTGTTTGGAAAGGATTTTCGCGTTTATAACGCGCATTTAAAGCTTCCACCAACAAAGCATAATCGAACTGTTCTTCCAAGGGCAAACTGGTCTGTGCTTCAATTTCCTAACCTCAAAGTCTGGAGGCCAACTGCATACTTCGAGTGCAAGTGTCCCACCCATTCACCTCAGCAACATGTTCAAAATTCTTTCGGTATTGGTCCCATGTCTCTACAGATCTTCCAAGAAAAAAAGCTTCCTGCTTGACTTCCGGCTGGGAATTCAGTCCGGTAGGTTTACTGAGCTCGCGTAGTCTAGCTTTGCTGGACCATTAGGCCTATCTTATTGTGTTATTGACCTCAAATGGTGAAGGTGACATCGTAAATACCGTCACTTTCTTACCAAGCGTCCTAGCGTGCTCGCCAGTTGTAACGTTTTCTCTTTTTATCTGCCACATTCTTCATCAAATCAGGTTTTTACTTCCAATTAATTTACTATCTTTATAAAACCAATCACTACTCTATTGGCTGTCGTAGATGCTAACTACAAAACCCTAAGTGAAACTATGGTACATAAACAATAAAGCAATACAAAATTCGCCACAGGGCTATCAGGCACCAAGCGAGAATTGCTTCGTAAAAGCGTGAGGTTTGGTTAGGAAAATGGCTAGGAAAATTAAGAAAATGGGTTAGAAAATTGATTTAGAGTTGGTCAAGCGGCAACGCGTTCGTCTCTGAATCGGAAGGCTTGAGGTTTAAATCTACGGTCAGCTTAATTGGAAGCAGAGTTGCCAATCGGTTGCCACAGCTGCGACATTTTTTCAAAGGAGCTGCGTCGCCCGGGCGCAATGACGCGGAGATAGGTCCCCGCAAACTCGTTACACGTTTTGGCATATTGCAGCGAGTATAATGATTTAATTTTTAATTTGAAAACAATAACTTCAAAAATTACAATTTTGAATTTTTATCGTCATTCGTCAGATAATGCTTTTAATGCACGTTTCGTCAGCGTTTGGAGGGCAGATACTGGCTCAATCTTTTTAATGGCTTATTTTTATTTAAAATATTAGACATTTTCATCCAATCGGACCAATTTCTGCAACACTCTTTATAATCATTAACATGCTTAACTCTATTTTACGCGGGTTATTTGACTAACGAGTTTTACAGCGAGGGAGGGTGGAGCTAAAATACCCACCATCCCTCCGTGTAGTAACTTTTTAACCAAAAATCGTGGAAACACCAAAACTGGCGTGCAGATTGGTGTTCAATAAAAATTTATTAGAAAAGCTTGCTATGTAGTGAATAATTAAGTCACATAAACGCATTGTGATGTAGTTTAAGTTGAATATGTGAAAAAAATATTTAGTTTCGAAAAGTGACGTTGGCAAATTTGAAATTTGGGAAACTTTCTCTGATTTTTGCAACTTCAAAATTTCAGGGGTTATTTATTGTGATGAAATTTGTCTCCAAGACAAATTGTTTTGAAGTTGAAATCTTTTTTCTGAAGAGATTTGTTACGAAAAACCGAGAGAGGGGACATTTTTGCGCCCCTCCCGTGTAAAATAGGGTTGAGTGAAACTGAAAGTTGTAAACGTACATAAAACCAACTCCAAGCATAGCAACGGCAAAAGAAGTCAAAACCTGTTACTGCATTACTTTTTCTCCACACAAAAAGTATTGGCCTAGATCTATCATTATTCATAGCGTAAAAACATAACTAAAATTAGTTGAACGTTGATAGATTATCGCTTGTATAATGTCACTGGTGATAGCAGTCAAGTAAATCTACATTACGGCATAATTGGGCCCATACTGGAAAAAATTGCAAGAAATGTCTTTACAACGGTTTTTAATACTCCAATTGCAAGAAATGTCTTTACAACGGTTTTTGGTACTCAATGACTTGGCGAATAACATGCCAAAAGTCTACCAAAATCCATCCATCCGAAAGTTGAAAAATATTGGGAAGAAAAAAGGGCTTTCCAGAAAATTATACTGGTCGAATAAATACGCAGTAACATAACTCCTTTCTCGAAAAGGCTAAACGAATAGTTTTTGGCAGGGAGTAAGTCTATTCTATAGTACATTATTTTGTTTTTGAAAATGGTAAGAATGATGGTCAAACTGAGTTTCATATCTCCGGTCAGCCAAATCGGAAGCAGAGTTGCAAATCGCTCGCCACCGCTGCGACATTTCTTCAAAGGAGTTGTGTTGCCGGGCACAATGACTCGGAGATGGACTACTGCAAACTCGTTACACGCTTCGGCATATTGCAGCGAGTGTAATAATTTGATTTTTAATTCGGGAACATTAACTTCAAGAACTATAATTTTGAATTTTTATCGTCATTCGCCAGATAATACTTTTGTGCAGATTTCATCGGTATTAGGAGGGTTGATACTGGCTCAAGCTATTTCTAAAAATTGTTGGTCAAATAGCCGTACAAAATAGGCTTAAAACCAGATTTGGTGAGGTGGCATAACTTGTAAAATATCCGCCATGACCTCATGCCTTTTAAAACATTAAAAAAATTATAATGTTGCTATACGGTAATAAATTAGTAACGTTCTTGTAACAGCACTTTGGACAAAATATCCAATTTAAAGCTGCAAGCAATTCAACAACCAGAGAATTACACTATTCTACAAGGGGTATTTGACGAACGTATTTTACACGAGGGTGCAAAAACGCCCCCGTATTCAACTTTTTAACCAAATGTGATAATAGGACCACCAAATTAGTGTGCGGGTTGGTGGTCACCAAATTATTTTAGAAAGATGGATCTGAGTTGATAATGTCATCATAGAGACGTCACGACTATATTTTTGAAAACTGATTTTGCTTTCTTGATGACGTCATGGGCGGATCAAATTTTGTTCATTGGTTTGTTTTTTAACACTGAATCATAAAATACTTAAATCAAGTTAGTAATGTTACAAAAACGGCTTATGACGTCATTTAGGTTAAAAATTGGCCAAAAAATGTTCAGCTTTCAAAAAGTGACTTGGGGAAACCTAAAATTGGAAAACTTCCGTTACTTAGCAACTTAAAATTTTCAGAAGTTTTTTGTGAATTTATTTGACTCAAAGTATTTAGTCTATTTGAATAAGATTACAGTAGCACCTGATGAGTTCTTTGGACGAAACAGACTGTCGTGCTTTTAACCTTTACTAGGATTTCATAGTTGTGACTCAAAGTCAAATTAATTCGAAGCAAAAAGCTTGTTTCTAAAAGGATTTATCACAAAAAAAATCAAGAGGTGAGGCAAAAATTACAACTCCTTTGCGTAAAATAGGATTAAAAATGCGAAACAATTTGTATTATAGGATGATAAAAGTTGTAAAACAGCAGCAATGATGTCATATTGAAATACTTAAAAATGAACAAAACTTTCTGTTTCATTTATAAATACAAAAGCACTTAATCAGGACTAGTTTTTTGAAAATCAAATCCTTATTGCTATGCAAATTTCAAGCATTAAGGTTTGCTGTGGCACAGCACGTCATAAAATAAAAGCCATGACGTCATGCTTAAAGGATTTGTTTCAATGCTTAAAATTTTACGGTTTGTTTTACAACATAGCACTTCAAACATGCTGTGCCATGTACTGAAATAGATCAGTGTGCAGATTAAATTCTCATCGCATTGAAAAATCAAAACTGTATTTTCGTGTTGGCGCAGCTCGTAATATTATACTGCCGCCATGACGCCATGTGATGTGCATAAAGCAACGTAAAAAACGATGATATACCCGTGCACATCGAATTGCGTATGCACATTAGTTTTATTCTTTTACACACGGAATATGACATCATTGCGGTCAATTGCATTAACCCTAAAACGCCGGGATTTTTTTTCAAGAAAGCCCAAAGGGGTCAATTGGCCCCTAGCACGTAATGTTTCTTTTCTTGGGCACTTTGCTGATGAAATAATCCTAGTTTATGTCTATTTTTCTGAAGTCAGATGGCAACAAACGAATTCAAACATTATTTAATTAATACTCAATTCATTCTTTAGCATGTCTAGTGTTGCTTAAGTCCCATAACAAAGCTGTAATTCAAGGGTTGTTTTTTGTTTGTTATACAGGCATGCAGGCAAGGTCTGAAGGCATAGCAGGCAAAGAAAGCAAAGTAGGCATAAAACACACAGTAAGCTTACTAGGCTGAGCAGACTTAGTAGGCTTAGTGAGCATAGTACCGGTGGTAGGCCCGGCGCCAGTGTTGCAAGTTTGGGGAACATAAACAATTTTTGGACGGGCACAAAGTAATTTTGTCCTCAAAGTTGGGGTTAAAGACCAAATAAAGAAAAAAAGTCTTCATCGCAAATCCTCCCCCTCCCCCGTGGCTCCGGATCGGTTTCTTTCGTTCGGGGCACAGTTATCGCCAGGGTTCTATTTTTTGCTGGTGGGGGGGGGGTGCAATGGTGTCCTTTGGTGTGGAACTCGGTTCTTGCCCTCAAATTTGGGATTAACCCAAATCAGCCCAGTGGAACATATATGTTCCATTACGAACGGTCGAATTAAATTGCTTTTAATTAGCACAGCTAACATTTTAAAAACTATTCTATTGAGTTTTTGGAATGTCTGTGACTGCATTTAAGATGTTTTTAAGGTTTTATGCGGTAGTTGCAACTAGTGGTGTAAAATTAGTCAGACAGAAAAAGTTCAAGCAAATTTTTCTGGAAAAATGGCCGCTACAGAAAGGTACATTTTAGTGTTTGGTTATTATTTCAAACTTAGAATAACATTTTGAATTTTTTGTATTTGAATATTGTTAAAGACTAATATCAAATGCTAACCAATACCAAAATTTGATATTTATTTTTTCTGCACTTCCGATATTTGCCTTTAAATTTACTGGAACACATATGTACCAATGGGCAGATACGAGTACATTTTTTTTTACTTTCTTCGATATATGTACCATGAAATAGTATCTATTCTGGAAGATGAAGACGCTTCAGCAGTAATTTTTATGAAGTCGAATGATGGTTGTGCTTCAGATGAAGACTTTGCTAACGAAAATGATGGATGTCTAATCGACAATTTTCCCGGAAGTCAACTCAATGCACCAGCTGAAGCTTTGCTTTCAAATGGACGGCGAATAAAAATTTGTCAAACTGACCGAAACAACAAAAGTATCGTTGCGGAGCAAATTTACAAATAACTAAACTGGAAACATGGTAATTTACTTCTGGAACGAAGTCCAGTATATACTTTATATATTTCACGATTATAACAAGCATATGGGAGGAACTGATCACCAAGATCAGAGCATGAACAAAATGTTGTCATAGCGGCGGAAGAAAGCATGTTGTGGTTGAACTGCAGTGTAATGGCATTGATCACCGTTTAACTGAGACTCTCGCAAAATCGCGTAGAAGATGAGCAGGGTTTAATTGTACTCAACATGTTTCTAGCCAGTGCTCTAAATGCGATGTTGGTTTATTTTTAAGGTGTAAATTGTCCTTTCATAAAAGTATAAGCTATACGAAAGCGGACTATATTCCAATGATCATTTTTCAAAAAACCTATAAACAACTCTATGTTTTGTACTGTTTTGCATCACTGTATCTGTGCGTAGCACCATCTTGTACGTAACACAGTACTGTGTAGTTTGTTTTGCAAAGGGATTAAATAAATGTAAACAAAAAATCAAATTAGTGTAATGTGACTGCGTAAATAGAGTCGTTTGTGCAATTAGAATGCAGACTATTGGCTCACTAAAGCAAAATGTGTACACGTTAATGCCCAGTGGAAAATATATGGCATGGGTCATATCTCGTCAAGTTCAAATGATGCAAAAATTTTTTCAACGCTTAATGACTCAGTACTTGATACTCATTGTACATTATGTAAAAAAATTCCAAAATTAAAACTTTTTTTTCTGGGCATTGATGGGTTAAAGACCAAAAAAAAGATCTTTGTCGCAAAATCTTAAGGTACTACATGGCAATCACTCAATTTGACCTGCTTTTTTTTGTTCTAGAAAGAACCTTTACTCACTTTTGGTGGGCACAGGCAGTGATTTTGGGGGGGCATAGCCTTGAAATGCCAGCCCGTGGCACTGGGCCTGTTACTTTCTTTCGGGACACGATCTTGCTTGGTGGGGAAGCACATTTCTCGCTTGCAGGGCACAAGCAATGATTTGGGGGGCACGACCTCGAAATGCCCTCGTGGCACCAGGCTTGCATAGTAGGCTTAGTAATTATAATAGACATAGTAAGCATAGTAGGTTTGGTAGGCATCGTAGACGTAGTAGGTTCAGGCGCGTAGCCAGGAATTTGCGATGGGGGGGCTGATTTGGGGGTCTGGGGGCGAAGCCCATAACCGCCGGAGGCTGGGGATATGGGGGCAAAGCCCCCAGCCGCCGGAGGCACGGGGTTCTGGGGGCGGATCCCCCAGCGCTCGAAAATTTTGCATTTTTTTGCAAAAATAACTTAATTTTAGGGCTATTTTGACTAAAAAAATGATTCTTTTAAAACGTGGCTTAGAAATTGGTTAAAGTGCAAACATGATTAAACTGGTTGCATAAATGTGCTATTTGGGAGGTGGCTAATGGTAAAATTTTGGTTCTCTTATTTAGATGCTAGTAAATTATACAATCGTATATTTCAATAAAACTCACACGGATTAATCTATTTCGTATACAGTTTATAAAGAAAAATAATTGGGGGGGGGGGGCTTATGAAAAGAAATTTGAGAGAAACGATTGGTAATTAACTATAACTGAATAGCCCCCCCTTCTATTCCTTAGTTTATAGTATATTTGTTGATGACACCAATGTTTAGCATTTTTGCACTTGCGATCAAATTTGATTGCATATTTTTGACCATTTTTCAAAGTTTTCATTTATTTGTTAGTTTTATTTTCAACAAATTAGCACCCCACCCCCACCCCTAAATATATGTTTCAAAAGATGTTTTGAATCAATATTTAGTCCATTCTAGTGCATTTAACGGTCTCAAAAGTGCTAAAAACGCATTGATTTTCTCATTCTGCATTTTAGTCGACATGCCAATGGGGGGGGGGGCGGGGGGCTATAGCCCCCCGCCCTCCCTGGCTACGCTACTGAGTAGGTTTAGTAGATATGGTAAGCAAGTACAGTAGGCGTAGTTGGCAAGGTAGGCGTAGCCTAGCATGGGAAATAAAACTCTTACCCTCCTATGCATGTTAGAACAACCGGTGTTTTATTTTGTTTGCATTGCTTTTACCATGAAGTAAGCAATGTCTGCTGAACGATCGATTTTGCAATTGGCTGCTGGAAGTATTACCAGAAGCTCGTTACAAACAGATAAACAAATTTTTGTCTAAATAATGCCACGAAGCAGTGAGCACGAAATAGCAGTCTTTAGCGCAAAATAATTTAGAATTTCTGTGTGACGTAGTATTGAAAGCACTTTTTGCTAAATGGTTTGAAAGCCAGCTCAAAAAACTTCGATGGTATGGAATTCAGAAAACGTTTATGGTTACTGTATTTATTGGCCACTGGTCAGGAAATTGCTCTCACTATGTTTGTGGCATGTGTTCAACACCAATCTGCAAATAATGCGTCATATTGGAGTAGAACTGCTGTATGTTTCGGATGCTTTATACAAACAAGTGGATGTGGGGTCAATTGACCCCTTCGGGCTTTGGCGTATAACAGCAAAAAATTGCACGAAATTTTTGTCGAATTTGTTTTTTACTTATTTGGGGTGTGTAATAACGAAAAATCGAAAATCAATAAATGTCAAAAAATTTCAGCCTGTAATGTCAAGTATGCGTTGCTTATTTTAGAAAAAACAAAGCAAAAAAGGTCAATTGATCCCTTTGAGCCTTCTAGGATTAAAGCTGCCCAACCGTAGCAAATTATTGACACTATCACCATAAATTACGTCATAATTCCGTCCAAGAATTTTTTTAGTTACAGACTCAGCTTAGGCTATCATTTTCTCAATTCAATCCTAGCACAAAAGAAACAGCAACAAAATCCGAAGTCATCAAATAATCAATTTAAAAATCGTTACGTTTTGCAAAACTGGCATCAATGAAACGTAAACGTACTGAAATTTCTTGGTAAGGATCAAGGAGGGCAGTACGGTACGGTACGTTGGTACGGTACGGTACGGTACGCCTCAATTTTTGCTAAGAAGTACGGTGCGCTGGTACGGTACGCCTTTTTTGTACAGGTACGGGTACGGTACGTTGGTACGGTACGCCTTTCTTGTAATGGTACGGGTACGGTACGTTGGTACACCATTTGAATTTGTCTACTAAACGTTTTATGTGCAACGTGCGGCCATCAGTGAAGATTCGTGCGCCCGTACCCGGCGTGCATGTATCCTGTAGTCTAGTCTATTTTCAAGTAATCATTATTGGCTTTTAATTTGTCGTTACAATTGTTACGAAGTATAATATGGTTTCACAAGTCACAGTCATAAGTATAGCCAATTGTGATCTCGTAGCTGTTGCCCATGGATGCTAGGAGCCACGGACTATCGTGGCATGTGATATATTGGAGAAAAATTTGAACATAAACTACTGCGACACTTTAGCTGAATACGCTGTGATTTAAAAATCCCAGGCTTTTTGCACATTTCGCCGGCTTTTTGTATACAGAGGCAAAAGACAGCTGGAGCCGACGCTAAATGTGTGACTTGAGATTGCTGATTTATAGGCAAGTGATTTCAAAGTCAGTTAAAGTTGCAAGTAGTTTAAAGTAAGGATGGCAGTACGGTACGGTACGCCTCAATTATTGCTAAGAAGAACGGTACGCTGGTACGGTAGGGGTCAAGGTGCGAGGCACGTAGTACGCAAATTCTGAACGTACCGTACCGTACTGCCATCCTTGGTGAGGATCACCAAAATAAAAAATTCAAACAAGCTGAACATCACCATATGCTTGAAAAAAATATAGGCCAGCACTGTAACGCCCTTTCTGAATAAGACCAGAAATGCACTAACCACAAGAAAATTTTGATCGTATGAGGTCATTAACAGTAGGGTACGCAAGATTTTGAAAAGGGGGAGGGGGGCCAGGAACCTCAGAAAATTTGAGAAGAACAAAGGTAGAAATGAGCATTGTTTCACTTTAATTTAGTCCGATTTTTTGCCCGAAATTAGGTGAAGACCAAAAAAAAGGTCTTCACCCAAATTTAGTCTTATTTTTTAAGGGGCGAGCCAAAAACAAAAGTATTCGCCTATCCATTTCTGTGCTTAAAGCTTCTACCCAACTTACAAAGGGGAGGGGGGGGCATTCCGCAATTTTGCTTACTAATTTATGCCAATTATACTATCCTGGCGACCCAAAAGGGGGGTCATTGGGCCATGGTCATTAACAAAAACTGGGACGTTATTAATCTGCAATAAAAAACTTTTGACACACAAATGGAAACTTTTTCAAATAACACAGTCGAAACATCTAGTAAACTTTTAAATCACTGGTATTATTATTTTCCCACGGCATAGCTGGCACATTAAAGTTAAAAATGTAATATAAATTTGCGAGGAACAGAAATTTCCAAGAAAGTTTGGTCAATTTAAAAAATTAATTTTAAGAACTTAAATTACATCATAAGACGTTTCAATGCAGTCACTATTTTAACTTAGACAGTTTTAATCGTTTTGCGTGCTTCTGGCCTAAAGGCTACCAGCTCGGAAGCCTAGGGAAGAGCCACCAGAACGGCGACTACAGTAGTCGCCGTTCTGGTGGCTCTTCCCTAGGCTTCCGAGCTGGTAGCCTTTAGGCCAGAAGCACGCAAAACGATTAAAATATTAAAACTCTGGCCTGCAAACGTCAAAAAACATCTTAATTGACTTATTATTACAATTAGACAGTTTTTTTATTCATAATTATCAAACTAAGCCCGCAAAATAGCCTATCTCGCCATCAAACCATCACATTGATTTGGCCAAATATCTCCCATGCTATTTTGGTCAATTTAGCGTAAATAGGGCCAATGACGTTACACAATGTCAGTAATAGGATAAAATACAAACCTCCAACTAAACGATTAAGTAAAAAATCCATCATTTTAATTATTTTATCTTTATGCACATTACGATAACGATCAAACAAACATCAAAATTCCCAGTAAGCATTACTAAAATTTTTGCAACAAAAATACGCAAACAAGGTACAAATTACTTGAAATTGTTGGAAATATATGGTAGATAACCTAAAATTTGCTTAGTGGTTCTTTTTTTGTTTGCGTATTTTTGTTGCAAAAATTTTAGAAATGTTTGCTGTAATTTTTCATGTTTGTTCGATTGTTTTTTAAATGATGTTTTATTTCAATTTTGTTTTAAGTTATTCTTGCTGGTGTATTTTGTTTTTCAACTTTAGTGATAGAGAGCAATCGCGAATTTGGTTGCTTTAGTCGAGGAAACGCATTAGCATCAAAAAGCAAGGTATATAGAGACTAACAAATGATAAAGAATAATTACTCATTTATACGGAAGACGTTGAATACACTACATAATAAACGATTAAAATACTTTGTCATGTTGCTAACCAGTTGCAATATCCGCTAAATTCAACTTTATTGCATAATCTTTTTGCATAAAATGGCAATGTGAAAGCTATGGCTCTCAAGAAGTAGTAGCAACGACAGAAACGACGAGTTGTGCAAAAATAGGGCTTTAGCTTAATAAAGTGTATCAGTTATATTAAATGCTATGATTTCATAATAAAGTAGCTTATAGAATAAATTTTATGAATAAATAATTTTTAATTTCTTTTAATGGTCTAAACATATCTATGATAATTTTGTATAACTTTGCATCTGCAATTTTACTACTAAACGATGCATATTGTATAAGTTTAACAGCAGCTCGAAAAGTTTTGTTGACTGCTACTTATGTTTTCTTTTGCGCCCAATTTAAGAAATTCATTTTCTTTCATTTGACTTTAAAGCAAAAACTAAAAAAAATTTAACTAAAGATTTGCCTAAAAAGTTACCAGCCTCAAAATTTTCTCAAATCTGTTTTTTTTTTTAATCTTTATTTCAACTTCAATGTTTGGATATAAATACCAGTGATCAAATTTTTCAGGAATAAATTGATGATATACAACACCAACAGCTGAGTACCCGATACATTTTTGCCATTGTTTTAAATTGGTGTTCATCGATAAAGACGTTTATTGGCGTTTTTAAGGGTTTCAAATGGGCAATTTTGGGGGGTTTCAAATGGATCTTATAAATGAAAAACTGCATTCGTTAAAATTAAGCGGTTATGTTGCCATCATAAATTATTGCAGATATGCTGGCTTGTCGATTTGTAGCGTACCAGTTTATTACCTCCAGGGATTCTGCACCGGAGCCATCTTTTGGTTGTTGAATGGGTTTCTATGACGTCATTGATGGCTGCACCTGCCTAAATGTAGTACAGCAGCAATTTGAGGGTTGATAGGCCTGCTTAGTTAGCCTAGTTGACGAGAGGTGATATTCCTTAAAACATCAGCTGATCAGACTGCTATTTTTGTGGGTAGATTTATGTGGTGAGTATGATGTTAAAGTGAGTCCGTACGCTAAGAGTCTCAAAGCGTTCACTGCTTATCAACTAGAATGATTGAATGAATTGCAAGTTGCAACACAAAGCAAAGCCGTGGTATATATGGAACAAGTGAAACGAAGAAAAGCGAGAATAAAGACAACATTATTTAGATTCTTTTTATCTCGCGATATCCGTTCATTATGCAATACAACTCATAGCAATGAGCAATATGAGTCAATAACCGGATATCGCAGACAATTACTCAAAGGACAAACATAAATTAGATACTGCTCGAAATTGGCTTCATTGAAGAAATGGGAACCACATGAGGTAATAAAGAAGTGCCCCGAACTTTTTTTCACCATTCTCTTTATTCGCGAAAGTACGATTTAATCTGTTTGATTCCGAATCAGTACTTAAATTGTAAAATTTTGCATGGGGGACGCTTTTGCAGCCTAGACCAAACTTTAATGGAACTTATGTAATTATGTTCCCGCAATTGAAGTGTTTTTTTCCCGAAACCAGGTGAAGACCAAAAAAAAGGTCTTCGCCAGAAATTGAAGTGTTTTTTTCCTGAAATCAAGTGAAGATCGTAAAAAAAAAAAGTTCTTCATCGCAATGTGGGACTATATTCGGCCGGAATTTGTAAGATTTATTCGTGCTGGCTGGCTCTTGATCGTTTCATCATCCAGCGCTCAAATCTCAATGGGTGGACGTCTAAATCTTGATTGGGGAATGCTAACTCTCGATGGGGGGACACGTTCCCCCTACAATTTAAGTACTGCTCCGAATTATTGGCAACCCTACAATTCGCATTTTTGTGACATCACAAAAGGCTGATTTTGCAAAATTTCTTACAGGCTTTAGGCTATTGCCTTTTATAGCAACTCTAAAACAACACCAGTCTGGCATCCAGTCCTATTCTTGCCAACGTTTTCTTGCTAAGCTAAGTTGTTATACTACAGCAATAAAATAACAGAACATATACTGTACTGAAGGCTAATCTCAGATCTGTAATCAGAAACTTTGCTGTCAGTGATAGAAGACAGACGTGCTTGAAAAAGCTGCAATTTCGCGTAAAAAGGACAATTTTGAAGGTGTTAGTAGCACTCCTGAGACAGAAAACAAACTTTGCTGTTGCAGCTCATTAAACAGCTTACAATGGAACTCCAGTTGAACAAAATTCTAACATCTTTGCAAATTATAACAAGTAGGATTGACGCTTTAGATCTAAAAATGGATGGATTTAATGAAAGGCTAAATGCAGTTGAAGTTAAATTATCAAACCGCTACGATAAGCTTGAAAAAACTTTACTAAATCAAAAAACGAAATGGATGATATGAAAGTAACTATAGACGATTTAATAAGATTCAAAGATCAGCAAGAACGAACCGCCCTTCCAAACGAATCTTTCAGCAAGCGCCAGAACATTCTCATTCACGGCATAGAAAAAGATGAGAAATCAGTTTGGGAAAATCGTGATATAGCCATTCAGAAATTAAAAACTTTTATGAAAGATGGATTAGAAATGGATTTTGATAAAGTACCAATTGTAGATTTCCATCGGCTTCCTTAACAGCCCCTTTTAAACTAGGCAAACGAATCACAAGACCAATAATTGTTAAATTGGCTTACATGGAGGACAAAACAGCTATTTGTAAAGCAGCAAAAAGTTTGAAAAAGTATAACCGGACTAGGCGCGAAATGAAGCGAAGTTCACCTTATGTATACATTACTGATCACTTACCGCGCGCTTTTCAAGGACAGAGGAAGAAACTACTCCCCTCCGTTAATAAACCACAAGCTGACAAGCAAAAAACTAAATGGCAAATTGAAAACGGTGAATACTGTCTTTACATAGATAATGAAAAGGTCAATTTAAACTAATAGTACTACAACGACAATGCTACTATATGCTGATTGTACTAAAATGCACCACAGTGCAGTAACAGTATGTAGTTATGAATACAACCATTGATTGTCGAAATTACTCTAATATTCAAAACCCTTCTACAGAACAGTGTCTAGTTTTCGTTAAATATTAAAAGTGACTATTGAGGTGAACTTGAATTAGCATTTATTTAAATGATGATAAAAATATTTTCAAGCCAACATCAAATATGATCAACACTTTCAGTGAAATTTGTTAATAATGCTGTGCGACTTAATTATGCATTACTCGATGTTCACTTTACTTAATTCTTAGAAATAGATGCAAAGCAATGACCTCCCTCCCTGTATTATCAATTGTGTTTCTTTGCCATGAATAATTTGTTTGCCTAATAAAGTCCAGTTATACAAGTATTATATCCTCACTAATATTAAACGTGATGTAGTTACCTACGCTTATTTAGTCTACGGTATGTCTGATAGACTTTGCTGTGAAGATGATTGATTATTTTATTATGTGCTACGCGATTGAATGACAGTGCTATAAGTGTTTTTGATTTTTCCGTTCTGTGCTCTGTTACTGCTGATTTTAGTCTTTATTTGGCAGATTTTGATGATTATGGCGCCCTTGGCAGACAGGGAGTTGGCTGACTTTTAGAGCCGAGTATAGCAGCCTCACCACAGAAAAAAAATTGCGTTTTTGATGAACAGGAACAGTGTGATGCCATCATTAGTTCAATATTCGATAACTTCAAGAAATGTACCTATATATCACCAAATTCAAGTATGCCCAATTGCAATAACTCCTTGACAATTTTGCATCTCAACATTAAATCCCTTAACAAAAACTTCGATCAGCTGCACGAATTTCTTGTTTCTATCAGAATTAGACCTGACGTAATTTGCCTAACTAAAACCCGAATAAAAAATGAACCTCTTGTAAACATTACGATTCCTCAATACAAGTTTTATCATGTCGACTCCCAAACTTCAGCTGGCGGAGTAGCGGTATATGTGTCTGATAACTTTACATCTAAATTATGCCCCAATCAATACGTAATGCTCAATTCTGAATGCTGATGGCTCGAATTATCTACCCCAATTCAAATGAAAAATTTGCTGTTGGAACAATATACCAACATCCCAATCATTCTACTATAAATAATTTTCTTGATAGATTTTCTGATTGCTTAAACGACTAGTCGAACTCCAAAAAACTTACTACATTCTCGGTGACTTTAAAATCAATATTCAAAAGTTTAATCGCACCAATGCTGCTCATAACTGTATTAATTTGATTGTTAGTAACGGCGCTATACTAATAATCACAAAACCCACAAGAGTAACCCCTGAATCATCTTCTATAATGGATCACATACTCACAAACGATTCAAATCAAATCCTTTATTATACTCGCTGGATTACGCTGAAGCGTGCAACGAGTTGGCGGGGCCCATCTCCGGACAATTTGACCGGCCCGAGATTTGAACCTCAGACCTCCCGCTCCAGAGACGAACGCGTTACCGCTCGACCAACTGGCCGGTTACTCGTACTCGTTACTCGTGACCGGCCAGTTGGTCAAGCGATAACGCGTTTGTCTCTGGAGCGGGAGATCTGAGGTTCAAATCTCGGGCCGGTCAAATCGGACACAGTGTTGCCAACGGCTCGCCACCGCTGCAACATTTCTTCGAAAGAAGCTGTGTTGCCCGGGCGCAATGACGCGGAGATGGGCCCCACCAACTCGTTACACGCTTCGGCGTATTACAGCGAGTGTAATGAAGGATTTGATTTGATTTGACTTGACGATTCAAATCATCAAATAAAATTTTTCATCTTCGAAGTGGATGTTACTAATCATTATCCGATTTTATGTAAAATAGACAAAAGAAAATCAAATTTCTCAAAAAACCATTCGGATGTATATTTTAGAAATAAATTGAAATTTATTCCCGAAATATTTTGTGAAGATTTGAAAAATAATCTAAACTTTTTCTTTTTTAACTTACCGCTATTAACTAAGGATAACTTTAATGAGAATTTCGAAAAATTCACTAACATAGTATCTTCTACAATTGATAAACATGCACCATTAACAAAACTTTCGAGACGTCAGCTGAAACTCTACAGTAAACCTTGGCTAACTAAAGGCATTATAAACTCTATCAAGAATAAACGCAAAATGTTTAAATCACAATACATATTAGGAGCTGAACGTGAAAAGTCGTATTTTGAAAAATACATTAATGTATTAACTAAAATTAAAACTATATCTAAAAAAAGGTATTACGAAACTAAATTAGAAGAAATTAAAAGTGATTTACGTCAAATATGGAACACTATAAGATCAGTACTACCAACCAACCGTAAGAATGTAACCGCTACCTCGCCATGCCTACTGAAAATAAATGATTGCTCTGTCTCTGCGCCACATGACATTGCAAACTATCTGAATGATTTTTTTTCAACAATTGGTTCTAAATTGGCTGAAAGGATTGATAACTCATCCAAAAGAGATTATTTCAGTTATTTGACTAGTCGTATTTCGTCAAGTATATTTCTAGACATTCCTAGTATGACAGAAATTAATAATGCCATCTCCTCTCTTAACATTAATAAATCTTATGGTCATGACCAAATTTCTCCGTACTTTTTGCGAATTGCCTCCCACGTCGTTACTCCTTTTCTTCACCTATTTGTTCAATTTTCTTTTACAAATGGTATCTTTCCTAAAAATTGTACCATTGCTAAAATCATTCCTATATTCAAAAAAGGTGATCGTCAAAGCCCAACTAACTATCGGCCCATTTCAATTTTGACTTGTTTTTCTAAAATCTTCGAAAAACTTATACACACACGGCTAACTAAATTCTGGACCAAACACAAAGTATTAACTACTACCCAATATGGATTTCGATCCAAACTATCAACTACCCATGCTCTCCTAGATGTAATAACTTTCTTTTTCGAAAGCATTAATGCTGACCTGCAGAAAATCTCCGAATGGTTTAAAAATAACTTTAAGCTAACAAATTAACAGTCAATCCCTCCAAATCAAATATTATTATCATTCCTCCCGAACTAAACCAGCTTCCTGTAACTATTAAAACTTATTTAAATAACACTTTAATTCCGCAAACTTCAGCAGCGAATTATCTGGAAATTACAATAGACACTGACTTGAAATTTCACAATCATATTGTATTATTAGAACACAAAATTTCGAGGACAATCGGAATCCTTTTTAAACTTCGCCATTTTTTTGCCTCAAAGCGCCCTTCTCAAAATATATTATGCCCTCATACACAGTCAACTTATGTATGGTGTACCGATCTGGGGCTCTACTTTTCCTTCTTACATTAATAAACTTAAATCCCTCCAAAATAAAGCTGTAAAAACGATCGGAGGTGGCTCTTCACTTGAAAGTCCAACTAAATTTTTTAATAAATTCTCTATATTAAAACTCAATGATCTATTCAAGATGGAAGTAGCTACAATAGTCCACTCTCACTTTACGAATAACCTTCCATCCAAATTATCCAATCTTTTTACACTAACAAAAAACATCTCCTCACGTGCAATCAAAACAACCGAATCGTCACGCCATAGGTGGACACAAGTCCGTTAATCGTTAATCCGTTAATAACGAAGCTAACTTTTTCATTAACTAGTTAATCCGTTAAAAAGTTTTTTCATGTTAACGGACTAAATTAACTTCCGTTAAGTGCTGTTAACGGACTAAAGTAACTTCCGTTAAGTTCTGTTAACTTCCGTTAAGGTTTTTATCGTTGATATCTTGCAGCTTCGTTGTGCATTTGAACTTGTTTTTATGTTGAAATTAGATTAGACTGTAAAATGTAACTTTCAAAACACAAAAAGACCACCATAGCAATAAATATTTTCCTTAAAATCAGCTCAACAGCATCAATACGTGTTCTAGAAGCGAGTGAATAAAACGAAATGTAAATTACTCGCAAAATGTTAACGGATTAACGGACTTTATTAACTTCCGTTAATTAAAGCTGAAAATAACAGATTAACGTTAACGGAGGTGTGAAGTTTGCTAACGGACCAGTGGCTACATAAGTTCACTCTCACTTTACGAATAACCTTCCATCCAAATTATCCAATCTTTTTACACTAACAAAAAACATCTCCTTACGTGCAACCAGAACAACCGAATCGTCTCGCAATACCTTATACATTCCCCGATATTCAACTACACGACTGCAACGATGCATTAAATATCAAGGAGTTAAAATTTGGAATAATATCCCACCAGAAATGCAAAATTCATCAGCAAGATTATTTAAAAACAAATACAAAAAATATCTATTACAAAATTATGATTAAAATTGACACAGCAGTTCTGCCTTGTTTTTGTTTCAAATAAAAAGCGATCTTAAATGAATTACTTTTCCTCGATTCAACTTGGGGGCTGCAGACTCGGAGACCGAAAGGTCAATAATTTGTTACCTCCCTCCTGTCAAGAATTAATAATATTCAGAATGTCTCTAACTAATTTTCATCTTATACTTTTTTGACAGTCTAAATAAATTATTGATTGATTGATTGATTGATTGATTGATTGAAACTAGCGCAGTAATACAAAAGACCTAATCTAAAAGGTTCCCCTAACTTACCAACTGGTTGCAGTGAGTAGCCTAAATAAATTCAAAGAATTGGCTACTACTATTGGTACCTGGAGATCTAGGTTACCAGTACTGATTTACAGTGTGCTTATGATTGTTTTTGGCTTCATTGTAGTTTTACATCATTCATGGAGTAAAATATCACAAGAAACTGGTCTAACTTTGATACAGTAGATTATATTACTCATGTTTTGTCGCCGATAAATTTAGTTTGAATTGAAATTGCTGACTAAAACAGAAACCTATTAACTTCCATATTGTACATCGCGTTCCATACTTTGCGAGAAATTTTTGCAAAATCAACCTTTTGTAATGTCACAAAATTGCAACATGCAGAGTTACCAATGATACGGATTCAAACGAATTAAATCGTATTTTCGCAAAGAAGGAGAATCATGGGAAAAGGTTTGGGGTACCGCTTTATTACCTCAAGTATTTTTCAATTCTTCAATAAAACCGATTTTGAGCTGTATCTCTTTGAGATATATTTACTCGATCATTACAATGTATTATTAAAGTATTTATGTGGTGCAACTGCTATTTTGAAGCTAAATCCTTCCGTATAATCGCTTTAACTTCCTTCCAACTAAAATGGTTGGAAAAACTAATTCTGTATCATATTAATGAAGATTATTATGAGCGTGCAAACTTTTGTGCATCGCAGTATGGATTTCGTGCAGGCGTTTCTACGGAAACAGCTTTGCATGAATTTGTGCGCCGTGTAGAGCATTGACTTGCTAGAAAAAAGCCGGCTTTGGGTATTTTTCTGAATATTGTCGGTGCTTTCGACAATGTCACCTTCTGTGGCTTTGTTGCGGCTCTGCGGGGACTGGGTATGTCTAAGATTCCCATCTCATAGATAGAGACTTCACACAGTCCAAATACAAGTAGAATTATAAGGTGATAAAGTGAAAAAAGAAGTTGTGAAGGGGAACCCACAAGGTGGTATCCTGTACTCTTTTTTGTTGAGCTGTGTCTTAAACTGCCTGTTGTTAGAGTTACGTAGCAGGGGCTTTTATGTTCAAGTCTATGCCGATGATCTAGCACTGTTGGTCACTGGTGCTGATATGCTTTGGATCAGAGATATGGCCCAGAAAGCAATAAATATTGTAGCAAACTGGGCTTCAGAACAAGAGCTGCAGTTTAGCAGCAAGAAAACCAAAATCGTACACAAACGAAATCCAGATTTGGGTTCCTTGTCAATGAATGGTTCAAAACTTAAACTTTCCAAGGAAGCAAGTCTGTTAGGTGTTACTCTGGACAGCAAACGAACTTGGAAACCACATATTACCCGAATTACCCGCAAAGCAACTACAGCATTACTGCAATGTAGACAAATTGTGGGTAAGACGTGAGGAATAAAACCATCTATGATGAAATGGATATACACAGCTACGATACGTCCAGTCATGTCCAATGCATGTCTGTCCTGGGCTGGCGGCTTCAACAAAAAGTATCCAGTGAGGAAACTCACAATAATGCAGAGACTTGCTTGCCTGATGCTTTCGTTAGCAACCGTACCGGTGCTCTAGAATTATTGCTCAACAGAACTCCCATTGAGGAATTCTTATTGGCTGAGGCAGTGCGAGGGTCATACAGAATCACTGTTAATGGGCTCTGGCTTGTCAACCGAGTTGGTTTCTTTGGGAAAACGAAAAGTCATGTTGATGTCTGCAATGAGGCAAGACGATTCTCACCTCTGCTGCAAATACCAGCTACCGAATAAAGAAAACTAAGGTATTTGAGAGAAATTTCGAATGTCAAATTATGGCTAAAAAGAATGCTATCAGATTTGAAAGCGTTCTAAATCACAGCACTATCAAGGTTTACACTGATGGCTCGAAAGTAGATGGGATAGTAGGTGTAGGTTTTTATGCAGAATACCCAAACAACTCCCCAAAACAAGCATTTTTTCACCTTGGAATTAACAGCACAATGTTCCAGGCAAAAGTCTTAGCTATTTCAGAAGTGGCAAAGAACCTGCTTTTGGAAAACATGCACAATCAAAGTATTGTTGTGCTGGTTGATAGCCAAGCAGCTATCAAAGCACTCATGGAGAACACAGTAACATCAAATACAGAGCTCAATTGCATTCGAAACCTAAATCAGTTAGGTAAACAAAATCACGAAAACACAACCTTGTCTGGATTGCTGGGCATGCAAGGGTACTTGGTAACGAAGCGGCAGACTGTGTAGGTAAATCAGGATCTAAATCAGAAATGCATGGTCCTGCACCTTTTATTACAGTCCCGTATGCCAGTTGTGTTAGCACGGTTAAGGACTGGTCCACAGATAGATGGAAATTTATGTGGAATAAACGGAAAGACTGCTTGAAGATGAAGGAGTCTGTAGGTCGGACGTTCTCACGACCCACAATACGTCTCCTTAACCTTAAGAGGCCTCAATTAAATAGAGTAGTGCAAGTTTTAACTGGGCATTGCAATCGACAGTGGCACAAGAAAACTACAGGTTGTGCTGAGTCTTCTCGTGTCCAAAATGTAGCCTAGAGGATAAAACACCAAATCATCACGTAGGTAATTGCAAGCTTTACCAAGATATTCGTGTAAAATATTTTGGAATCACCAAAACCACTGTTTACAATGTGGTAACGAAATTTAACATTAACAAAGTGGCCACGTACTTAAAGGAAGCTGAAAGGCTTTTTCAGTTCGATTATTAACCAAAAAAAAAACAACATTCACATTGCAGCTACAGTTGCAATGGGCTCGAATGAGGCCTACTCAATTAGTAGATGGACTTTACCTAATTGGTAGCAGATTCGCTTGCACCGCTGCCCATTAATAATAATAAAAAATGTGGTGTAACTCATGGGGTAGTTCATTATACTATTTTTTGACTTATTTTCATCTAATGCCTGTAAATTTTATGACTTAAATTGACAACTTGTAGATTTTTGAGTAAAGTAATTCTTGTATTGAAATCAGAAGTTTTTGCTTAATGTTTTTTAGTCATTCATATAAATTTATCATTTCTTTTTTTTTGTACCCAAAAATACGATTCATTAAATTCCAAAACTCTGCATCAAAAGATAATCAAAATTATGGACTCTTTTTTGTCTTTAAGGAATTTCTTGTTCGTTCGAGGACGTTGCGACTTGCTCTGTTTTGAAATATATACTGTAGTTCAAGTTTCCTCAACATTAGTTAAGGTGATCATTGTGTTGATACAAAAAGTTTTTGTTCTACGTTTTCTGGTTCCTCCAAAAAGTTTATTATTTTTGATATTTATTCCGAAAAGTACGAAGCATTGCTATCTAAATTTAGTGTAAAAAAAAAGCAAAAACCAAGTACTATTTATTGTATTGAGAAACTGTTGGTATACAGCACTTGGATTGCACAACTTGCTCCCTTTTAAAAAAAATTGTTCAAGATTTCCTAATAATAGCCAAGGAAATTGTTGTGTAAAAATATTTTTCCAGTTTTTAGTTTCTATTGCTCTGTGAATTATCATTTTTTGCTTTTGTACCAAAAAATACAAAGCAATAAAACATTACATAAATCACGTAAATTCATAAAAAAGAAATCAAGCCAATTATCAAGCTTATGGTTGGTTTGTTTTCTTGGTAACACACATGGATTGCACAATTTGTTCTATATTAACATATTTAGTTTTGTTAAAATAGAAAGTTCTGGGCCAGGTTTTTAGTTCCTCTTATTCGCTTTTATATCGCTCCATAAACTTGAAACTATTGTTTGTTTATTTGTTGAACCGAAGTTCTTTGCGTCCAAGAATCACATTTTTGGAATTTAGAGGTTTTCAAGCTATGGTAGTTTTTTCACAAAAAACCAATGGCAATTATTGCCGAAGGCTTGCTGTGCATTGTTTTGTTGGACCAAAACGCTGCAAAACCCTAAACCATTTGGCCACAATGGTGAGCTTACAGCGTGGTTTGGTTTTCGTTGCTTTTACTTAACTTGATAAAGCAATATCGCAAATGTTTTTGCTTACATTTTTATACTTTCTCGTTTTTTGTTTACGAACTAATTTACATTGGAATTTCACTTAACACACATGATATGCTGCAGCAAGTTTGTTACAATTTGGAGCCAATAAATTGCTAAAAGTTTTTAATTTTTCTATCTCTACAAAGAATTTTGTTCCACCCTCTCTTATTAGCTGTTGTAATCGTGGCAAAAGTCTAGAGAAGTCGACTATGTGGCTAGCGTTTAATTTTGGTGATGTCAAGAGACTTCGTAGTTGGTGCTAGTGTGGTGTTCATCACGACGTTTTTGAGGTTCTTTTGGGATTGACTAATTTGAAATGATCTGCAGTACAATAGAAACTGATATTGACAACACTGCTACAAAAGTTATTGTTTGCGATCTTTGATATGGAGATGTAGTTAAGCTTGTGGCACGTGTAACTAAATCTAAAGCTGCATTCAGCTAAAGTTGCATTCACACGGCAGACTTTTAGCTGCGAGAATCGGCAATTTGCTTTTTTTTTTCAAATCAAGAAAGAAAGCAACAGGAGCAGTTGGGAAAGAAAAAGGGCAAAATGCCGATTTTCGCAGGTAAAAGTTGGCCGTGTAAATGCATCATAAGCTTAAAGTTTGAATCTGCTGGTTATATTGCAGTTATTCTCTTTTCTTATGCGTAGAATGTGGGTTCTATAGACATGGTAATTCTGATTCAAAACGTGGCCTAAGAGTTCAAGTGATCCGGATTGACTTGCACTGCAGAAAAACTTATACTTTGTAAAAAAAAGCAAGTATCCCAAGTAATCAATTAAAACTAATAAATGTATATTTTTATACTGTAAATTGGGTTTCTTTAAGATAACTAAAATAATTCTGGCGTTTAAATCGAAAGTTTTTGTTCCATGTGTTCAAGTCCACGTATGAATTTTGAAAGCTTGACATTACTCCAAAAAGCACCAAGCATTATACTCCAAAATAAACTCTGTAAAAAATAAGAAACTAAGCTAATTATTATTATTATTTTTTGAGGAACTTTTTGTATATTCATTCATTGCGCTGAAATCAAAGTTTCTGTTCCATACATTTAGTTCTTTTTAACAAATTTAACATCCGCTGTTCCTACTTTAAATAATGCAAAGCATTTCCTAAATCATGTACAAAAAAAGAAACCAACCCAAATTATAATTTTCTAGTAGTCTTTTGAAATACCTCTGCCTTGCTCGCTTTGCGCAACTTGCTCGCCTGCTTTGGAACGTATTATAGTATTGGTTAACAAAAGACTGAAAAATGTATATCCCACTCCTGGATGGAATATTTTCGCTCTTTTATTAGCGCAACACATTTTTTAATTAGCGCAACTTTTTCGCTTTTTTTATTTAGGCTAAGAATTCACTTAGCATCCAGAAGAATTTGGCTGCAGAGTAAAGAAAAATAGTAGTGAGCAAATTTTTTTCAACAGCCAAAACACATATGACTCGAAATAAGCGTTTGGTATTCCAATAGTATAACCTGAAGAGCCAAATGTATAAATCAAGTAGCAAGAGGTCTAGGGTTTACAGTAATTTATGGTTAGTCAAATACATCATACTGTAATGCTGTGAACGGTTCGCTATCGCTCAAACCTTTCTTTATCAGAATTGGCAAATGCCCAGGCGCAACAACAAGTAGATGGACACATAAACTCTCTAAACGTATAAACGTAACACAGCAAGTACTGCATAATATAAATTTGATTGCTTGAATTTTAGCTTATTCAAGCTGTAAAGCTTTATTGTCAAAACTTTATAGCTGTAAATAAATTTAACAATGTTGTTGTGTATGCATCTTCAAAGGACTCAGAAAGATATAATTTTTTTTACTTTTCATTGATTATACGATTTATCATCATTAACATAACAAAAATTTTTCATAACAGCAAAGGCACCGCCCTTCAAGCACTACGAGTTGCTTTGAAACTTCAAGCCAATTACTGCTGTAATACAATAAAATTGTACCATCTTTGATCAGATAACACAAATTTCATTCTTTGGCTTATAAAAAAAAAGGCTAGTCGTGGAAACACAGAATTCGAAAATTTTTTAGCCAATTAGTGCTTTTTTTTATCAAAATGAAAGGAAACAACGCAAGAATTAAGAACTTACATATTAAAAAGATAAAGCACAATTATTTTTTATAAAGCAGATTTCTTTGTTAGCGATGTGCTTACTGAAATTAATTATTTCGGTTGTATTGAAGAAGAAAAAAAAGTCAAAATTATTTGCCAAAACGAATGTAATTGCTAACTGAGCTAATGATGAATTATTTGCAAAGTCAAAAAACAAAATTATTCGGCTTGGAATTCTGGTCGAGTTTTGGAAACCAAGCATTTATTAAAACGCCAGCAAAAACGTGTGGATAACAATAATTATTTTTGATTTTTCTTATCCTCTGTAAATTAAACCTTTGCGGATAAAATTTTAAAGCATGGCGTAACACATTTGAGGAATAATTAGCATAAACTATAAATTGCAGCAATTTAGAGCAACCGCAGAATTATAAAGTTATATGCAAATAGCTATAATTTATTTCTGATTATGCAAAAAGCAATTTATCTATGGATATAATAAACTGTAAAAACTAATTGATACTGAGTGTATTAAAGCCACATCCTGAAAAAAATCCCTACATAACAATTAGCTAAATCATTTTTACCAAAACAATTTTTGGTTTAAAAATTTTAAGCAGTTTTAAACTATTGCTCAACCAACAGTATATATGTCATGGATTATCCCCTTCGGTCACCACACGTACAATTGTACAATTTTTTTTGCGTTGTTTTTTTGTCCAGTTGTAATAGTAGAGAATATGAGTCATTACTAGTGCAATTGTACAGATAACACCGTTACGTGACAGCAGTTCTGGCCTCAAACGTGCAGCGTTAAAACAATAGTCAACCGCCGGACAAGATGGCTGCCAACAGTGCTTGCAGCAAGTGAAATTAAGCAAAATAAGTTCGAAAATACGTCGAAACCAAATAAGTTAATAAACAATTAGGCTTACATTTTGAATTAGTTATTTTTTGAAAATATGTATGGAATATTTTCGTTTTGATTTTTGTTACAGACTACCTTACAGAATTTTTTATCAAAATCATGTACAATTGTACGTTTCGTGTCTTAATGTTGCTTACGCAGCAAAACCCAATGCACGTAAAATCGCTTTGTTTTTGGCAAAATAACTGCAATTTTTCAGCCACTTGCGCTCCAAATTATTACAGAAAAATATCAAACAAGGATTTCAAGTTATAGTGTCGCTGCTTAGATATCAAATTTGAATTTTATTGGAAATAACCTAAGTTTGGAAATAACCTAGGAAATAAAGCAAAAACAAATAACAAACAAATAACATATTTACTCGTAATGCATGTTTGATAATTCAATTTCAATTCGACTCTGCCGTACACAGAAAGAGAAAATCAAGAGAAGTTTCTATCAGGGAAACTTAATAGGCCGTACCTACCCCAAACTGCAGCACTGAATACATATAGAGTGTACGTTTTGACCAGTTGAGTCACAAACCGTACAAATGTGCAACCAAGTCAGTCACAAGTTGTACAATTGCACGCCCCCCTAATTTGCATATTTACGAAAGAAAATTAAAAATTAATTTTTTTTGAGTTTAGTGACTTATAAGTACCTTTAGGAAAAAAAATAAAATTTTTGTATGAAGAATTACTTTGTCGTATTCAAAAGGATTACAGCTGAAATGTGTAGCCAGCTTGAGGAATTTTTTGCATGTTATTGCTCCTTAACAATCATACTTATTATAGCTTAAGAAGATCTTTGGGAAAGTTAATTTAATGCAATTGGGCGAGCCTTCAGCATCAACTTTGCACAGGATTTGAAAATTATGTCTTTTTATCGAAATGTTTTTGCATAGCGGTAATGTAATGTATTTTGTTGCATGTTTTAGTAACGCAATATGGAAGAATAACTCCATTTTATTTAAACTTGATTAAATCTTTGTTTTAAACTTGCGTGCTCATTAACTAAAAAAGGGAAACACAGCAAAAATGAAATTCTATTCACAACTGTTTATAGTTTCCGTTGTTAAAACTGAAACTAAGTCAAGCAATTTGAGAAAGTTTAGTGAGTCACAGTCATAAATTTATAAATGTTTTGTGAGAATATTTTCGCTCAAAGTTTGTTTAGATAAGTAAGATGATCATCACTCTAGTTTTGTGCACTCTTTTTTACAACTGCTTCATAATGGGGTTTTTCCTAAACTGTCTTAAAATCTCTGAAATACTACCAACATAAAAAAGGAGTTGTCACGGAAACGACAAACTATCGACCATTTTCAGGATCATCGCAATTTGACAAACTGCTTGAAAAATTAATTTACAAACGCCTGCTAAATCACTTAGATAAGCACTAACTATTGAGTAACCGTCCAGTTGGCTTTCGTCAAGATTCTTCAACGGCTTTTGCAGTATTTATGATGGAATTATTGAAAACATGAACAATGACTTATATACATGTTGCTTGCTTTTAGATTTATCCAAAGCATTTAATACCATCAACCACACTAGACTGCTTTATAAACTGTACAACTTTTTTGGTAACGTGGTGTAACTTACAATATATTTCAAAGGTATTTAAATAATCAATATTAAAACAAAAAAAGTTCAGACTCTAAATGTACCAAAATTAAAATGTTATGCGGCGTACCTAAAGGACCATGCTTAGGCCCACTACAGTTTCTTTTATATGTCAATGATCTACCTTAGGCTTCAAATTTAATGCTAGATTGTTTGCTGATGATACCTTTCTGATGCCATCTGACAAAAATCTTGAAGAATTAGAAAAAAGGTACACAACAAATCATAAGCATTGATAATTATTTGGTTACGTAAAAGTAATTTATCCTTGAACTATTCTAAAACTAATGATCGTGAACAAAAACCCTAGAACACAGATTGACTTTGGTTTTAGTATGCTAATGATTATCAAGTTAAACGTGTGTCAATTGTGAAAGAATTTGAAATTTATATTGATAATATCTTGAACTGGCCACCACACACTACTATACCTTAATCAATATAATATTGACCAGGCCAGTTGACCCGCTACAAAATGTTTCAGCTTTTCCTACGTTTTCTATTTGTGCTCTGAGGTTTTGCCTGCAGCCAATCTATTTTGGGCTTGTTTTATTTTCTCCATCTATACTCCCTTGCTTGTTTTCTTGTTGATGTTTTCTGTAATCTTTTTTTGTTTCCTTTTCGGTTTCCAGGGTTTGGATTAATAGCTCTTCGATTTTGTTTAGGGAGATAGAATGCGAAACTAAAAAAAAAATCACAATGAATATATTGATTATTTTTACAGTGCTTTTTGTGAGAACTGCTTTTTGATTTTCTGTAAAGTGCGTTTGATCTGATTCACTTCAGGAAAGGGCGCTATACAAATTTTTATTATTATTATTATTTTAAATTAGAAGTTATATAAACAGTGATACTCTGTGTACCGTAGGGTGTCCCTTATTTGGGGTCAAATTTTAAAATACACATTTGTGTGAGTCTGACTCTCTCAAAAGTTTCCATTACACCAAAAATTGCCTCATACAAAGTTTTGTTGAAAAATTTTGATGCTTAGAGGTGGCGCAAAAATCTCAAAGTTGGCTTAACAAACACTAATTTATGCATATAGGAAGTTTTCTAATCAATATTATTAGTCATTAGTCATGTTTACAGAAAGTTATTGCTGCAGAAGAGTATAGATTTCTTAATATTCCGAACAATGGCCTAATTAGTTTCAACAATCTGTAAAGCATATCGCATTGTTTTTATTTTTGAAGCGGCTTGATTGAATGGTGTTGCTACCCAAACCTCTTACGAGGGACGAAGAAGCAACGGAACGTCGCAGATACTCAACAGTCGTGCCACACACCAGCGCGCAGACTGCAGAGCCAAAGATAAATTTGCATAGAGGCTCAAAAGCAAGACAGTCAAGAAAAAGATGATTAAGGTTCTGTTGAAGGTGTCCACAAGCGCTGCCGGAAGGTTTTCCTTATAACTGACTTACGACAATCGTAAGAGGCTTTGACCTTGAAAGCGACGACGGAAAGCTCAAAACAATTGGTGCGTGAGAGGACCAGTTTCAACGGAAAAACTGTTGGAATCGGATAGTTGAAATAAGAGGAGAATGTTGAAATATGGCGTCTCCATTTGTGACACTGGGTGTAAGGAGCTTTGGAAATAACTGGGTAGAGGAACCAGAAACCGTTGCAATAGCCAGGGAGATTCCAGCTTTGGGAAGAGAATCAGCATGCTTATTTCCAGGCATACCAGCATGACCGGGGACCCATTGGAAGTTCAGAATGGCATGGTTGGAAAGTGAAGAGATGTGAAATCAGACATTTTAAAGGGGTTTTGGTCAGAAATGTAAAGGGGCCTTTGAAAGTAGTGAAAGAGCCAATTGGGAGTCCGTAAAAGGACTTACTGAAAGTGGCAAGTCGTCTTGTGGTTGTTACACCAGACGAGCCCGTGCTCCAGGGGATGAGCTGCAGCTGTAAAACTGGAGGCAATTGGTCCAGCAGAGAAAAAGAGTCGAAGATATTGCATTTGGGTAATATGGCATACACTTCAGTGCCACCCGTCTAACGAGGAAAAAGACAGAGCTATCGACCCATGAATACGCTTCTGAAGGAGTGAGAGTAATCGATTCTTGGCGTATTCATGTTGCTGGGATGAGCTAGAAAAACTGCAGTTAGGTATGGAAAATAAAAATGTAGACTTAGTTGGAGTCCAGAGGGAATTGGAGGACAAATAATTAATGGTTCGTGCAAGAATAGAAGCCTGAAGGTTCCTTCTGTAGTAAGCAATATGATCACCAGGAGGGTTTCTTCTTGAAACGGCTAATTACTGATTTTAACCAACAGTGCTGAGGTTAAGTGATTCTTGGAGTTGGCGCAAAGTACGTCCAAAGTATGAAAGTGCTTGGTATTCAAAGTTCAAAAAATTGGTACTCAAAAAAATTCGAAGTAATTTTCAAAGAGGAAGTTGGGTCTCAATGAGAAGCAATGGAATAAGGTTGGAAGAGAGGCATCAACTAAAAACCTTGCTCGCAGCTCTGTGGAGAATTTCTAATTGGTTGGTCAGACATATCAATCTTCCACTATTTTTGTGGACACACTCAACAAGTGTTTTGTTTTTTGTGTTGGTCGTATCTACTTGAGTTTGTGACAATGGTTCATCTTCTACGACATTCTTTGAAACTTTCACCGTGGCGCATTTTGTAGTCAAACCTACAGTACGTTACGATCAAACCAGCCAAGCAAATTTAAATCCTCTGTAAGATACCACAGAAGACTAGCCAATACCACCCACCTTAGGTAAAGAAGTTGTTTTTTTTTGAAAAACTGGTTGATGATGCAAGCACTGAAAGCTGCACATAATTACTGTATGTCATAATCATTACGTCTCTGTAGTTTCGAGTTAACTCTCTGAAGATTTTAATAAACGCTATTGTTATGCGTGTTAAGATCAAAATGAAATAATAAAGCTCTATTGTTCGTAGTGGTGGTATTCCTGCATAGGAATTAAAAATGCCCTTCCAAACTTGAAACGCTTTGCACCACCTTTAAACTTCATTTTAAAGGTTTAAAATTTTATACTTATCATTTTTTCATCAAATGGAACCATTTGAAAGGTTTAGAGATGAAACTTTTTGAAATGTCAAAATAAGGGACACCCTAATGTACTGGTATGCTTTATTGTTAATTGCGATTTGGAGAGAATAAATTTCTTTCTTTTTTTTCTTCTATCTACAACAAAAAAAAAATAACGGCTTGCTTCTGGAATAGAACTTTAAAGCAATTGCTGCAGAACCGAATGAATTACCAATCGACTAACAAAATTGTCCTCACCAAAAATGCACCGACATATTGCACGCCCTTGGTCATTATTTTTTAATTACTCAAAAACTGCTACAAAATGTCAGTCGCAACTGAAACTCATCAGTATCAAATATTTCAGGTTAATCTAAAGATAGGCCTATTTTGTTTTTACTGCACAGGCAAATAACGAAAAAATGTAAGTAACTGAATACTGAATAAATCTCATTATGGGCTCGTTGAGCCTAAACTTTTTGAATATTTTTGCATTGCTGTGAATAATTGCTACTTTTATTTTTTGTCGCCTGAAAGCCGTTAATTAATTGACTGCTTGAACAATAGCGCGTATTTGTGCTAAAGAAACTACAACGACAGTGTGATTGTTTTTAGACATTCTGTAGCTTCACCATTAATCTCTGACAAAGGTTCGAATTTTCTAATGCGAATTATACTATTTCGAGCAAATTTCAAGCCATTAATGACAAACTTAATCCCGAAGTAAAGTTAAAAGCAAAAGCTCTTACACATAAGCTTTGCACAATGGAGGAGGAAGGACTTGAAGAAGAGCTGCTGCTTGCTCAAGAAATGAAAGAAAATTACTGCAAAGCTTCAGTTGGAAAGCAATTTAAAGAAACAGAACCTGAAAAAGCAGCAGAGATTATCCACAAAATTGCATTGATATACAAACGACAAAGCCCTGATAAAATTTCATTGATCAAATGTGTTGGTTTGTTGAATGCAGCAATCATTAGAAAACCTTCAAACATTTCTCAAATTGAAGCAGACTTAACTGAAGTTTGCAAGCATATTCTAAAACAAGCAAATGCAAAAGATCACACAGCAGATTTGATCGATAAAGCAAAAAGAGTCAAAAATGGAATAATTTTTCTAAGAAAAGAAGTTGATGCATATTTGAAGAAAAGTGCTGAACAAAATACATCAAACAGTTTTGAAAGCAAAGACTCATGCAACTTTCAGGTTTGCAAAGCAAAGTCGATTCAAAACATTACCACAGTAATTGCCCAGAAATATAAAAAAATTATGGCAGACTTGAGCAATTATTGCATGATTATAATGGGACAACCACCTTGTGACTATGCAATTGTAGGAATGGGGTCTTTGGCACGGAGCGAAATAACTCCCTACTCAGATTTTGAACATATTATTCTTTTGTTTGATCATGAAAATTATTTTTCACACTTGGAATACTTTCGCTGGTATTCTACAGTTTTTCACGTAATTATCTTGAACTTACAAGAATCTATCATTCCCAGTTTAAACATCAATTCTCTAAACAATGAAGAATCAACTCTGGGAAACTGGTATTTCGATGCATACACACCAGGAGGCATCTCGTTTGACGGGATGATGCCTCATGCTTGCAAGTTTCCTTTAGGAAGATTTGAAAAAACTCATAACAAACCGTTTGTTACCGAGCTAATCAAACCAGTCAGCGAGATGCTAAAATATCTGAGTTCCGAAGAAGATCTGAAAAATGGGTATCATTTGGCTGATATACTGACAAAAACTTGTTTTGTGTTTGGAAATGAGGGCATTTTTGTTCAATTTAAAAATGGTGTTAAGAAATATTTCGACTCAAAATCAAAGCAAGCAAGAATTGATGAAGTGAAGCAACAAGTCAGCGACGATTTGAATAAATTTTGTACCAGGTTTAGGCTGGCCAAATTGAACTCATTCGACACAATCAATATCAAGCAGTTAGTTTATCGAAGCAGCACCTTATTCATTGCAGCTTTAGCTAGAATTCATAATATATCTGAAAACTCATGTTTCGATATCATTCAAAAAATGACAGATATTAGTATAATATCACAACAAACAAGTGACAAACTTTCGTTTGCAATTGCAATAGCATGCGAAATGAGGTTAAGATTGTACATGGAGAAAAAGTCACAGTGTGATAACGCTTTCGACTTATACGAATACGACAAAAACATAAAATTTTTTTTGAGTATTGTAGGAGCTATAAACACAATTAACTATTTTCAAATTGCATACTGCTTACAATGTGAGGTTGCAAAGCAACTCAACTTCACAAAACTGCACTTTTATTCCGATCCGCAACTGATCAACTTCACCATCGGATTAGTTTTTAAAATGAAATTGCAGAAATCAACCATTTCAATAAATGACTTGAAAATTGCATGGAGTTTAGAAGACTTCAGTTTTGATTCTTGTATTCAGGAACTTGAAACGGACGTTGATTACGAAACAATACTTACAGACCCCAGACTTTGCAAAGATCAAATTTTCCAATTGTCTGAACACCTATTTCATGCAAAGATATTTGATGAAGCGTTAGAATTTTATCAGCAACTACTAGATATTTTACAAAAAGAATCAGCAGGCCACAGCACAGCTAAACAAACCGTGGGTAGTGAGATCCAAATTGGTAATAGCAAAAAGTACCTGCCAAAAAACTGCTCTATAGCAAAGCACGACAAAGTGACAAATACATTTCTTAAAAAATCGATTGATCCACAAAATGAAAATATTGCAGAAGCACTAAATTATATTGGTGGGTGCTTCATTAAATTGCATCGTTATGAAGATGCATTGTATCACTTCAAACAATCACTTGAAATTACAAAAAGCATATCGCTTAATCAGCGAAAAGATCTGGATGTGGCACGCATTCTTAATAACATTGGTAACTGTTTACTAAACATGCATCATTATGAAGATGCATTGGCTCATTTTAAACAATCACTTAAAATCACAAAAAGCATATCGCTTAATCAGCGAAAAGATCTGGATGTGGCACTTACTCTTGATAACATTGGCAGTTGTTTAAGAAAGATGCATCATTATGAAGATGCATTGGCTCATTTAAAAAAATCGCTTGAAATCACAAAAAGAATATCGCTTAATCAGCGAAAGGATCCAAATGTGGCGCGCACTCATAATAACATTGGTAATTGTTTGCTAGACATGCATCGTTATGAAGATGCATTGGCTCATTTTAAGCAATCGCTTGAAATCAAGAAAAGCATATCGCTTAATGAGCGAAAAGATCCAGATGTGGCAGGCACTCTTGATAACATTGGTGACTGTTTACTAAACATGCATCATTATGAAGATGCATTGGCTCATTTTAAACAATCACTTGAAATCACAAAAAGCATATCGCTTAATCAGCAAAAGGATCCAAATGTGGCACGCACTCTTAATAACATTGGTAACGGTTTATTAGACATGCATCATTATGAAGATGCATTGGCTAATTTTAAACAATCACTTGAAATCACAAAAAGAATATCGCTTAATCAGCAAAAAGATCCGAATGTGGCACTTGCTCTTGATAACATTGGCAGCTGTTTATTAGATATGCATCGCTATGAAAATGCATTGGCTCATTTTAAACAATCGCTTGAAATCACGAAAAGCATATCGCTTAATCAGCAAAAAGATTCAAATGTGGCGCGCACTCTTAATAACATTGGTAACTGTTTACTAAACATGCGTCATTATGAAGATGCATTGGCTTATTTTAAACAATCACTTGAAATTACGAAAGACATATCGCTTAATCAGCGAAAAGATCCAAATGTGGCACGCACTCTTAATAACACTGGTAACTGTTTAAGTAGCATGCATCGGTATGAAGATGCATTGGCTCATTTTAAACAATCACTGGAAATCACAAAAAGAATATCGCTTAATCAGCGAAAAGATCCTAATGTGGCACGCATTCTTAATAACATTGGTAACTGCTTAAGTGGCATGCATCGTTATGAAGATGCATTGATTCATGTTAAACGATCGCTTGAAATCACGAAAGACATATCGCTTAATCAGCGAAAAGATCCGAACGTGGCAGGTACTCTTAACAACATTGGTAACTGTTTAAGAAAGATGCATCATTATGAAGATGCATTGGCTCATTTTAAACAATCACTTGAAATCATGAAAAGCATATCGCTGAATCAGCGAAAAGATCCTAATGTGGCACGCATTCTTAATAACATTGGCAACTGTTTAAGAAAGATGCATCGTTATGAAGATGCATTGGCTCATTTTAAACAATCGCTTGAAATCACGAAAAGCATATCGCTTAATGAGCGAAAAGAGCCGAATGGGGCAAGCACTCTTGATAACATTGGTAACTGTTTAAGTCAAGGATGTGAAAGCAGTCAAATTTGTAATGCTTCCGCTTCCAGCTCTTCTTGAAGTTTCATGCTTCTGAATTCGCTTCCGCACCTTTGGAATTTTTCGCTTCCGCTTCCAGCTCCAGATAGAATAAGTCGCTTCTGAGTTCGCTTCCGCTTCCAGTCTCTTTCGTCAAAGTGCTTCCGCTTCCACAAAAAATTAACCGCTTCCGCTTCCACATCCCTGTTAGTAACAGCTGCGACTGGCTAAGTACAAAGTTTCATAAACTACAGGGACACTACTAGGCTTACTTGACAGTGCCACTTGCCAGCACGTGGAGCAGCCCCAGCAAACTAAGAAGGAGCCTACCATAACCACATCGTGGCCACTGCTGGCCACAGTAAAACCTTGAACTCTGATGCCATGGCAGTATTGGTGGTGTCGTATCACGTATATCGCACCCATGATCTCTCGCTAAGACGGTGTGCTTAAGGCTCTTTATTAATTATGATAATTTAAGGCAGCACAAACGTTAAAAATTATGGTAGCGACGAAAGCGAAAATTTTGCTCACATTGTACCTAGAAATAATTTCATTGGAACGACCGACGCTCGTGTCGCGAGTTGCTTTGTTTTTACCTGGCCATTTTCAAACTAACGAGTGCAAAGTTTCAGACTTTTGCTTATAACTCGAGAACGGTTGGGTCTAGCTACATGCAATTTTGACAGCAGTTTGAGATTGATGAGTTGTATGTTTGTATCGAATTTTGAGGCAATTACTCACGTGAGTTTGGTTTTAGGACCCAAAAACTGCCCCTAAAGTTTGGCGTGAAAAGCCGTCTCAGTCAAAAACGGCTCAAGTACGGCAAAAAATATTTTACATGGATACACGTCTTAAGACACCCTTTCATCCCATCAACTCACTTTTGGCCGTGATGAGCTTTTTTTCCTTTATTTTCTTTCTAAATCTTGTGCGCTCTTCTTCTCCTAAGCCACAAAATATCGAAAGCTAATTTTTGCGTAAAGTTGTTGAGCCGCAAAACCAATTTTGTCTTCCGAAATTTTTTAAGGCGACTCCTCCGTGAACCCCCTCTAAATGGGGCCCCCAAAAATCAATTTTTTGAACGGCTCAAGCTAGGGCACTAGTTTTTTTTGTATCAGTATGTATTATATAGACAAATATTTAGACATTATTAGGGGGTATATCCCTGCCCCGGGTACCCCACAAATGGACCCCCTCAAATATCAATTTGTTGAACGGCTTAACCTAGGGTGCCAGTTTTTTTTTTGATATCAGTGGATATTGAAACGACAAATATTATGACATAATTTGGGGGTACCACCTCCCCCTTGGAAACCCCCCAAATGGACCCCCCAAAAATCAATTTTTTGAACGGCTTAACCTAGGTTGTGAGTGTTGTTTGATATCAGTGGATATTTAAAAGACAAATATTTTAACATAGTTTGGAGGTACTACCCCCCGGGTAACCCCAAATGGAACCCCAAAAATCAAATTTTTGAACCGCTTAACCTAGAATGCCAGTGTTGTTTGATATCAGTAGATATTTAACAGACAAATATTTTGACTTAGTTTGGGGGTACCATGACCCCTGCAAACTCCCCAGAATGAACCCCTCCAAAAATCAATTTTTTGAACTGCTTAACTTTGGGTGCTAATTTTTTTTTGATATCAGTAAATATTTAAGAGGCAAATATTTTAACATAGTTAGGGAGTACCATCCCCTAGAGACCTCCCAAATGGACCCCCAAAAATCGATTTTTTGAACTGCATAACCTAGGGTGCTAGTTTGTTTTGATAACAGTACATATTCAACAGATAAATATTTTGACATACTTTGGGGGTTTCACCCCCCTTGGGGACCCCGAAATGAATCCCCCAAATATCACTTTTGTGAATGGCTGAACCTTTGGGATCAATGTTGTGTGATACCAAAAGATATTTAAAGGACAAATAGTTTGACATATTTTGGGGGTACCCTTCCCCGGAGACCCTCCAAAATCAATTTTTCTGAACGGATTAACCTTGGGTGCCAGCTTGTTTGATATCAGGAGATATTTCACAAATATTTTGACGTAGTTTGCGGCAGCACTTATACTGCAAATTATTGTGCGGGGGACGCTTTTACAGTCGTGACCAACGCGTTCGGAATGCGACTGCAATTTAGTGGAAATTTTGCTCCAAGTTCAGATGCTGCTCCTGAAATCGATTGGAGACCAAAAAAAGATCTTTACCAAAATTTGAAGGGTTTTTGTCCCCAAATTTGATTGAACACCAAAAAAAAAAGGTCTTCGCCATGATTTTGTATTATGTATATTCAGTGGTGGCCTTAGGAAAGGGGGGGCCCCTGTGCAAATTAAATGGGGGCTCTTTTCTTTACACACCACTTTACCTTGATTTATCTGCACTTGCAATTAAGCGCAACAATGCATTCACAAATAACAAGACCAAAAGACCAATGCTATTGCGGCCCTAATTAAATCAAATGTTTGTTCATAAGTTCCTCTCATCTAGATTATCAACTCAATGAATTGCAGTAAATTAACGTAAACTTTCAGCAATTGCTTTCAGTATGCTAGTGTTATTACAGAATATGTTTGAGTACTTAGCAATAATGTTTGAATGCTCTATACTGCTTAGCATATGATATACTGTATACGTTAGTCAAAAACCTATTACTGCCAGTTGCTGAAGGCAGTTGAAAAAAACAAGTGAAAAAACGACTACCTGAGTCATAGGCGTAGCCAGGATTTTTGATTGGGGGGAGGGAGGGGGAACCACAAATCACATGCAATAACGTCATCAGAAACTTCGAGAGAGGAATGTTTTGGTGGGGCAAAGATATCGTAGAATGGAAGATCAGAAGTCGTGGCCTGGTGTTGGCATGTAACTAGGAACTCGTTCAAGGAGACAGCTTAAACCAATAGCCTAGTTAAAATGCGAAAATGTGTAAATTGGGAGACGTGCTTAAGTAAAGAAGTGTACTGTAATTCAAACGTATCGCAGACGGGGGTCTGGAGGCGGAGCCTCCAGCCGCCGGAGGCTATGGGGTCCGGGGGCGAAGCCCCCAGCCGCTGGACAATTTTTTGTAATTTTTTGGAAAAAAAAAGTAGTTTCAATACCATTAAATCACACTTTGCACATTTTCAAAGCCTTTTGAAAGTATTAGATTTTTAACATTTGAAAGCCAATTGAAAAAATTAAGTTGTTCAGTCCTTCTTTTGCTTGCAATTTAAGTCCAAAACACGTTTAAGATCTTGCATTTTTTGGTTAAATTTTATTAGTGATTTCGCCCAGGTAGGGGAAGTAAAGTACATTCCTCCTACAATATTTTAGCAGTAAATAACAATTCAGTCGATTATTTTCTTTATAGATTATTGTTTTATCTTAAAAACAATCAGTTATAGGGGTACATATACGGCCAGGGGCCCAGGCTCTCTCAATTCAAAATTTTGTTCGATGAGCATTTCCCTAACTGAAGCTAATTTTTTTCAAAAGTATTTTGTTGCACAAAAACTGGCCAGGTGGAGGTGAATTGTAATTGAAAAATGTGCAATAGATAGTTATGCCGACAAACCATGATATTACCCGAATCGGATTTACATTGAGTTGGGCCCCTGGCACTTTGAAATTTTTGCAATATTTTTGTGCCAAATACAGGTGAAGACTAAGAAAAGTATTATCTGAGCGCGGGGCCCCTGGCGCTGAGCCATGCGTTAAATCCGTCCCTGGTGATTGCGTTACATTCATAAAAAGGTTAGATGAGAACCTCAGTTAGCAACTATTAGGATAGAAACGCTTAATTTCACTCGGGTTATACGTTTAAATTGGTTGGAAACATTAAATTGAAGGATCCCTGGCCCACTGAAACAGTATTATTGTTGGGGGCCCATTTAAATTAGAGGGCCAGATAAACATTCTTGTAGGGGGCCCATTTAAATTGGTTGGTAAAAATTAAATTGAGAGGGCCCGGTGACCCTGGCTCAATACAATTGTTTAGTACTGCTGTACGAGTGTACTGTTGTATGCGAAGATGCTAAAAGAAACTGAAGCTGAAGAAACAACAGTCTTTTGTGTGACATTTTTATCATGGGTAGCAATTCAATTAGGGGGCCCCTGGGACCCCTCATGTTACGCATATGACCTGAGTAGCCTAACAGTAGCACGCAAAAACAAAGAGTAGTAAGTTGACTTTACCAGTAAATTTTTATTATTTGTTTACTAAATCTAACTTAAAAGTTAAAAGTAATATTGTCTTGGAAAGGGGGATATGTATAATAACATTTGGAACAAGTGCATCTTGAGGGAGGGGGTACATATGTAATGACACTTAAAACAAATGCATAAACTTTTTATCCTAATTTGCTATAGTTTTTCACAATCAAATTTTTTCTGCGCGGGTTAGGTCAAATGGGGGCCCCCCAGAAGTGGGGGGGGGGGGGGGGCTGTGCATTGTGCACTTTGCACATTCCTAAGGCCACTACTGTGTATATTCGGTCGGAATCAGGGAACTATTGGTACTACCAGTCACTTTTTTTGTCTGATCGTCCAGGCGCTTACTCTTAGTGGGAAGCGCTGAGGTCTCGATAGAGGGACGCTGAAATCTCGATGGGGGAAGCGTCCCCCCAGCATTTTAACTACTGGTTTGGGGGGTACCTTCTCTCTGTAGATCCCCCAAAAATCAATTTTTTGAAAGGCTCAAACTAGGGCGTTACTTTATTTGATATCATCAGTTGTTTAAGAGACAAATATTTTGACATAGTTCCATTGGCTTAAGCTTGGATAGAACGTTTTTTTTATTATGTTCAGTCACTATGTTGTGAATTGAATGTATATATTGACAATGTTTGAAAATCCTAACCCTCTTTTCCGAGGATATTTCTAAATAATTGCTTAACGGCAAAGTGAAAGTTTTTTTTTTTTGAGAATCTCATTGTTCAACATGCGTCTATCGTTCACTGAGATAGCTTCTCAGCAAATTCCCATTCAGGTGTTATTACATTTTACCCCAACGTTTGTAGCCAATTTGAAAATCCGAAAGCGCCTGATTTTGAAAAAAATGCTTCCGCTTCCAGCTCCTTCGCAACACTTTCGCTTCCGAATTCGCTTCCGCTTCCGACTTCTTTAATCAAAGCGCTTCCAGCTTCCGCTTCCGCTTCCACATCCCTGGTTTAAGTAGGCCAAACATGCATCGTTATGAAGATGCATTGGCTCATTTTAAACAATCGCTTGAAATCACAAAAAGAATATCGCTAAATCAGCGAAAAGATCCAAATGTGGCACGCACTTTTAATAACCTTGGTAACTGTTTAAATAACATGATTAAATTAAATATCATTATGAAGATGCATTAATTCGTTCCAAACAATCGCTTGAAATCACAAAAAGCATATCGCTTAATCAGCGAAAAGATCCGAATGAGGCACTTACTCTTGGCAACATTGGTAACTGTTTAAGAAAGATGCATCGCTATGAAGATGCATTGGCTCATTTTAACCAATCACTTGAAATTACAAAAAGCATATCGCTTAATCAGCAAATAGATCTTGATTTAGCGTGCATGACGTTGCGGTCATAGTTTTGAAAAAATGGCTCCCTCCTTCTTCGGTTATGGCATAATACAAAAAATAATAACAAGCAAAGCTCGTTAAAATCAGTTTAATTGGGACAAATCTAATATTTTTAGCCTCAAAAAACAAAAGATTTGCTAACTAGAAATCTTTAAGCCACTTGAAAAAATTCATCCAAAATTGTAAGAGTTTAAAATGGTTTTGGCCTTGACCTGTAGGTAAAGAAAAAAGGCAGAAGTAGAAGGCTGGGCAATTTAGTTTTTCAAATGCCTTCCAAATGTTAGCAGTTCAGTTATGTCAAGGGGTCTAAAAACGTGCAAAATTTGATCCAAACGGAATTAAAAAAGTTATGTTTCCAAAAAATTCAAGAATCGCCTATTGCACCGGGACCTCACCCGCTCGTGGTACGCTTGAATTACACTAGCTTGCTCACCACTCTTGTCCGTTTAGAGTATTTTTGAAAAAAAGTACTGTGACTTTTATTTCAAGTGACTCCCCTCCATAGCACAATTTTTGCTGCTAGCCCACCCAGGCACAAGTTTTGATCTTCCATTTTACAGTATCAACTCAAAAAGATGACAGTGGTGTGCTTTAAGAGAAACTGATTATTATTCCTGCAATACCAATTCTAAAGTACCGGTTATCTCTTTCTAATGGAAAAAGTTCCTTCTTCTTTAAGCATTGCCCGCTTTTCCGTGAGGGTTTGCTGGGGCAGCAGCTCGAGATTTAGCCGCCATACTTCACGGTTTTCCAACACATCCATCATTTCACTTGGGTGAAGACCCAAGCGAAAAATAATTGATGACGTTATGGCATGTGATTGGCGGTTTTTCCCCCTCAATCAAAATCCCTGCCTATGACTATGTGGAAAAGAAACGAAAAGTAGGTCTGGGCTTGTATACTAGCCTAAGCTGCTAATAATTTAAGCTGGTGGTTGTTTGTTGTAATTATAAGACGAAAAACCTCGTCTAAAAAAATAGTTAGGCTAGTCCTGTAGTATAAAGCTACTAGTAGTGGTAGGCTGCTAATGTTAGTAGGTGCTTTTTAGTGATAGGTCTACTAGATGACGATCAAACTAGCGTTCAAACTATGGCAACATGAGCAATGATGGATCAGTGACTCAAAAATTATTTTCAAAAAGAATGCTACAGATAGCGGGAAAAAAAATTCAAATATCTTTCGATACAGAAGTGGCAAAATGCTGAAATTAGTCGCAAAAACTTTCAAAAAAAAATATACAAAAAATGTATAAAAAAAACAAGTAAAATACAACGTTCAATGCCCCTGTAAGTAAACATGATTTGATTACTTCTCGGAAATTAAAGGTAAAACAGGGTTAAACATTTACGCAATATATCTTTTTGTATATTTAGCGTAAAAATTGCAATGCTATCGCATTTGGAAAAAATATGGCCATTTGCTTTAAGGGTGCAATTATTTGGTCAACCCTGTACAATACAAAAGAAGTTATTCTTTCAATTTTTGCCCCCCAAAACTCTAATTGTATAAAATGCTGTTTGTATGAAATATCTTTTCTGCGTATCGCCAAGTTTGTAGTGCATTTATATGACGTTTCCAACGTGTTTTGTATTCAGTTTTACACTAAAATTTAAGTACTGCAGGAACTGATTATTGTGCGTACCGACATTTATGTTTAATTTATTCATCTATGCTTATATGAACCAAGCATTCTGGAACTATATAATTGCACCAACGCAGGAGACTCTTTTTTGGTTATGTTTGCAAGTTTTTGAGACGCCGGACCACCTCAACTAGTGGACTGCTTGGTCCCGATTGGCATAAGCGTTATTTGTTTTTCGAAAGACCTCAACTCTTTCCAGTTTGGAAATTGATGAATAAAGTCGCTGGCAATCAGCTAGTCAATGTTGGGGGTTTCACAAAGTGGTTTGCAAGTTGCTCAATGCCCACTGATTTATTACAATCTACAGAATTTTGCGTTGCAAAGTTACAATAGTTTTTACTATTTGAGTAATATGTACTGGCAAAGAATTGAATTTGAAATCGATTAAGCAGAATATTTTTTTTTTGAGAAGCCCAAATGTAAATTATGTTTGAAATTTTGCTCAGTAATTCGGCTGGTAATTTTTGGTTGCCGTTTTTTATGACTGCTTGAAAGTTGCTATTCGTGACCAATAACGATTTAGCAAAAACGTGGCTACGAAAGTGTAAAATTATTGGTAAAATTAAGCATAAGCATTTGTATCAATTTCTTTTTTTGCTTTCTTTGTTTCAGTAAGGCTTTTATTTATTGGCCAAGAATGATTTTAATGTTAACATTTTTTACTTTGTTGAATTTTTTTGCTATCACACCAGCGCATCATATTTATCGACTTCGTTTTTTTTGCATGTGAATTCTGATAATTCTATTGCCAGCGTTCATCATTTTCCATATCAACATCATTGTGCTTTTCATTTTACACTACAGCATTTTTACTATGTCCGCTTTTTGGACCCAGTTTTTGCTTGATGCGGCTGATTGCTGAGTCATGCTGATCGCTGAGACACGTTAAGAATGTGTCAAGCTTCGAAAGAACCAGGCTAATCAAAGAGCTGATATGCTCAGTAGGGTATCTAGGGGGAGTCGGGAGGGCTGCAGCCCCCCTTCTCCATTGGCCTGAAAAGTATGCAAAATAGCACATTCTTAGTGCTTTTCAGGCCAATTTTTGCTCCAAAAATAAAAACAATCCCCCCAAAACGGGAGTGGGAGGCAAAAGTTCCGAAGAACTTGCTGTTATTTGAACGAGAAAAAGTAGAGTTTGTTTTTCTGGAGTGCACCCAAAGTTAGTCAGGAAAAGTGACTGAATTTTGGTGAAGACCTTTTTTTTTGGAGATCACCTAATTTTAAAAGAAAAGCCGCCTCAATCTGATTCAAGACTGATGAAAATTTGGGTCAAATTCGTTTGCTGTTGTTTCCACCTCCCAAAAAAGCCCCCCCTTTTCGAAATCATGGCTAACGCGCCTGTATGTGCTTGTGATATTCCTTTGTTGATATATTAAAAACTGTTTGATTGGTTTCTTCGTGATTTGGCCCATTTTTGCGTAATTCAATCAATCAGCAGCTACCGGAAACATGGGCCAAAGCTGAAAAGTGGACTAATAAAAATGAATATTATGTTGTGTGTGACACTGCGACTGTTAAGTTATTATACGAGTACACTATACAAGTAACTCGGGACTGTAACTAACTTGCTGTAAATTAAAAAGTTGATGCAAAACATTGGCATCCGCTAATACTGTATGATTTCCAAATTTCTTTTGCGAAACAAAAACACTTTTCGTTTTTTGATACATACGTACCGTATAAACGCTAAATGTTGCATTATTTTCGTTTCTTGTTTGTTTATCTGCTCACACATTGCGCGCGTTTTAAGGAGAAGCAGCCGTGCAGACACACTACCCGTCACAACATGACTGTATAGTTGTGCTGGTAGGCCTATGCTTCCTTTTTCTTGGCCGATGTCTGAACAATAGTCATTAAAGAAAGCTATTTCCATCCGACAGTTTTTCGCTTTGCTGGAAATCATCAAACTGAGCTATTATTTTTTGGCTACCATTCAGTCTAAATGGCGATCCCCGCTCAGAGACAGACCCAAACAGTTTGGTAAACTAATTTGCATTCTTCCACGCTTTTTATGCAGATGAATGCATCACAAATCTTAACTTTTGTCTCGATTTATTCATACAGTATCATATTGATACAAATAACTGCATTATGCTTGAATCAAGTGCACAGTATCTACAATTACTCTGCAGTACAAAAAAACAGAATTGTATATTATGCGGTATAATTGCTGTGTAGCATGTGCGTGTATACTGCACAAAATTCGCGTACATTAGCAGCGTTTTTACACGTCTGCTTTCAGGTGCAATTTTTGGTTCTGGTGCCTCTTCATCACTGAGTCCTTGTCGCGATGTTCTTTCAGGTGACATCAACTCTAACTGTTTTGTAGTTTGGCACTTTTTTGCATGATTCAGCAATAAGCTCAGAAGTGACTCAGCAATAAGCAGGCAATAAATCAATAACCGGACCTGAAAGTGGCGACGTACAAACTGTAATAGTGAACTACAACGTGTACATATGTGTATAATCGTATGACTGATAATTAATCTCCAGTCAAATATATACATCTCCAATCAAATATAATCTACAATCAAATATAAACATCAAATATATACATGGTATAAAATATTAGACTGATTAAACAATATATTAAATAGTAACTTTGTTTAACAAAGGACCAAGTAAGATACACGGGAGCTTATATTGTAGCAAAAATAAAAAGAGCTGCATGAAGTTGACAGCATCTAGCAATAGAAATAGAGAGCTACAAAAATATGCTCAGGTTTGAAACGCAGCTGCTTTAACCCTTTTTTACTATGGGCATTTCACCGATAGATTTTACATGGGGGGAAAGGGGGGTAGGGAAAAATGCTCGCCTATCTAACTCCTAAACCAAAAGTCATGGGAATACCAAAAGTTGTATGCGGGTTGGTGTTAACTAAATCTTTTTAGAAAAACTAATTTTGAGTTGATAGCGTCGTCATAGTGTTGTCAGGGACATATTTTTGAAAAAAATGACGTCAATTTTGCGATGACTTCACTAGTGGTTCAAGTTTTTTACATAGTTTTGTTTTTTAATGCTAAATCATAAAATTCTAAAGTCAAGTTTGTTACGTCACAAAAACGTTTTGTGATGTCATAAAAGTTATTGGCAAAAAAAATGCTCACATTTCGGACAGTGAATTCAGGAAACCTTAAAATTGGGAAACTTCCCGTTATCTTTACGACTTGATATTTTCAGGAGTTATTTGGGAATAACTTTGACTAAAAATCAAATTAATTTAAAGACAAAAACCTTTTGTTGAAGGGATTTATTACGGAAAAAGGAGAGGGGTGGCAAAACAGCCCCACATGTAATAGGGTTAAACTGATCAATGGTTAAGTCAATACAGCATTTGCTGCTGAAACTGTAAACTTGGGCTCGATTCCCTATAGGGTCAAACTAAAGACTATAAAAATTTGTTTTCACAGCGTGCTTGCTTGACGTTCAGCATTAAAAAGTCAGTGTGAAACCTTTACCAAGCATAAGTTCGACAGATGGGCAGGTGGCAGCTTGACTCGAGGACCGAAAAGTCGTAAATCGCTGCCTCCTGGTTAAGACATGTGGTGACAAAAGATGTAATCACAATTATGATTACGAAACAGTAAAAAATACAGCTAAAGAAGAAATGCAATTGCAAGCGAGTGCTACCCATTCTAGATCAAAAAATTGTGATAACATGTTCCATGGACGTTGAGCTACAATGGCTGGTGGTCTAACACCTCGATGGCAAAAGCGAAAACCCTTGCAAACTAATACATTAAAGTTTTATTTTTTTCAAAAATAAAAAACATCCGTCTTTGTCTTGAATAATTTGGGTTTCCAAATTTTCTCGTATAAACTTGAAAAAAAGTCATGTGACAAAACCTTGGAGCTTAGTAAAAATCCCGTATCTACATTTGCAAGCGATTGTGGTACGTTTTACCCTGTAGCACACCAACTGTTGTTATTGTTGCACATTTCAAAAATTCATATACGCACGTTTCTGCTATCAAAAATAGATTGAAGATGCCATAAAAAGTTGGGTTGTAAAGGTGCAGATACCAATTTTTTCTAGTTTTCAGCATGCAATGAAGGCTTCTAATACTTTCAATTTTTAGCATGAGGATATAGTGTAATGAATATGGGGTGAATGGTATTACTGTAAGTTACAGAGTCGTAAGGGAATGATGGTAAGAAATGATGGAAACAGTCGGTATGCCAACGACAAAGCAAACTAATTAACTTCTGGTAGGGCAACAATCTTTTAGAGACAAAAATAAAACACAAAAGCGATTATCAAAAAATACGCATCTTATGAACTAAGATTAAAATTTGTTGTCCAACGAAACTTTTGCAACTTCTTCAGGTATAACTGGTATAAGAACAGCTTACAGCTGCGGAAATCTTTTTTGCTAAATTCAGACTTTTTAATTGCTTAAGCTAGACCAACTGCGAGCAAAATGCGACCCGCCGACATAATTTTGTTTCTCTTGTATTGAATTTTTTAGATTTCAAGTTTTAACCCTTTGAACTGCTGCTTTCTTTGAATGTATGATCGGCAAAATATTACTGTTACGTCACTATAACAAAACAACGCTCATTCGGCTAACTTTGCTCGAAGGAGGTTGCTGCAGAATGAGGTTACAACAGTAGCGCAGCCAGAGAGGGTGGTGGAGCTCTAGCGTCTCATTGGCCTGCCGACCAAAATGTAGAATAAGAAAAATATCACGTTTTTAGCACTTCTTCTACGGTCTTTTGCTCTGGAATAGAATCATAGAACGATTTAAAGCATATTTTGAAACTTTTATTTAGTGCAGGGGGCTAATTTAACAAAAATAATACTCATAAATTAGAAAAAAAATTTTTGAAAAATGACCAAAGATTGGTAATCAAATTTAATCTCTTATTGAAAAATGTTTAGATTTGATTTGATTTGTAAATAAGAGGACTAAAACTCTAACAATAGCTACCTACCACATAATTCATTTATGCAACCAGCATTGTCATGTTTTGCTCTGCTAATTTTTATGCCACTTTTTAATAGCATTAATTTTTTTAAATAGGCCTTACAAAATTTTTGAGCGCTGGGAGCTCCACCCCCAAACACCCGTAAAAGCCCTCTCCTCACTGCAGATTTCTGGCTACGCGTCCGGGTTATAAACTGGAAAAAGTCCAGTAGATGCGCAACTTTAGCCTACAGTTGTAGCAAAGGTAAGAGGGTTGTTTAGATTGTTAGTTCCACAAGGACATTAGTAGTTCTTACTAACGTAGACTTTAGTAGACGGTGAAGACTTTTTTAAGCAGTGTTTTATGGCTATGTTAGACTTTGGTACCGTTAGATACTGCAACTTAGTTGCTGACAAGCAACAGAATGTTTACATAAACGCATGCGGTGGCGTAGGCATATGTAGACTTTTTTTGATGAGGGGTGGTGGGGGGGAGTTGCACAAAAGGCACTGTTTCCATTTAAATTATTCCTGGAACTTGGAGTGGGAGGAGGTTTGCAAAGTTGCTGGAGCTCTTAAATCTCAAAAAATTTCCGGTCAACATAGGTGAAGAGCATTTTCACAGATTAAATCGTCTAGAACAAGACTGCTATGGATAAACAATGATTGTGTTTCTATTGCTGTTACGTGATTTTGTGTAAACTGAGTTTGCGGCTCGCTGGTGTTGATAACATTGTGTATTTTGTTGCGACTACAACACAGTTTTAATTGATATCATCACGCAAAAGCAAAAAACAAACGATTAGTAAAAAAGCAGCTGTAAAAATTTAGGTAATTCGGCAACAGGGAGGCTACAAACAGACCTCATTGGTCATCTAGTCAAAGCAGCAGCCCTATATGTCCGCAATTCGAAGAGAATTGTTGAACGTTAAAAAGCAAAAAAAAATGCTAGTTTTTCGTTAAGAACTTTCAGTCCATCAATTGCTCGAGTAAAATGCGACAACAGATGGTCAAGCTCATCATCAGATGTACAATTTTAAAAGATATTTTTTGAGTTTGATTGTAAAGGAATGTTTGGGAAGATTTTGTATTTCCATGGGTATTGATTTCCACATGGAAACACCTTGATACCTGATGCTACGTTGCAAGCGATTAGTGCGATAAAAAGGAATATGCAATTTGTTTTTGTTTGAATTACATCTGGTAAAGCGGTGGGAAATTTGCAAGGATTTTTGGAAAAGATGAGCAAATAAGGAAGAGGATGGCAGTTTGTCCCGTAAAAAATCATGAATTAGTTTGGCAATTTTAAATTTATACAAATCAGTAAGTTTCAGGATTTTCAGCTGACGGTAAAACGGAGTTGGGCTTTCTCTGGCAGTACCATCCCCTATAATCTCAGCAGCTTTATGTTGAAAACTTTCTAATTTACTCATATAGGTAGGAAACGTAGACTCCCATACCACCAATCCATAAAGAAGGTGAGGGTGAAATAGTGCAAAATAAATTTTACATAATGCCTCCCGAGGCAGCACGGCTTTCAATCTATATAATATTCCGACGCCCCTAGATAATTTGCTTTCGATGATTCTAATATGGTTCTGAAAATTCAGTTTAGAATCAATCATAACTCCTAATATTTAGCATTTTCTGAAATTGCTAACGGGGAATTATCAGTTGTGGTATTGACGTTAGTAATTTGGGTGTTTAGTTTTGGAGAGATCAGACTTGAGGTAGATTTTGATGGGTTTATTGTTAGTTTGTTGGCATTACACAAACTATGAAGTTTTTTAGGTTCCATATTTATTTCATCCTGCAAAGTGCTAACATTTTCATGGTTAATTATTAGGCAAGTATCATCAGCAAATAGCCTTGGTGGGGTTTCAATAGCCGTGGACATGTCGCTAATATATATCAGAAATAGAAGGGGGCCTAACGTACTTCCTTGTGGAACTCCAAAATTATTCCGCTGTGTTTTAGAGTTAACAACATTTAAGTTAACGAATTCTTCTCTTTCCAAGATAAGAGTTGATAAGATTTAGCGGAGAAACACGTATTCCGTAATGGTCGAGCTTAGATAGTAGGGTACTGCGACAAATAGTGCCAAAAGCCTTTTTTAAATCAAGTAATATTGCTCCAGTGCAATGTTTTTTTATGGATATTGTCACAAGTAGTAGTGACAATGTCTAATAGAGTGTGTGAAGTAGAAATATTCTTTCGAAAGCTGTTCTGCTCCGGAATTAAGATCTTATGTTTATCAAAAAAGCAAACGAATCGTTTATGTAGCATGCCCTCAAAGATTTTTGAAAAACAAGTAAGAATAGAAATTGGCCTGTAGTTGCTGGGATTGCTTTTGTCACTATTTTTGTGAATGGCGACAATTTTTGCTATTTTACAAGCATCAGGAAAAATTCCATTTTCGACGGAATATTTGACAAACACACAAAGGTAGATGGCAATTACAAAAGAGGCCGTTTTAAGGAAGAAAGCAGGAATATTGTCATGGCCGACAGCTTTGTTCAGGTTAAGGGAGCAGATGAGTTCCACGATTTCATTGACAGTCGGAGGCTTAAAAAAAAAGTTGAAGCTGTGCGCTTTTTTAAAATTTTTTTAAAAAGTTTGTTAGATTGCAATAAAATGTTGTTGGCTAATTTTTCCCAATAGTGCAAAAAAGTTATTAAATTCTTCTCATTTATCTGTTAAGGTACAGTTACCGCACATTTCACTGATTTGGAAACCAGTAGTAGGTACTTTAGATGTTTTTCCCGACTAAGGAAGTAATTTTCGCAGAATTTCTCGAGTCTTTTTCGCGTCACCTTGGTGGTTTTGCAATTCAGATTTGAAATAGGAACGTTTAGACATTGCTTTATTTTAGTAAGCTTGTTGGAGTATCGTTTGAAAAACAAATTTTGTCTTGCATTGCCATACAAAAAATGGGTTTTAACATGGAACTCTTCTTTTTAATTGATGTTAGAATTCCTTTGGTAATCCAAGGTTTTTTAAGCAATTTTCTTTGCCTTCGTGAATACCTTTTTAAGGGAACATGTTGACTAATAGTTTTCGATATTAGTCTGTAGAATTCATTGAAAATGTCATTAAAATTGTTTAAACTAAGGTCAGGGACACTTGAGAAATGATTGGCCGGAGTTTGAATCAAGTCTTCGTTAAACGTGTCGCAGTCAAATTTTGATTTGTGATAATAACCAAATGATTCTTCAGCTTTTTTGTTGGTAGGCACATTACCTATTCCTATTCGGCAGTAAAGCGGGTAGTTGTCGCTAATATCTGGCGTTTAAATTACTCCGGGTTCAAGACTATGCTTAATGTCATTCGTTAAAACGTGGTCAATTATTGTGGCACTAACGTCAGTGACTCTAGTTGGCAATGTGATAAGTGGTAGAACACCATGGCTTAGTAACATACTTATATTCCGAGTAGCAGCGATTGATCGGTTAACGGGAGATATGTTGATGTTAATATCGCCAAGAATGAAGAAGGTTTCATTACTTGAACATAATTCAGTTATACAGGTTAACAGTTCTTCGATAAAATTGTCTACCTTAGAAGCATCAGGGTGACGGTAAACAATACCAATGGTAAAGGTCCATCTCATATTATTATTTAAATGTATCCATAAAGATTCAGAATTTGTAAATGCTAATTGGTTTTGGCGTATTCTAAAACTTGTATCATCATGAACATACACTGCCACAACGCCAACCCTATTAATTACAGGACTAACGTGAGAAAAGCTGTAATTTTCAAGGCCAAGATTTAGAAGTGGTTGAGATATAATTTGGGATTCTGAGATACGTATAACATGAGGTTTATGTTTCAGAGGTTCTACAAAATCAGAAAGGGAGCCGAAATTTTTATGCAAAGATCTTGCATTCACGTGTAGTAGCATCAAGGTATCACGGTCGTTAAAATCGTTAAAGGTAAAATTAGCATCACAATACTTGCATTTTTTAATGTTTTTTGTAAGTGAGCCAAACATGCTGTTGCACAAGTTGAAGTGATGAACATGAATATTTCTGGCTGCTTGACTAGGACAAAGTCGAGTAGATCCCCGTCATCAAAAGTATCAAACGCCGCGTCATTGATTGCAGGAGAGGGTTGAAGTAGGTTGAAAGAATTGTCAAGACTTATTATGAACAAGATGAGCACATGAAAAAACAATATTCACAAAGTCAGCAAACTGCACTGAAACACAATAATACAAAAGCCCTAAATTAATAGCAAAAAATCAAATTCTAGCAGACTGAGCAAATTTGGCTTTTCATTAATAGGAAGCAGAGCCAGGTCTTCTATTCTAACGGTAGAATTACTTAAGAATAACTTTGTCATTGAATATTGTAAGAGTATTAAGTACAACAGTACGTGTGACCAATCCAGTCATGTTATAAATATACCACGTGTACCTGTAGTAGCATAAAAAAAGGAATAGGGTGTAGTATTATATGTTTTCGACTCAATAAAACATTAAAGTCAATTATTATTGGGGCTAATATGGAGATAAAGTGAGTATTACATAAGAATAACACTAAAACACGGACCTAGTATGCCATCTCTGAGTTGGGCAATGGCAAACACAGTTTAGTTATAAGCTAGTTTACCTTCAATGAGGAGACAGTATTCACCATTTTTAATCATCCAAGTTGCCAGTTTCTTGTTGCGCCGGGCTTCCTTGTAAAGAGGAAGTAACTTCTTTTTTTCTTGGTAAAGCTCGTTCGGCAAATGTTCAGTCACAAACACTCGGCTCTTCGAGTCCTTCTCGCGGCCCTGATTGTAAGTTTTTAGAAATTTCAGGCGTTGCATAATCATTACTTTATCGTTGTTGTTTGCCAGTTTAAATATTATCGGCCAGCTGACTTTGACACCGTTAGTTTTAAAAGGATGTTGGTGCAGTCTGTGTAAGTTGATCAGTTTCAAGTCATTCGCTTTCCTAACTGGATGGCTTTAGTTAAGAAGTTTCGAAATATAATATTGGTTTAATCACGAGTCTCCCAGTCGTTATCCGGGTTTTTTTCTAAGCCGTGCACTAATGCGTTGAATTGTTTGTCATAAGCATCGCGACTAAGTTGTTCACGTTTAATGGTCTCAATATAATTTTTAGTTTCATCAGTTAATTTGGCAATTTTCTGTTCCTGTTCATCACACCGCTTTTTAAGATCTTGAAGTTTACTGACGTCAGCCTTTTTTTTCGCAATTATCTATTTTCTCCTCGTTCTCGTCAAGTGTACTTTTTAGTTCATCATCTTCACTAGCATCAGCTTTATTACCAAGAATTTCTTCTACGGCTTCACGTCTTTTGGTAAATTTTACATCCAATGACGAAATCTCTGTGTGATAAGCAGCAATCGTTTCCTCAAGTTTGTCAAGGCGCTTCGTCACTTTTTGTTCAATAATTTTCTCAAATGTTCGGATGATATCTTTCATTTTTAATAAGACCGGTAAGTTGCTAAGAATTTAGGTAGCAATAATTCAACCAGCATAATCAGTTTTGTCAAATTATTTGGGCTTGTCGTAATCTTTTACTGCCAACGCTTGACACTTGCTCAACTTTTTGCTTTGTTTTGATAAGCGTTACAGCTGCAGCTGCCGATTTCTGTTAAATTGCTTCTGCTCAAAATTTGCGTGGTTACTCCATAACTGCAAACTGCTAACTTTTTATGGTGTTACGCAAGCGGCTCTTTGTTTGAACAACTTTGACCACCCCTGTCATATACAGTACAGGCATTGCGATTTATTGTATATTATTAGCACTGGGAGAACAGCAATGATTCTTTTTTTTTTAATTTATTTAAGTCGTGGGTATAGCAATCGCTCTGATGACTTTGGTTTAAGTCGTGTTGGGATAATCGACGCTTTACTGCAGGCAAATTCATGCACAAGGTTTCAAAAAATTCTTCAAAATATTTTTACACAAATACCAAGTTTTCAACACACATAGCACAATAAGGGAAAAGGTGGAAATACGTGACGAATTCGTAATTATAAACAGCTTAATATCTTTTTTGAGCATGCAATAATCGAAACTGTGACGTAGCAAAATACTAGTTTTTACCAAACTCTGTCACACCGTTATGATTTGAAGGAAAATTTTGCATGATTGGTGAAGAAAGAAAAGATTGTCACTTTTCGTACGTTGGAAAGTTTTCGAGGGTTTAGTTTTCGTGCGTTCTTTCGTAAAAAATGGCAAATTATAAACATGCGTAAAAAAGAGTAGCTAAATGAAAATTTGTATTTTTATCACAACGTACTGTATAAGAAAATCAGAAAACTCTTTCCAAAATAAACTGAAATTCAATTTTGCTTAGCAATGGCGTTCAGATGGTAATATGGAACGACTTGTCAGCACTCCATTGTATGCAAATGCCAAGTTAAGATTATGGCGAAAACTGAGAATAAAAAATATAAATAAAACCTTCTCAATTAGCTACATATTTTAAAAAACGAAACCAGGAATCTGATTTTTGAATCGTGGAAACGCTAAAAATAACTCCAACTGAATTTAAGTAGTGTAAAATTGAAGCTTGATTTGTGGTGTTCCGACAAAATCTTTCCAGCACATTGTTACTTTTTAGTCAGATATTCTTCATCAACTGCTAACTTGTTTACGGCAAATGAAAAAGAAGCGCTCATTCAAAAAGTCAAAAAGCAGAAGCAATGAAATGTCCGTATTACAACCCCATTGTTACCCTCGATTTCGAAGTGCGTGGTAAAATGTTCAGAAATTGAAAACTAACAATGTAAGTTTCAAATAATTAACTCGAATTGTAACTAAAAAGCATTTTTTTTCTACTGGCCATTTTTTTGTAATTAACTTTAAAAAATTTAAAAAAACAAAGTGGTTACATTTTATCACCTTCTCCCCTATCAACATCTCAAAGTTTAAAGCAAACTTGCTGTGCAACAAATCTAAGCCAAAAATTGTCCATATTTTAAAGAGCAAAACTATTGAACTCTTTGCCTAATTCTTTAAAACAACTATCATAGAACACAAACAGTGAATATTTCAAAATTAAGATGTTCTACCGTAGCCCACACATAAATTAGTCATTACAAGTTTTTTACGTTGAGTCTCTCAAACTCATCCACCGAAATATATCGGCCTACCGATTACTGAAAAATATATGACTCGACTTCGAATGCCCTTCTTGCTTAATTATTTATTTCAGAAAACATTTGACTTGACGCCTTCGTTTTCTCACCATTCTCGTTGTATTTAATATTTGTTATCTTGACTTCTGGTTAATGGTGGATTTTGTTTTACCAAGTGCGGTGTTTTGTAATGTTGATGAAACAAATAAATTTGGTTTGTTCATTCCAATGATTTCGGAAGTCTCATTGGCATTGGAAATATTTGAGATTCAATAAAATTGATGGTGCTATCATCCTGTTATACCTGACTATCTGAGCTTGGCCAGCTAATTGTACGTGTGGAGCAGTGTTAAAGTATGTGAAAAAGTATGGTAGCTGCACCACACGTAAAAGTTTAAATTGTGGCTAATTTTTATTGTGCATCACTGGAACCGTTTGATGTCAGTATGAAGGCAAATCAGCTTTACGCAGACTGCTGTTTGCGTAAATACCGTAAATTAACAAGCAGAGTCAGTTGTTGTTGTCCAAGTTAATATGCTTACAGTACTAAGATAATTGAAAATTAGAAATACCGGTACTGGTACTGTTGAACTAACGAATTTAAAACAATATTTTCAACTTACAGTAAATTTACCTACTTTGTTCTCATCTTTTATTTCTTTGAAAATATATATGTTTTATGAAGTATATTTCTCTTTGAAGCCATTCCAAAAAAAAACTAGAAAAGTAATTGTGACAAGCTATTAAATGTTTCTACCCTTGCTTTCTGTCTCGCTTCCATCAACTCTGAAAAAAAAAAATAGCTTGGAAATTTTACAAATAACTTGTGAGGGTGATGAAGTGAAATTTGCTTTAAATTGATTTATATTTTTTAAATAAGAAAACGACTGACATTTGCGTGAAGTGGATATTTTTTTTCTGTTGCATTTTGTATTGCAAATATTCTATGTAAAATAGAAAAATGAAAAGAAAAGTTTTAAAAATAATTTTGAAAGTAAAAAAGAACCTAAATTACAGTGAAGCGCATTAAAACAGAATCGAAAAATATTTTTAACAAAGAATTAAACTTGAAACCCTTGGGACACGAGTAATTCCAAAATAAAAAACGATTATATTACTATTAGTCCGGTAGAAATACGACAAAATACATGCAAACCCGGAAAAAATTTATAATAAGCTGAAATTTGCTGCGATGACTCAGGATTATGTCTTGAGCCACCAAAAAAAATCCCCATGCTTTGGATATGGGACTTCCCCCTTTTGCGGCCTTTAAAGTCTGCCATCTAGTGTCAAAGAGTCTTTACTGTCCAACAGCCAATCCAAAAGTTATGGAAAAACCAAATTTTGAATAGTAATCGATTTTTAAGTGCAGATATAAACAAATTTATTTTAAAATTGATGACTTCATTTTAGTGACATCATTGCCAAATTTTAAGTTTTGAAAAAATGACATATTCTGCATTGATGACTCAAATTGTGAATATGATTTAGCATATTGGCTCCAAACCAAAAATTGCTTAAATCAAAATGATGACGTCACAACCGTTTTTTGATGACGTCATATGTCAACAGTTTTGATTGTAATATAGAAAAAGAGTGTTTGACCAAACGAAACATTGCACCACTTTGAGAATATCATCATATCACTTTAAGGTTCTAAGGCATTTTCGAGTCCTTGGCCGAGGACTTTCATCGTCCTCCTATATGCAATGGTTCTAAAAAAATTGCTAGCGAAATTATATGCCAATTAATACGCAGTGCCGCATCTAGAACGTTGTTTTTAGGGGGGCAAAATTTGTTTCTGGGAGGGCCAAAATTTTTGGGTTGGTCTACTTTTCTTTGAGTTCTCTGTTGATCTCCGAAAAAAATAAGGTCATTGTGCCAATTTGATCTACTTTTGTCCGAATTCTCTGTTGATCTCCGAAAAAAAAAGGTCATCTCACCGAATTGTGCTACTTATCTCCCAGTTTTCTGGCGGTTTCCCAAAAAAAAGCTACATCTTGAAACTGCCGCAAGAGAAAGGGGAGTTTGGGTGGGCATGCTAGACATTTTAGGGCGGCGGAATTTTTGTTTAGGGGGCGCCGCCCCCTTTTCCCCCAATAGTTGCGGCCCTGTTAATACGAATATGCCCCGAGCACGATAATTTATCCAGTAGGAACAGAATTTTTACCGTTTTGCAATGTCGGACAATATTATTATCTTACGCAAAATGCTTTGTTTGCATACTTCTACAATCTGTGATATTAAATCTATTATAGAATAGGCCTGGCATCTGAACTAAGCTTATCTAATCAATTAGAATAACATTTGAGCAAACTTATCGGATTAATCTAAAATAACACCTGATCAATATCTAATAAACCAAGATTCTTAAATTAACATCTGAACAAAATTTATTTAATTATTCTGTAATAGCCACGTTAATATTTGACAATTTGCAGTCTTAATAATTTTATTTATCTTTGTTAATGCTTGCATTTTAAACTAAAATTGCAGATTAACTTTAACTGCGCTAGGGAACTTTTGGATAAACATTCATAGGCTTTCTCGCTCTAAATGCAAAATGCATTATTTTATTTAATCTCATTTTGGGAGGTTTAAGTTCTGTTTGCTTGACTACTACCACCGGCGCAGACAAAAATGAAAAAGAAGAAGAAATAAAACGATGGGAAGGACAAAAATTTTTGCTGTGATTAAAGCATATGTAAATCGAAAAGTTTTTATTTAGGCAAATTGTATCAAACTACTGTAAAAGGTTAAGCGATAACAAACAGAAGTCCTGCCGTCGTTCATATAGCAAATGCATAAAAAAATAACTAAACGAAAAAAATAAGAATTAAAGTAGTTTTACGATTTCATTTTATTTAACGATGCAACAGCGGATACAAAAAAGCGCGTTTTTTTCACTTAGGCCGTACGAGAAAATCGCAGATTGCCGTAATTATTCAAGCAAGCTTGCGTAATAATATTGCAATTTTCGAATAATTAAGATTACATTTCATTCATCAAGTTGCCTTGGCCAAGAGACAGCGAAGAGACCTTTCGTTCTTAAGGTGCGCTAGACTGGACGCGAAGCAACCAAAATTTGACGTCATCAACAGCTCGCGAAAGGTTGCAACCGGTCGCAACCTTAGCGAGCAGTTGCGCAACAGCGCTTGCTTGCAGGCTGTAGTAAGATAACCGACTAAATCACTGATCGGATTTTTGCGATCGCAGTTTGCTAGAAAATAATGTAAATAGTATATTTGTATGGTTTAGCGTCTATTTATCAGTCCAAAGATTAGGTTGTTGGCAAAGTCAGATTCAGGATAGCCCTAGGCTAGCCAAGTTATTTTGGATCTTGACGGCTAAGGCTGTAAATCATAAAGTGATTTTTCATAGCTATGTTTGATCTCAGAGCTTCATTATATTGAATTCACCAAAGCAGTAGGCCTAGCCCCACGGCATCTAGCTTTTAAAACAAAACTTTTTATTCTGTGCAGCATAGCAGAAGCTAATGTATCAGTCCAGTGGTTCTTTTGGCTGAGCAGCTTTTGCTTTTTTGTCTTAAACTAAACTAACGTGGTGTTGTTTTTTTTTTTTCCAGAATATAAAATAACCCACAAACAGGCTAGTTTTGAATGTATTGATAGTGTTTTTACCTATTGTTTGTTATCTTGTTGTTTTAAAGTAACCACAATTGAACAATTGCTTGAATACTGGAAAATTCGCAAAAGTTTTTTCACTGTCTACTTGGCCAAGCCAACTTGGTGAATAAAACTGTATTTAGAATCGGTTTCAAGCTATACTGCTACATACAAGAGCTAGATAGATACGAAAAATCGAAAATTTTCTACGAACTTTTGGATTGGCCTAATTAGTAATCACTTCTTTGAATAGCAACAAACATAGAATTTTTTCTTCTAAATGTTCTCTTAAAAGTCTTCTTGTTTCTGAAGGTTTGTAACTGTGATCAAGTTGAACTGGAAGCAATGGTTTTGGACTCCTCCAAGTTTTATAATCATGAATATTGTAGTCTGGTAGTTATTTTTCACTCCAGTCCTATGTGATGAAAATAAAAGTGTCAATTGTGTTAAATATTCATTTACTGTGTCTTTGTGTAATATCTGAATTTAGTTGTTTGTGAATTTCAAAACATTTTTACAGACCCGGCGCCACGGGGGGGCATACCGGGGCCGTGCCCCCCCAACTGACTGCTTGTGCCCCTCCAAACAAAAATCGTGCCCCCCCAATCGAGGACTGTGCCCCGAAGAAATTAACAGGCTTGGGGCTTCTGGAGCGCAAATCGAGGACCAAATTAGTGTTTTTGTGGACTGACATCAGACTTTGTGACGTTTTTGCGATGAAGACTTTTTTTTGGAGATCACCTGTTATTGGATGGAAAAACCGCTTGAATTTCCGATTTTGGCCGGAAAGTCCCTAGCAATTTCAGTGAAGACTTTTTTTTTTTGGAGATCACCTGTTTTCGGCTGAAAAAAGCGCTTGAATTTCCGATTTAGGGCGGAAAATCCCTTTGACTTTTTGTTCCTCACCTTGTTTATTTGATCTAGACTGGGATAAATTCCTCGTGCACCCGTGCCCTCTTGAATTCACGCAAAATAAACTTCTCGTGCCCCCCCAGTCACGCTATCCTGGCGCCGGGCCTGCATTTTTACTGCCTCTTAAAATTTTAACTGCTTTACATGGTGAATAAAGTGGCGAAGTAAACAATTTTAAGTCTGAAGTTCAATCATTACAATTACAGTCAGTGGAATCAGATTGAACTAGAAAGCCTATATATCTAACCGGTAAAAAGTAAGTTCTGTTTTTTGCTGAGGTTACTGTTATTGGTAGAGAAGTAGCTGCCAAGCAAGTCCATTAATGTTGTTCCATTCTCATTAGTCACCACTAAACAAAAAACTTGATATAGCATTTATAATAATAATAATTGGACTGGGAAAGGAATCGCCAGTTATTTGAAAATGCGAGAACTAACAACACTTTTATTCAGATGCTTGAGTAACAATTTTCACATAGAAAAATCTAAATGTTTTTTTTATCTGTGGCATAACCAAAAACTTGCTAAGAAGAGGGGGCTTGAACTTACAGCTATAAATTTATCTGTGTCTTGCAAACGGTGGTTCGGAGTAAAGCCCTATGAGGTAAACGCGATCGTCGCAACGTAGCGGTACCGCGAGAAAATGCAAACTAATAAAATGCTCTCGAAAACATTTAACTTCGCACTAAACATCGATAAGCGCTCCGCTAGCAAATAAAAAAAACAAACGTAGTTTTAGAGGCTGACTTTTCCTCAAAGCAACTGCTGGTTTTACGGTGCTAAATTCTTGTCCTTCGATGATAGTGTCAAATCATGCAAAAACTGCAATATTTTTTTGCTTTCTCCAGCAAATCAACACAGCAATCCATTGCACAATAAGCAAAAAATCCACTTCATAACTGATGACAAATCCAGCTTTCAGATTCACTCATAGCGTTAACATTGGGAGTCTTCATAAACAGCACTAAATAACAAATACAAACAACTGTTTAAGCTTACTACAGGTATCATAACATGCTTGCCTGAAAAACAAAAATCACATTAATAAAACAACATAGTTTACGCTATGTATCTGTAGACTAGTCTATTGGTCTACACTGTTCAAGATAGATCTACCAGTACCATAATGAGACATGGATGGAGAAAAGAGTTAAGGATTTGTTTACTGAGTAAACATCTAAAAAGAACTTTTGGCATCTGCTTCCAGCTTTTTGCGTTTCTGCATTAAAACCCAGAACTGTCATCATCAAAACAAATTATGGCAAGTTTTCAGGGGAAGGATCTAAACAAAGCATTGATAGCTAGCAAATAGGCTAAGTACTACTACGTTTTTGAAGAAATGACTTGTCTTTTTCATTTCCAAATTCGATCTGCTGTACTTCGTTTTTCCCTTATACTTTAAAAACTTTTTTCTCAAGATTGTTTTGTTAACTAGGCTATTAGTCAAGACTCTTCTTCCCGGTTATTGCGTGATAGCATAATGCAAACTCAATCTTCGTTTTAATTCCCGCGCACTGTGACGAAACAGAACCTGTGATTACTATAATAGCACTTCAATAATAAAGTACACAACGCTTTCTGCACATTGAATTCATTTTAAAGGTTGGCAACCTTTGCGAGTGACGTAAGCGACCACTCGCGAAGGTTGGCGACGGTCGCCAACCTTCGCTTCGCGTTGCTTCGCATCCAGTCTAAACCCACCTTTAGAGTCAAGCTGTCATTTGTCTACCACAGTATAATGTGACAAATTAAGCACAAATGAAATGCACAATTCGCAAAACATACAAACAACTCCCGCCTACACCCGAAAATGATTGGTTTATGAAAAAATCAGTGCTCCCTATTATAATTTATGTTAATTGACAGTTGACACCAGTCACAACATACTGCTTGCTATCTTCAACCAACGAGAAAAAAATGCGCTGTTTTGTGGCTTGCCAATATAAAGTTTTGTTTAATTGATTACAGTACTCACTGTTATTATTATCGTTGGTAGGTAATGGGGATCTAAGCATCAAGCAAGAATAACGCGATGGCGACCGACCAATTCCTTGTATGGTTGTTTCAATCAAATAATGCGAATCTGAACGCGGCGTTCGCGGAAAAATGGTCATAACGAAATATAATAGAGTTTATTTTTATTTATATGGCACGCCCGCAAACATAATTTGGTTCGCACCAAAAACTGCGTATAAAATGCTTCCAGGGCGAATTTTTACCCCCGATCGTAAAATCGTGAACGTAAGGGCATATTGTTAGTTTGTTTAAAACAACTGGTTGCTTGTACGCTTCTTAGGCGATACGCGAGCTTACCGAATTTTGATTTAAAATAAACTAAACACGAGCTTTTGCGCTCACGATCTTACGCACAGTGTAGATCGGGATTAGGCGGACGGCGTCTGCACGACTTTTTGCTAGCAACCAATCAGCGCGCTTAGTTTAGACTTCGACACAATTTGACCTACGTCGCCGGACTCGCTGCTCTGATAGACAACAAGAACGTTGTTCATAATCAACACAGCTATACGTTGTAATATGCAGACATAGAAATTGATCGATGCAGATTTCCTACAAATAAATTAGCAAACTATTTACTGTATTAAACAATTGACATTGAGCAGATTAAAGTTGTTAGATTAATTCAAACCAGCCGATCGTGTTCCCCAACTTCAACTTAAAACAAAATTAAAGGACCAAGCCGACATTGTAGATTCGCTTTTGGTAATTAAGAAAAACTTTTTTAGCAATGTTATTTTGATTCCGTCATTTTTCAGATAAACTGATTCACTAGGCTGTTGGTTTAAATGTAGGCCTACATAAAGCGGTTTAGACCAATAATTCCATATAAACGCAAAAAAAAAAACAAAAAAAAGCAGATAAAATGCATGCAATCAAATGACATGCGTGTATTTATATGCATAAATACGCGTGATCGGTAAAATGGACCTAATACAATATAACAAAAAAATCAATTTTGACGTTCACAATAAACGGCGAAACATTTTCTTAGAAGAGATTAGATTTCTTTATGCGATTAATGTTTTTTCCAAATGCTTTGAAATAAAATATTCTCGGAATTTATTAGGTTCGAAATACGATTTGACTTTGGTGACATTTACTGTAATTCATGTGCTGATACGTGTCAGATCTCGGACGCCTCGAATTCTCGCCGGTATCTGGTTCTACTAGTTTCATTTGGAAAATGATAAGTTTTGAAACACATGGATTGCGTTTTTTGGTGCGAAGTCGCGCTGCTTTCTGTCTCATTCGCATTCTCCCGAAAATGCAATGCGGTATGCTGACGATACATTATCATTCCACGACAGCGCGATACGGGCTACGCAATGATCTTATTTTACCAAAATTGGTTTTTTGATAGTAACTCTTGATTTTCATAGCTACGTTAAAAATGATTCACTTTGCCTTTTTTGCTGCAAATGTTTTTTCAATCCGAATACCTCGCAAACAATACAGTATAAGCTAGAGAGCTGAAATTTGTTGTAAAAGATAGAAAAGCTAATGACCTCAAAATTTTTTTTTTAAAAAACGCAAAAGTTTTGACGTTGTTCATTTGCAACTTTGGGTAGCATTACACTTGAGTTGAGCGTTTTTCAATTACCGTACTTTTTTCACATTTTCTCTTTTAAATAAATGTTTATAAAATTGTGCACTTAAAAAAGGGAGGGGACTGGTCCCCCTAATCCCCCCCCCCCCCTATTCTACTACACCAGACTTTTACTGACATCACAGTTTTTGACTTTCAATCGACTAAATTCACAATATAATTTTCCCAAGTTTAAAGCTGACAAAAAAAAAGTTTCGCAATGTTTCAGTTAGTCAAATACTCTTTCAAATTTAGAATCAAAACTCATGACAGATGAAGTCATCAAAAACGGTTGCGACGTCATCACTTTGATTTAAGCAATTTTTGGTTTGAAACCAAAACCCTAACTCTCATTTCCAATTCGAGCCATCAATACGTCATTTTTTCAAAAACTTTGGCAATGACGTCACCAACTTCAAAAAAATTTTTTTTAAACCTGAACTTGAAAACCAACTTTTATTTAAAACTTGACACTTTTACAACTTTAGAATTGGCTGTTGGACAGTAAAGGCTCTTTGACACTAGATGGCAGACTTTAAAGGCCGAAAATGGGGGAAGTCCCATATCCAAAACTTGGGGATTTTTTTTTGGTGGCTCAGGACATGGTCCGGAGCCATCGTGGCAAATTTCAGCTTATTATAAATATTTTCCGAGTTAAAGCTATTTCTACCGGACTATATAACTGCTTTGTGCCTGGTAACAAGCAGCAAATTCAGTGGGCAAGAATTTGAAAAAATCCACAGTAACATTGGATCACTTCAAACTTCTAGGTAAGTGCGGGTTCCTCAAAGCACCTAGTGGTTACAGCAAAAAGTGTGCAGATCGTCCAGTAGATACTCATTTGACGTTGTCCTTTGACAGGAAGATAAATCTTCTCTACAATACACAATTTTATTACTTTAATGCATAGGTGGGCACAAGTCCGTTAATCGTTAATCTGTTAATAACGAAGCTAACTTTTTCATTAACTCGTTAATCCGTTAAAAAGTTTTTTCATGTTAACGGACTAAATTACCTTCCTTTAAGGTCTGTTAACGGACTAAAGTAACTTCCGTAAAGGTCTGTTAACTTCCGTTAAGGTTTTTATCGTTAATATCTTGCACCATTCATTTATCGTACCGGTACAAACCAGTTTGCACTGGTAACACTTGTTGCGCATTAGCACGAGTTTTATTGAAGAAAGCAAAGAAAGGAGCTCTTTTTTGTGGCAAATAATAAGCTGCAGCTTCATAGGTCTATTAATTATCGCTGTTCACAATTTCCAAAGATTTTCCGTTCGCAGCTTCGTCAGTGCATTTGAACTTAATTTCATCTTGAAATTAGATTAGACTGTCAAATGTTACTTCCAAAGCACAAAAAGACCACCCTAGCAATAAATATTTCCTTGCAATAGCTCAACAGCGTCAATACGTGTTCTAGAAGCGAGTGAATAAAACGAAATGCAAACTACACGCAAAATGTTAACGAATTAACGGACTTTATTAACTTCCGTTAATTAATGCTAAAAATAACGGATTAACGTTAACGGAGGTGTGAAGTTTGTTAACGGACTAGTGGTTAGCGAAGCTAAAGTTTTGCATTAACTTGCTCACCTACAGTATGCTATAATGCAAAGTTTTATTAACAAGGAAGCTGTGAATTTACAGCAGCAGTTTATTAGTAATAATTGGTTTGACTTGTCCGAAAATTGAACTAAGTAAACCATTTCAGTACCAGACTTTCTAACCACTAAATCACTGACCGTTTCCAAATATGTTTTGTAGTACTTTAAGTTTCCGCTTGTCACACTAAAAAACAGTAAGTCACTATTATTGGTACTCGAAAAGGATTCTTATACAAAAATACATTTGTAAGAAGGCTAAGGGATAACCACCATGCAAACAATTCAAAGAAAAATGCACGATTTGGCATCTACAAAATCATAATTTTTCGAAAATACTGTAACTACTGTAAGCTATACGCTATTGTCAAATTAGAGAAGATAAGTATTTTTATTACTGTAGAACGGAACGGAAAGCATCACATTCATATTTTCCATTCTTCATCCTCACTTATAACTGTAACAACGCAATTTTCAACTTTGTCTAGTCTTTATACTTCTCAATTTTAATGATTATTGTAATTGATATATGGTTATTTTTATGACAAAACAATAATCTCCAAGTCAGATATTCGAGTCAAGTTTTTAGTGCTGAACATTTTGCCAGAAGCATTGCCGTGTTGGGCAAGGGCCATGGCATTATTGCAAATAAACCTAAAACTTTAAAATTATGGCTATTGCATATGAAGTCCCACTTTTTCATTTGCTTGCAGATAGGTTTGACAACTTCCAAATTTAATAGTCGTATTAATAGAATCGCACCTTTGCGTAGCTTTGCGAAGGTTGTAAAAGATAACTGTGGATTGCTTTTTTCCGTGAAAAATAGTTTTGAAAATTTTAATAATTGCTGCTTCTCGTAACCTTGATATGGTAATACATGATAGAGAAAAAGGAAAGAAAAAGTTGGTTTATGAGCGAGTTTTATTTTCACATGTAGCAAGTTTAAGAATCTATTGGCAAGCGTTAGTTTAAAAATAGCAATTGCAAGATCTTGAGAAGATTTAAACTGGCTGTGGAGATGTCCTTAATCTCACACCAATAATTCAAAACAAGCTCAAATTGTAAACAGTTAGATTTTTATTGAGGTTGTCACTTCGCCGTGAAAGATGATGTCGGTTATACAGCAAGAAGCAGAATGAGCGAACGTGATCAAGCGATTGAGCTAGAGAGCAGTTGAGCGATTGAGAGCAATTAGAACGATAGAGCGGTTTCTAAAAAATAACAAAAACCCGGCTATAAGAGCTGAAGGATCAGAATTCTAAACCTATAGTAATACGACTCTACAAGCTACCAGAGGCAAAACAAGTATAACGATTATAACCCAATGAAAAAGGGACGAGACACTAACATGTAGGCCTACACACAAATTGCTAGCTATATCAAGGGGTCCAGAAGTTACCTTAACATATTAGGTATTGTAGTACCTAAGTAATTTGTAGACATACGATCAACAAAACAATAAATAAACGCATGTGCATACCGAAATAGTTTGTCCAGCCAGTTGCAGCGAGAAGCAGCACAAGAGATAACAATAATACCAATCGGGAATGCACAGAAAAATGGCAGTTGCCTTGACCATAGTCAGATAAGAATGAATGCAAATCAGGTAATAAGTAAGCAGCAAGCTGGCAAAACTCTGAGCAAAAAGGCAAGCAAATTAGCAATTACAGTATGCAAATTGCGAAAAGTAAAGAAGTAACAAACTGGCTGGTTCTTGCGAGGTGAAACATCAGGTGTTAGCAGCAATACAAAGGGTAGCGAAGCCCAGCTCAACAAGAAGCAGACAAGTCCAGGTTCGCTACCCGCTACAGTTGACGCGACGTAAGAGGAATGTTACGTACGCGTCATGTTAATTCACGTTACTGCAGAGTTAAGACAAGACAAATTTATTTCATCGCTTAGTCGCACAACGAAGTAGAAATTAATTAGAATTCATAATCAGCTATAGACAGTATCCAGAGTCTTATAGGCACAATCAAACCTTTGATTGACTGCCGAAGTCATATTGTTTCAAAATAGACATTCGTCTTTTATTCCTCGTCAGTATAGCTAGAACTTCAAGTATAAACATGAGCGTAGAAAAGCAAGGAATGGTAAACTACACAGTTCATATCACGATTTTTTTCCAAAATTATTAAGTAATCCTAATATTACAAGTGATAATTACAATAGTTCAATTCAAAATAATTTCCAATAGCATGCCTTAGACAGCTGTTTCGCCCAATCTCAGGGCTAATCAGTAAGGCTAGCAATGCCAAAAAGACGAATATCACCATTGATAAAAATCTTCAAAATATACTTCTTCACCAATTTATCAATCAATGAATAAATCTTTACCGATTATGCTTATACACAAATCTTTACCCATCAATCAGTCAATTTTAGCCAAAATAAGTAAATCTTAACTAAAAAATTTTTACCCAATGAAACTAAAACTTTTAAATAAATCTTTACCAAATGAAACTATATCCTATAAATCAAATCTTCACAGACTAAAGTACAAATCTTAATTTACGTTTCTCAGAAGAACGATAGGCTAGCTAACTCTCTACTTCCTCAAAGCTCGCCTTAAACGCCACCTACTGTCCGAAAAGCAACACCCTTATAATGTAATAAAAAAATATTACTAATTGAATGCTGAAAACCCGGTTTAGATACAACTTCTCAGTTTCAAGAAAATGAATTGCCATTATTTACTCATGATTACCGTCCGCGTTTACAAAAATGATGTGACGTCATCAGACATAGGAGTTTGGTGTCTTTGACTAGTTTATCATTGCAGAGCATAGGCGATTTTGAAAAGGCTTGTGATAGCAGCTTGCAAGTCAAAAAGTGTTGCGCAAAAAAGGGGTAATTAGCTCAAAGTAGTATGATTGCTATTGAGTCTATCACTCTAAAACTTCAACTGTACAAAAGTTTTCGTATTCTTCCTGAAGTGAAATAGGCAGAACTAATTTAATAGTTCACAGAGACATCACGTCTTACAATCCTACTTCATTTGACAACACCTTAATGCTGTCTCCGCGTCGAAATGGGTAATCATTTCAACCCCTAATGACGCAGGTGAAGCGGAGCACCCTATCGCGGGAGCATTCTCCTGTTTCGAAGTCAACTGACTTCATCATCAGTGTGAAGAGGAGTCGACACAATGTAAAGAATTTTGATCCCTGAATTGGGCTAACTCAACCGGTAAATTTGAATAACCAAGCTATCGGTATAGGCCATCGTCTTCATCTCGTAACTTCAGCTGCTAAAAAGGCTGACCTATTTTTTTCCCCCAAGTACTGCTCTGGACTCGAGTTTCGCGTAATACCAACGCTCATCGGCAGAGCTGACGTTCAACCGAAATTCAAAAGCTAAAACTAAGCTGGCCTGCAAACCGAAATTCAAAATCTGAGTAAACTAGCCCATAAAGTTATAATCAAAATATGATTGTGAAACATAATCGCAATTGTGACCATGGTAATCCGAAAAAAAACAAACTCTGGACAGGGGACCAAGTGGGCTGCTAGGCAGGGATAAAAAATAATTAAATAAAATGGGCAAGGGGACCAAGTGGACAAAGGGGTCGGTGAGTTAAAGCACAGGGACAAACGAGTCACCCAGTGCGAATACCATACTTTTAATAGGCAGAACTAATTCAATAGTTCACAAGACATCGAGCCATATATCCTAAATTTTCGTATTCTATCTGGCATATCCGTATTCAATTCCGGTAGGCTACCATACTGTAAAAAATTTTAGACACTACTGAAAGCTTATAATTATGTAAAAATAGTTGACCTTTCTAATACCAGTAGGCTACTGTAGTTTACTGCGTAGGTATAATAATAAACAATAAGCAATTGTGTCAGAATAAAGTTTCCAACTTTTTACATCAGATTCAACATGAGTTGCCCAATTATAATTCCATAACTTTACAAAAATTCTCCAAAACCTTATCAAATTTCGCGCCATAGAGGGAACACTGGATATCGGTACAGGCCTACTAGATTAATACTGACAGCTCTGATTTACCCCTTTGGTACATTGATACTCTGAATGATTTGTCTTCAACCAGGCGTACTGAGTAACAAGTACAGGCTGATAGAGTAACGCATCGGTAGGCAGTGCATGGTATGGAATGGAATGGAAAATGGAATGGAATGGAGCGGAAATTTCGGTATGGAATATGGAAGATGCCAGAATGGAATGGAATGGAAGATTTTAAGAATGGAATGAAAGACGATCTTCCATACTTCCATACCAATTCCATACTAGATTTCGTGCATTGTATTTACAGAAAAATACATACCGATGTCGGGTAGTGATAAATAATATTGTCACAAAAGTATTCAACTCCGGCATCTACGCGTGTTATTTGTCGACAAATCTCGTTACTTTGGTTGTGTACATTGTGCAAACAGTGTACGTTTCGCATCATTGTAAGTACATCGCAATTTAATTGCAGCATTGATGTTACAGTTAAGGACCTTGATAGATTTGACTTGTTTTTTGTTTTTTATTTTGAGGCTGACAATTTGTCCAGTCGTAATTTTTTTTTTCTTACATCGTCACGAAAACTCGTATTTGCTATTTCATCCCCGTTTCAGCGTAATTTTATTTATATTTTTAATTTTTAAGCTTAGAGTAATTCTTTTTGGTGTTAAAGCTTGGTATTTCTATTTCGGTAAATGTTCTAGTTGATGTGAGGGAAAACTTGTACGGTAATCATTAAACCATAGGCATAGCCAGAAGGACCCGGCCCTCTGAAAATGATAAAAATGATGGCACAAAGCCAATTTATTCAATTTATTTTATCATTTTTGGAGTGCAACAGTACATGCGTACAACGGCAATTAGCAATATCTTAATATTAATATTGACGACCAGGGGGCTCATGCCCTTTCAATTTCAATTTTTACCAACCAATTTAAATGTACAAGCCTGGAGAAATTCATCGTTTTTGTTCTAAAAGGTGCAATCTCAGGCACTCATCTAACTTGTTTATGCAATAATATGCTTGAGGCCCCCAGCTAACTTTCATATTACAGTAACATGATTAGTGACCATTTATGGCATCTAATGTACCAACTTTAAATAACTTTAAATTACCAGCTTTAAATAACAATCCACCTCCATCTCGTCAGTTTTCACGCGACAAAATGCTTTTGAAAAAACCTAGTTAGGGGAAATGCATTTTGAACAAATTATTGAATTTGAATCGAGGGTGCCTGGGCCCCTGGTCGTGCAAATATTCCTAAAATTGGTTATTTTCATGACAAAACAAAAATCTTCAAAGGCAAATCTTCGAGTGCATTATTTGATGATAAAAATGTTGCAGAAAGGCAATGTACCTTAATTTCCCTGACTTGGGTCAAGTCACAAAATTTAACCCCAAAATGCAAGATTTTAAACGTGTTTTGGACTTGACCTGAAGTAAAGGGAGTGATTTTTTCAAATGGCTTTCAAACATCAAAAATTTTGTTCTTTCAAATGGCTCTGAAAACGTGCGAAACGTGATCCGAATCGCATTAAAATAGCCATTTTTTTTCCAAAAACTTACAGAAAATCGCCCAGCGGCTGGGGGCTCCACCGCCATGCCCCCTCTGTGACATGTTTGAGTTGCACTAAATTGCTCACCACGTTTCCCAATTTTGATAGGATAGAAAAAATTTTAACTTGCGGTTCTAGTCCTTCCTCTATGGCAAATCCAGGTTACGAGCCAAATCAGACGCCCAGCTTTTGATCTTTCATTCTTCGTTCCATAAAAAGTCCCTCTTTTCAAAAACTTCTGATGACGTCATTGCGTGATTTGCGGTTTAGCCCTCCTCCCAATTCAAAATCCAGGCTACGCCTACGCATTAAACCATGTGCAATATGCATACCAGATGCCGGTCGTTGCATCTTAGTATTGTTGGCGCACCTTCGCGAGCGGTTGCTAACAACCTTGCGAAGGTGCAAAGCAACAAAATATACGTTGCATTGCTTCCGATCTAAAATTTCTTTGGTATGGAATGGAATATGGAAGAAAATTTTAGCATGGAATGGAATATGGAATGGAAAAAAATTACCAGTATGGAATGGAAATGGAATGGAAGAAAATTGCCAGTATGGAATATGGAAAAAGCGTCTTCCATTTCATTCCATACCATGCACTGTCGGTAGGATACCCAAAAACCTAATAGGACGAGGAGTATTGGTACGATAGGCTAATACTGGCAAAGAAGTAAGTACCGCCTGTACCGGTGTTTTACATCAGTACGATAGGTAAAAATGTTGCTCTTACAGGCAGCATTTTGTACTACAATTTCATATTTACAGTACTGGTACGTGTAATAAGTTACCTGCACTCACTTGTAGTTATCTAGCTGTGCAGATCTGAGATATCATTACACCAATCTGATACCTGTAGCCTAATCCAGTACCGCTAAACCGTGGTATCCTAGCAGATTAGTCCAGCCTAATACATTTCCAGGAGTGAAATATTTACTGGAACACAAACCAAACGAGGCTACCAGTACTGATCTGATACTGGTATCATTTCCACTGAGTGGTATCCGAACTGATATATTTCTAATCCTACGCAGTAAACTACACTAGCCTACTGGTACTAGAAGGGTCAAATATTTTTACATAATTATAAGCTTTCAGTAGTTTCTTGTTGTGTTTAAAATCTTTTTTTTATACTATGGTAGCCTATTGGTATTGAATACGAATATTCCAGATAGAATACAAAAACTTTTGTATTGTTGGAGTTTTAGACTGATTACTGGTCTTAAAACTGCTGTTCAATACTGGCTGAAAAGCTGATTGCTACAGGTAAGCCACTTCTAAACTTAGAAATGAAACTACTTCGAGCTAATTACCTCTTTTTTGCGCAACATTTTTTGACTTGCAAGCTGCTATCACAAGCCTTTCCAAAATTGCCTATGCTCTGCAATGATAAACTAGTCAAAGATACCAAACTCCTATGTCTGATGACGTCATGTCATTTTTGTAAACGCGGACGGTAATCATGAGTAAATAATGGCAATTCATTTTCTTGAAACTGAGAAGTTGTATCTAAACCGGGTTTTCAGCATTCAATTAGTAATATTTTTTTATTACATTATAAAGGCGTTGCTTTTCGGACAGTTGGTGGTCTTTAAATGGCTGAGTCTTCAGTAGGCTAAAACGCTCAAAACTAGTGCCAAAATTCAGACTAGAGCTAAACTAGGCTAACAATGTTTAGAAATGAAACTTTATCAATACCCTCTGCTCTCCTCGTAGCTCGCCTAAAATGACTACGTTTCCAACAGGGCCCAGACGGCTTTAAACTAGAACCAGTGACTCGCAGTAGTATGTACAGTGACTCAAGAATAATAATTTATTAAAAACAATGTACTAAAAAAATTAACAGGGGTGGAGTCGAGGACACAAGGCTCGAGGCCAAGGCCACAAAAAAATCCGAGGCCAAGGCCAAGGAGAGCCTTTCCAAGGACTCTCGAGGCCAAGGACAGGAATGCGCAAGTCCAAGGACCAAGGACACAGCTGCAAGTGCTCTCCTAAAAAAAAAGGTCTTCAAAAAAGTTTTTCAGGCAATCTCCTATTTATAGGCGTAGCCAGAATTTTTGATTGGGGGGAGGGCCCAAACCACAAATCACATGCAATGACAATCACATCAAAAATTTTCAAACGAGGAAGTTTTTGTGGGACAAAGATATCGTAGGATGGAAAATCTGAAATCGTTGCCTATTGACACTTAACCAGGATTTTACAAAGAGAGAGGGCTTAAACTAATAGTTGAAAAGTGCAAATATCTAACTTTGGAGACGTGTTGAGAAAGCTTGTATAACTCAAACGTATCACAGATGGGGTCTGGGGGCGAAGCCCCCAGCCGCTGAGCAATTTTTTGTAATTTTTTGGAAAAAAAAGCTATTTTAATGCCATTGAATCACATTTGGCACGTATTCAGAGCCATCTGAAAGCACAAGATTTTTGGAATTTGAAAGCCGATTGAAAAAATTAAATTGTTTAATGCTTCTTTTACTTGCAATTTAAGTCCAACACACGTTTAAGATCTTTCATTTTTGAGTTAAATTTTAATTGTAAGTGATTTGGTCCAGGTAGGGTAAAGTAAGATGCTTTGTCTCTGACTACATTTTAGCAGTAAATGATAATCCAATTGAAGATTTTCCTTAGAGATTTTAATTTTGTCATGAAAATAACCAGTTATAGGAGTATATGTTCGGCCAGGGGGCCCAGGCCCCTCAGTTGAAGTTCAATGATTTGTTCAATCAGCATTTTCCATGGCTAATTTTTTAAAGTATTTTGTGCGTAAAAACTGGGGAGTTGGAGGCGAATTTCTGAAGTATTATTAAAAAATGGTACAATAGATGTTTACGCCTACTAACCATGTTATTACCGGGCCGGATTTACATCGCGCTGGGCCCTTGGCACTTTGGGGACTTTTGCAAGATCGTTCTGCTAAATACATGGGAAAACCAAAGAAAGTCTTACGATTTGAGAGCGGGGCCTCTAGCTGGTACTGCGTCATATTATATTAAATCCGGCCCTGGTTAATGCATTACGTTCATAAAAAGGCTATATGAGGGTCTGAGATAGCAACTTTTGGGACAAAAACTCTGCATTTCTTCGGGGTATACGTTTAAGTTGGCAGGCAAAAATTGAATTGGGGGTGGCCCGGGGCCCCTGGTCTTCCATATTGTTGTTAGTTACTGTTGCAAGCGAAAAATGCTAAAAAGAAACTGAAACTAAAGAAACAATAGGCTTTTTTGGCACATTTTTGTCATTGGTGAAATTTAAATAGGGGTGGGGGGAGGGGCGGGTTCTTTGGTCTTCCTCCCTCCTTGGCTGCGCCTATGCTCCAATTGCGGAAAACAAAAAAGGTGTTCGCAAATTTTCCGCGAGGTTTCTGGCGTTTTCCAACAAAGTTTCAACTGTTCAAAAAATAGTCCTGTCCTCGTGCCGAGGACAGGACAATTTTCGAGGACTTGAGGCTTCGAGGCCAAGGCCAAGGACTTGACCTTCAAGGCCAAGGCCAAGGACTTCAAAATGTGTCCTCGAGGACTCTATCTCTGAAAATTAATAATAAGCTATAGACAGTATCCAGAGTCTTATAGACACAATCAAACCTTTGATTAACAGCCTAAGACATACCGTTTCCGAATCGACATTTGTCTTTTATTCCTCGTCAGTATAGCTAGAACTGGGGTATGAATAAGAGCGTAGAAAGGCAATTAATCGCAAATTAACCATATCATAACACAATTTTATTTTCTAGCTATACTGACGAGGAATAAAAGACGAATGTCGATTCCGAAACAGCTTGTCTTAGGCTGTTAATCAAATGTTCGATTGTGCCTATAAGACTATGGATGGTGCCTATAGTTTATCAACAATTTTCTCAGTACATTGTTCTTAATAATTAGTATTCGTTTACCACTATTTTAAACGGGCTATTGGACCGACGCATTTTACACGGGGGGAAGCTCTCTAATCTAACTCCTAAACCAAAAAACATGAGAAACTAAATTTGGCATGCGGGTCGATGTTCACCAAAATTTTTTAGAAAAATGAGTTCAGAGTTGATAAGGGCATCATGGTAACCTCAAGGCCATATTTTCAAAAATTGACGTCAATTTTGTGACGACGTTACAGATGGTTCAAATTTTGTTCATGAGTTTGCTTTTTGATATTCAATGATAAACTGCCAAAGTCAAGTTGGTTGCGTCACAAAAAAATGCTCAGGTTTTGGAAAGTGACTTCGGAAAACCTCAAAAATTGGGAAACTTTTCTTTTGCTGAGCAACTTGAAATTTTCAGGGGTTACTTTTAATGAACTTTGACTTAAAATTAAGTTAATTTGAAATAAAAATCTTTTTTCTGAAGAATTTATCACAAAAAACCGGGAGGAGGACAAAAATGCCCCAGCCCCAGTATAAAATAGAGTTAAGAAGACAACAATGAAGCTGCAGAAGACCTTACGGTCATTAAGTCAAGCAACCAGCCTCTTCGCCTGAAAAGCAATTCATGTCAGTTTTTTTAACTGCTTTGTGTAGGTGAATTGCGATATTTGAGTAATTCTAAAAACTACGATGCAGATTATCAAATCTACAACTACGATACTTCCGATACAGATTGAGAGTAAGTTGTATTTATTTTGTTGATCTCTTGTGGTTTGCTGTGTTGTAATTATGCTATCTATTTGTGCAGTAAGGACTGTCTGTCGTTGATTTAGTGCATTAATTATATTAGGCTATCCCTAATTATGAAGAAAATTTTGGTTCAAGTCAAACAGCCCATGTACAAACAATCAAATTCCGATTGATGAAGTACCGGTAATAGAAAAACTTGATTTTGAAATACTCCGTAATATTTATTCTTTCCATGTCGATGACCATTTAATGAAAAACCTAACAATCTGTAAAGACAACTCAATTTTTATCTTGCATTTAAATATTTTGTCACTGCAAAACCATTTTTAGCAAAAGCAAAAGCAAAACAAAATTCTATCGGCAGCGTGGCCGAATGGGTAAAGGCGTCGTTTTTTACGACGACTCTGATTGCAGGATCATGAGTTCAACCTGCACCCTGGTCACGTTGTTGCGTCCTTGGATAAGACGCTTTACAATAATTATCTCTGCTTGGTGGCTTCGAACAAGCAGCAAATTTACGTGGGAAGAAGTCAAAACGTCAACAGGAATGCTTGGAAAATGGTCAACTCCTAAGCGGGTGCGGATTCGTCCAAAACATAGCGCACCGTCGCTTTCTCGTGATAGGAGGATAAAGATGCACCAATCAATCAATCATTTTGATGAACTTTATACTCCCATTGCTGATAAACAGCTCATCATTGTCGGGTAATTTTTTTCATTGTTATTTCCTGACTACAGTATAGGTGGGATAGGTGATAACGTTAAACAAAACTTACACACAATATACAATTTTAATTAAACTTTGCGGGAGTAGAAGAATTTTGGCTGAAATTATTAAGAAACGAATCTTTTAAACAATCATAACGTACTTGGGTACATTTTCGGACATCCTTCTCAAAAAAAAGACCACGAAAAAATTTTAACTAAATTCAATGATTATCTAGCGGATCTCAATTCGGCAGATAAACATTATTATATTTTCGGCAATATGAATAAGAACACTCTGTGTAGCAACAATCAAGAAAACTTTGGTAAGAAATACAAACAATAATAATTGGTTTTCCGCAAAAACTTCTGCGACCCATGTTAAGTGAAATTCGAAAACACTACTTGATCATATATTAAATAATGAAACAAAATTAGAAGTTATTCCTGATATCATTGACCACCAAATCTCAGATCTAACGTTTTCTATTTGAAATCCTTTACAAACCCACATAGCAAACATGGTGAAGACAAAAAGATAAAAATCTCAATTTCGCTGCTTCAGTCAATTTCAAGCACTAGCTTTTTGCGCAGATCTGATAACTACATTGGAATCGTAATCAAATCTCATGTCAGATATTCAGGGTGTCGAACCGTTTCAAATAACGGTTCGGGTTCAGGTTTAGTTCCTGCTCAAAATATTTTAGCCGTTCAGGTTTGGTTCGGGTTCACTTGAGCACCATTTTCGAGGTTCAGGTTTGGTTCAGGTTCACTCAAGTAAAATATTACTGGTTCAGGTTCGGTTCGGGTTCATTGACTTAAAATTTAACTGTTGTTACTCGTTTCGTCCAGAAAAAAAAGGAGAAATTGCTGATCCTGTTGATGATCACCACTGCTCTTATTGTGCGTGTACCAGCCCCAGCGGCATCCGGATATGGAAAAATAAATTCTTACTTTTGTTAGGGGTTCAGGTTTGGTTCAGGTTCAGTGAAGTAAAATTTTGCTGGTTCAGGTTCGGTTCGGGTTCACCAAAATGAAACGGTTCATTCGGGTTTACGATTCGGGTTCAGGTTCGGTTCGACACCCTGCTGATATTTGCCCTGATAATTTTGGCGAAGAATTTGTTAAACTTAATGAATACGTTTTAAACGTAATTAATTTTCATGCACCCTATGAAACTGCTGGTAGAAAACAAAAACGTCTTAAAAAAAAAAATGGATAATTAATCAAATACGCAAAAAACTGAAATTAACACCAAACATACTTTAAAATTGGCGAATAAACTAATATTGAATTTTTCAAAAATGCCAGCATATTTTTCTATATAAAAAAACTTGGGGCCGAAATAGATAAACAAGTTTCTTTGGCACTTTTACTGCTCTAACCAGTATCACTCCATTTATGCGTAAAACTAATTTACTGCAAAAAGTTCGCTTGTAGCCATAAAAATTTCGGGGGCCGAAATAATCTTCGTCAAGAAACTTAAAAATCCATTTACTCGTGCTTGCAGCTATTATTTATTTATTTACTTATTTTTTAGTGTTTGCAGCCATTGCGTTGTGGTTTTGTTCTGCAAGACCATAAAAATCCATTTACACGTGGCGGTTTCAGCACTCTTACATACAGACTACACGGCTATGATAATTTGAACTATCAGTCGGCATGTTTCGAAGAAGAAAACCAGTAGCACAAATAGTAATTTAAAGATTTCACGAAAACGTTAACCATTATTTTTCGAAAAGTTTACAAAATCGTTTACCCAGCTTCATGCTGTTTCCGCACACAATACTAGGCAGAAACAAGCACGTGATTTTTTTCCGTAGTCAATAAAAACTTTATCCAAAATCTATTTGCGTTTCGAGGTGCCAAATTATGGGCTGGCATTTACAAAGAACTTAAACCCTGAAGTTTGTAGCGTTTTCAAAAAAAATTATAAAAAATTAATCAAACAAACTTAATCTGAAATCTTCATTTTCTCGCAACTATAAGTAACTAAACGAAAACAAAATTTTTAGATTGCTAAAATAGTGTTGTATTACAAAATATCTGATATCGTTTATTGTTGCACAAAGATTATTTTGCTGCTGAACGACAACGAGCTTGATTCGATAACCGATGAAACGGTTTTTCGGTTCTCCTGGCCGATCACTTCGACTGTGTTTGCTTCAATGCGTTGTTTTGCATTATTTGTTTGGTTGTTTGTTTTTCATTATGGCAATCGTGAATTCCACAAACAGAGCTTTTGCATGAAGGCAAGTCAAACCTTTAGCAAGTTCAGCATAAATATTAAACGAGAGAATGTGACTTGACTCACCGATGGTTTCTTAAGACAGACAATAATTCAAAATTTCCAAAAATAAAGCTGTAACTCAAAAATGGTTTTGTAAGCAGGTTTTATAGAAAGGAGCACGGAAAGTAGGGATAGGAATTAACAAAGTTTAAAACTTTAAATCAAAAAATTGATGGCGAACAACAGCTCTGGGAACAAGGCGCAAGGGAACAAACGGGAATCAATACAGTGCAAGTTTGAAAGTCTCAGGATGGACTGCAATGATATCCGACTAAGATGGTGATCTGAATAAAGTTTTTTGATTTCAAGTAACATTCGAATTTCTGAATTAATTCTCACAAATCGAACAATTTTTTATTTTTTTTTCCTCGACAACTAACAATTCGACTGACACCCAAACAGGAGTTTCATCGCGAAAAATTAGCGCAAATAATTTTAAAATGATTACTCAACCACTATTTACATACAGTACAAAGGTGCAATAAAACGCTCGATTGACATGGTTATCACGAGTTGATTTGCATTACTTAAGAAAGCTTTGTCGCAAATGTTTGCTAAAATTTTAAACGCAGCAACGCCAGAGTTTAAAACCGACCAAATATAGAAAAACAAACTGCTGAAACGACGTAGCACACAATATTATTTTTAAATTGCAATTTTATGAATTCAACACAACCACACTGGCTTTTCATAACCAAACATTTCAAAATCCTTTTGATATTTTTTATAGAGCTCTAGTGCAAGGCTCTTTGGAATGGTCTCAAATATTTTTTTAGTGGTATCATCGTTGGCTTTGTATTTTTCTTTCGGAAACACCACTTTTTGGAGATAAGCGGATAAGTTTAGCTTTTGTTTCAAATAATCTATATCACTTTGGAAAGTTTCCATTTTGATAATGTAATCATATTGAGCGTCACAGACTTGACACGAAGTGAGAAAAGTGAGGAAATGACGATCGCCTTTTGTGTTGTTCCGAGACAATAAAAAATTCACAAAATCTTCAAAAGTTGCGTATCCATCGTCGCTCTCATTTCTTTTAGATTCATTGTGACGTAAGTGGCGAAAATTTTTGTTGATATATTGTGAACGACCTTTGTAATAGTCAGTGTATCCTCTTCCACTTGGTACCATTTTGCCGTAGTATGCTGAGACCAGTCTTGAGAATGGGTTTCTGACCGTAATTACCTAAACAAATAATATCTAACAAATTTTCTGCTCTAACACATGAGCAACTTTGTTGTAGTTAGAATAGCGTGTTTTAGTTTTGACAAGTACTGTACAGTAAATTGCATGTCTATGGTACTGTAAAAATTGCTAGTTTCTAGAAAAAAGGTCCTAAATGCAAAGCAAATTTTGTATCATTACAATGACCGGCCAGTTGGTGGAGCGGTAACGCGTTCGTCTCTGGAGCAGTAGGTCTGAGATTTAACTCTTGGGCCGGTCAAATCGAACACAGTGTTGCCAACAGACCGCCACTGCGGCGGGATTTCTTTGAAAAGAGCTGTATTGCCTGCCGGCGCAACGACGCGGAGATGGGTCCCCGCAAACTCGTCACACGCTTGGAAATAATACAGCGTGTATAAAGAAAGACTTTATTTGATTTGATTTGAAAAACATTAATAATTACGTATTATTTTGCGCACAACTGGTTTATTGCAATAATACTAAATCATGTTTGCTGCACATATGGTTCATACCCAAAATTTTTGCGTCACAAAATTACGCACATATTTGAGGAGTTTCACCAAATTGAAATAGCAGACACCTTTGTTATAAGAGCAATGTATAAGAACACAAAATTTATTTTTACTCAAAATGTAGAAATAAATAAAAAGCAATGCTATCTTCGACATAAATGAAATAATTAAGAACAGTAGCGTGGACAGGGGGGCATTGTGCTATGACAGAGGCGGCTCGAGACTTGAAAAGTTGGGGGTGCTGCAAATAAGGATATTTTAAACAGACAAACTTGATTGTAGTTGGTAGAAATAAGCTATTGCTATAAAATAGAACGACTTATAAGAGTATTTTGAGCAGTTTTTCATTACATTTTTGAGCTGTATTTCAGCACTTTCATTTATTTATTTAAACAATTATAGAAACGTTTATTTCGATGTTTGGGATCTCAAACTAGAGATACGAACGTGTTTTGACGCAGTGTTATGTCATCTTCACGGTGTTATATTTGAAAACATAAGCAATACACTGAAAACAATTTAATAAAATATGCGCTGAGCTATCGCGACGCGTTTCGATCTTGCTCAATTGTCTCATCAGACGACAATAAAACAATATATACATCACTTAAACAAAATGTACACATTGTGCGATTGAGTAATTCAGGTAAAAAATTATTACAGTATACGCATCTGTTTAGTTTATGTACAATTCCATGACGATAAACACTCATGACAGTACATTGAAAAGTACAGGGAGAGCTCTTGTTGAATGTGAAAGGACGACACTATGTAGGGATTTTAGGCAATTTAGCAAAACGGCTACCAAGTAAAACATTTTACTGTTGAAAGGTTTACTTTGATGTTAGGATATTTTGATGTTTGGGATCTTTCAATGTTTAACTTTGTAGCCGTTTTGCTAAATTGCTTAAGCTGTTAAGATTTGACTGAAAAGGTTTGATATCAATAACACAAAATGCTTTAGAGGGCCTTGTGCGTTATCCTAGCTCTTTCATCTCTGGGTTATGATTTATTCAAAGAAAGATTGTCACGCAATAGTATCTCAAGCAGCTGCTAAGGTCAAGTTATTATTTCAGATGTTTTCTTGCCAATACCCAGGCGCGTAGCCAGAAATTCACAATTGGGGGGGCTGTTTTGGGGGTCTGGGGGCGGATTCCCCAGCCGCCAAAGGCCAATGGGGGTCTGGGGACGAAGCCCCCAGCTGCCGGAGGCTGGGGGTCTGGGGGCAAAGCCGATACTGGGGGTAAAGCCGATACTTTTGGCAAAACGAACTTGATAATTTTGCATTTTTTTGCAAAAATAACTTAATTTTAGACCTATTAAAAAAAAAACTAATGCTTTTAAATCGTGGCATAGAAATTGGCAGCGCAACATGATTCAACTGGTTGCATTAATGGGCTATATGGAAAGTGGCTAATGATAACATTGCAGTTCTCTTGTTTACATGCTGGTAAATCATAAAATCCTATTATTCAATAAAACTCACACGAAATAATCTATTTTGTCTATATTTTATAAAGAGAAATAATGGGTGGGGGGGGGGGGGCTAACGGAAAGATGTTTGAAAAAAGTACTTGGTAATTAACTAACTCTGAATAGGGCCCACACCCTCTCCTATTCCTGAGTTTAAAACATATTTTTGATAAAACTTACATATGTATATTTGGCGTTTTTACACTAGCGATCAAATTTGATTGTCTGTTTTTGGGCATTTTTAAAGTTTTCATTGATTTGTGACTTTTACTTTTGACAATTAGCCCCCTCCCCACTTGAATATATGTTTCAAAAGATGCTTTAAATCACTTTTTAGTCAATTCCAGCGCAAAAAAAAACAGTCTCAAAAGAGCCAAAAACAAGGTATTTTTTTATTCTGCAGTTTGGTTGACAGGCCGATGGGAAGGGCTATAGCCCCCTCCTACCCCCCTGGCTACGCTACTGCCAATGCCAATCACAGTTTAGCGTTTGCTGTTTGGCAAGTTGCAAATAACCAATCCGTCACTAAAGCCACCAAATTAATTCCGCACTGTACCAAAAGGAAGGATGACTAAAAAGCTTGTGCCCTTCAGTTGTTTTTATGCTTATTTGTGTATGGTTGCACTGCCCAAACCTGTCTTTTGAACAAAAACTTAACTCAAAATGGAGTTACTGTATTTTTGTAAAAAAACATAAAACCTCGCCTCCGGCGGCTGGGGCTATGCTTTAAGACTCCCTAGTTCAGTTACAAATTTTTTATCTATGCCCCCCCCCCCCCGGTTTAAAAATTCCTGCCTACGCCACTGATTAAGAGCAAGGCCCAAACTTAAAAACCAAATATCAGTTTCTTTCGTAAGGTGTGCTATCAACAAACTAACCAGATGTTTGCGATTGCATGACTGGTTGGAGCAGGGATATACTTATAGAGGAATTGCCAACTAGCAATGTTAACATTGTTATTGTCACTCTTGAGAAATTCTCAAACTTTCGATCTGGGATCGTATACCATGGTCTTCGGAAAAACACGAATGTTCGTGTTTCGTGAAATTGACATACCATGGTGTTTGTCACGAATGAAAATTGTGAATCTTTGTTTCAAAATTTTTCATTTTGTTTCCGAATATTGGTAAATATTTGAGGAAAAAATGATTACCCGCCACTCTTTGTCGGACCAAAATTTGTTTTTTATTTGGAAATTTTTTCAAACATTTTTGGAATTTTTTTTTTCGATATTCTTTTTTTCTGCTAAAGACTTTTTAGTCTTAACTAACATTTTTCGCTCGTACTAAGATTTTCTTTGCGAAAGCAAAGACTGAAAATTGCTGAAAATATTCGTGAATTAGCCCAAATCTTCGAATAAATTCGCGATTGCTTTGGAGGCCTCAGAGTAAATCGTAAAAATTTCCTAAGATTGTTTTGCTGACAATTACGCTGGTTTCCCCAGTTGCAGGTAGGAAATGGAGGAAAACGAGCGTGCTGCACAATGTTATTTCTTGCTTCCTCATGGCTTTGTTACATAAATTTATAAATAAGGAAAGAAATTTTGGGACATGTGGAAGAATATCTGCAGTTTATTAGACATCAAAACTGATTAAGAATTTGCAGATTTTACCGCTTTGCATGGTCCACGTCCGTCTTTGAAAGGTCTATATTGTGAGGAGCCACAGCTTTTTGCTGATTGATTTCAAATCGAACCAATTAGGTTTAACTTTCGCCACTGAAAATGGATTGTCATCTGCATCAGATTTTAATTCATTGATGAAATCAGCGATCTGCTTTCATTTTTGATTCACCACGTCTTTTGTCTTGCAGGCGGAGAGCAAAAACGTTAATCATAATTCTGAGATGACGAAATAACCATGCGCGCAGTAGATTCATTTTTTTCTAAGTAAATCTGGGACTTATTTTTGATGTAATTTGTATAAATACTGTAAGTAAGCACTTAACAAAAAACTTGAAACAGCCATGTTTACGTTTCCAAGATTCAAATAAACTAAAATGTAGCGCGTGCACAAACCGCAAGAGACGATATTATTTGTTGTCAATTGTCAATAACAGTCAATCATTTAATAACAGTTCAATATTTAATGACGGTTTTTGTTCGTTTTTGCACGCAATTTAAAGCAAATTGCTTTGGGGAACACAAAAACGATGATTTTCTGTCCAAAATTCATTCAAGAACTTTTTACGAAGATTTTTGAAAGTACAAGTTTTTTTGGAAAACTAAATAATGTATATCCGAATACGAAGATATTTTAGTAAGTTGCTACATTTTTTCAACTAAATGTCATTACGGAGAAACCAAAGTTATAATTTTACGATGTAAAATCTTTTAAACTTTTAAAAAATACTCATAACATCTACTCCGAACAAAAATTCGAAACCTTAAGGACATCCCAAACACGAATATTTGTGTTTTTCCGAAGACCATGATAGTATGTGGCCTCTAATTTACAATCAAAATGCACGGTTTCTAATGGAGCGGAGAGCTGAGGTTAGAAAACTTTGGTTGTAATTTTTTGTACAGTAGTTCTGTAATTGTAATTACATTATACTTGTAAATTATAATAATTGTAATTGCAACTTTTATCTACCAAGCACGGTGAAGGTTTCACACTGTCCGTTAAATTGCTGAACGTCAAGCAAGGAAGCTGCAAAATACCAATTTTTTAAGTCTTTGGTTTGAATTAATTTTATCCACTCCATTATATTTATCTGTACGAAATAAACTAGGGCTGTAACGAACTCGGAAAAAGGTAGCTGTTGCTATAATGTATCTGGAAATAAAATGCGTAAAGCACAATGTTGGAGTGAGAATGGTAGCTTTGGCAAATAGCCTAATAATCTATCATCTAGCCTAATAATCTTCCGCAATAGCGAAAGTTGCGTTGCGCTTTATTTTTTTATTTTGAGACATTTCGGAAGTTGCCTAACGAACTAAAGTCTTTAAAATTTGTTGCGCTTTAATTGCGTTGCGTTTTCAAACTTTGTTTTGATTATATAGCGCAATTACATGCATTTAGCTTAATTTTGTTCCACTTCGATCGTAATATTGATAAATGTCGGCATTCTTCAGCAAATTATTTACTCACTTTTTGTCTAAAGTCGAAAAAAATGCGGTATTTGCATTGTGTTGTAAAATTGAATTACGAAAGTTAGGTTGCGCTTTGGCTTGGTACGAGTATGCCGTTCCGCAATTGCGGAATTGCGTTGCTCTTCGATTGAATCAAAAAGTTCATTGCGGTAGTTGCGCTGCGCTTTAGAAATTAAAAAAAATTAAATTGCACATTTTGCGCTGCACTTTTACCGGTTGAAAATATCGTTGTGGTTTGTTTCGCTCCGCTTTGATATAATGTTATTTGTGTGCACCTCTGTCCATAGCCAAGTAGGCTAAATAATGTACCGGTTAACTGAGAAGGTTAAAATGCTGTCAAAAAAAGAAAAGGATCATATCATTTTAATCATTCCTACTCTGCTCGCTCAAAAAAAAAAAAAACACAAAACACAAAACAATGAGGTAGAAGCCTAGTTCAGAGCCATCCGAGCCTGAATTTTGGCAAATGTGGTAGACGAATCAGAGAGTATAACAAAGGAACTTGGTACGAAAAGTTCTTGAAGTATCTTGTTACTTAATTCTTGGCACCAGCAAAGTTGGTTGTACACTTCATTGCAGTGAACACTTCTTTTTTATGGCAAAGCTCGCTGCAATGCGGTGTTTACTGCTACTTTAAATTATCATCAACCAGGTACCGGATGCAACAGAAGAAGGTCAAAAAAGTCCCGAACAAGCTATACCGTAGTTTCAGAGCAATAAAATGCGTTTACGGTTTGCGTTCGAATATTACTAACTGCGAGCTGATTAAATGGAATCACGTTTGCTTGCTTGTTACTAACAATAAACTCGATTGCAATGTCTGCTAGTTCGGTCCCAATAAGGCCGTAGCCAATGTGGGACAACGCAGAAAATGCTTAGCCCTGTCCAGAAAAGTTTTATTTTTTGGTGGGATGCTTAGTGACAACGCCGTATACACCATATTTCTGCTAAGCATAAGGTCTCCGATTAACTTAGGGTCAAAATAGCTTCTACTTTGGCCTAGAAGTAAATGCTTGGTCTCCACCTTATGGTCGAAAATTGGCCCCAAATTTTTGTCCAGGGCCTTTTAATTTTTTTTGGCCTTCGCCTAAATTTGTACGAATTGTGTTGAGCTCTGTTAAAAAAGTTTATTGATGGTACAGAACTTGAAAATTGCTTTGATTAAAGTGTTCATCTTCGAAGCTTTTCGTCTGACACTTATCAAAAAACGCCTAACACTTGTCAAGAAAAATTGTCAGAATGGAAAGCACAGGAAAAGGTAGCAGCTATGTCTGGAAAAAAGCCAAGACGTGATTGGTTGGAAAAAGACCGATGAGAGAGCGTCAATAGTGCACAATCTTTCAACTGCACACGAATTCTTTTTGTCGGCAGAGGGCGGTGTTTGAAGTTTTGATAAAAGTGGCTTCAAGACCAAATAGATGGAAAGGAGAACGGTCTTGGGCAAGAATAGATAATTTACCGTCATCATAGTGTTGAGCACAGGCAGCATTTTGTAAAAGGTGAAGTCCAATGATTGAATTAGAAACAAGAGACTGATTATTGGTCTGGGTGGACGATTTGCACTATAGGGCGGGAAGCAAACGTTTTTGAGAAGACAAGCGATAGCGAAAAAATTTACGTACGTGTAGCGGATATACTTGGGGACGTGTGGTACAATTCTGCCCTCCAGCATTTGGGAGATACAGTGAACATTTCAATGAAAGCCTTGTTTGAATTTTTCTGAGTCCCGTCTGAGCATTTAACGCTTTTCTCTGCGAGCCTACGACTCTGTCGTACATGGCTTGTCCAATCCTTGACCAAAACTGCTGTCATTGTGTAAGTTTGATTTTTGTGAATTTAAAATATAAATGAATGAAACGACTTGTCGATTTAACCTAGCCATTCTTAGTGTTAGTGGAAAGCGCAAATTTATCACAATTAACCTTGCTGTGCTGAGGCAGCCAGTGTGATATATTTATTTGGATATTACCAGGGTATCGAACCGTTTCAAATAACGGTTCGGGTTCAGGTTTAGCTCCTGCTCAAAATATTTTAGCCGTTCAGGTTTGGTTCGGGTTTACTTGAGCACCATTTTCGAGGTTCAGGTTTGGTTCAGGTTCACTCAAGTAAAATATTACTGGTTCAGGTTCGGTTCGGGTTCATTGACTTAAAATTTAACTGTCGTTTCTCGTTTCGTCCAGAAAAAAAAAAGGAGAAATTGCTGATCCTGTTGATGATCACCACTGCTCTTATTGTGCGTGTACCAGCGCCAGTGGCATCCGGATATCGAAAAATATATTCGATCTCGAAAAATAAGGTCTTCAAAACTTTCTTTCTGGCGATCCACAAAATTTTAACAATTCAAAAAGCACTGCTGTCCTCGAGCCGAGGAGAGGCCAATTTTTGATGACTTGAGGCTTCGAGGCCAAGGCCATGGCCAAGGACTTGACCTTTGAGGGTAAGTTCAAGAACTTCAAAATGTGTTCTCGAGGACGTCCTCAAGGCCAAGGACGTCCTCAAGGACTCCATCTCTGCTTCGTATCTTGTCATTTAGTTATAAAATAATAATTTAAACATATACATGCAAAAATTAAAACAAAATGAAGCTTAAGTTGTTGCAATTAGGCGGTCATTAACTTTCACGTCAATGTAGCAATTAACAGTCTCGCTTAATCCATTGACTTCCAGTTTTGGTGGCTCCGCAAACTTTGACGTAACGGCCATGTATGATGAAGATTTGATTTTTTCTGGACGCATCACCTTAATTCAATGGTTGCCTCACTAACCTTTAATAAATCTCGCCATAAATTCATCTGATCCATTTTGTTTTTCACGGATGAAAGACGAATTCTCGGATCGTTTCTTCTTTGGCTTTCTTTTTCGACCAGAGATTCCATGGCAAAAATGGCTTTTAACCAGCTACTGGATCCGCATTTATTTATTTCGCAAACAAGGATCTAAATACTGTGAAAAGATTACAAACTGAGAAAATTAATATGGCATTGAATTTGAATGAAAACTTTATATCAAAGCTTTGTGTTGCTGTTAGAACCAGAAAAGTGCGCAATGTTCTTATGAGGTCCAGAGAAGTTCAATAGCCAGGATTATGACTGAAAACCACAATATTTACATATCTAGCAGACCAGTTTCATGCAATACCGCGATCATTAAAAGAGTACATCTAAAGTCTAAACAAAAAAAAACAATTATAAAAATATAATTGTATTCACCAGCACGAGGAATTGTGCAGCACACTAAACAATCTATTGCTTTAGCCAAAGCCACATTTTTAACCAACTGGTAACTGTATGTTAAATTCGTTATGCGGCAACAAAGGGAATTTACCAAAGACAAGAATAAAAAGCTCGCTGGTTTTTGGAACACTATGAAATGGTTGAGACGTAATATAATGGTTGTGACGTAATAGGCAAGGTAAAAAAACTCAGAGGAGAAGGAACTGTTCCATTTGAAGAGAGAAAAGGAGATTTAGCTCTTTTGCTACCGTAAGCGATTATAGCGTTGCAAGGATGTAACTACCGTGCGCGACTTGTACTCGCACTTTTGCGACATAATACACATAGGTAACCTTTTTCTCATAAAGACAAATGCTTGATTGCATTGAAGCATAGTTGTAAGAGAGCTGTGGTTGAAGCATGGAGAAATTACTGCAGTTGGCGTTAGGCGTAGGGCTGTACGAGTGTACGTAGGTAGAAAAACGAAGCTAAGATGTTACGCTATACCGCTAGGTAAGTCTATTCCTATGGTACGCTATAGTGATTCTTGTCCAAATAAGTAAAGATATAGAGTTAGGCAAAAATGTAAGGTACTGGACTCGCATGAGAAAAAAAGCAAAGATATAGAGCTACCAATAAGCAAAAAAACAGAGCATGAATTTGAAGTTACGCTAGGCTATACTTAGTGCGGTGTTATGAGTTTGTTAACTTGCAATATCAGCAAAAGTTTGCTGACACCGAAATGAACTATCTGGTCGGTGATACCTAGCGTTTGATTTTTTAGAAATTTTTGTAGAATACTAGCTACTTATTAGTATACAGCAGTAAACGTCGATAATAACAGTATGGCTAGATCCGTACTTGATGCAAGTGACGTTATCGACGACATATTAAGAGATTCCGACTCTGACCTTAGCGAACTCTCTGAGAGTGAATATGAACATGTAGATGATATGTATGATGATGAGGTACATCAAGCATCTGATGATGATGCTAATCAGAGCCCGGCAGCTGTTGTCGTTGCTGAATGGGAGAGAAATGATGATGCAGATGCTTATGTTCCAATCTGGTGTCCATTGTATGCTAAAAGTTCTGATCCAGAGCTTCCCGATAGCCGCAGAAGATCAAAACCTATTGATTGTTTTGATTTATTATTCCCAAAACCGTGCTTTAAATTGATGTGTGAAATAACTAACCTTTATGCGCTGCAATATTTTGACTGCCCAAATCAAGTACCTGAAACCTCTTGTTTCAATAATTGGTTTGATTGCACTATAGATAAGACGAATTTGCACATGTTAATGGGGTATGTGAGAAACCAAGTATACCTGACGACTGGTCCATCCATCGTAGAGCTAGAACCCCTGGGTTCAAGGAAGTAATGTCGCCCAATCTTTACCAGCTAATTGGCTGTTTCTTGCATTTCAATAATATTAAAGAAAGAATTCTCCGTGGAGAAGACGGATATGGTCCTTCATTCAAAATTTCGTTCTTGATAAATATCGCAAAGCCATTACGACACCAGTACTATGTGCCTTTGGAGAACTCTCCATAGATGAATCAATGCAGAAATTCAAAAGTCGGCTATCTTTTCACCAGCTTCTCCCCAACAAACCCATCAAATGGGCAATTAAACAGTGGTATTTACATAGCAAAACTTGCTATTTGTTGGATTGGGATGTCTATACCGGATGAGGTAACAATCCTCTTTTTGCTGAGCATGGCTTGGGATACATTGTTGTAATGAAATTAATGGATAGTTACGGATTTTTAAATGTTGGCCACAGATTGTACGTTGATAGCTTTTGTACTCTTCCAATGCTGTTTAAATCTCTGATATCAAAAACCACAGCTGTCAGTGGTACAGTTAGGTTTAACAGAAGAAAACTTCCTGCTGAAATTAGGCCACTAAACTTCGTTCATAGAATAGGAGAAGACCCAGTGTTTTTCCAACAAAGATATGCTTGTTTGCTGCTGGCATGACACATCTGGGATTAACTTTCTTTCAACCATGAACAAAATAGCTGTGTTCGAAAGACCATCACAACCAAGAAAAATGATATTGGATATGGGAACGTTAGCAAGCCAACTGTAGCTATTACCTACAATCAGCTCATGGGAGGGGTCGATTTATTCGATCAAAAATTCACCTCTTACCATTATGGCCATAAATGTCGTAAATGGTATCATGCCATATGCCATTTTATCCGTGAGCGAGTCCTTGTCAATTCCTATACAATATTCAAGCCTACCAATCCATCTTTAGCAAAGACGTCAAAGCAGTTTAAACAAAACATTGCGGGCAAAATTTGCGCCTCTTTTCCTCCGAATCTTCATGAAAACAATGGTCGTCGATCTTTACAAAACCTTGAAGAAAATGAGGCACACCTTACTGAGGGTCATTCTTATGCAGCAAAACATGAAGCGTCGAATTACAAGCAAAAATGTACACTACAGAGCGCAGTTTTTCAGCAAGTTACCCGAAAAGGAAGCAAACAAGATACGGTTGTAAACAAAGCAAGGATGGAAGGGACTGCAACATGCCTATGTTCTTTCCAGACTGTTTCAAAAAGTATCGCATTGTTAAACTTGTTTGACGCTAACACTTTATGGTGAGCCTCCAATACAGTATTGATTGAACATTTCTCGATATTTCTTTCGCAAATATTGCAATAATTGCTGACAATGCAAACATTGTTGTTCTTTTTTGTTGTTTTTATTTTCTTTAATACATAAAGATATAGGAAGTGCAAAAGTAATCATTTCAAAAGATGATTGCATTGGAAAAATAGTAGGTCCTAAAAGGTATTTTATAAAAAAACTTTACTTTACCTCACTCTCCTCTCCCATCTGAAATCACCCCTGAAAAAACTAACAACAATTGTGCGAAGCAGCATTTTCAATTACCGATATTTCCGTTACAGAAAAGCAAAAGCTTTCAGCAATAACAACCACAAAATCGTCTTTGAACGCACGGTTAGCTTAAAAGCTGAAACTCTAAAAGAATAAATATGTCAAGCCCAGCTCCATTTTAATATTTTAATTGTTTTAACAATATCTTGTAATTTGGTTTGTTCTCGAATTCAGTTAGCTGTTTTTTTTTTTGTGTTTCCATGTGATTCCTAACATTTTCTGTTCGTGGAATCTTTGCGTTGTACTTACCTTAATAGTTTGTTTCGTAGTTAGATTATAGTTTTTATCTATGTTAGGGGAAACGCAATAAAACGTTCAACTAGATCAAAAACGAAATCCTTGGTATTAGCACTCTTGTTTAGCTGGTATACTGCAAATAGAATATGAGAGGTATAAGCGCTAACCCCATTCACAAATCGGCTCTTAAAATTTTTTGCTGCCAGAAATAACGCAAAATCTGATAAACTAATACCATTGCGCTTTCAGAGCTGCAAATTTATGAAAAAAAGACAAAAAAAAAACGATAAATCAGTTTTGAAACAAAGATTCTCCACCCAGTATATCCCATCCCCCTAAGAACTGCCACTGAAAATTACTTTTACCAAAATAGTTACGATTTGGCAGTTTCTATCAATTTTATAGCAATTGAAATGATTTTAATAACATTATTATAAAATTCGCATAGGCTAGGAAAAACTTTTGGTGGATAATCGGTACCGGCAAAGTCCAAAGCATAACAATTTTGTTAAGTCATAGAGCTCACTCAATTTCTTGACCGAACTACCACCAAGCAAAACAGTCGTGCGAAAAAAAAAAGCTTTGCATGGAGGGTTATTTTACTCTCAAATTTCATTTTGCCACAGAGAAGATTTTTTTTTTTCGCACGACTGTTTTGCTTGGTGGTAGTTCGGTCAAGAAATTGAGTGAGCTCTATGACTTAACAAAATTGTTATGCTTTGGACTTTGCCGGTACCGATTATCCACCAAAAGTTTTTCCTAGCCTATGCGAATCTTGTAATTATGATGGCTTGAAGTGATCCTCGGTTAGCAGTAATGCGGCTGAGCAGATTACTGCCACCCAGGTCTTTTCGACGGAATTGATGTTTGTGATCCCCTGTTTTGTGGCTGATCCCATCTTTTCTTGATGAAGTTTTAGACCTATCCACTAATTCATTATTATAAAAGTAATTTTTTCCTGACATCCCGGTACTTTACGATATCGGCGATTTTAACAACTCGGTAGCGAAAGAGCTAGTAGTCATACAACAGCCCCTTATTTCAGTCCACAAAGCAAAATTAGAAAGAGCCAAAAAATGCTCGCTTGAGTGTTTCAAAATGAGAGAATTAAAAACGTAAAGGATGGAGACTCTGTCATAATAACCACAGAGTCAAAGATGCTGCAGGTCAAAGTCTTTTTTTCGTTTGAACCTGAATGCAAGGGATGCTTCGTTAAATTTTTTTAAGAGCACTGGTAATATATTTTCATGTAAAATTTGAGCATTTGAAACTGCCATCTTTAAAACTTTTTAAGTGCAAAAGAGCTGGAGAATTTCGCTGATTGAACTTATCGAAAATAAACTGTCTAGATCCTTAGCAATATTGTTTGAACTAAAACCAATATTACCACAAAGTTCCCTCGTAAAATTTTACTATGCTGTGGTACATCCTTATTGATTGTACGATCTAGTTGCTTGGGGTTTAACTTTCATTTCCTATTTAGATAAACTTAGCAGATTACAACATAAAGCAATGAAACTAATTGGTGGGGGAAATTACCTCGATAGGGCTACTCCATTTTATTCAAAACTAAACATTTTGAAAGTCCTCGACTTGTACAAACTTGAAATTGCCAAACTTATGGATAGATTTATGCACAACACCCTTCCTCAATACTTCCCTCATCATTTTGTAAAGGTCAGTGAAGTCACTATTTGTACAACACGATCTCCTTTGAACCTCAACAATTCATACATTTCGCGCTAAAACTAACAGGTGTCAGCGAAGTCTCGAATGTCGAATCTGACATAAGGGCGCTGACAAAAGGCGCAGGACATAAGGTCGCAGACATAAGGGCACGGGGACATAAGGGCACAGGGACATAAGGGCGCAGATACATAAGGACATAAGGTCGCAGATATAAGGTCGCAGATACATAAGGTCATAAGGTCGCAGAGACATAAGGGCGCAGAGGCGAAAATCTGCAATCTGCGCTAAATATTTTCGTGCTTCGGAAAATAATTAAGTAATCAAAGAAACGAAATTGACTATTGAGTATTTTATTTAATTCTTGAAAGCCAAGTTTTGAAAGTTTGAATTCGCTTCCTGCCCTATAGGTTCCGCAAACTCCACACACAATGCCGGCGAAATAAAGCAAGAAAATGAGTGATTTGGTTTGAATTGGCATCGCACGGGGACAAAAGACTGATTATAATTGCTTAACGGATTAAGTACAACCGTTAAATGACTGCGTTTGAAAACAACCGCTGACGTGGTTACGTAAAACAAAAAAATTCATTAAAAATAAGCATTTCTTTTTAAAAGTTTGTTCAAGATTAGTGTACGGCAACTTAAAACAGCTTAAAGGTAGTACTTTGTGCAATTATTGAGAACTGGAAAAAAGAAGCAAATTCAAAAAGCTTCTTTCAAAATTTGTCTTTCAAAAATTAAATAAAATACTCATTAATCAAGTTCGTTTCTTTGATTACATAAAATTTTCCCAAGCACGAAAATGTTAGGGCAGATTGCAGATTCACGTCTCAGCGCACTTATGTCCCTGCTCCCTTATGTCTGCGCCCTTATGTCCTGCGACCTTTTGTCTGCGAGCTAATGTCGTAGATCGAGCAAATGTCAAGATGTAAAAGTTTGGAACTCAATTCCCGGCAAAATTCTAAAACTGCCCAAGCGACGCTTTAAAATAAAATTGAAATCCCGTTTAATGAAAGCTTATCTAGGGGAAGAAAGTTGATTTTATTTCAAATGTTTCTGGTAAATTGTTGAGCATGCAACCTGGGCATGAACTTCTGTCCATCTTTTTAATGTAAATTATTACGCTGCAAATCGGGTGGGTGCTTCACTCGAAGCCTGAGAAGGTCCCTTTACTGCCTTCCAGTCCACATTTGTGTTTATAATCAGTATATCAAATCCTTTTGACTCTGTATCTTTTGTTGTTTTCCTTTTGTGTGTTTTTGACACGATCAAAGTTCTGTTAATTAATGAATTACCTCACAACAAAATTACATTTGTTTTTGCAGTACCACATCATAAATTGGTTTTATTTGTAATGAAAGCTTTGGTAATCATCTATAGGCTAACCATTAGAGTGACCCTTATTTTCAAAAGTGTGAAAAGGTGTCCTCTCCGCCTCCAAAATGGATCTATTTACTGAAAAAACACACGACGGAAAATTTTAGATAATTTGATTTATGTTTAGCGGTGGTACAAGCATGTTCAAACATTCTCATTCTGTATCATCATAAGCTACTTGCTTAGCTGGTGGAAGGGCATTATTATGATTCCAATGGAAATTTACAGTGTGCATCAAAGTAAGTTATTGTGGTGTGTTTTATTTTCGTATAGAAAGACGATAGACGTTTTCAAGAAATTTAAATGCTTTCACTAAGAAAATGTAGGCGATGTCTTTCTGGCGAGAAGCTGCAAAAAGACCATAGTCCAGATCCAAGGAACTGGCGCGATCGCCAAGTCTGCAGCCTCTCGCCTGCTAATTACTTAAATAACACAGCAATTCAAGTCATCAAACAATGCAGTAAGAAAAAAACAAGAACTAAAACTGAGTAGTTAGAAAAAAGAATATAGGAACAGAGCAAACTACATGTCGTATTGATAAGAAACAGGGTATTTGTACCTAACAGTTGAAACTTTTAAATTACAAGGTAATTAAAACGCGAGCAATACAAATAAGAATTCAAATTAAGCACAAAAAGTGCTAATGGCAGCAGTTACGGATAAATTTAAACACATAGTAATAAGCATTAAATTAACTACAAACAAATACACCGTCATATTTATTGTTTGTATCGAAGAATTTGTTTAATTTTTTTGTAGATATATTCAAACTTATTTTTGGATTGCTTTTGAGTTCAATTGGTGAATCGTTTCACGTTTTGCTACCTACGTAGCGAATCGATTTTTGCGTAATTGTTTTAGTTTAAAACATGTAAGCAAAATTTTTATTAAAAGTAAAACGCGTTGACTGGCTGTTGTTTTGCTCCGCTCGCCGAAAATAATCATCAAAACAGTAATGTGGTTTGAAATTTAAATACAAATTTTAGAACTTCATCATTAAAGATATTGTTAAAGGCGGTGAATCATCCAGCCAATTCCGGTGGTTTACAATAGCTAAGATTGAACTATAATTTTTGATATTTTTTGTTTTAATTTTGAGACTGCGGTTGCAAAGATATTCAACAAATACAAAAAGATGTTCCCCCGAAAAAAGTTTTTGGAAACTCTGAGTTTTGTTCTTCCCGCCAAATCCACAATAGGCCTAATGGTTTAGAGAACTGTGGTAGGCCTAATAGTTTAGAGATAGTTAGACCTAATAGTTTAATAAGATTACAGTAGGCCTAATAGTTTTGGCGGGAAGATCAAAACTCAGAGTTTCCAAAAACTTTTTTCGGGGGGACATCTTTTTGTATTTGTTGAATATCTTTGCAAACGCAGCCCCAAAATCAAAACAAAAAAAATCAAAAATTATGGTTCAATTTTAGCTTTTGTAAACCACCCAAATTGGCTGGATGATTCACCGCCTTTAAGCTGTAACAGATTTGAGTCCGAATAAATTGGTAAAAGTTTTGTTTTAAAAAAAAGATGTTTTTGCAATTATTTTGATTACATAATTTTGGTGAGCTTGGATTTTTGAGTTTATTTGGATGCAGCGTTACCCAAAGATATTACACCATCTTGTAAATAAGAGTGCACAATTCCAAAATAAACATTTCTTAAAACTGTTGCTGGTACGTAATGTCTCAAATTTGTTAGAAGTCTTGTAGCTATATACAGTTTTGATACAACGTATTGGGTATGTTGTTCGCAAATCAGCTTATTACCAAATATAGAACTCCTAAATATTTGATGACAATGCTGCTTATTATCGGACGATTGGTGGTGTAGATAGCGACGTTTTTAACGGAAGACTTACTTCGTGAGAACAATACACATTTAGCTTTGTAATAATTTAAAGAAATTTTATTGATTTCAATCTACTCTTCAATTTTATAGAATTCATTTTCAGTTTTATTCTTAAGCCTTTGTATGTCACTATCATCACAGAGCATTACAGGGTCATTGGTGTACAACATCATTTTGGAATTACAGGTATTTGGTAAATCATTAATGTAAACAAGAAATAAAAAGGGTCCTAGCGCACTATCTTGGGGAACACCTGTAGTGACTGGAAGATGATTTGAAAAAGTTTGATTGCTCTAGAAAATGTTTTGATACCTATTACTTAAGTATGACTGTAGAAGGCTAAGAGCACAGCCTCTGACTTCGTAATGTTCCAAATTGTCCTATAAAATTCTATGATTGACACAATAAAAAGGCCTTGGTAAAATCAAGAAAGGTTGCGATAATGAAGTGATTGCGGTCCAATTGCTGCAATATACTGTAGTTTCATGAAGATAAGTTATAGCAAGGTTTGTGGAGTACTTTTTTCTGAAGCCGAATTGCAAATTTGAAAGCAAAGTTTATTTTTCCCAATAATCAACTAGACGTTTGTATAAAATAATTTCAAATACCTTATTTAATGGAGATAATATTTAAAAAAGTTTATAGTTGTTTAGATCCGTTTGGGATGCTCCTTTATGCATAGGTGGGCACAAGTCCGTTAATCGTTAATCCGCTAATAACGAAGCTAACTTTTTCATTAACTCGTTAATCCGTTAAAAAGTTTTTTCGTGTTACCGGACTAAACTAACTTTCGTTAAGTTCTGTTTACTTCCGTTAAGGTTTTTATTGTTAATATCTTGCACCATTCATTTATCGTAACGGTAAAAACCGGTTTGCACTGGTAACACTTGGTGCTTATTAGCACGAGTTTCATAGAAGAAAGCGAAGAAAAGAGTTTTTTTGTGGCAAATGATAAGCTGCAGCTTCATAGGTCTATTAATGATCGCTGTTCGCAATTTCCAAAGATTTTCCGATCGCAGCTTCGTTAGTGCAGTTGAACTAATTTTTATCTTGAAATTAGATTAGACTGTCAAATGTTACTTCCAAAGCACAAAAAGACCACCATAGCAATAAACTTTTCCTTCCAATCAGCTTAACAGCGTTACTACGTGTTCTAGAAGCAAGTGAATAAGAAGAAATGTAAATCACTCGCAAAATATTAGCGAATTAACGGACTTTATTAACTTCCGTTAGTTAAAGCTGAAAATTACGGATTAACGTTAACGGAGGTGTGAAGTTTGTTAACGGACTAGTGGTTAACGAAGCCAAAGTTTTGCATTAACTTGCCCACCTTTGCCTTTATGTAATGGTACAACCTTTGCCATTTTCCAAATCCTAATAATAAGTTCCTTTTTCTAAGCATTTTTTAAATGACATGGAGAGGTAATGTGCTATAATAAACTTGGCTTCTTTGATTTAAAGTTACAGGGATGTCAATGTAGCCTGGAGACTTATTATCTTTAAGGCCGGCGATTGTTTCAATAGTTTTATATGCATCAGTAGGTCGCAGAACTTCGGAAGAAACTACTCGCTTACGGACACTCTTAAGGTAGTTTTTATTTTTGGAGCAGTCGGTTTGAAACCCAGTTTTTCACCAACAGTTACAAAGTGTTCGTTTATTTTATTGCATATTCGTATGGGTTAGTATGCAATTATTCGTATGCATTTTTATTTCAAATTCATTAGGCTTGAGATGAGAAGAAAATACTAAGATAAATCGAAATTGGAATTACTAAAAAACTTAAAAAATTTGAAAATTTTCTTACGTTCTTACAATTAATTTACTTACTCGTTCTCACCTTAGATTTTCTTGAAAATATAACTCTTTCATGAATATATTGCTCCTTGGATTCACATTGCAAAGACCTTGAAAAGTGATTTTGACAAGCATTTCTCAGTGTTGCTATCCTTGCTCTCTGTCTTGCTTCTATCAACTCCGAAAGAGAAAACGGCTCGAAAATAATTTGTGAGGGTGATGAAGTGAAATTTGAATCTAATGGTCTTGTGTTTTTCATAAGAAAACGGCTAACGTTTTCTTGAAGCAGATATTTCTCTTCTTTCGAATTTTGTGTTACAATCATTCTATGGGAAATCTAAAATAGAAAGAATTCAGCCATGGAAAGGAAATTGTTGAATAAAGATTGAATTTTTTTTAAAGTTTCAATCTCAATTCAAGACAGAACAAAGAAACACAAACAAAAACTGCAGAAATTTATATTTCGTTGAAAAATTAATCGAAATATCCAATCCACTTTCACATTATTTACAGGTATGCCATCAAGTTTGTGCTATACTGTATTTATAAAATCATTCGAAATTTTGCAACTAAAACACTGAAAATTAATTTCGGTGCCAAAACAGTATTGAATCATCGGTTTTGATAAAATTAAAGCATTTTGGCACCGAAATACGCTTGGATGACGTCGTCAGCTGTTGCTGAGGTGTCATTATTGCTTTTGTTTATTTCTATTCCGCAATTTTAGTTTTAAAGCTACTTCAACAGAGCTATTAAACCATTAGCTATTTTACCAGCACCAAATATGGCATGGGGGCTGGTGTTCACCAACATTTTTCAGTAAGGTTGGTTTTGAGTTGATGACGTCATCACTGTGACGTTAACGTCATATTCTCGAAATATTACGTCATTCTTGTGATAACTTCGAAGGCGATTCAAGTTTTGTACATATGTTAGTTTTGCAGTAGTGAATCATAAACTTTCTAAGTCAAATTAGTTATGTCGCAAAAACGTCATATGACGTCATTTTTGTTAGATTTTGACCAAATAATGCTCAGATTTTGGAAAGTGACTTCAGAAAACCTCAAAATTGGGAAACTTATTGTTTTTAGGAATTATTTGTAATGAAATTTGAATTAAAGTCAAGTTAATTTGAAATGAAAGTAGTTTTGCAAAAGGAATTTTCCACAAAAAAGCCGAAGAGGGGGAAAATGCTCTCCCCCTTCTAAAATAAGGTTAAATTAAACCAGTCTATGTTCCACAGTATTTTCTTTAATGCTAAACTTTTACTGGCAAAGAAGCTGTCAATTTACAGCAGCAGTTTAATAGCATTTGTTTGACAAGTTCAAGATTCGAATCAAGTATACCAATTTAATATCAGATTTTCTATCCACTAAATCACTGACAGCTTTCAAACATGTTTTGTAGCATTTTGCTTGACACACATTAGTAAATCACTATCATTTGTACCTGAAAAGGATTCTCATAGAACAATACGTCTGTCAAAAGGATAAAGGATAACCACCCTGCTAACAATCCAAAGAAAAATGCACGATTTGGCATCCACGACATTATTATAGTTTTTCAAAATTACTGTAACTACTATAAGCTAAAGTACAGTATTTCTTAAAAGACATGATAAGACAAAGTTATTTTATCTTTCAGCAATAGCACGAAGTAGAGATTAATTAGCATTCGTAAGAAAGCGACAAAAAGTTATGAAAGACCACACGCTCATCGAGTCAAGCAATCATCGTTTTTTTCAGAGAGGCAAATCATTCCAGTAACATCAAAGTTATTCATTAGTTTATCGAAGCGAATCGCGACTTGTCAATGATTTCAAAAACGGTAGCCCCTCATCAACATGTACTTTGGCGCCAAAGCAAAGTGAATTGGTTTGATGTTGAAATTTAACCCATGTGCTTACGTTTGTAAATCTCTCGTTCTAGTTGTGGACACTCTACGTTTAATTTCCACGTAATTTTTTCCATTACGTTACAGTCGCGTTTTGAGCATTTTGTTCATTGACGCTGCTATTTTTGTAAAATTCTTTCTTTTTGCGATTGTGATTTGACCAAAGTAGACCTACAGTTTTGGACTTCGGAGAAGCTACTATTTTGTAATCTATCTATCTGTTTATGCTGTGTTCCGTAGACGTTGTTGTGCTGCAGTCATCACTTCCGTAGGTACAATTTTTTGAATTATTGTATGTAAGATTGTTTGAAACTTTGATTAATATTCTTTGAGTCACTGCTTTGCTCCTCTCAGTTGCGGGTAAATTGAACTATTGCAGTTTGTATTTCTGCTTTAACTTGATTACTGTATATTTGTTTAATTGGTTAGTTTTCTAAGTTCACTGCTTTTTGACAGGATTACGAGACGAACTATTAAAATTTTATTAACCGTCAATCGAGTGAAATTGCAGCAGCAAACGTCGGAGGCAGTTCTCAGTGAACTATATCAGTTATTGGAAACTGACATTGAAAACCTGCACAGCAATTATATCCGGTGTGTAGTTTGTTTCTTGTAAATGCTGTGTCAGAAGTATAGGAACAATACAAACGCTTGAAGACCGGCAAAACTGCATCAAAAGGCTCCGCTATAAGAAAATTGAAACGGCTTGGCGTACTTTCAAAGCACGAATTTCTCAATGAGACTGCGTTTGATCAAAGTAGTGCATCGTTGAAACAAACTTAACCGATTTTTGCACTGTTTTGAACTCTATGGTTGGATATTGTTTTAAATTACACGAAGAAAATTTTGATGATATCGAAAAAGAGTTTAAAAAAAAATAAATTGGTTTTAGAAGACAATGAAGCTCATGCTATTGAAATGAAATTGAATTTGATTCTACTGTTCTAAAACGTAAAAGTTTAGTTGCTAATGCTAAAGATGGTAAGCCAAGTTTACCTAAATCCGAATCCAAACCAAAATTTAACCCAAAAGATTTAGTTGTGCCAAAGTGGAATGGCAATTTGGCAACTCTAAACGCTTGGAAACAACAAATTACTGAGTATTTTAAATTGACAGGCTTAACCAACGATTCCGAGCAACTTGCCATTTTGTTATATCAAAACGTTTTGCCAAACGCATTACAAGCTAGTCTGCAAATGGCGTATGGGATAGACTTGATTCACAAGGCCCTCTGAATTCAATCCCTAGGGATATTTTACAACAAATGAAGAATACTAAACTCATGAGCTGTGCTACAGCTTGTGGAATGCGTCGCATTTTGTAACAAATTAAAGATTTTGCAAGACGATTAAAACTCGCTGATTGTGCTCAAGAATTAACTTGCCACTTAAACCTCGACTTAATTGAACAAAAGCTGAATAATAATTCTGCAAACCCTAAATTTTATGTGAAAGGTTGGCATTCCAATTCCACCCAAGTAGATGAGGTTCCAGAATTTATAAAAACTGATATTCTTGGCCGTTTGTGGAACAAATCTGCGGTTGAATTTAGACCTAATTTTGCTATTGACCTTATCCAAATGCCTGTAATCAAACGATAGATTTTGTCCGCCGTATCAAAAATGTGGGATCCACTTAAAATGTTTGCTCCTTACTTATTAAATTTGTGATTGTACTTCAGTCGTAGTGGCAGCAACATGCCTCTTGTGACAAATAATTACCAAGTTCAACATACACTGTTTTCATGCAACATATGAAAGAAATTCAAGAGCATCAAGATTTCAAATTCTTCGAAGACTCGCATCTGACCAAGAGATCATACCCACAAATTTGCTGAACTTCACGGATTTGATGACGCCGGAGAACAAGCTTATGGCGCGTTGCTTGGCTTAGATAACCCTCTAAACAAACTTTAATTGTAAATTTATGTGGCCGCAAAAGCTTAGATATAGCACCACTTAAAAACGCTCTATCCCGCAATTAGAACTAATGGCAGGTGTCATTCTCGCGCTGTTAGTGACGATCGTTAGATCTGTTATTAACATCGCAAAAATTTCCCTGTAGATTGGTAGTGGAAGTATGCTGCATCGGTTCCAAACTCCTGCATTAAGCTTCAAAGCTTTTGTTTCAAGCCACGTACAGGAAATTAACGAAAGTGTACCTAAAGCTCCTGGTTGTTTCCGCTATATTAAATCAAGTTTGAACCCTGCAGATGCCCAAACAAAACCAGTTCAAAATTTTAAGCTTTCAGAGGTGCTTCACGGTCCTATATTTTTGATACAAACTAGTAAACATTAACCATCTCACCTGCCCCTTAAAACCCAAATTCTAGCGTGTGGTCTGGAAAAGAAAAAATCCTCACTTAATGTACTTAACGTAATTTCAACAGATAATTTTGAAAACGAACTGCTGAAACCAATTAGCTCTCGGCCAAAATTGTTAAAAGTAACTGCTTGTATTTTACGACCTGTGCTTGATATTAATTTACGGCTGAACGTATTAAGTGCTAACGAGCTGTATTGCGCTAAACTATGTTTATTCAAACTCGCACAAAATGATCTGACAAAATCGAAATCTCAAATTATCAGAGACAAATTTAATCTTGAATCTTCCACAAATGAAAAGGGCAAATGCGAATTCACGGACGACTCGACAGTCTCTCAGATTGTGAATCGACACACTCAACTGCTTTGCCTGCGAAAAACCAAATTACTAAACTTTTCGGCGAAAATATGCACCAAAGTTCAGGACATTTAAGCTACCGTGTTGTGATTACAAACTTACGTCAAAACAATGTTTGCATTTTACGTGGAAACCAACTACTAAAATGTATTGCTTCAAAATGTATCAACTGCCATATAGCTTGACGCGATTTAATGCAACAACAAATGGAACAATTAACTGCATTTTGACTATCCTTGTCTTCTATTCAACTCTGTATCTCTCGATCTATTTGGCTCAGTCAAAATTAAGACAACAAGAAATGTGACCATTTATGCTTGTGTGCTTCCAATTGCATCCAATGTAACTAGAGTCATTCATCTACCAATTGCAGAGAGTCATTCCTCTAATAACTTTTTGTTAGCTTGGATACGTTTTGTCATCAAACATGGGATCTATCATACACAAGTGTATAGGACCAAGATAAAACATTTATTGGTGCTGAAACTCCATCAAAACAATGACTGTCTAAATGGAATAAACGAACTGTTCATGATTACAGGAAATGGCCCCTTCTTGTAATATAAAATTAAACAGTCTTTTTATTTGCTTTCACTTTAATTTTGACTGATTGTTTCTCAAACAAATCTTATGTCCTACCTAAAATGACTGCCAAAAATCACCAAGTGACAAGCCTCACGTCTAGAAAAGATTCTCCAAAGAACTTAACTTAAGTTGACTACAATCATCACAAGGCCGCCCTCCAACCTCCAGAAAGTTTGGATGCATAAATCTAGAGCGTTGAATGATGTCGGTTCTTTCAATTTGATTTGATGGAACTCTTCCTTAGCCACCGTCAGTTTATCGATAGGAAGATTACGAGTGCTTGAAGGAGGAGGAAATTTGTAATTGTAATTATATCTTTATTTCACCAAGTCGCTTTGGCCAAGAGGTTGCGAAGGGACTTTTAAAGCTTTCGATTCAAGCTGCAACCTGCCACCAGTCGTGTTTACCACACACGGTGGAGGCGTGGTAAACAAGTTCAATAGCTGCTTGAAATTGAACAATGTACAAAGTAGAATTGCATTTTAAGCAGCTATTGAACTGGAAAGCTAAGATTTTTAGATTTTTTGAGACATGCAAAGAATTTCATTGTCTTTCAAGTTGCAAGTCAAAATCATTTATTATTTCAAAATTTGTTTTTTTCTGTAGACATTAGCTTGCGAGGTTAATTGGATCGCTGGAAAATATCGGAAATGAAAATTACGGTTCTGGGAAGTGTTGGGACTGCATAATGGCAGTACTAAGTGTTTCCAATCAATAATTTTACTCGTTTTTTTTCATTATTTTCTAATTGGGAGCGTTTTATCACCCCTAAATGATATAACTGTGGTCCATTCGCAAACAAACCATTTCCCAAAAGTCCTTTAAGCACCAAAAAAGCAACTAAAATTGTGCTGTCCAAAACTGTCCCGTGCCGGCACTCTCCTCTTCTTAAATTTTCCATTACCGGTATTTGACAGTACCGGTAAATTTCAAAACTGCTTTTTCAATACCGACTATTTCCAGCACAGTTATTTTGAGTATTTGCGTTTTCCTGTACCGTCATTTCCCAGTGCAGGCATTGCACGTAAAGAAATGGAAATGTACACCAGAAAGGCCCGACTGGATTAAATTACCTTGCATATATATCATTCGCATATAGCCACTATAGGATGAACTAATATCCATGAATGGTCATGGGACCAAAAACCAATCAGCAGCGGTGGTAACTCTGGAGAATATCTACTGCATTGCCAATCGAAGTACGAATTTGGGATTGTGCTCGATACCCTAAAATGAACAGAACACCGCAAGTTTGAATGTGCTGCACTTCTTTCCATTTTTTGATTTTGTCCTGTAAAGATTTCTCTCAAAAACTGAATAAGAGTGGTTTCTAGAACCACCTGGTCTACAGGGCATGAAAATCGATACTATAGGTAGGCTAGCCTACTAACTGTTCTTCCGGTAAAAGGCACACGATTAGCAGAACGCTAATTTATTACCTTGACGTTTCGCTCAGCTGAAAACGCCGAGCATCTTCAGAAGTTGAGTTGGAGTGTCGAGCACTCCTCCAATACTAGCACAAACAGTACATATCGCAGATAAGTTACAAAATAAATATCAAAAGAACCGAATAAATTAAGTGAGTTATAGATGATTATAACGTCATAATGATCAACTTGCGAGTTAGGACTAATTCAACAAAACGTAAAAATTCAATTGCTCTACTGTGATGAAACGAGAGAACGTGGCTAAGTCATATATGGTAAAAAAAATTAGCAAAAAAAAAACAAACAAAAAGAACAGCATTTAATGAGCACTTTTGGTTAAAGATCGGTACACTGATGCGGTGATGTAGTCAAGACCCCGATGGTCGAGAGCGAGACCAAGACCAAGACTTGGAAAAAATTCGAGACCAAGACCAAGACTTGAAAAAATTTTCGAGACCGAGATCGAGACTCCGTGAGTTTGTTCGAGACCGAGACGAGACTTCGAGACCCGAGATTTTAGAAGAAAAACTTATTCGTATTGACTACTGACAACCCTATTCATGGTTTTTCCTTAAACAAACGGCCAATAGCAATACAGTAGAACGACCATAAACCAAAAAACGAACTTGGGCCACGGGCTGTTTACAAGCACATGAAGAGATGATGGCGTAGCTCAACTGTCAAGCGCCCGTCTTTAAAGTAGAGAAATTGCAGTTCGATGCCACCATTCGATTCATATAAAATGCATCTTAAATTTGCTTAAGCTTTGTTACCAAACTGCTTGTGGACCAATCTAGAGGAATTCGATTTTGAAGTTAGTTGCTAAATCAAATTAAAATAAAAGCTTTCATAAACTTGCGACTTAGTGCACGGGCATTGAGCAACACTGCACCAAAGAAACATCGCAGCTGGGCGAGACGTTAGCGACACTGCGTCCGATTTTGACCGGACCAAGAATCGAAACGCAGACCTCACGCTCCGATGCCAGTGTCTTTATCTACTAACGCTGATCGGTCGTTTAAATTTAAAATAAAGCGTGCTTGCTAAAGCAGTTGCATTCAGATGGTTATTTCAATGACAAGAAGGCTGTGGTGGAATGTGCGATTGTGTTTTCATAAACAAGACATCAAGATGAATGATTCAGCAACCTTGTGGTCCTTGTAGACGGGAAACACCATAATATATAACAAATACCTGAGTTACGGTATTATTTCTTATCAAGACTTTATTTCTCCGATACCGCCCTAAAAATCTTTAGGGGTCACCTCTTCCCCATTTGGTGGCGCATGTTTATACCTCAGGTTTTTTACATCAAGCTATTTTAATCTTCACTGTACCTAATTGTTACTCCTAATGTTTGATATTTACAAAAAAGCAATGGTAAAGTAGACTTAAGTTCATCATTCTGAGTCTGCAATCTTAACTGTATCATACTACGAAAGATCTGTTCAACAGAATGAGACTGAAAACAATCACTTTGAGGTCTGAGCTGTCCTGATTAAATTTCCTTGACCAAACCTCATCGCACTGCAAAGCTACAACCTCAAACTCGGTCCACGTGCAAGGAACCTGAACGAGAAAAAGGTTTAGAGCATTTACTACCAGAAAGCAAAAATGTAGACAGGGGCAATTAGCACCTTTAACAAAGATCAACATCAAGTAATACCGCTTAAGCGGCTTCTTCCCCTCCAGACTGTTTTACATCACACCTTTCATAAGTAAATAACAAAGATAATAATGAATAACAGGTCGAGCAGTTTTCTCCCACGGCTCTACCTGAGTTTTTTCGAACCTCAAGTATCTCCCACTGAGAAGCCAATTATCAAAAATTGAGGTTTTATTCCAAAACTTTGTTTCTCACGATCTCAGTTTAAAAACATTGACGGAAATAAATAAAATTTGACCGAAATGAATAAATAAAGGAGATTGTTGGAAAGCATTTAAAAAGGTGTTAAGACCTAGACAGTCAATCGAATCTTTGTTTGCGTTGCTTGTATTAAATAATTAAATTCAAAATTATACTCCTACGCCTAACCAAGATTTTGAGTCTCGAGACTTCTCATATTTCGAGACCATAATTTTTCGAGACCAAGACTCAAGATCGAAACTTGAAGTTCAAGTCCGAGGCGAGACCGAGACGAGACTTTCAAAAATGTGTCTCGAGACAGTCTCGAGACCCGAGACCGGTCTCGAGAACTCCATCACTACTGATGGCAATGTCTCACCGTACGAACGGTTGATAACGTTAGTGTGGGCATTGATAAACCAACATTTTATATCCGGTTTGTTGTTGGAATATCTATATAAAAATATAAATGGAATATACAAATTGAATATAAATGGAATATAAATGGAAATAAATGGAAATAAATGGAATCGATATAACATGGAATATCTATACATCGGCGCGGTCCTACGAATGTGGTAGAGGACGCTGCAATTTGTGCCAAGATGAGAAAATTGCAATCCTTAAGTCAGATAAAGAAACAACCCTAAATAGTCGATCAGAAATCCTATCTAAATGTCGATATAAATATAAATTCAAATTACGCAATTTCAAAGGGTCGTAAACCCAACTTCCATTTTTGATTATATTTTACTGCATTGTCATTCATGTCTTTATTTTTCATTACTGCAACTGGCATTCATAGGTAGATTTTGTCCGTATTCTAATTTGGATTGATTTGCTTTATTTATTCCATCCAACCCACTTTCTTCTTTTTGTTCATTCCGGTGTGTATTGTTATATTATTTCGTTGTAATTGCTGTCCTACAAAAAATGCATCTTATTTTTCTACTCTGCCAAATTTTCATCTTTTACTACGTCACAAACAATATATAATCATTATATGTATTATAATTCCGTACTTATGCAGAAACAACCATCCGAAAATATTTCATAACATTTATTGTACTGTAATTTCATTTTGGGTTTGTCAGCGTAGAGGTAGGACGTATGGCTGTGTGGGGAGAGCGAGCATCGTTTTCTTTTTCTGGGCGTGAATGCTCGTTGTCGCCACATAGCCAAACCGTCACGCGGTTGGTAAGAAAGGTGGGTTGAGATGAAATAATGGATTGTTTCGTCGCTGGTGAGTACCAGTTTATCTTTCCTAACCATTTGCTATTATTTTGTTTAGATCTACTCCCTGATGATCGCGGTAACGCGTGAAACAGGCCTGTAGGAAATAAATAAAAGAACTTTCAGCCATAAGCGTGTTAATTGAACAGCTCTGGACCGTTTGGGAACATTGAGCACTCTTCTGGTTATGCCAGCAACACAAATTTGTTATTAATGCAACATTTAGAAATTTATAGCCTAATTTAACTAAATTGAGTTTCAAGTTTTGGTTGATAGGAGGTTGCTTTGATTTACAAGCAATGCTGGTTCTGATAAAGATTTTCCTAAAATTGTAATTTTATATTCCCGGCCATAAAATTAATTACTAAATTAAGTTAAATTAAAACATGATGCAATCAACGTTTCTTGTATGTACTCGTATTTATTTTGCACAAAAAGTTCTATGCAACCTGGTCCTGATGGGTTAAGTTGAAGGTTGTTTTCAATGCATCATCTACAGCACTTCAGTATTTATGCATAGGCTATGATTACGTCTATTATAATGTAACTGTACCGGTATATAGGGACACGTGCACGGGCCAGAAAAATGCATATGTAAGTCAACAACATGCTTTTTTTTGTCTCAAAGTGTACCCACTGCCCAAATTCAAGGTTGCCTTACATTTGAAACTGAAGGTTGCCTTACTTTTGAACGTCATAGATTTTTATTAGACAACAATCAAATCTCTTTGTACACTCGCTGTCCCGCCGAAGCGTGTACGAGTTTGAGGGGCCCATCTCCGCGTCATTGCGCCCGGGCAACACAGCTCATTTCGAAAAAATGTCGCAGCAGTGGCAAGCCGTAGGCGACACTGCGCTTAAATTGAACGGCTTGAGACTTGAACCTCAGACCTCCCGCTTCAGAGACGATCACGCTACCGCATTGCTGTTCATATTATGATGTTTTTTATGTAGATATCCGCTTGCGCAATCTTTATCAAACACCATTCGCAGCAGAAAATGAAAATAAAGACTAACCGTAACATCTCAATCTCAAAATCTTTTTTACTGTCTATTGAATAATATTTAAAGCTGTTCGTGGGTTTTTAGCACATTATTTTTGCTGTTCATCAGTTTTATTACTGTCGACCAAAACGCATAATAAAGAAAATACCGAGTAAGGGTTTGGGTCAGGTCTGGAGTCAGTTTTGAGTAAGATTTCGAGTTGGGTTAAAATTAATAAAAAAACTAGATAAAAATTCGCGGTAAAATTCTGTAGCTTCCTATTTGTTATCATTGATTTTAAGCAATTTTTAGCGCCACTTAGTGAAGGTATTTGCTTATAATGAAAAAGGTATTTTTTCATAAACTGAAAATTGTACCGTATTTTTGGATCGACAAAAATTTTTTTACGTTTTATTTCAAGAAAGATCTCTTTTACTACACAAAACACTAAACTTTAATCACTAGAATGTATCTTTTAGCTCCAGTAATCTTTTGCGTATCGTCAGTTCAGTCGGGTATCACGGTCCCTCTTGCCTCCCCCTGGCAAACGTTCATGGGGCCAGTTGCCCCCGTTCTGCTGGCATCACCGATTCCGAACACTGCCTCTGGCGGCATTGTATATATCTAACTCCGAACTTAGCAACTTTATTATATGCATAATTTTGTGGCTTCTACTTCGTAAATGTTAATCTAAAAAATCATCGATGCAATCAATATTTTGTGGTTATTACGTTTACATTTTATTGGTTTGTAGTTGGGTAGGTTCAAGTTGTGCGTGAGCTAACATGTTTGTGTTTTAGTGTGGTTATTTTATACTTTATTCATAATACAATGCAGCTATTTTACGTGAAGTTACAGTTAGGCATGCAGTATCTTATTTAAGTTTTAATTCGGCTATTTGCCTATTTCATACTTGATACAACGTGTAAACGCATCTATCTAGCGCATAGTTTCGAAAATTGCCACAAATAAACTGCCAAACTTTTGTTAAATTACTAATTTGTCGTTCTGCTGGAATGATTAGTTGGTTTAATGAGATTTAAAAGAAACTGCAGCAAGTCAGAAAGAAACGAAGGGGCAAATATAAAGCGCGTCACGCCTGAAACTAGGTCGCGAGCACGTGCGCACACCCGCGTCGCAGAGTTTCCCCAGAAAAAGCGGACGGCTTATTCTGGACGACACCCTATTTTTATTTAAAGTTTATTGTGACGTTTGTATTTCTATTATTTGGTGGAGTTTAACTAGACTAATTATTAGAACCTTGCGTCACAATATCAAATAAAAGCTAAAGAGAGTAAAATTTGACAAAAAATTATATACATTTATTGGCAATAAAATACTTCAACTTGTTTACGTTGTTTTGACAAAGACAAATATAAGGCAGAGGCTATTTTGCCTCTCGAGGCAAAATAGCCCCATGTCAATTTGCCGTTTGGAGGCAAAATAGTCCTAACAGCTATTTTGCCGCAAGTGCCAAAATAGTCCTAAGCCTAATTCGAACCCTAACCCAAACTCTAACCCTAATCCTTATCCTAATCCCAACCCTAACCATAACTCTAACCCAAAACCTAACGCAAACAAGAAACAGAGGAAAAACACTATTTTGCCTCTGTAGGCAAAATAGCCACTTCTCAAATATAAAATGTTGCATGAAGGCGGCTTGCTTTTGCTTTAATGCTTGTAAAAACAGCAATGGTCAAACAAAGATGCCTAGAAAATATAAATTCAAAGTAACCAAAAGTCATAAAAAATCATTTGTCAATATGCTACAAAAATTTCATACCAGCATGAGAAGACTGAAATATAGTAATTTTGTTCAGAAACATTTCAAAATGGCGGTCAATTTAGCTTGTATATACGGTTACCAGTGATCTCGTAACAAAGTGATTTCGCCCCAAAGTGAGGGTTAGGGCAAGGTAGCTTTGGGGATTGTAGATTTGTTAATGACTGCTGTTCTTAGTCAATGCTTTAATTTTAATAGTGCAATAGTACATGGCAGACAGGCCCAGGGCCTGTTCTGTTTTTAGAATGCAGTCTGTCACGTAATCACTTTGTGACGAAATCACTGTGACGAAATCACTTTGTGACGAAATCACTGGCAACCGTACATTCTAGGTTCGCTAGCTCAAATTTGAAGTACTCTCACAAAAGTTTACCTGTAACTTGCTACATAGCCTGCAGTGATCTTTTTATGCTTTCAATGATTAATAAAATAGTATAATATGAAGAAAGAGGTAACTAAACAACCGTGTTACCAAACTACCGTACAGCGTAATATACCATAACTAGATTCACAGTTAGTAAACTTATGTTATAAAAAAGCAATAAAATCTCTAATTTCATCAGTGTCACCTTATACCAGGGTTCGAAATTAACGCTTGCCCGAGGCAAGCTGAAATTGCCTCGGGCAAGTTATTTTTCTGCTTAATTTGCCCGACGGGCAAGCTAACAAAGTACAGAGTATTAAACAACGTCAAACAAGATTATTTAAAGATGCAATTTCACTCCAGTTTTGTTGCAACAAAATAAAATATATATAAGAAGAGATGCTGTTGCTTGGTTTATTTTAGCACTTTGCAATCCTCGCAATGAACACTTTGTTTAATGGTACGCACATCATTAATCGGAATCAGCACTTCTTTAATTGCATGCAAATTTTTCGTTAGTCAGACGCGCTTTGCAAGTTTTTGGCACAAAGTGCTACCGGTATGTTTCCATTTTTCTGGAAAAAATTTTCCACACTTGCCGCGTTAACCGGTGTTTTAAATCTCGTAAGTACAACTATACCCTGCACTGCAAGAAGACAACATCAAGAATATTGCAATTTCTTTGTTATGGTTATTTTGAAGATCTTTTAGCTCCTAAAACTTTTGCTGAAAATTTCGGCTTTTTAGCTGGTGTAGTTTCCAAAATATTCGCGATCAAAAATGCATTACAATCAAAAGATCAATTTTTGCGTAGTAGCCCACATCAAATCAAAGTTATTTATTCATATCATAACAATTGCGCACAAAAGCTTCGATTGATTTATTGTATATTGCAAATTCAATGTTTTTGCCAAGAAGTACAATTTACATTTTTTTACAAAGGTAAACAACCTCAAAACTTATAGTGTACGGTAAATTTTTTTTCGGGCAAGTAGACATTTGATACTACTTGCCCGACGGGCAAGTCGTTAAAAAAGTTAATTTCGACCACTGCCTTATGCTTAAAAATTTTACCAACAAATTGATTTGGTAACATATTACTGTAAAGTGTAAAGTACTATATTACAGCACATAATATGAAGAATTGTCCCAATACAGTAATTTTGGTGCTCTGTTGTGAAAATATGCCAGAATCAAAGAAAGCATATATTTGATCATAATTTAATCTACTCTGGAAGTACCCTCAGGTTAGAATTAGTGGGTAAGCTATGGAGCCCAAAATGGTGTTTCTATTCTAACATGAGTGATTAAGAAGTTATAGGGGTCTTTCTTTATTTTCTCAATGTTTCATGAAATTCTGCCAGAGGAAGACCCTTAGAAATTGACTGTTTTTAAAAATATTTTTCAGAAAAGATTTTCTATACAAATTACCAGAGGTGGAGTCGAGGACATAAGGCTCGAGGCCAAGGACAAGGACACAAAAAAATTTCGAGGCCAAGGCAAAAGATAAAAATGCTCGAGGCCAAAGTCAAGGACCAAGGACACAGACGCAAGGGTTCTCCAAAAAAAAAAAGGTCCTCAAAATTTTTTTCAGGCGATCTCCAGTTGAGGAAACGAAAAAAAAGGTCTTTGCAGATTTTCCGCAAGGTTTCTGGCATTTTCCAACGAAATTTCAGCGGTTCAAAAATAGTGCTGTTCTCGAGCCGAGGACAGGGCAATTTTCGAGGACTTGAGGCTTTGAGGCCAAGGCCAAGGACTTGAAAATGTGTCCTCGAGGACAAGGACGTCCTCGAGGACTCCACCTCTGCAAATTACACCTTTTGAACACCGGTAATAAAGATTAATCAAAACGAACCGATAGCGGTAGGAGTCAAGTGAGTGCATTCTTTATGAGTAAATTCCAAACCTATTTTCACAAAACCTTTTGAAACGGTAAAACAGTAGAATAACATACGCAGCAATTTATCACTGTATTTGACTCATTGCTACCACCTACTGTGTGTTCACGAGCTAGCTACAAAAATGCTGCACAAATTATTGCTGCAAAAGATTTCGAAACAAACAAACACCGAAGAATAGGTTTCTAAAACAGAATTTGAAATATTAATTTTGGGTGAAAGGAGCACAGTATTTGGAGAATTTGATTGTAGAGGGTGCCAAACTTTTACACGTAATTTGATCTACTCTGAAAGCATCCTCAGGTTTGAATTAGTGGGTATGAAGCCCAAAATGAAGTTTCTAACACGAGTGATTAAGAAGTTATCGGCGTCTTTGTTTATTTTCTCAATGTTTCATGAAATTCTGCCGGAGGATCCCTAAAAATTGACAGTTTTTAAAAATATTTTTTTAGAATAGGTTTTGTATACAATTTAGCCCACATCTTTTGAACACAGGTAAAAAGAAAATAAAAATTTTGAGGCAAAATAAACATCCTAGTGTACACTAGGGTAATGATTTTTTTGTCTGCAAATGCATGGCGTTGGAAGCGATGAACTTTTGTATGTTAACGACCAACATCACTTTCTTTTTATTCAACATCACAAAAACTTGGCACACCCACGCCTTTAAAAATCATAATTTTTTTAAAAATCTTAAAAATTTTTTTCAAAAACTTTAACAAATGTTTAAAATAGATTCACTAAAAAGTTATATTTAAATTCCTAACAAACAGAACGAAAATAGCTATGTACAGCAGTTATAACCTGGATCCGTAAGTGGCGTACCAAATCATAGGAATTAAGTTTGTTAGTGAAGAAACGTTGAACATTTAAAGAGACTTTGCAAAAAGTATCAGAGTTGGAGTCTAGGACACAAGGCTTGAGGCCAAGGACACAAAAAAAATCCGAGGCCAAGGCCAAGAACAGACCCTCTCGAGGCCAAGGACAGAAATGCTCGACGCCAAAGCCAAGGACCAAGGACACAGCCGCAATTTTTTTCCAAAAAAAAGATCTTCAAAAAAGTTTTTCAGGCGATCTCCAATTTATAGGCGTACCCAGGATTTTTGATTGGGGAAGACCTTAACCACAAATCACATGGTATGACGTCATCAAATTTTTTCAAAAAAGGAAGTTTTTGTGGGACAAAGATATCGTAGGATGGAAGATCTGAAAACGTTGCCTGTTGGCACTTAACCTGGATTTTGCAAAGGGGGAGGGCTTAAACTAATAGTTGAAATAAAAAGTACGACTTTGGAAACGTGTTGAGAAAGCTAGCGTAACTCAAACATATCACAGACGAAAGTCTAGGGGCGGTGCCCCAAGCCGTCGGAGGCTTTGGGAGTCTGGGGGCAAGGCCCCCGCCGTTGGGCGATTTTTTGTAATTTTTTGGAAAAAAAAGCTATAATTTTAATGCCATTGAATCACAATTTGCAAGTGTTCAGAGCCATTTGAAAGCACTAGATTTTAGACATTAATGACAGCCAATTGAAAAAATAAAATTGTTTAATCCTCCTTTTACAAGCAGTTTAAGTCCAAAACACGTTAAACATGTTGCATTTTGGAGTTAAATTTTAGATGTAAGTGATTTGGTCCAGGTAGGGTAAAGTAAGGTGCATTGTCTCTTGCAACATTTTAGCAGTAAATAATAATCCACTCAAAGGTTTTCCTTACAGATTTTTGTTTTGTCATGAAACTAACCAGTTATAGGGTTACATGTTCGGCCAAGGGGCCCAGGCCCCCGTAGTTGAAGTTCAATGCTTTGTTCAATCAGCATTTTCCATGGCAAATTTTTGTTAAGGTATTTTGTGCGTAAAAACCGACTAGGTAGAGGTGAATTACTGAATTGTTATCGAAAAATGGTACCAAACCGGATTTACATCGCGCTGGGCCCCTGACACTTAGAAGATTTTCGCAACATCTTTCTGCCAAATATAGTTGAAGACCAAAGAAAGTCTTACGATTTGAGCGCAGGGCCCCTACCTGGTACTGCGTCATATTATGGTAAATCCGGCCCTTGTTAATGTATTACGTTCATAAAAAGGCTAGATGTGGGCCTAAGATAGCAACTTTTAGGACAAAAACTCTCCATTTCTTCCGGGTAAAAAGTTTAAATTGGCAGGTAAAACTTGAATTGAGGGGGGCCCGTGGTCTTCAAAATTGATGTTAGTTACTGTTGTAAGCGAAAAATGCTGAAAAAAAAACTGAAACTGATAAACAATAGACTTTTTTGTCACATTTTTGTCATTGGTGAAATTTCAATTGGGGGAAGTGGGCCCCCTTTGCTACACCTATGCTCCAATAAACGAAAACAAAAAAGGTATTCACAAATTTTCAGCTGGGTTTCTAGCGTTTTCCAACAAAATTTCAACTGTTCAAAAAATATTGCTGTCCTCGAGTCGAGGACAGGGCAATTTTCGAGGACTTGAGGCTTCAAGACCAAGGCCAAGGACTTGACCTTCGAGGCCAAGGCCAAGGACTTCAAAATGTTTCCTCGAGGCCAAGAACGTCCTCGAGGACTCCACCTCTGAAAACTATACCCTTTAATATTTGTAGTTTGACGATTTACGAAATTTTTTTGATGATATTAATTTCTCTTTAGGCTACCATGCTGCATGGTTGATTGTGATATCTCATCTGCCGATGAAAAAACAGCCCAAGGAGTATGAATTTCAGTGTTTTAAGGCATGTTATAAAGAATTATGGCTAGTAAAAGGAGTTCTTGGTTAGTATAACAATTTTTACTCCTTTTAGAACCGGTAATGCTGATGGTTACCAATGATTTTGTCACACTGTGATTTCGTCACAGTGATTTTGTCACAAAGTAATTTCGTCACAGTAGAAATATCGCCACCCGTTAACCAATAATACAAGAGCACCATCTAATGAGAAGTTCTTGTACTATTACGTTTAAGATCAGTAACAATAACAACAATATCCTGCGATGGAAAATAAATTTTTTTTTCCAGAAAAACTTTCGGACCGATCTTCTGCGGCTTTGAACTTTCGGACCGAAAATGCGCTGATTCTTCTGCCGGCTTTTGAAAGCACAAAGTCCGCGAAAGATCTTTTATCACTCGATGATTCAACTGCAGAGAAAACATCGCCACGCAATCACTAATTTCAACAAAAGGCTTTTGGGCAGAAAATGTGCAAGAACCTTTGTTGGCGACCACCTCTATAGCAAGACCTCCTCGTTATCAGAACTACTTTGGCGAGATCCTAATTTTAAAACAGGAACACTTTAATGCGTTTCACCTCGATAGCGAGACTAGTTAGGTCTAATTTTCAGAGACTAAATCTATCGCTTGATTGCGGTCTCAAAGGTGGTTATTGATAATCGGGGTTCTACTGTATAGTTCAGATTTTGTAAACGGGCCGACAAGTACAGGCCCGAACCCAACCAGAACCCGAAAATATAAGCCAGAACCCTAAAAGTGATTTGAAGTCAAAACCAGGCCTGAAAAAGACCGAAAATTAGGTTAGGTCTAAAAATATATCAAGCCTGACATTTTGTCAATTTTAATTAAGCCCGCACCCGAGCCGAAAAGCCCGCCCCGACTTACAGCACAACTCTGGTATATTTATTACAAATTTCCGTAGAAATTTCGAAAGGATAGTAAAATTTTCGTAATGTGAGTTAGTTTTTACAATTTGTTTTTGAACAAAACTCGAACTATGAGGCTCGAAAAGAACCAAAATTTTCGCCAAGCTCAAACTCGGAAGAGTAAAAAAACTTGCATAAAAATATCAATTGCGTTTGTGTTGCATCCTTGATTAATGATTATTTTTGGTCAGACACGACACAACTTCCTCGTTCTGGTTTTAATTAGCACTATATCTAATTACAAAACCACTTTCTACGGTGATCTTAATTATCTAAAACTAAATCTTTAATTGCCAAAAATCATTTGTAGACACATTAAAAAAATTGTCTCGTAAATATCCTACTGACGTCAAAAACATTATCTCAAAGTTCTAACAGAAGAATAATTCAAATTTTGGTGGTTCTTTTAAAGGGGTCCTCAGGAAGTGGAACCCTCATACCGATCAATAGTCTAGCGGATAGAGCGTCCGCTGCTGCAACGGTAGACTCGAGGGGTTCGATACCAGGTCAGGCCAACCTGAAACTATAAAAATTTGTAGTTTCTGCTTCCCTGCTAAAAGGAAGACTGTCATTTTTTTTCTATGCCGCCATTTTAACGTTTAAAATTGCTAATCAGAACATATAATTATGGAAGCTTTTTCGTTATGTTTTCTGTTATGATTGCCAAAGTTATCCTAGTTGGTGGTCAAATCTCCTTAACGTACGTACGGTAGAACCTTTCCTTCAAACTGACAAACATTTTTTCATAACTAGTACTGCAAGTCAAGTAATCAATCTATTTTTATTCAAAACCGGCAGCCAAATATGAACATGCTTTTAGTAAACTTTTTGCAGTCCGTTCACCATCAATATATTGCTTCCAAAGTTTAAAGATTTTTTTATTTAAAATGGCATAACCTTTGCGACGTTGTCGGTTAAACTTCTTCAAGTTCAGAAGTTCAACATTAGTATAAATTTGTTTTGCTTCAGCATAAAGCAATTGTACCATCAAGTAGAAGGTGGTATTGATCTTGGACTTTTTGTTGGTTTGGTGATGCCACCCCTCAACGTCATTTTTGGTTCGAAGTGGCAATTCGTAAACGCTACAGTTTTCTGTCGGGAAAACTCTTGACTTGATCCATGTATCGTTGACATAATCTGCTAGGGATTGAAAAGCAGGCGAATTCGTTTTTTTCGAGTTGATTGAAACAAAGGCCCAAGGGCGTATTTAGAGGGGGGCCATGGGGCCATGGCCCCCCCCCTTTGGGTCGCCAGGATCGTATAATTAGCATAGAATAGTATGCAACATTGCGGCATGTTCCCCCCTTTGCAAGTTGAGCAGAAGCTTTAATCACACAAAGGGTATGTTTTATGCGTTTGTTTTAGGCCTGCACCCAAGTTTGGGCCAAAAATCGGACTAAATTTGAATGAAGACCTTTTTTCTTTTTATTTTTTGCTCTTCACCTAATTTTGGGCTAGAAATCGGACTGGTTTTGGATGGAACAATTTCTTATTCTGATTTTTGTTCTTCTCAAATTTTTGAAATGAAGTTCCTGCCCCCCTCCCCCCTTTTCAAAATCCTACGTACGCTACTGCAAAGGCCGAATATGATTTGCTGGAATGTAGCAAAGAGCCATTTAGTTTCGTATGTATTTTCGAACAACGTTGTTATTGATATATGCAGACTGAAGTCCGACCATCTGCACATGTCTGTAAATGAATTGGGTGAAGTGAAAACTGCAGCCACGCAACTCTAACGATGAAAAGACATTTCTAAAAGCTTTCCAAGCAGCTGATTCAAAATCAAGAATTACTCTATTGACTTGCGGTGGTGATTCAAAACTCGCTAAAATCGACTCAAAAATGTGGGTGTAGTCAGAAGTTTGGCGTCTTGACATAAAGCAAAATAACAAAGGCACTTGAATCATCTCGTCGTTGGATTTAACAAATGCATGACAGCTAAAAAGCTGAACAAAGGGTGATTTTACAAATTTAAAGGTGCCGTGGACAAACCAAGTTTTAGCCCGCTGCAACAGGTTAAGTTTTTTTGGTGGCAAGAATAACGTGTCGTTCATCATTGATAATGTCTTTCAACAAAAAGTCATCGGGGAAACATTTAATCAACAGCTCAAAAATTTTTGTTGTTGGCTCTGGTGGTCGGAGACTTTGTCTAAAATAGTTGACATTTCTTGATAAGTGATCCAAAGGGGGAAGTGCTTCGTACTGTGGTGGTTGGATTTCATTTTCCATTACTTGCCGCATAATTTTGGAAGCAGGCGCAAATGGATGTTTTGCTGCATCCATTTTAGCCTGCTTCACAACGATTGCCGCTTGTTTTGCTCCAATTATTGGCGAATTATTGTGGGTTTGTTTGGGTTGCCGTGTAAATGTAGATCCTTTTTGCCTAACCAAAACGCCACAGCTAAAATTTTTGTTTGTGACGTCGCATCGCCACACCGTCTCCGTTGAAGATTTGCGATGCAGTGTATATCCAAATCCGATGTTGTCGAATAGTTTTGGTTTGGCTCTGGTAGAACAATTCTAAATAATTTGGTATTGTACATTGTGTTCTCCCAATTGAATAGTTTGCGGTTTGTCATCGTCAGATGAAAATGACGATTCTCCAAATTCCAAATCCAAGGGCAGTTCTAATTGTTGATACAAATTTGAATGCTCCGCATTGAATGTGTTTGATCAAATAGCTCGTGCGACTGCAGGCTCTCATTTTTTCTTCCCGAAAAAGTTGAGGAATTAATCTAGAGAAAAATCATGAAAGTATTATTTTACGAAATAGCTTACTTCAATTTATTTTGTTAGCATCGCACAAAACTACATGAAAAACAATAAAATCTTTAGACCCGGTCTACATTGCGCGTAAAATTGTGATTGTACGAGCGTATTTTTAGTTCATTTGAAATAGAATTTTTGTACGCCTAGCATACCACCTTACCAGCGTAAAAGATTCCTGATGGTTAAACTAAACTAAGGTTACGCTTGTAGTGCTCTTACGCTCTCGATTTTAAGCGCTGTGTAGACCTACCTAGCTTATGTCACTGCAAGAAAAAGCCAAAGCAGGGCTGTCGCTAAAAACGGAAAGTACAAAGTATCCGTGCCCTTAACGGCTGCTTAATGCTTACGTCCCCAGTTTTGAGATAGTGCTAAAATTGATATTCCAGTGTTGGCATTCCAGTGAATTTGTTTTTAGGCTTTAATGAAAACAAGTTAGAGTAAAAAAGAGGGCTGAAGGTGATTGATTCTTTCTATTCAATCGGCTTATAAATCTTAGCGATTTGGTTGTTGAAGTCATTTTAGGTTTATACTGAATCCTTGTTGTCGCTTCTTGAAGCTGTTTTTTACAAAAAAAGAAACAAAATTTTTTATCGGAGGGAGGCGCTGTGCTCCCACCAATTCCAAGACCTAAAAGTTTGAACTCCCACACAACACTGTTACGATTTAACCCAGTGGCGTCGCTAGTAGAGGGCGGCCCGCCCAGGGTGTCACCATTTTGGGGTGACACCATTTTATGATGTGAAACCATAACTCCATTAATTTGTGATGAAGACTTTTTATTTCATTCTACTAGGTCTCATCCTCTACGGACCAAAAACCCACTTAATTTTTGGCGAAGACATTTTTTTTTGATTTTTTGGTCTTCACACTAACTTTTGGATCAAAAACCCTCTCAATTTTCGGCGAAAACTTTTTTTTTATCTTCACCTACTTTTGGACATAATTTTCATAAGGGGTGTCACATCATAAAGGATGACATCATAAAGGGTGCGTCACATCCTCAAGGGTGACACCACGAAACCCCGTCCCGTGTACCACCATCCTTAGCAACGCCTCTGATTTAACCGTATTGCCCAAATCATTACATGAACCATTAAATTCACGGTAAAAGTTGGTGTTATTTGTATTTGTTATGATAAATGCAGCAACGATTCTAATTTAAACCAGTTGGTCGAAAGGTAACGTTTTTGTTTCTGAAGCGGGAAGTTCGAGGTTCAGATCCCGGGGCGGTCAAATCGAGTACATGGCTAACAGCTCACAATCGCTGTGACAATTCTTCGAAAGGAGCTGTGTCGCCTGCAGGCAAAATGACGCGGAGATGGGCCCCTCAAAATTGTTACACGCTTTGGACTATCACAGTAAGTAAAATGAAAGTTTTGATTTGTTTTTGCGTTGTATCAGCAGTCATTAAAACTTTTAATGTACGGTACAATAAATTCTGCTGAATTTTAGAGTCACATTTACTTTTTGCCCCCGTTTAGCATGTTCTGGCCACGGCGTTGCATGCACTGATGTTGTTAGAACTGTAATAGTACCCAAACTCAGTGTTGTAAACAAACTGACTATAGTTACTGGCCTGAACCCGAAAACATAAGCCCGAGTCTGGGGTCACATACTATATGATCTTCAAAACAAACAAAACAAAAACACACAAATTTTCGTGTTTTGGAAGTCATTCGCGTTATAAAGTTTTGTTTAAAATAGGTTTTAACAAACACTTTTGAAAGTTTAAAGTAATTTTTCTTTGCAAAATGAATTATAAATAAATTTTGTTTGTGATCGACATTTTGTTGAAAAGAAAAGGAAACAACTAAAAAATCCTCGTTGCCGGGTATTCTTGAGTTAGTTTTTGAAACAAAATTGTTAGTTTCAAATTTTTTAGTGAAGACGGAACAAAAAAAATCTTATTCTTATGTTCGTAAAAGCAAATGGTTGCACTTGCTTTCAAACACACACACACAAAAAAAAAAAAAACGAATAAAAAACGAGTTCGAAAGCAAGTGGAACAATCATTCAATACAATCATTGATTGTCGGCAATAAACAATTAAAGTCAATCATAACTTCTTCCACCACGTTATTTGTTTAACTTTTAACATTTTTATTTACGAATTAAAGTTGAAAATGAGTCGCATACAGTGCCCATTGGGCCCATATACTATGATATTCGGAGAAACAAAAATGCTTCATTTTACTTTACTCTCCGACCCCCTTATCCACTTGGCCCCCATGCCCATTTTATGTACCTAATTTTTCATCCCTGTCTATTAGCCCACTTGGTCCCCTGTCCTGAGTTAATTTTTTTTTCCGAGTTACCTTGGTCACAATTGTGATTATGTTTCACAATCCTATTTTGATTTTAACTTTATGGGCTAGTTTACTCAGATTTTGAATTTCGGTTTACAGGCAAGCTTAGTTAAGTTTTTGAATTTCGGTTTGCAGACAAGCTTAGTTTAGTTTTTGAATTTTGGTTTGAACGTCAGCTCTGCCAATGAGCGTTGGTATTACGCGAAAGTCGAGTCCAGAGCAGTACGTGAGGAAAAAAAATTGGGTCTGCCTTTTTAGCAGTTGAAGTTACGAGATGAAGACGATAGCCTATACCGATAGCTTGGTTATTCAAATTTACCGGTTGAGTTAGCCTAATTCAGGGATCAAAATTCTTTGCATTTTGTCGACTCCTCTTCACACTGATGATGAAGTCAGTTGACTTCGAAACTCGGGAATGCTCCCGCGATTGGGGGCTCCGCTTCACCTGCGTCACTAGGGGTTGAAATGATTACCCATTTCGACGCGGAGACAGCATTAAGGTGTTGTCAAATGAAGTAGGATTGTAAGACGTGATGTCTCTGTGAACTATTAAATTAGTTCTGCCTATTTCACTTCAGGAATAATTTAACTTGAAAAATGCTTCAGTTTCGTAAAATTGGTCTATGCTACAAAATTTCCGAATTTTCGTTTCGATCGTTTTCATTATTTAAAAGCATTTGCAAATATTTCACAAACCAAAAATACTCGGGCATAAATTTTTTGCATACGTGCTAACATTTTCTTTTACTTTCATTAACCCAAACTCTAACTCAAATCCAAGTCTTGGCCAGAGGTAGAGGGGAGAATCTAATGTTTCAAGCCAAGGCCAAAGACTCAAAAAAAAAAAATTTAAGGCCAAAGACCGAATTTTCAAAGACAGCCTTTAAGGCTAAGGACATGAATGGTCGAGGCCAAGAATCAAGAACACAATATTTTTTTCTAATTATGATCGAAAACTTCTCCATTATTGAACGCTTAAGTGCTTAGGATACTGCATTTCGAAAAAACTTTAATGACATTTTGAAAATAGTTGTGTTTACAAAGACTAGACGCCATTATGAAGTTTTACGCATTAATAGCAGTAATGTTGATTACGTAGTGCGTATATAGTGGCATGGTGTTAACGAATTTTAACCGTGAGAATGGTTAATTTTAAGACTTAAACGTCATCAGTTAGGGCGCCGGTGCAAACGTTCTCTGATTATGGAGCCCCTTTTTTTAGTACTTTCTCAAATGTAAATCTTAATTTTTAGTTAGTTTGTTTTTAGGAAATTACATTAAATTTTTATATCTAACAGTATTGGGAAGTAAATTTGTTAGGTGTTGCAACCATGTGCATATTATCGTAACCGCTGAATTGGTAATGTTTAGTTAAAAATTGCCACATGTTTTCAACGTTTGTTCGTTTTGTTGCTATTGCCTTTTTTTCGACTGCTATTACCAGAGCTGTTTTTTTGAATTAGCATGTTGTGATTCAGTTGAAAAATAAAAATAAAATACAAATACAAAAAATTTATTTTCTGAAAATAAATTCAGATACCGTACCCCAGTGGTCGGCAACCACTGGTCCACGCGGACCGGTGCAGGTCCGTAAAGAGTTCGTTACCGGTCCGTATACTTTCCAGGTTAAATACTTTGGAACATATTTGTAACATCTTGAGATGAAATAATTCCTGTTTACAGAAAGTATTACAATGATTCAGCTTTAGTTACCGTGACAATGTAAATATATCATTCATCAATTTATAGCGAACATTTGAATTTGCTGTCGTTCCTCATTGCAGCAGACTTACATTTTCATTGCCAAACATTTGTGTTTTTGAAAGTTGGTCTGCGAAACATTTCCCGTTTTTACCGGTACGCAGTATGAAAAGATTGCCGACCCCTGACTTACTGTACCCGTATTTGTAAGCTCAAGTCCTTATTGATCTTGAAAAGACCGGGTTTCTGGAGCGAGGATATAAGTCTACATGCCCCCGCTAAACAATTTTAGTGATTTTTTTGGAAAAATATCAATTTTTGTGGCTTTTAAATAAAATTTTACGATTAGGTTTTCAGAGCAACTTGAAAAAAGAAAATATCGTATAAGCGAAATTAGAAAAACACTTAGTTTTCACGCTTTTCCAATCCTAAATTTAAACCCGTTTTTTTCCTAACTTTTAAGTGCTCGAAAAGTCTTTGTCTAGCCTCTCATCTACTTCCTATTAATAAATGAATGCGCACGTTTCGACCATCAAAAGTCATTTCGTTAAATTTAGCATAAGCTATTTCACGAAAAAAAAAAAAAATCTGAGAATCCTATGGTATCACATAGATAGGCAAGGCATTGAAGACTTTTGCTTTGAAGACTTTGCCTTGAAGACTTTGCATTGAAGACTTTGCCCTCGTCCAAAGAACCACGATCGTAGAAACGTAAAAATAAATCAATAAATATTTCCTACAAATATCCAAATTTTTTGCGGGAAACGGTCGTCACTTGACGGTATGCAATTTTTCGCGAAACCGACCCGAAAATTCAGCACGAGGTTTAAATTAGACAATTTTTCTGCAAAAAAAATCTACTTTTGGTTGAAGCCCTTCCCTTTACATCGATTAACCACCAAAACTCTTTTTACGACTACTGTATATGAGCTGATATGTTTAACTGTTCTGAGCTTTGTCTCAGGTTATATCATGGCAAGTGCCACTAGACTAGTAATTTTTCAGAATTTATAGTTTTTTCTTTTGGCCTAGTTAATACATGCCAATAAAAAATTCAAATTTTTCGATTGCTTTTTTTTTCCATCATTTATATAAGTCATTGACCTTACTGAAACAAATTTTAACCATCTTGATCACCATGACCTTACAAATTGAAAAAGTTTTTTGTTTTTTTTTACTACAATACCGAAAATTGCCCCTTGCAATCACAAAAATCACCTAAGATTTTTAAATAACATTTTATAAAATCGAACATTTGATCTAAAAGTTTGAGCGAAAATTAAACCCAAGACTTCAATGTCTCCTAAAGTTCTGCTTTTTCTTAAGCATTCTGTACAGAACTTTCAATGCTTACTTACTGGCTTATCAAGGAAATGTCTTTTGTTTACAGTAGCTACTTCATGCTTCAAACTTTGCCTTTTTATTGGCGCTTTAATTTACCACAGCTTTTTTTTACAGTAGTTACGTAATTTCTTACAGCCCTCATGCAAAGAACAGATTTTATGTGCAAATTACAGTAAGCTTTATCATTAAATACTACTAATAAATAAACAGCCTGTCTTTTCCGAGAATTGAACAAAAAATCACAACATTCAACATTCAGCCATATTTTGTTCACAACTACAGCTTACTTTATCGTTGTGTACAGTATACCACTTTCTGCTGAAAAAGCAATCTCACAGCAGGAGGCTTTAAGGATAATACTAGGCCTACATTAAACTTTTGGCTATCAATAAGTAAAGCATAGGCCCAGCACTGCCAGCAGACATACCTAAAAGTTGGCTTTTTTTGAACATTTTGTGTGCTATTTGTTTTTCATTAGTTGCATGAAAAATGTTGTTAACCCAAAAATTTTATGTCAGCTGCATTGCCAATACTGTATTGTTAATATTAGTCTCCACTATTTTAAAGCTGGGTTGTGATTTTTTGTACTAGGCTATAATATTTGCCTAACCATGGCCGTAAACAGAGTCTGTTAGAGATTATCAGGTAAGGCTCACGAATTCCAGTTGAAAAGCTAATCAACACTAAAAACGTGTACACTTGCGGCCAGAGAGACGAAATCTTGGAGCAAAAAAAAGGTTTTTTGAATTTGTCAAGTTTGTCTGCCAGGCCAACCATAGCTTTAGTTTTTTAAGACAGTTTTAGCCCTGCCTCAATTCTTCTGGCTATTGTACAGTCCCTCTTCTAAGTAGATGGGAGCTTGCTGGGAAGCAATCGCAGTGAACAACCGACGCATGTTGAACAATGAGATTCTCCGAAAAAACCTTTCGCTTTTCTGTTAAGAAATTGGTTAAAAATATCGTCTGGCAGTAGCATAGCCAGGAGGGGGCTATAACCAAAATGAAGAATGAGAAAAACACTACGTTTATAGCACTTTTGAGACTGTTAAATGCACTAGAGTGGAGTAAATGGTGATTTAAAACATCTTTTGAAACATATATTTTAATAAGGGGGGCTAATTTGTCAAAAATAAAACCAACAAATAAATAAAAACTTTGAAAAATATTCAAAAAAATACAATCAAATTTGATTGCAAGTGTAAAAATGCTAAACGTAGGCGTCATCAACAAATATACTATAAACTAAGAAATAGAGGGGGCTATTCAGTATTAGTTAATTACCAATTTCTCTCAAATTTCTTTTCTTTAGCCCCTTCCCCCCAATTATTTTTCTCTATAAAATGTATACGAAATAGATTAATTCGTGTGAGTTTTATTGAACTATTCGATTTTATAATTTACCAGCATCTAAATAAGAGAACTAAAATTTTACCATTAGCCACCTCCCAAATAGCACATTTATGTAACTAGTTTAATCATTTTTGCACTGCCAATTTCTAAACCACGTTTTAAAAACATTATTTTTTTTTATCAAAATAGCCCTAAAATGAAGTTATTTTTGCAAAAAAATGCAAAATTTTCGAGCACTTTTTGCAAAACCCCAAAACAGCCCCCATTGCGAATTTCTGGCTACGCGCCTGCTGTCTAGGACAACAAAGCTGCAAGAGGCAGTGCCATCGCCAGATCAAACGAAGTGAGGGGGCACTAGCCAAAACTGGGGGGGGGGCACTAAAATTTGCAAATAAAAACTGATCTTCAGATATTGTACGGCGACAAATTATGCACAATTTCATAATAAGGCCGGCAGCGTTTCTTAGCTGGTTTCGTCTGCAGCCCATAATCGCTTGAAAAATTTATCTACAGCAGTAAATGCTACCAGACATGCAACTATAGAAGTAGAAGCTAGCCATGCAAAAGTCACGCAGGCAGCTGCATTTAAACGTAACCCTCTATTGCCTTTTTTGCATACATTTGGTTTAAATACGACATTATGCTATTGCGTTGTTGCAACCTGCATAGTCTAGTGGTTGACGCTTTCGCCTTCCAACCATCGCATCCGGGTTCGATTCGTGCTTGGGTTACAATCATGAGAAGCTAGTCATGCAGAAGTCACGCAGGCAGCCGCAATTAAGCATAAGGGTACGTTGCTTTCGTAAGCAAAAAAGCTGCTGCCACGTAATTGCTACCTTTCAGGCTGGCATCGCTGCCCAACTCTAACTGTAATGCAAGGTTTTTGAAGCAAAATAAAAAATGCTGTGTGCATTTTCTTTCCCATTTCTAAGTACTGCGCCTTTACTCCTCATACTTCCATTTTAGGCGTTCCCAACCCAAGTGCAAATTGAACCCGGTTGCGATGGTTGGAAGGCGAAAAACCACTACACTCCGCTTGATTGCAGCTGCCTGCGTGACTTTTGCATGACTAGCTTCTCGTAACTGTAGAAGTTGGAATGGATGATGATGGATAAAGAATTAGTTGATTGCTGAGATTATCTGACTCCTGACTGTACGAGTTTACAGCAACCATCAGAAGTTTACAATCAATCTTGTCAAGAGTAATTTCGTAAAACCGTCAACTTTAACAAGAGTATCAACGCTTAAAGGTAACAACTCTAAGTGTAAAAAGCTTAGAACTCCAAAAACTCGAGAAAATACACCAACTGTAAAACTTTCAAAAACTCGAAAAACTCCAAAACTCATTTTTTCACCACGTCCAAAACAAGCCATATATATGCAGGTTCCATCCCTGCCTTTTTTGCCCAAATTATGTCGAAATTTCGCACAAAGAAACTAACTTGAGCTCGCACACCCACAGATAAAAAAAAAATAGAAAACCATTCGTCTTGGAAATCTAAATCACCCAAACGAGACAGATATGGAGCAACGCTGATACATCACAAAAACATGACACAAAAACAATTTGAAGTGGTCGGAATTTGGTTCACTTGGACAAATCATCTGATGCATGATTTGCGTGATTGCAGCATTTGCACGCACTAAACATGATCACTGATCAGTTCCTTCACACCACACAACCAGGATTTTGCCAAGAGGGGCGAAGAAAAAGTAAATTTTTTTGCACAAAAACTGCCTGATTTAGCCCCCGTGCTGAACAAACGGATGCAACTTAAGCCTGTCACAGACGGGATTAGTCGCTAAATATTTGGTGACTGTGGACCCCCCGTCAAAATGGGGAAGGAGCCCCCTGCCGCTAGGCGATTTTTGCAATTTTGCAGCAGCAAGTAGGAATTTTAACGCCATTTTAATCACATTTCGCACTTTTTGAAGCCATATAAATAACTAAATTTCTAAAATTCAGAAGTTATTTCAAAGAATAACATCTTCAGCCCCCGCCCTCATACTTCAGATCAAGTCTAAAATAAGTTTAAACGCTTGTATTTTGAGTTTAAACTTTTTAAGTGACTTGACTAAGAGGGCTTAAGCACCTTCACCCTAATTACACCACTAACTGTCACCTCAAAATCTTGAGTGAGCTCCAAAAATCAAAACAGCTGGTCTTTGAAAAAAAATGCTTTCTCGTATTGTTTCGCGTCATAATCTCTGACAAAGTACCGGTGACAATTTTGCAGGCTTACATGTCTCATCTGCAACATATCTCCAAAGGCGTGTTTATAAGACGGAATATTGCGCCAGATTTATGTACAGCAGTAGGTTGCCAGCAATTTCGCAAAAAGAATTGAGAAAACGTCAAAGGAGAAATATATTTAAACGTAATTATTCCTTTTTCCATCATTATATGTGGTCGTGTGGCTGCGTAATGTCCCAAAAACAGTATTTTTAGTAAACCAAAAATGGAGGGGGGGCACAAGCAGCTGTTGGGGGGGGGGGCACGCCCCCCCTGTGCTCGGTAGCGACTCACTGCTAAGAGGGTTTGGAATTTCAAACATTATCAAAATTATATTTTATCGACAACATAGTGACAAATAATAAAAAAACCCTAACCAAGCTAAAGCCATTGAAACTATGTCAAGATATTTATCTCTTAAACTTCTGCTGATATAAAAAAACTAAGCCCTAGCTTATGCCGTTCAAAAAATTGATTTTGGGTGTCCGTTTGGGGGGTCCTCGGGGGTGGCAACCCTAAACTATGTCGAAATATTTGTCTGTTAAATATCTACTGATATAAAAAAAAACTTGTAGCCTACCCTTCCTTGAACCATTCAAAAGATTGATTTTTGGTTGGTCCATTTGGAGGGGGGTTCCCCAGGGAGGAGGGTGGTACCCCCAAACTTTGTCGAAATATTTGTCTCTTAAATATCTACTCATATCAAAAAACACTGGCACCCGAGTTTGAGCCGTTCAAAAATTGATTTTGGGGGTCCGCGGGGATGGATGCACCCCCAAACTTTGTCAAAATATTTGTCTGTTAAGTATCTGTTGATATCAAAGAAAAACTGGCACCCTAGCTTAAGCCGTTCACATAATTGGTTTTTGTGATGTCCATTTTAGGGGGTCCTGGGGGTGGCACCCCCAAGCTATGTCAAAATGGTCGTCTCTAAATATCTACTGATACCAAAAAACACTAAAACCCTAAATTAGGTCGTTCAAAAAATTGTTTTTTGGGGAGTCCAATTCGGGGGTTTCCCGGGGAAATGCACACCAAAACTATGTCGAAATATTTGTCTGTTAAATATCTGTTAACATCAAAAAAACTGGCACCCTAGTTTGAGCCGTTCAAAAATCTATTTTGGGGGGTCCCTGGGGGAGGGGACACCCCCAAACTCTGTCAAAATATATGTCTATTAAAAATCTGCTGATATCGAAAAACACTGGCACCTTAAATTGTCGTTCAAAAAATTGATTTTTGGGGAGTCCAATTTGGGGGTTCCCCGGGGGATGCACCCCCAAACTCTGTCGAAATATTTGTCTCTTAAATATCTATTCATATCAAAAAACACTGGCACCCTAGTTTGAGCTGTTCAAAAATTTACTTTGAGGGGGTCCCTGGGGGTGTCATCCCCAAGCTCTATCTAAATATTCGTTTCTTAAATATGCGTTGACATCAAAAAAAAAACTAGTGCTCTTGCTTGAGTCATTCAAAAAATAAATTTTTGGGGTGTCTATTTGGAGGGTACTTGGGGGGAGGTACCCCCAAACCACATCAAAATATTTGTCTCTTAAATATCTACTACTATTTAAAAAAAAAACTGGCACCCTAGCTTGAGCCATTCAAGAAAAATATTTTGGGTGTCGATTTAGGGGGTCCTTGGGAGGGTGGTACCCCCAAACTATGTCAAAATCTTTGTCTGTAAAATACATTTTGGTATAAAAAAAACTAGCGTCCTAGCTTAAGTTTTTAAAAAAATAATTTTTTGAGGCCCAATTTTGGGGGAGAGGATTCCCGGAGGAGTCCCCCCTAAAAATTTCGGGAGACAAAAATGCGTTTGCAGCTCAGCAAATTTACACAAAAATTAGATTTTGATGTTTTGTGGTTTAGGAGAAGAAGAGCGAACAAGATTTAAAGAGAGAAAAAAAAAAGGAAAAAAAAGAAAAAACCTTATCGCGGCCAAAAGTGGGTGAGCTAAGATGAAAGGATACCTTAACCCTATTCGGACCAGGCAAAATTTTTTGATTAATGGCCCAGGGGGGGATCGATTCGACACAACAAATTCAAACGTTTATAACTCCCGAACTACTAAAGATAAAAAATCCGTTTTTGCTTCTCGAGAAGCACAATTTTCTGACAAAAAGTCCAAACTTTTTGTCCTTATGTTTGCAACCTTGATCTTCAATTAATTTGAACATAAGTCAAGGACTATCAGAAGCGATCGGTTTGCTTTTTATCTGCACAATGTTAATAAGCGTTTGATTGCCGTGACGCGGCATCGCAGCTGGAGTTTTATTCAGTAACTCCGAGATAATTACGGATTAAATTAAAAAATTATTTCTATTGTGCAAAAATATGTAAAACATTAGTTTGTTGCTAGATTAATTGCAAGGTGAATATTTGTTACTCTTGTAGTTTCTTTTGCTAAACAATACAAAATATGGTATTTTTTGTACAAAAGTTTATAAAAGAACAAGCATCAAACCTCTAATTTTTCTCATTTACATTTTGTGTGTAAATGTATATAACATAGCTGTAACAAACGTCAATAAAATTGGTTGAATTTTGACGTAATTTTTGGTAAGCTGAAGATTCGCAGTCTAATATAACATAGTAAGAGTTTTCACTTAGAAAACTTGTACTTTGGGTTTCATTCTCATAATGGTATACCTGGCAATGCTAAACCTAATCAAAAGTGCAGCATAGCATTCTGTACATAACAACACTGTTATAAAATTTTTTTATAACAACATTTTTATCATTAGTCGAGTTGATAAGCGTCTGCTGCTGATACAGTAGATTTGGGTTCGATTTCCGCTCTGGTCAAACCAAAATTTGAAAAAAGTTTGTTTTTACATCCAGCTTCCCGGCTAAATATTAGCAATAAAGTGGGCAATGTGAAGCTTTCACCGCGTGTGGTAGACAGGTGGGCAAACGACAGCCTTTTCTGAAAAAACGTACGATTTTTTCGCTGTCTGTATACAACTTGGTAAATAAAAATGCAGTTACTTCAAACTTAGGAAAAAAACTTTCAAAATGTGACGCACGGAGTGCAGTAAATGTTGATTTTTTCAAACTATTTTTCGTACGATTTTTCACGGACTTTTGAATTACAAGAAAAAAAAAGAAATTGGTCTAACTTGGTAGTCGGATTCTTGGTTAATTTTTAGAATAATAGTTTGGATAATTTGGAGTACTGTAATAGGTTTTGGCGTCCGAATAATTTTTTTTTATTGCTTACGTTGTGAAAGATTACGTTGTCTAATATTGGAGGGTAAGTTTTTCTCAAAAGTTCAAAAATTCTGTAGCTTTTATGACGTTTATATAAGAAAACTTAAATTAAGTTGGTCATTGCTCGTCATAAGATTTTCCAAAATCTTATATAGTACCCAAATGGCTTACCTTCTAGTGTATTATCACAAATGATTTCAGAACTAAAAAGGAAAAATTACAATTGTTTCCAACATTGTAATTATAATTAATGGTTGTACTGATCGAAATACCATTCTTTTTATCACTATTTGTATCATTCTACAAAGAATGTCTAATTCTCAAACGTAACGATTTTGTCTTGATAATCTTTCAAATTTTATTTCAGAGATGGCTTATAACAAATTGTTGCAAAGTTTGGTTGTTACTGGGATTAGTGCTGAATAAGTTTAGAAAAAACATTAAAAAAGATAGTATAATCCCAAGGCTAGAAATTTCTTTGCCAGTTCTCATCTTTGATCAAAATCTTCAATGCTATTCTACTTCTATTGTCCTCACCACTAGCGTATACAGAATTTTCAAAGGGGGGGGTGCCAGAAAATTTGAGAATAATGAAGACCAAAAGAAAAATTTCTCCACTCAGAATCAGTCCGTTTTCCTGCCCAAAATTAGGTGAAGATAGAAAAAAAAAGGTTATTAGTCAGATTTTGTTCGTTTTTGTGCTCAAACTTTCTGCTCAAATTACAAATAGGGGGGCATGCCGAAATTTTGCATACTATTCTATGCTAATTATACTACACTGACGACCCAAAGGGAGTGGCCATGGCACCATGTCCCCCCTAAATACGCCCCTGGTTTTCACATCCAGAACCAACAATATTGGTTGAATGCGATAAAGCCGTTAGACAGTTGCAGCAACTTAGAAACATTAAAAAATTTGCTAACGACATCAGTGAATTTAGATATCTTATTTATGATCACAAAAAAAATCAGAATAAATCCATTTACTAAACGGTCAGCTAATCGGATTGTTACATGCAAAGTCTGCTAGTAGAGAATGTGCTTTCCGTTTTTATATTTTGTATCTAGAAACATATTTTTTGTTGGTTGTGAATGTACACACATAAAACCGAAAATTGAGAAGTAACGAAACAACATAAATTTTTCAAATTCTGTATGCCACGGTTGCCACTAATCATTAGAGACCACAAATTAAAAATCAATGTGAAACTCAGTAATATCTGCAACAGTATGCCATGCTGTAGGCCTGTAGTAGCATCTAATACGAAAATAAATGCGGTAGCAAGTAGAATATACCACATGAAATAGCACATTTTACGACGTACATTGTATATACTCAATAATTATTGTTTAGTTTGATGGGAATTTTATAAAAAATTGGTTACATTTTACGCTAGTTATTGGGTATTGCTTCGAAAAGCATTTTTTACACAAAGATTTTAGTAATAATAACCTTGAATAACAAAAAAAATAAAAATTGAAAATAATGATTCCGAAACAAGTATTATCAAAAACTTTCTACTTCTTGCAATGTTATTGAATATCGCAAAGGCATACTCGTATGAAATGTTGCAATTTGGTGAAAACAAAGCGTATGCGTACAATGAAGTTATCAGTGTGCTGCTACGTCACGCGCAAAGACACTCGGGCAAATTTTTGTTTTGGATGTTATCACTTGAACTTCATGAAAAAACTTTAGGCAGTCAAAATTATGCGTATGTTTTTGTGAAAAATGAAATGAACATCTTTTTACTGATACTGCCACTTAGCAGAAACTAAAAATTTATTTAAAATTTGCGTCATTTTTCTTTTTTTTAGTCACCAAAAACAAATTTCCAACATAAAGACTACCGAAATTCATGCTACATGCCAGACACTTGATAACTTATGGACACTTTTGACTACTGTACTACTCGTATATCAGCAACGTGAAAAAAAAATACAGGCAAAAACAAAAGGATTTGCGCTTATGTTGGCCTCTAATTCTTTTATCAATAAATACGTTTATTTTGCTAAATTGCAATTCTTACTTATTAGCAAAATGCTAAAAATAAAGCTTAGTTTGAAATTCGGTAAAACTATACAAAATTATCACAGAAATTCAGCTGCGAGCTTTTGAAATCATAATGAAAATTATAATGCCCCAGGCAAACTAGTGAATGAAAATCTATTGTCACAGCTCTTTTAGAACATCGATAAAAACAAAAGCCGTTCAAGTGGTCACTGGATTTACGTTCGAAAAAGCGTAAAATTATTAATTACGACAGAACAATTGGGACTAACAGGATTAAATTAATTTTTCGACAATTTTGCCAGAAACGCAGGGTCGACCTTGAGAAACGTTTAATAACTCCGAATCTAGTTGTCATACGACAATGGTTTTAAAAATGAAAGTTGAAGCAGTAAATTTTAGGAAAAGTCAAGAAATTTGATTATTGTGGCTTGACTGCTTCATAACAAAATTTCAGAAAAAGTGAAGGGGGGGAGCTAATCGATCCCCCCTGGGCCGAATAGGGTTAAGACATACTATCGTGTGAAATATTTTTTGCCGTAGTTAAATGAGATTGCTTTTTACGCCAAACCTGCGAGGCGGTTTTCGGGTTCTAAAACCAAAGTCACGTGATCTATTGCCTTGAAGTTTGGTACGAACGTGCAACTCATTATTCTCAAACTGCTGTCAAAATTTCAGATTTCATGTAGCAAGACCCAATCGTTTTCGAGTTATAAGCAAAAGTCTAAAACTTCGCACTCGTTTTTTGGAAAATGGCCGAGAAAAAACAAAGGGGAACAGGCGCCGCGAGCGTCGGTCGTTCCAATTAATAAAAGACTTAAAAATCAGGCGTTGAACTTTGCTGAAAAAGCATGACTGACATGTTAAAACATGCTGAAAATTCGTAAAATTTCAAAGTTATGGGTGTGCCAGCTTTTTTTGTTTCAGAATAAAATATTGGTGTAGAAATACTTAATGTATAAAAGTTCATTGATTACAAACCGAGGAATTTAATTTCATTCCAAAAGTTGAAAAATTCATAACAGTGTACACTGTACTCTGTACAGAGTAGGCTAGGGATTTGGAATTAATGTTACGCAAGATTTGGGTCAGGATTCTAAAAAAGTAAATAAAACTTCTTGTGAAATACAATAGACTAGCCTAATCTCTTCGTAACTGAACTCAAAGCCCCAATTTTAACCTTCAAAAATCAAATACAAAATACACAGATAAATATTTATCATTTTTGTTTTGTTCTTTCTACTGTGAAAACGTAAAATTTTTGTTAAACTCACTTGCAAAGTTACAGCAGGCTAGTCACTCTCTTTATCTTTTTGTAACCCATCTAATCTGCAATAGCCTAGGCCAGTGGTTCTTAACCTGAGGAGAATTTCCTACAGGCGGGGAATGGCCAGAGTTGGGCAAGTCCGCAACTTATTCCACAAGTCTGCAAATCCGCGATTGCGGACTAACGAAAAAAGTTGCGGACATGCGGACTTGGGGACTTTAGCAGTTTAAATTGCGGACTTGCGATTGCAAACTATTTTTTATTTTAGTCCGCAATTGCGCAAGTTTTATACCAATATTGAAATTCTTTTCTATTTTTGCAAAATATTTATGTTTTTACCCAATTAAACTTGAGAAATCAATTTAACTTTTTCGAGTTTAAGTTCGGCAAAAATATCAAGTTTTTTGAGTTCAGGCTGACAAAAATAATTAAATAAATTATAAAAAATAAATAAAAAAATAAATAAATAAAAATCTACTTTTCGATTTAATCGCTTTTTTTGATTGACTTGCTGTTTTTTCGAGTTCGGCAAAACAGCCAACTTCTTTGGAGTTTAAGTTCGAATTTGCAGCCCTGGTTCAAAGTATGACTTTGTTGTTTTTTACCGTGAGTTCACAAAATTTGCCACTGGTATATCATTTTTTGTACTGGTAGCCAGTGCCGTCGCTACAGTGGGGCCAAAAGCGCCGTATCCCCCCTAACGACTGCTTGTGCCCCCCCATTTCGGTTTGCTCAGAATGGTTTTTCGGAGCATCACGTAATGACAAGACTACAGGCAATAATGGAAAAAGGAACAATAATTTTCAAACAAAATTTTCATTTGAGGTTTTCTTGATTGTTTGCAAAATTGCTATCCAACAACTGCTTTACATAAATGTGATCCAATAATCTGTCTTATTAACACGCGTTTACGGATGTGTTGCGAAATAGGAATGTATGTCTACGGAAGCCTTCCAGGCATTTCGATAGTCATTATGACCTGAAACAATACGTGAAAACATTTTTTTGAAGGGCCAGCTGTTTTTGTTTTCTTAAAGCACACTCAAGATTTATTTTAGGTCGCAGTCAGTCGCGCAACCAAGTGGAAGGGGCTAATGAAGCATCAGCCCCCATTAGCCAAGTCATTTAGAAAATATAACCAAAAAAAGAATAAGCGTTTTAACGTGTTTTGGACTTGACCTAAAATATATGCGGGTCAAGAAGCTAGACAATTCAACTCTTTCAACGACTTCTGAATTTGAGCAATTTACCGAAATTATTGATATGGTTTTAAAAGTGCGAAATGTGATTTAAATGGCGTTAAAATTGCAATTTTTGCTATAAATCGCAAGAATCATCGAGCAGCTGGGGGCTCTGCCCCGTCTGTAACACGCTTGAGTTTCAACGGTTTGTTCAGCACGGAACCAAAATTAGACAATTTTCGGGCAAAAAAACAGTTACTTTTGGTTCAAGCCCCCTCTTTTTTAGCAAAACCCTGGTTGCGCTTCTGCTCGCATTCACTCCTGCAAACAGATTTTTCAAGCGATTGTACGGGCCGCATAGGCCTACAAAACGATCTACTAAACGCCGCCCGGCTTATACGTCTCTTTTTTTAAAGATAAATACAAAATTGTAGCTTTAAAACATCAGTTTTTATGTGCAAAAGTTCAGTCTATATTTTATATTGCCCCCCCCATTTTCGGCTAGGCCCCCCTCACTTCGTTTGGTCTGGCGACGGCACTGCTGGTAGCGTTTGGTTATCTCGTTCCAACAGTATGTATAAAAACTAGGGACTAAAAATTTAGTAATACGATTAGTGATACAAATGTTTTTTTGCTTTCTGCTGCGTTTGCCTTTTCCTGTCTTGAAAAATAATTTTTTTTAGAATATCTTGTTGTAAGCGGAAATACGGATTCTGCTTAGTTATTTGATGGCTTCTCACAGTAATTCAATGGCTTTTAATCTTCGAATCCCTAGCTTCATTGTAGCATTTTTAAGGGTTCGTCGGTGGGTTGTGCATTATTCTTCCATGCAGTTTAGGCACCTACTGTATAAGCAGTAGCGCAACCAGAAGGGCTGCGGGCTACACCCCTTTTTAGCCGAGTCACTTAAAAACTTTAACAAAAAGTACAAGCGTTAAAATCTGTTTTGAGTAGGACCTGAAAGTAAAAGGGTGTAAGCAATTCTTTAGTTTGCCATCCAAAAAAGTAGCTAAATAACAAATCATGCTGTGGTACATTTACAACAATCAGCGATGGTGAGTAATTCCTTTTATTGACTGGAATGCATCCACCATACGCTTGCTATACTTCCCAGCAATCACAACTTTTGACTTGTGTTTGCTAATCAACTTTGAGCAGATCACTTCGGGACATGGTTGATTGCAAAACTCTTCTACTTGGTTCGTAAAAAGTTGCAGACTTGCAATGCGGAATTCAAATATTACGAAGTTGCAGACTTGCGGTAGCGGACTTCAAGAATTACAAAGTTGCGAACTTGCGGTTGCGGACTTCAAGAATTGCAAAGTTGAGGACTTGTGGTTGCGGATTCAAGAATCCTGAAACGTTGTTGCGGACTTGCGGTTGCGGACTACGCTTTGAAAACGTTTAATTGCGGACTTGCGGTTGCGGATTAAGAAAATTGAGTATCGGTTGCGGATTTGCTGACTGCGGACTTAAAAAAAGACTTGCGGTGCCCAGCGCTGGGAATGACGGAGTTGCCAAATGGGGAATAACCGGTTGTACAGAAGAACTCTGCTTCGAAATTTAACACATCACATTTATTTACTTTACAATTGACTTACTTTACAAATCATATCATTTAAAGACTGTTTTAATAACAAACACCACCAATATACGAGATATTGTAAGTCATGTTAGGGTAAACGTGACAACACTGTTTTATAATTTGTCAAAGACCAATGCAGTGGTGGGCATGGTCTTAGCCAGGGGAGGGGAAGGAGCCCCATTATTTTCGCGTAGTACAAATTAACTATAACATTGACCATCAGGGGGATCAGGCCCCTTTAATTCGATTTTTACCAACCAATTTAAACGACATAACTTGGAAAAAATTAAGATTTTTTGTTCTAAAAGTTGCTATACCTCAGGCGCTAACTAACCTTTTCATGAACGTAATGCAATAACCAAGGCCTGATTTACCATATGGCAGAGGTGGGCGTTGCGCAAAATAGTTCGCAAGTTTCGCAATTGCGCAATTTGCGTTGCGCTTTATGTCTTTTTTTTCCGCTCTTGCGCAATTTGCGTTGCGCTTTATGCCTTTTTTTTCAGCGCTTGCGCAATTTGCGTTGCGCTCTATGCCTTTTTTTCAGCGCTTGCGCAATTTGCGTTTGCGAATTGGTAAATCTAATATTTGTTGCGCTTTAATTGTGAATTTTTTTCCAAGATGTGCAATCACAAAATAATTTTTAAATGTTCATCTGCATGTCCCTGTCAAAAAATAAATAAATTTTGATTTTACGGATTTAAAGCATGATCACGAGATAGTTGATACAAGCTGATTGCTGATAGAAAGTTTTTTTTTCTTGTTTTATTTTCTTCTGCGTTATCTACTTTTTTTTCTTGTTTTTCTTTTCTTCCGCGCTATCAGCTTTTAAACCGCTAAACGTGCTGTTTTTGAAGTTTGAGCGATTGAATATATCAAGGTGGACTTGTGTGTGACAGAAATCAAGGGTGCCAGTTGGGACAGAGTTGTAAGTCGAGCCGGGCTTTTTGGGTCGGGTTCGGGCCTAAAGTTGACAAAATTTTCGAGCTTATTTCGGGCCTGAAACGTACTTTTTGTCTTAAGTGCACAAAAATATAATCAAAATAATCTTGCAAAATTGCTAGATGTTTCAGACCTAACCTAACTTTCGGTCTTTTTCAGGCATGATTTGGGCTTCAAAATATCTTTCGGGTTCGGATCGGATTCGGGCTTATATTTTCGGGTTCGAACCTGAACTAATTGGCCCGTTTACAACTCAGAGTTGGGAGATCCCCTCAATCGGGTTCTCCAAACTTTCGAACTTTTAAACCGTTAGAGCTAGATGAATCAGATTTTTTAATGGGTAAAAATCAAAAATAAACTAAACGTAACAAAAATTGGGGGTGCCACAATGGGGGTTTGCCCCAAACGGGCCCTCCAAAATTCAAACTTTTTAACCACTCACGCTGGACTCATGAAATTTTCAGAGTGGGCAAATATAAAAAAACGTTTTCCCAAACGGGGCTCTCCAAAACTCAAACTTTTTAACCTTTTAAAATGCTGGATACATGAAATGGTGGTCCACGAATTTTCAACTTTCCTATTTAAAGCAACCTTTGCATTTCTGCACCATCAGCTTCTTTCGAAAGGTGCTTCTCCAGTGCAGACTTAACTGTGAGCGAATTCAGAATGCAACTAAGTAGTGAACATTTTAAAAGCACTCAATGTCATGCACTGCAATAAAGCGCTGCTTTAATTAACCAGTCGTTTGACAAATTTTTTCTGAATATCGGTGGTGGTTGACTGGTTGTTCACTTTTTCAGCAAATTAAGTTAATTTAAGCCATATTAGGATTCGGTTTTAGCAATTCGGAATAATTCTGAAATAGCCAAGTATTCTGAAATGTCCATCCCTAGTGGTACTACGTGTGCTTTAGATAAGCTATATTCCAAGGCTGCCCAACCCGTAGCCCGCGGGCCAGATTTGGCCCGCGAAGCTATTTTGTGTGGCCCGCGAGGTCTTTTTGTGCGCTTGATTTCCTCTTGGAAAGGCTTACCATTTTCTGGCAAAAAAAAAGGTCTAACGTAGGTCTCAGCCATCAATGCGGCTAAAAAAAGGCCTGAATTTCTTGGTAAAAACTCTTGGTAAAAATGCATGACTACGCAATAACTTTTCTCCCGCAATTGTGGCCCGTACCAGTAAAAAGGTTGGGCAGGCCTGCTATATGCTATATACGGCTGAAAGACAAAGAGTAATGTATTAATATCATATCAGGGACCGAAATTAACTTTTTTGACAACTTGGCCGTCGGGCAAGTGTTATCAAATGTCTATTTGCCCAAGAAAATTTCAACTTGCCAAAAAAAAAGTACTCTAAGTTTTGAGGTTAGCTTGGAAAAAAAGCACTGATTTTGCGAAATACGCGTAGTTTCGAGAATCAAGTTTTTGTGTGCGATCGTTAAGATAATGTGATGCAAACAGTAACTTTTCCAATCACGCATCAGCAAAAATTGATTTTTTGGTTGTAAATATTTCATTAATATTTAACGATCATAATTATTAATTACCGTTGTAGTTTGTTGCAAACGTATTTTTATTAGCGAATATTTTGGAAACTACACCAGCTAGAAAACTAAAAGATCTTCAAAATAATCATAACAAAAAAATTGCAAAATTCTTGACGTTATCTTCATGCAGCGCAGGGTAATACTTGTGGTATCTGAAACAGCTGTTAGCGTGGCAAGCGCCGGAAAACTTTTCTAGAAAAAAAACGGAACATTTTGTGCCAAACTGTTGCTAAACGTGTCCAAGAATCGAAAAATCTGCGTGCGATTAAGACGTGTTAATTGCGATAAATAATGTGCGTACTATTAGAAAATGCATTAATTGTGATAGTTACAAAGTCTCTCTCTCTATTTCATTATACTCGCTGTAATACGCCGGAGCGTGTAACGAGTTAGCGGGGCCCATCTCCGCGTCATTGCGCCCGGGCAACACAGCTCCTTTCGAAGAAATGTCGCAACGGTGGCGAGCCGTTAGCAACACTGTGTCCGATTTGACCGGCCCGAGATTTGAACCTCAGACCTCCCGCTCCAGAGACGAACGCGTTACCGCTCGACCAATTGGCCGGTTTAGTTACAAAGTGATTATTACTAAAATAAAGCAAGGAACGGCTTTCTCTACGTACAAATTTTACTTTCTTGAAACAAAACCGAGTAAATTGCGTCTTTAACTAATCTTGTTTGAAGTTGTCTAATACGCTGTATTTTGTTAAGTTGCCACCGGGGAAGTTAAGCTGAAAACTAGCTTGCCCGCAGCGATTTCAGCTTGCCTCGGGCAAGCGGGCAGGCGTTGATTTTGAACCCTGTATTTAGTTTAAGCTAACTCACTTAATAAGTACGAAATACTTTTTGTTTTTTGTACTGTAATTAGTAGCCGAAAACTTGGCCTCTACAGTAGGAAAAAGATTAGATAAAAGGGTCGGAAGAGCAAACGACAAAATCACTAAAGATTGCTTTCCTGCCTACAAGAAAGATGCGTGGTTGCAAAAATTTAAAAGATTCAACACTGCTATTCCTAGTTCGGCCACCGTGGAGAGATTATTTGCTATTGGTGCTGATATTTTGCGATCGAAACGATCGTCTATGACGAAAGAAAATTTTGAAAAGTTTGTTTTGCTGCATGAGAATGAAAAGTATTTAAAAAAGTCAACGCATTATTTCTGAAAGTGAGTGAGTGAAGCTTTTTTTGTTTTGGTGTTTATTTATATTTATTGCTGCTTATTTTTATTTTATTTTTTTGTTTTAGTGTTTAATTGTTTTTTTCAACAATAAAAATAATTCTTTCTTCGGTCTTAGATATGTGCCTTTAGTTATACAAGCTAAACGCAATGCAGTTGGTTTATTCCACGGCAGCTTAGCTGAAGATGGTACTATGTTTGTACTTTCATATTTTTATACTTAACACCATCGTCTGCAGCGCGCTTTTGAAACTTCGATTATGCAAAGATTTGCACTCAAAAACTTTTTTAAATAGCGAAATTTGTGAGCGCTTCTCAAGCAATCAAATCGTAGTTGCGTTGTACTATTTTCAATTTTTGGTTGCGGAATTTGTGTTTGCGCTTTAAAACGTTTAAAATTTTCGTTACGGAATTTGCAATTGCGCTTTAAGCTTTTAAGATTTTGGTTGCGAAATTCGCATTTGCGCTTTAAGCTTAAAATTTTTGGTTGCGGAATTTGCGCTTGCGCTTTAAGCTAAAAAAATTTTGGTTGCGGAATTTGCGCTTGCGCTTTAACCTTAAAAAATTTTGGTTGCGCAATTTGCGCTTGCGCTTCGAGCTTAAAAACTTTTGGTTGCGGAATTTGCGCTTGCGCTTTACACTAGAAAAATTTTGGTTGCGGAATTTGCGCTTGGGCTTTACGGTGTGTTTTTTAAACGCCCAGCTCTGCCATATGGTACACTGCCAGGGGCCCCGGGCTCAATGGTAAAACTTTGTTTGGTCTTCAGCTATATTTGGCAGGAAGATGTTGCAAAAATCTCCAATGTGCCAGGGGTCCCGTGCATTGTAAACCGGCCCAAGCAATTACGTGGTTAGTATAGGCGTGGACACCAACCACCTATCGTACCATTTTTCAATTTACATTTCACCTCCGTCTCTCCAGTTTTTACGCGACAAAATACTTTTGAAAAAAATTAGCAGAGGAGGAGACCTCGAAGACGTCCTCGAGGACACATTTTGAAGTTCTTGGCCTGGAAGTCCCAAGTCCTCAAAAGTTGCCCTGTCCTCGGCTCGAGGACAGCACTATTTTTGGAAACGTTAGAGTTTTGTAGACAGCTTGAAGAATTTTTTTTTTCTGGAGATCGCCTGAAAAAATTTTTGAAGACCTGTTTTTTTTTCGGAGATCGCATGAAAAGTTTTTTTGAAGACCTTTTTTTGTTTTTGTTTTGGAGAACACTTGCTGCCTGTGTCCTTGGTCCTTAGCCATGGCCTCGAGCATTTCTGTCCTTGGCTTCGAGAAGGTCTGTTCTCGGAAGGGCTGTCCTTAGCTTCGGATTTTTTTTGTATCCTTGGCCTTGGCTTCGAGCCTTGTGTCCTCGACTCCACCTCTGAAAATTAGCTAGGGAAAATGCTCATTGAACAAGTTACTGAATTTGAAGTGAGGGGGCCTAGGCCCCCAGGCTGTACATGTACTCCTATAACTGGGTATTTTTATGACAAAACAAAAATATTTAAAGCAAATCATCGAGTGGATTATTATTTAATGCTGAAATATTGATGGAGGCATTGTATCTTACTTTTCTCTATCTGGGCCAAATCACTTACAAAATTTAACACCAAAATGCAAGATTTTACACATGTTTTGGACTTAACTTGCAAATAAAAGAAGAATTGAACAATTTTTTTTCAATTGGCTTTTAAATGTTGAAAATCTAGTTTTTGCAAATGGCTCTAAACACGTGCGTTTTTTTTCAAATTAAAACAGTTTTTTTTCCAAAAAATCGCTCTCAGACCCCCGTTTGTGATATGTTTGACTTACACTAGTTTACTCAACTCGCTCTACTTGAACTTTTTTGCTTCGACTAGTTTACTCTTTATTTACAACAACAATTTATTTCAACTAGTTCACTCACCTCGCCAAACCGGGCCACAGCTTCTGATCTTCCATTGTACGATATCTTTGTCTCACAAAAAGCTACGCCAATGGTGATGGAAAATAGAGAGTAGGCAAACTAAAACGTGGAAAATTGGAAAAAAAAAAGTTTAAGAATTCCTTGGCCCAGGCAGGACAGATTAGGTAGGTTATATATCTCAAATTGATCTGAATCTAGCTCAGCTTTGTACTTATAGTCCTGAGTCCAGGAAGCCTAGCTCAGCTCAATTAGGAAGCAGCTAGTGTCAGTGGCGTAAGAGCATACGTTGCCGCCCCTGGCTTTCGTTGAAAATATCGCTCTAAGCAGTACTTGAATCGCAGGGGTTACGCATCCCCCATCATGATTAAGCGTCCCCCAATATAGGTTTAGCTTTCCCCCATTTAGATTTCAGCGTTCCTCTTAATGGGATTTCAGCGCTCTCCATTTAGAGGAAGCGTCGGGAAGATTAGACAAAAGAGTGGCTCTCAGCACCAATTAATCCCAAATTCCAGCCGAATATAGTACCTAATTGCGGTGAAGACCGTTTTGTTGGGGGTCTTCAGTTAAATTTGGGAACAAAACCCCTTCAAATTTTGGTGAAGGCCTTTTTATTTTAGGTATTTAATCGAATTCGGGACAACTTCTGCACTTTAAGCAAAATTTTCACTAATTTTCAGCCGCATTCCGCATGCGTTTGGTCAAAGCTTCGAAAGCGTCTCTCATGCAAAATTTTACAGATTTTACAGTTTAAGCACTGGCCCAAAGTAGACTGTAGCAAATTTTGAAATAGTATCATGTTCAAGCAATCTTTTTAGTAAAATAGTTACAAATAATGTGCCGGGTCTTAGAAGTTCTATATTGCTTGAGAAAAGGCCAAAAATGAAATACAAAATGGTAAACAAATGTATGAAGCAAACAAAAGATCACTAGCCGCCTCAAAATTGAACTTTTCGAGTTTTCGCTGAGGTAAAATTAGCGATGATATCTTCAAACTTAAGTTTTTACACGTAGTCTTTTTTATAGAAAGAATCGATAGAGCCGATAGCCGATCAACATTCATGGTCGAACGTAAATACTTTATCATTTTGAGTTTTGAGAAACTCCTCTCTTTGCTCGCAATTGAGACACCAATGGTAAGATAAAGTTTCGGACACAACCATAAATAATCACTTGGTAAATCCAATGTGGAAAACCACTAATTTCCTACGAGTTATTCAGCTTAAGTCGTCCGTCCTAGGAAGAGGGTAAGCATCTTTTCAAGAAGCGTCACTTAATTTTCAAAAATCAACACAGAATCTGTATGTACCATCTTTTTTGTCCTCTCAAACAACATGCGAACACCAAGGACTATTACTAGGTTTGATAACTTCATGTCTTAGCTCTCGATGATTTATTCACTTTGTCAGCCCATAATTAGCCGTTTTGCAGGAAGCATGCGGAGATTGCTTAACAGGAAGAGTGTCTCCAACATCAATACTATGACGAGCCATTGGCGTTTGGCCTAGCACACCATCATCACAACAATAAACACGTCAGCATATTCAAGCAAAACACCCCGTCTCTGTTGTTGCTGCTCCGCCGTCAAGTTCGCCATGTCATCTACAAAAATCTGTAAATGCTCAGGCAGCATCTCAAGGCTTCGAACTACAGCTGTTTTGAACAATGGTTGATGAGAAAAAGCCACCAACTTTTGTTTTTTATCGAGAAAACCGCTTGAGCAGTCCAAGTTGCATCTGTACCTGCTTAGAAAGTTAATACATAATAGGTCTTTAAACCCGGCCAAGTGGCCCACCAAAACATTATGTGATACCTTCACCTCATTGAAATTGAAAAGTATCTCACATTGACCTGCACATCGAGTTCATTCTTCATTTACCATCTCAACATTACAAAAAGTTTTGTCAAGTTTAGGTTGCTTAATAACATTGGCGATAGCTAGATACTGTATACATCATAAACAAGACAACATTCACAAGCTCCACTATCCACAAACAAATTAACATTGTTATCGTACACTTAACAACTGACATACCGTCGTTCGTCAAAACCATTGGCCTCCAAGTCCGAATGTAATTCCCCGACTAATGCTTAGACCAAGCTGGCGCCAGCCGGAACTACAGGGTGATCGTTAGAAAAGCAAAAAAAAAAAAAAAGCGTTAAAAAGAGTACAAAAAAATCATTTCTACTCTTGATTTTATTGATCCGGAAGATGGGCCGTCCAAAATTTCAGACTTAAATGGCATGAATTACTGCGCGTTTGGAGCTTGTTATTAACAGAGCTTCAGTTCTGCCGACGTGACATACACTCTGTTGACGATTCGAAAACGAACTGGGGAAGAGTTTGGAACAATATCTCGCAAATTATCCTTCCAAAAGCTACACGAGATTAGGTTTTTAGGTTAAGACGATGCTCCAAAGTTCACGAAGGACATTTTGAGAACGTATGAGTGTAATATAACATATGCTTTTCAAAAACTTCGTAAAAGTTATTCTTTGTAAAAATAAATTGCTCTTAGACAAATTTTCCGCTTTTCTAGCGACTACCTTGTAATTTGACTGTCCTTCTCAAGAATTATTAGCTCCAAAACTGTAGGAAGTTTACTCTAGTGCAATATGTCCATTTTCACCGCAACGATAGCACGCACCACGGCTAATCGGCATCGAAACCGAAGACGTATTGGTAAGTCGATTCGGTTTTTCTGCAGATATCAGTTCTAAGCGAAGGTCTTCGATCACCCGTGGAACTTCTACGTCAGAAATACTTGGCGAAGCTGGTTCCTCAAAAACCGGCTTTGGTTTACCGCGATCTTCAAGGGCGTCACAAGAGCCCAACTTTTCCGCTATGTCTACAGTTTTTTGCATTGTATGAGATGTACTCATCACAAAATGCCTTAGTATAGAAATATCATCCAAGCCTTCGACAAACCATTGCACCATCAGGTCTTCGAGGTATTTCGTGGGCAGTTTAGGATAAGCTTCTAGAGCAAGCTTTCGTAATCGATAGAAAAATTCTATCGGATTCGGGCCGAGTTTTTTTAGCCGCATGAAACAGATTTCGTGCTTGAAAAGAATTTTCGCGTTTATAACGCGCATTTAAAGCTTCCACCAACGACGCATAATCAAACTGTTCTTCTAAAGGCAAATTGGTTTGTACATCAATTGCCTAACCTCGAAATTTGGCGGCCAACTGCATACTTCGAATACTAGTGTCCCACTCATTCACCCTGAAACATTTTCAAAATGCTTTCGGTATTGGTCCCATTCTCTTCCGATCTTCCAAGAAAAAAAGCTTCCTGCTCAGCTTCCGGCTGGGAATCGAGTCCGGTAGGTTTACTAAGCTCGCGTAGCCTAGCTTGCTGGACCATTAGGCCCATCTGATTGACCTCAAATGGTGAAGGTGACATCGTGAATACCGTCACTTTCTTACCGAACGTCCTAGCGTGCTCGCAATTTGTAACGTTTTCTCTTTTTATCTGCCACATTCTTCATCAAACCAACTTTTTACTTTCAATTATTTTACTATCTTTATAAAATCAATCACTTCTCTACTGACTGTCGTAGATGCTACCTACAAAACACAAAGTAAAACTACGGTACATAAACAATAAAGCAGTACAACATTCGCTACAGGGGTATCAGTCATCGAGCGAGAATTGCTTCATAAAAGCGTGAGGTTTGGTTAGGAAATTTGGTTAGAAAAATTAAGAAAATGGGTTAGGAAATTGATTTAGAATTGGTCAAGCGGTAATGCGTTCGTCTCTGAAGCGGGAGGCTTAAGGTTCAAATCTACGGTCAGCTTAATTGAAAGCAGAATTGCCGATTGCTTGTCACAGCTGCGACATTTTTTCAAAGGAGCTGTGACGCCAGGGCGCAATGACGGAGAGATGGACTCCCGCAAACTCGTTAAGCGCTTTCGCATAGGTGGGCTAGTTAATGCAAAACGTTAGCTTCGTTAACAACTAGTTCGTTAACAAACTTCACACTTCCGTTAACGTTAATCCGTTATTTTCAGCTTTAATTATCGGAAGTTAATAAAGCCCGTTAATTCGTAAACAGTTTGCGTGTAAGTTACATTTCTTTTTTTCACTTGCTTCTATTACACGTATTGACGCTGTTGAGCTGATTGTCAGAAAATATTTATTGCTGTGGTGGTCTTTTATGTTTTGGAAGTTACATTTTACAGTGCAATGTAATTTCAAGATAAAGATAAGTTCAAATGCTCTGACGAAGCTGCGATCGGAAAATCTTTGGAAATTGTGAACAGCGATAATTAATAGACCTATGAAGCTGCAGCTTGTTATTTGCCACAAAATGAGCTCCTTTCTTCGCTTTCTTCTGTAAAACTCGAGCTAATACGCAACAAGTGTTACCAGTGCAAACTGGTTAGTACCAATACGATGAATGAATGGTGCAAAATATTAACTATAAAAAACTTAACGTAAGTTAACAGAAATTAACAGAAGTTAATTTAGTCCGTTAACCTGAAAAAACTTTTTAAAGGATTAACGAGTTAATGAAAAAGTTAGCTTCGTTATCAACGGATTAACGATTAACGGACTTGTGCCCACCTATGCGTTTTGGCATATTGCAGCGAGTATAATGATTTAATTTTTAATTTGAAAACAATAACTTCAAGAATTATATTTTTGAATTTTTATTGTCATTCGTCAGATAATGCTTTTAATGCACGTTTCGTCAGCGTTTGGAGGGCAGATACTGGCTCAAGCTTTTTAATGGCTTATTTTTCTTTAAAATAATAGTCATTGTCATCCAATCGGACCAGTTTCTGCAACCCTCGTTATAGTCATTAACATGCTTAACTCTATTTTACGCGGACTATTTGACCAACGAGTTTTACAGCGAGGGCGGGTGGGGCAAAAATACCCACCATCCCTCCGTGTAGTAACTTTTTAACCAAAAATCGTGGAAACACCAAAATTGGCATGCAGATTGGTGTTCAATAAAAATTTGTTAGAAAAGCTTGCTATGTAGTGAATAATTAACTCACATAAACCTCGTGTGATGTAGTTTAAGTTGAATATGTAAAAAAAATATTTAGTTTCGAAAAGTGACGTTGGCAAATTTAAAATTTGGAAACTTTCTCTGATTTTTGCTACTTCAAAATTTCAGGAGTTATTTGTTGTAATAAAATTTGTCTCTAATACATATTGTTTTGAAGTTAAAATCTTTTTTCTGAAGAGATTTGTTACGAAAAACCGAGAGAGGGGACATTTTTGCGCCCCTCCCGTGTAAAATAGGGTTGAGTGAAACTGAAAATTGCAAACGTACATAAAACCAACTCCAAGCATAGCACCGGCAAAAAAGTCAAAACCTGTTACTGCATTACTATTTTTCGACACAAAAAGTATTGGCCTAGATCTACCATTATGATAGCGTAAAAACATAACTAAAATTAGTTGAACTTTGATAGAGTATCACTCGTATAATGTCACCGGTGATAGCAGTCGAGTAAATCTACAGTACGCTATAGCACGGTCCATACTGGAAAAAATTGCAAGAAATGTCTTTACAACGGTTTTTGGTACTCCAATTGCAAGAAATGTCTTTACAACGGTTTTTGGTACTCAATGACTTGGAGAATAACATGCCAAAAGTCTACCAAAATCCACCCATGCCAAAAGTCTACCAAAATCCACCCATGCCAAAAGTCTACCAAAATCCACCCATCCGAAAGTCGAAAAATATTGGAAAGAAAAAATGGCTTTCTAGAAAATTGTTACTGGTTGCATAAATCCGCAGTAACATAACTCCTTTCTGGAAAAGGCTAAACGAATGGTTTTTGGCAGGGAGTGAGTCTATAGCAGTGTTGGTACTATTGCCACTTTCACGAGTCAGAGTCCGAGTCCGAGTGCGAGTCCTTAAGCTACGAGTCCGATTCTGAGTCCACCAAAACTGAAGATCACGAGTCCGAGTTCAAAAAGTTCGAAAATTTAATCGGAAAGTGAAATTTAAAATTTGGCCCAAGTTATTTCAATACAGACAAACGCTTGCAGAAATTCCGCAAGAAAACGTTTGAGCAACGTTTCTGCAAGCGTTGCACAGTCTTCTAACTAGGCCCTTTACACACAGAAAAAAGTTGCATTAACGCTTTTGCAAGAGCTCTTGCAACAAAATTTAGTAATCTACTTCGGTCTTAATTTGCACCCGAGTTTGCAAAACTCCTCATGGCTGAGAAAGTCAAAATTTTATTTTATTCAGCCAGTCCAGTTTTGACAAAGTTTTTTCAGTAAAAGTATGCGAGTGACGTCACATGAAACCCTCTTATATTGTAGTTTGAATTTGCAAAGAATTTTGTCTGTTATTGGAACGAACGACGCTCGCGTCGAGTGTTTTTTGTCTTTACTCGGCCATTTTCAAACTAATGAGCACGAAATTTCAGACTTTTGCTAATAACTCGAGAACGGGTTGGTCTAGCTACATGAAATTTTGACAGCCGTTTGAGACTATTGATTTGCATGTTCGTATCAAATTTTGAGGCAATTGGCTACGTGACTTTGGTTTTAGGATCCAAAAACTGCCCCACAAGTTTGACGTAAAAAGCGGTCTCACTCAAAAACGGCTTAAGTACGACAAAAAGCATTTCACACGGTTATATGTCTTAAGCTACCTTTTCATCCCAACTAACTCACTTTTGGCTGCGATAAGGTTTTTTCTTTTTTTCTTTTGTTTTTCTTTTTATTCTTCCTAAATCTTGTACGCTCTTCTTCTCCTAAACCACAAAACATCGAAATCTAATTCTTTTTGCAAATTTGTTGAGTTGCAAACGCAATTTTGTCTCCCGAAATATTTTGGGGCTACTCTCCTGGGAACCCTCCCGAAATTGGGCCCAAAAACTGAATTTTTTGAAAAGGAAGAAAATGAAACCGCTCAAACTAGGGCGCTATTTTTTTTGGTATCAGCAGGTACTTAACAGACAAATATTTTGACATACTTTGGGGGGTGCCAGCCCTACGGGGACCCACCAAAATGGACCCCCAAAAATCAATTTTTTGAACAGCTTAACTTAGGGTGACAGTGTTTTTTGATATCAATAGATATTTAACACACAAATATTTTGACGTAGTTTGGGGGTACTAATCTCCCCGGGGATTCCCCCAAATGGACCCTCCAAAAATGAATTTTTTGAACCGCTCAAGCTAGAGTGCTAGTTTTTATGATATCAGCAGCTACTTAACAGACAAATATTTTGACATAGTTTGGGGGTGCCACCACTGGGGACCCCCAAAAATCAATTTTTTGAATGGCTTAAGCTAGGGCGCTTGTTTTTTTGAAATCTGTAGATTTTTGCGTCGGTCGTTCAAACGGGTTGCTACTCAAAAAGCTCCCATCTAGTTTTTCACTGCAGTTAATTATTTTTCGGGATATCAGATTAAGAAAATAATTTTAAACAACTCAAATCTTTCATTATACTTGTTGTTCCCTTTTCAATTTTTGTTTTATTCTCGTTGCATTACGCCGAAGTGTGCAAAGAGTTGGCACTGCCCATCTCCACGTCATTGCGGCCTGGGCAACGCAGCTCCTTTCGAAAAAATGTCGTAATGGCAGCGAGCCGTTGGCAATAGTGTGTCCGATTTCACCGGCCCAAGATTTAAACCTCCGACCACCCGCTCCAGAGACGAACGCGTTTCCGCTTAACCAACAAAAGAGCTTATTTCAGTAGATTTATCACAGCGTGCAATAAAAAGTAGAGCTTTATTAGAACTTTTAAGTTGCGTATTAATCAGTTAATCGACAAAAGCGTGCAAAAAAGTATTATCTTTTAGGAAAGTGGGCAGACTGGTGGTGTAGTATTGCATTCGATTAATACTGAGGAAACCAAATTTATGTACATTTTTTTCAGTAGTTTAACTACTTTTGGAAGTAACCTAAACGCAAAAGTCGACCAGCTGAAGCTAAACAATAGAAGGACCTTCAAAATTTTCATCAGTTTAGGGACAAGGGTTGAGGATCATTACGTTCGCGATCATGCGCGCAACCAGATTTCGTGATGGGGGGGCTTTGAATTTGTTGGGTTATATAAACCCTTAAATTTTGAGATTATTTTTCTAAGTGATTTTGCGAAGGGTTGCTGAAGGCCCTTTAGCCCCTTTTGATTGAGCCACTTGTCGCCATGGTTTGGTATCTTTTGTCGTTTCATAACTAACTGGCTAGAATTGTTATTTTTATTTCAGAAGAGGAACCTCGGTTTTAAATACATTTGTCATAATCTGTACATAATTTAGTGCATGCATTATGCGATTTTTGTTTTTATGGTTTATGAATAATTTGAAAAAAAAAAGAATAGGTTTTTGCTGAAACATCTGTTCATGTTTTAACCAACCAACTCACCAACAGAAAGAATTTTTTTTGCAAAAACCTTATAAAACTCAGACCTAAAGCACTTCATGCTTCATCATCTGAATACGGTAATTTTTGTCAGTCACATTAGCAATTTTTGGATGCAAGCTGATTCTTTTTAGGTTTAATTCTCCATTGTAACATTAGGGAATCAGGTGTAGAATTTAACATAACTTAACGCAGACCAAACTTATTGTCTCCCTCCACTACCTGCGAATACTTGAATAGTGAATACCTTTCAAGAATTTTTCAGCCATGCGATATCTTGAGCACATTTTACCTACCGGCATTACTGAAGCTTTACTGAAGCTGTTAAATATCTTGGTGTACAAATAGACGACAACCTTATATTCAAATCTCATATCAACTTCCTCTATTCTAAGCTTTTCAGAACCTTAGGTGTAATGTTCAAAGTCAAACACTATTTACCAAAAACTTATCTACTTCTTTTATACAATACGCTCTTTCACCCGCATCTTATTTATTGCATCTCTGCCTGGTCTTCTACATTTTCCACTTACCTAAATCCTTTACAAACACTTCAAAATAAAGCAATCAAATTAATTGAAGGTTTAAACCATTGGCAGAGCAGTACTTCAGAATATAAGAAACTAAAAATCCTTAAAATAAACGAATTAGTCAAGTTTGAAATAGATAAATTCCTTCATCGACAATTCAATAACAAACTTCCTTTGAACTTCCAAAATTATTTTGTTGGTTTGAATCAAGTCCACACAATATACACCAGAAGACGACTGACTGGTTGCAATTATCGCATTCCTCTTTATAAAACATCCCGAATGCAACGTTCAATCAAATATAAAGGCGTTATTATTTGGAACAATATTCCTTCCGATGTAAGGAAAAATACTTTCCGAAAATTCAAATCTAACTACAAAGACCTGCTAATCGCAAATTACTAAAATTCAAATGCAAAAATTTTGGTCGAAATGTTGATGTAAAGCTACACAAGTTGCAAGAGACATTCAAATACTATTAGCTTTTATTTGAATTTGATTGGCAAATTGCCTACCAATATAGGGTGGCTGCTTGACTCGAAGACCTAACGGTCCCTTCGCAGTCTCCCTGTCCTTCCCTTGTTAATTTTATACATGAATCGATATGTGATTTGTATTATTTAAGTGTAAGTGAGTTGGACGCAATGAATTCTGAGTTGAGTTGAGTTGAAGCAAACGAGATCAAACCAATGACACCAAAACGCTAAAAAAATGCGGTTGCCAAATTATAAAACCAATTCAATTATTTTCATTTTGATTTGGGTAAGAAATCTCTTTCCGCCAAATATGATGCATTGTTTGTCACATTTATATTTTGTTGATATATAGTAGCTCTGTAATAAGACATTACAGTAGTATATTCAACAAAACTCACGAGTCCGAGTCTGAGCCTCTCAAATTCCACGAGTCCGAGTCTGAGTCCGAGTCCCAAGAGCACGAGTCCGAGTACGAGTCCGAGTCCTTAAAAAGTGGCCTCCAGTCCGACTCGAGTCCGGACTCGGACTCGAGTCTTCCCAACACTGGTCTATAGTACATTATTTTGTTTTTGAAAATGGTAAGAATGATGGTCAAATTTAGTTTCAAATCTCCGGTCAGCCAAATCGGAAGCAAAGTTGCAAATCGCTCGCCACCGCAGCGACATTTCTTCAAAGGAGTTGTGTTGCCGGGCACAATGACTCGGAGATGGACTCCCGCAAACTCGTTACACGCTTCGGCATATTGCAGCGAGTATAATAATTTGATTTTTAATTTGGGAACAATACCTTCAAGAACTATAATTTTGGATTTTTATCGTCATTCGTCAGATAATACTTTTGTGCACGTTTCGTCAGTATCAGGAGGGTCGATACTAGCTCAAGCTATTTCTAAAATTCGTTGGTCAAATAGCCCGTGAAAAATAGAGTTAAAACCAGATTTGGTGAGGTGGCCTAACTCGTAAAATATCCGCCATAACCTCATGCTTTTTAAAACATTTAAAAAAAATTATAATGTTGCTATACTGTAACAAATTAGGAGCGTTCTTGTAACAGCACTAGAGACAAAATATCCGATTTAAAGCTGCAAGCAATTCAACAACCAGAGTATTACCATATTTTACGAAAGGTATTTGTCCAACGTATTTTACACGAGGGTGCAAAAACGCCCCCGTATTCAACTTCTCAACCAAATGTCATAATAGGAACACCAAAATTAGTATGCGGGTTGGTGGTCACCAAATTATTTTAGAAAAATTGATCTGAGTTGATAATGTCATCATAGTGACGTCGTCACAACCATATTTTCGAAAACTGATTTTGCTGTCGTGATGACGTCATAGGCGGTTCAAATTTTGTTCATAGGTTTGTATTTTAATACTAAATCATAAAATACTTAAGTCAAGTTAGTTATGCCACAAAAACCGCTTATGACGTCATTTAGGTTAAAAATTGCCCAAAAAATGTTCAGATTTCAAAAAGTGACTTGAGGAAACCTAAAATTAGAAAACTTCCGTTACTAGCACACTTAAAATTTTTAGGAGTTTTTTGTGAATTTGTTTGACTCAAAGTATTTATTCTGTTTGAATAAGATTACAGTAGCACCTGATGAGTCCTTTGGACGAAACAGAATGTTGTGCTTTTAACCTTTATTAGGATTTTATAGTTGTGACTCAAAGTCAAATTAATTCGAAGCAAAAAGCTTGTTTCTGAAAGGATTTATCACACAAAAAACAAGAGGTGAGGCAAAGACTCCCCCTCCTTCGTGTAAAGTAGGATTAAAAATGCAAAACAATTTGTATTAGGATGATAAAAGTTGTAAAACAGCAGCAAAAACGTCATATTGAAATACTTAAAAATGAACAAAATTTGCTGGTTCATTTATAAATACAAGAGCTCTTAATTAGAAGTAGGACTAGTTTTTTGAAAATCAAATCCTTATTGCTATGCTAATTTCAAGCATTAAGGTTTGCTGTGGCACAGCAAGTCATAAAATAAAAGCCATGACGCCATGCTAAAAGGATTTGTTTCAATGCTTAAAATTTTGCGGTTTGTTTTACAACATAGCACTTTGAAACAGGCTGTGCCATGCACTGTAATAGATTAGTGTGCAGGTTAGATCCTCAGCATATTGAAAAATCAAAACTGTATTTTCGTGATGGCGCAGCTCGTTTTATTATACAATCGTCATGACGCCATGTGATGTGCATAAAGCAACGTAATAAACGATGATACGTATGCCCGTGCACATCGACTTGCGTATGCACATTAGTTTTATTCTTTTGCACACGCAATATGACATCATTGCGGTCAATTGCATTAACCCTAAAACGCCGGGATTTTTTTTCAAGAAAGCCCAAAGGGGACAATTGACCCCTAGCACGTAATGTTTCTTTTCTTGGGCACTTTGCTGATGAAATAATCCTAGTTTATGTTTTTTTTTCTGAAATCAGATGGCAACAAACGAATTCAAACATTATTTAATTGATACTCTATTCATTCTTTAGCATGTCTAGTGCTGCTTAAATCCCATAACAAAGCTGTAATTCAAGGATTGTTTTTTGTTGGTTATGTAGGCATGCAGGCAAGGTCTGTAGGCATAGCAGGCAAAGAAAGCAAAGTAGGCATAATACACACAGTAAGCTTACTAGGCTGAGCAGATTTAGTAGGCTTAGTGAGCACAGTACCGGTAGTAGGCCCGGCGCCAGTTTTGCACGCTTGGGGGCGTAAACAATTTTTAGAGGGGCACAAAGTAATTTTGTCCTCAAAGTCGGGGTTAAATACCAAAAAAAAGAAAAAAGTCTTCATAGCAAATCCTCCTCTCCCCCATGGCTCCAGGTCGGTTTCTTTCGTTCGGGGCACAGCTCTCGCCAGCGGTCTACTTTTTTGCTGGTGGGGGGTACGATGGTGTCCTTTGGTGTGGAACTCGGTTCTTGCCCTCAAATTTGGGATTAAAGACCAAAAGAGAAAAAAAGACCTTTGTCGCAAAATCTTTAGGTCTACATGGCTATCACTCAATTTAATCTGCTTTTTTGTTCTAGGAAAAAACTTTACTCACTTTTGGGGAGCAGAAGCAGTGATTTGGGGGGGTATAGCGTTGAAATGCCAGCCCGTGGCACTGGGCCTGCTACTTTCTTTCGGGACACGATCTTGCTTGGTGGGGGAGGCACATTTTTCGCTTGCGGGGCACAAGCAATGATTTGGGGGGCACGACCGCGAAATGCCCCGTGGCACCAGGCTTGCATAGTAAGCTTAGTGACTATAGTAGACATAGTAATTATAATAGGCTTGGTAGACGTAGTAGGTTTAGTAGGTATAGTAAGCAAGTACAGTAGACGTAGTCGGCGAGGTAGGCGTAGCCTAGTATGGGAAATAAAAACCTTACCCTGCTATGCATATTAGAACAACCGGGGTTTCATTTTGCTTGCATTGCTTTTACCATAAAGTAAACAATGTCTGCTGAACGATATGTTTTGCAATTGGCTGCTGGAAGTGGTACCAGAAGCTCATTACAAACAGATAAACAAACTTTTGTCTAAATAATGCCACGTAGCAGTGAGCACAAAAAAGCAGTCTTTAGCGCAAAATAATTTAGAATTGCTGTGTGATATATACAGTAATTGAAAGCACTTTTTGCGAAGTGGTTTGAAAGTCAGCTCAAAACAACTTCGATGGTATGGAATTCAGAAAACGTTTATGGTTACAGTATTTATTGGTCACTGGTCTGGAAATTGCTCTCAATATGTTTGTGGCATATGTTCAACACCAATCTGCAAATAATGCGTCATATTGGAGTAGAACTGTTGTATGTTTTTGATGCTTTATACAAACAAGTGGCTATGGGGTCGATTGACCCCTTTGGGCTTTGGCGTATAACTGCAAAAAATTGCACGAATTTTTTATCGAATTTTTTTGTTACTTATTTGGGGTGCGTAATAACCAAAATCAATAAAAGATAAAAAATCTCGGCCTGTTATGTCAAGTATGCGTTGCTTATTTTAGAAAAAACAAACCAAAAAAGGTCAATTGACCCCTTTGGGCCTTCTAAGATTAAAGTTGTCCATAATGTCCAACCGTAACAAATTATTGATACGATCACCATAATTACGTCATAATTCCGTCCAAAAATTTTTTCAGTTACAAACGCAACTTAGCTTATCATTTTCTCAATTCAACTTCAAGCATAAAAGAAACAGCAACAAAATCCGAAGTCATGAAATAAACATTATAAAAATCGTAACGTTTTGCAAAACTGGCATCATTGGAACGTCAACGTACTGAAATTTCGTGGTGAGGATCACCAAAATAGAAAATTCAAACAAGCTAAACATCACCATATGCTTGAAAAAAAATATAAGCCAGCACTGCAACGCCCTTTCTTACTAAGACCAGAAAGGCACTAATCACAAGAAAATTTTGATCTTATGAGCTCATTAACAAAACTGGGACGTCATTAATCTACACAAAATAACTTTCGACTCACAAATGGAAACTTTTTCAAATATCGCAGTCGAAACATCTAGTAAACTTTTAAATCACTGGTATTATTATTTTCCCACGACATAGCTGGCACATTAAAGTTAAAAATGTAATATAAATTTGCAAGGAACGAAAATTTCCAAGAAAGTTTGGTCAATTAAAAAAATTAATTTTAAGAACTTAAATTACATTATAAGACGTTTCAATGGAGTCACTACTTTAACTTAGACAGTTTTTCATTCATAAATATCAAACTAAGCCCGCAAAATAGCCTATCTCGCCATCAAACAATCACATCGATTTGGCCAAATACGACTCATGCTATTTAGGTCAATTTAGTATAAATGGGGCCAATGACGTCACAGAATGTCTGTAATAGGATAAAATACAACCCTCCAACTAAATGATTTAGTAAAGAATCCATCAAATCAATTGTTTTATCTTTACGCACATTACGATAACGATCGAACTAACATCAAAATTCCCAGTATGCATTACTAAAATTTTTGCAATAAAAATACGCAAACAAAGTAAAATATACTTGAAATTGTTGGAAATATAAGGTAGATAACCTTAAATTTGTTTAGTGGTTCTTTTTTTGTTTGAGTATTTTTGTTGCAAAAGTTTTAATAATGTTTGCTGTGATTTTTCAGGTTTGTCCAATTGTTTTTTAAATGATGTTCTATTTCAATTTTGTTTCAAGTTATTTTTGCCTGTGTATTTTATTTTTAATTTTTTGTGATGGAGAGCATTCGCGAATTTGGATGCTTTAGTTCAGGAATCGCATTAGAATCAAAAAGTAACGTATATAGTGTTACGTCATAGCGTTAAATCCTGATTTGCTGTATAGCATTTTTCGAATTCTTGATTTGTTTGCCTTCACTCAAAGAACGCGGTCTGCAGGGCATTTTTGCAGCTGTTGTAATTTAGCTCGAAACTTGTTACATATCGCTGGAGTTTTGTACGTGTTTGAATTTGCATATAATTAAGTTTGTTTCTTTCTTTTTGCGCGAAGCATGAAGAAGGCAAACTTTGCAATTCTTGACTGTGATGGCAAGCATTCTTCAATTCATTCTTCTTTTTAAGACCTCATGGTCAGACGCTACAATGACGTTACTTATGTTTTAGATATTTGTTAACGTGCATTTTTTGGTTAAGCCAGCTGGGCTTTTCTTTCATTAGCTCGCCGGTTTCAAGTTTATTTTGAAACCGTGCTGTGGCGTGGTAGTTAATTTTGTCAATTTTTTGTCTTTGAATAAAGAAGAACTGGAACCATGGCAGCACGCGTCCTGTAAGAACCCCAGGCTAGCTTAGTCTTTTTTTTGGAGTTCGTTACATATAGAGACTAACAACTGATAAGGAATAATTACTCATGTATACGGAAGACGTTGAATACACTACATGATAAACGATTAAAATACTTTGTCATGTTGCTAACAAGTTGCAATATCCGCTAAATTCAACTTTGTTGCATAATCTTTTTGCATAAAATGGTAATGTGGAAGCTATGGCTCTCAAAAAGTAGTAGCAACGACAGAAACGACGAGTAGTGCAAAAATAGGACTTTAGCTTAATAGAGTGTATCAGTTATATTGAATGCTAAGATTTCATAATAAAGCAGATTATAGAATAAATTTTATGAATAAATAATTTTTAATTTCTTTTAGTGGTCTAAAAATATCTACGTTAATTTTGTATAACTTTGCAACTGCAATTTTACTACTAATTGATGCATACTGTATAAGTTTAACAGCAGCTCGAGAAATTTTGTTGACTGCTAACCTACGTCTTCTTTTGTGCCCAATTTAAGAAGTTCATTTTTTCCATTTGACTTTCAAGCAAAAACTGAAAAAACTTTTAACTAAAGAATTGCCTAGAAAGTTACTAACCCCCAAATTTTCTCAAATCTGTTTTTTTTTTATTTCAACTTCAATGTTTGGACATAAATACCAGTGATCAAATTTTTCAGCAATAACTTGATGACATACAGCAGCAACAGCTGAGTACCCGCTACATTTTTGCCATTGTTTTAAATTGTTGTCTATCGATAAAGACGTTTATTGGCGTGTTTAAGGGTTTCAAATGGACACTTTTGGGGGATTTCAAATGGATCTTATAAATGAAAAACTACATGCGTTAAAATTAAGCGGTTTTGTTGCCATCATAAATTACTGCAGATATGCTGGCTTGTCGATTTGTTGCGTACCAGTTCATTATCTCCAGGGATTCTTTACTGGAGCGATTTCTTCGTTGTTGAATGGGTTTCCATGACGTCATTGATGGCTGCAACTGCCTAAATGAGGGTTGAGGGTTGATAGGTCTGCCTAGTTAGCCTAGCTGACGAGACGGGATATTCCTTGAAACATCAGCTGACCAGATTGCTATTTTTGTGGGTAGATTTATGTGGTGAGTATGATGTTAAAGTGAGTCCGAACGCTAGAAGTCTCAAAACGTTCATTTCTTATCAAGTAGAATGATTAAATGAATTGCAAGTTGCAACACAAAGCAATGCCGTGGTATTTATGGAACGAGCGAAACGAAGAAAAGCGAGAACAAAGACAACATTTATTAGATTTTTTTTATCTCTCGGTATTCGTTCATTACGCAATACAACTCATAGCAATTAACAATATGAATCAATAACCGTATGCCCCACACAATTACTCAAGGACAAACATAAATTAGATACTGCTCGAAATTGGCTTCATTGAAGAAATGAGAACCACATGAGGTAATAAAGAAGTGCCCCAAACTTTTTTTCACAATTACCATTATTCGCGAAAGTACACGATTTAATCCATTTGACTCCGATTTTTGGCAACCTTACAATTCGTATTTTGTGACATCACAAAAGGCTGATTTAGCAAAATTTCTTACACTTGAGGCTCTTGCCTTTTATAGCAACTCTAAAACAACACCAGTCTGGCATACCAGTCCTATTCTTGCCAACGTTTTTTCACCAAGCTAAGTTGTTATACTACAGCAATAAAATAACAGAACATACTGTACTGAAGGCTAATCTCAGATCTTTAATCAGAAACTAGCCCAATAATACAAAAGGCCTAATCGAAAAGGTACCCCTAACTTACCAACTGGTAGCAGTGAGTAGCCTAACTAAATTTGAAAAATTGGCTACTGCTATTGGTACCAGTAGATCTCGGTTACCAGTATTGATTTACAGTAGGCTTATGATCGTTTTTGGCTTCAAATTTTATATCATTCATGGGCTAAAACATCACAAGAAACTGGTCTAACTTTGATACAGCAGATTATATTACTCATGCTTTGTCACCGATAAATTTAGTTTGAATTGAAATTGCTGACTAAAGCAGAAACCTATTCACTTCTTGATCGAACATCGCGTTCCATAATCTGAGAGAAATTTTTGCTAAATCAACCTTTTGTAATGTCACAAAATTGCGAAATGCAGGGTTACCAATGGTACGGATTCAAACGGATTAAATCGTATTTTCGCAAAGAAGGAGAATTGTGGGAAAAGGTTTGGGGTGCCGGTTTATTACCTCAAGTATTTTTCATTTCTTCAATAAAACCGATTTCGAGCAATATCTGTTTGAGATATATTCACTCGATCATTACAATGTATTTATTAAAGTATTTATGTGTTGCATCTGCTATTTTGAAGCTAAATCCTTTCGTATGATCGCTTTAACTTCCTTCCAACTAAAATGATTGGAAAGACGAATTCTGTATCATATTAATGAAGATAATAACGTCCAGGCAAAGCTTACTGCATCGCAGTGTGGATTTCGTGCAGGTGTTTCTACGGAAACAGCTTTGCATGATTTTGTGCGCCGTGTAAAGCATTGACTTGTTAGAAAAAAGCCGGCTTTGGGTATTTTCCTGGATATTTTTGGTTCTTTCGACAATGTCACCTTCAGTAGCTTTGTTTCGGCTTTGCAAGGGCTGGGCATGTCTAAAATTCTCAACTCATGGATAGATACTTCGCACAGTCCAAGTACAAGTAGAATTATATGGTGATAAAGTGAAAAGAGAAGTAGTGAAGGGGAACCCACAAGGTGGTATCCTGTACCCTTTTCGGTGCAGCTTTGTCTTAAACAGCCTGTTTTTAGAGTTACGTAGCAGGAGCTTTTATGTTGGAGTCTATGCCGATGATCTAGCACTGTTGGTCACTGGTGCTGATATGCTTTGGATCAGAGATATGGTACAGAAAGCAATAAATATTGTTGCAAACTGGGCTTCGGATCAAGAGCTACAGTTCAGCAGCAATAAAACCGAAATTGTACAGTACTGTTTACTCACAAACGGAATCCAGATTTGGGTTCCTTGTCAATGAATGGTTCAAAACTTAAATTTTCCAAGGAAGCAAGGCTGTTAGGTGTTACTCTGGACAGCAAGCTAACTTGGAAACCACATATTTCCCGAATTACCCGCAAAGCAACTACAGCATTTATGCAATGTAGCCAAAATTGAGGGTAAGACGTGAGGAATAAAACCATCTATGATGAAATGGATATACACAGCTATGATACGTCCAGTCATGTCGTATGCATGTGTGTCCTGGGCTGGCGGTCTCAACAAATAGTATCCAGTGAGGAAACTCACAAAGATGCAGAGACTTGCTTGCCTGATGATTTCGTCAGCATCCCTACTAGTGCTCTAGAATTATTGCTCAACATAACTCCCATTGAGGAATTCTTATTGGCTGAGGCAGTGCGAGGGTCATACAGAGTCACTGTTAGTGGGCTCTGGCATGTCAACCGAGTTGGTTCCTTTGAGAAAACGAAAAGTCATGTTGATGTCTGCAATGAGGCAAGCAGATTCTTACTTCTGCTGCAAATACCAGCTACCGAATAAAGAAAACTAAATGGTATTCGAGAGAAATTTCGAATGTCAAATTATGGATAAAAAGAATGCTATCATGCTTGAAAGCTTTCTAAATCAGAACACTGTCAAAGTTTACACTGATGGCTCGAAACTAGATGGGAGAGCAGGTGCGGGTTTTTCTGCAGAATACCCAAACAACTCCCCAAAACAAGCGTTTTTCCACCTTGGATTTTACAACATAATGTTCCAGGCAAAAGTCTTAGCTATTTCAGAAGTGGCAAAGAACCTGCTTTTGGAAAAAGTACACAATCAAAATATTGTTGTGCTGGTTGATAGTCAAGCAGTTATCAAAGCACTCATACAGAGCACTGTAACATCAAATACAGTGCTCAACTGCATTAGAACCCTAAATCAGTTAGGTAAACAAAACCGCGAAAACAAATCCTTGCCTGGATCGCTAAACATGTAGGGGTACTTGGTAACGAAGTAGCAGACTGTGTAGGTAAATCAGGATCTAAATCAAAAATGCATGGTCCTGTACCTTTTATTTCAGTCCAGTATGTCAGTTGTGTTAACACGGTTAAGGACTGGTACACAAATAGATGGAAATTTATGTGGAATAAATGGAAAGACTGCTTGAGGATGAAGGAGTCTGTAGGTTGGACGTCTTTCTGATTAACAATACGTCTCCTTAACCTTAAGAGACCTCCATTAAATGGAGTAGTGCAAGTTTTATGTGAGCACTGCAATCCACAGCGGTGCAAGAAAACTACAGGTCGTGCTAAGTCTTCTAGGGTCCAAAATGTAGCCTAGAGGATGAAACACCAAATCATCATGCAGGCAATTGCAAGCTTTACCAAGATATTCGTTTTAAATATTTTGGATTCACCAAAACCACTGTTCACAATGTGGCAACGAAATTTAACATTAACAAATTGGCCACGTACTTAAAGGAAGCTGGAAGGCTTTTTCAGTTCCACCAATAACCGCACAAAACAACATTAACATAGCAGCTACAGTTGCAATGGGCCCAAATGAGGCCTACTCAATGTGTAGGTGGACTTCACCTAACGGTAGCAGATTCGTTTGCTCCGCTGCCCATTAATAATAATAAAAAATGTGATGTAACTCATGGGGTGGTTCATTATACTATTTTTTGGCTTATTTTCATCTAATGCTTGTAAGTTTTATGACTTAAATTGACAACTAGTAAATTTTTGAGTAAAGTAATTTTTGTATTGAAATCGGAAGTTTTTGCTTAAAAAAACATTAAACATTAGGTTTTTTAGTCATTCATATAAATTTATCATTTCTTTTCTTTGTACCCAAAAATATGATACATTAAATTCCAAAATTCTGCATGAAAAGAAAAACACAATTATGGACTCTTTGTGTCTTTAAGGAATTTTTTGTTCGTTCGAGGACTTTGCAACTTGCTCTCTTTTGAAATACAGTATATACTCTAGTTCAAGTTTCCTCAACATTAGTTAAGGTGATCATTGTGTTGACACAAAAAGTTTTTGTTTCATGTTTTCTGGTTCTTCCAAAAAGTTTATCAGTTTTGATTTTTATTCCAAAAAGTACGAAGCATTGCTATCTAAACATTGTGTAAAAAAAAACAAATACCAAGTACTATTTATTGTATTGAGGAACGGTGGGTATATCGCACTTGGATTGCGCAACTTGCTCTCTTTCAAAAGAAATCGTTCAAGCTTTCCTAATAATAGCCAAGGAAATCATTGTGTAGAAATAGTTTTCCAGTTTTTAGTTTCTATTGGTCTGTGAGTTTATCATTTTTTATTTTGGTCCTAAAAATACAAAAAAAACATTACACAAATCACGTAAATTCATAAAAAAGAAATCAAGCCAATTATCAAGCTTATTTTTTGTTTGTTTTCTTGGTAGCACACATGGATTGCACAATTTGTTCTGTATTAACATATTTGGTTTTGTTAAGATAGAAAGTTCTAGGCCAGGTTTTTAGTTCCTCTTGCTCGGTTTTAACCCGCTCCATAAACTTGAAACTATTTGTTTGTTTGTTTGTTTGTTTGTTGAACCAAAGTTCTTTGCGTCCAAGAATCACAGTTTTGGAATTTAGAGGTTTTCCAGCTATGCTAGTTTTTTCACGCAAAGCGAATGGCAATTATTGCTGAAGGCTTGCTGTGCATTGTTTTATTGCATCAAAACGCTGCAAAACCCTAAAGCATTTGGCCCCAATGGTGAGGTTACAGCGCTGTTTTGGTTTCCGTCGCTTTTACTTAACTTGATAAAGCAATATCGCAAATGCTTTTGCTTACATTTTTATACTTTCTCGTTTCTTGTTTACAAACTAATTTACATTGGAATTTCACTTAACACACATGATATGCTGCAGCAAATTTGTTACAATTTGGAGCCAATAAATTTCTAAAAGTTTTTAATTTTTCTACCTCTACAAAGAACTTTTGTTCTCCTCTCCCTTATCAGCTGTTGTAATCGTGGCAAAAGTCTAGAGAAGTTGACTATGTGGCTGGCGTTCAATTTTGATGATGTCAAGAGACTTCGTAGTTGGTTCTAGTGTGGTGTTCATCAGGACGTTTTTTGAGGTTCTTTTGGGTTTGACTGATTTAAAATGATCTGCAATACAATAGAAACTAATATTGACAACACTGCTACAAAAGTTATTGTTTGCGATCTTTGATATGGAAATGTAGTTGAGCTTGTGGCACATGTAACTAAATCTAAAGCTGCATTCAGCTTAAGTTGCATTCACACGGCAGACTTTTAGCTGCGAGAATCGGCATTTTGATTTTTTTTTTCTCAAATTAAGAAAGAAAGCAACAGGAGCAGTTGAGAAAGAAAAAAAAGCAAAATGCCGATTTTCGCAGGTAAAAGTTGCCCGTGTAAATTCATCATAAGCTTGAAGTTTGAATCTAGTAGTTATGATGCACTTATTCTCTTTTCTTATGCGTAGAATGTGGGTCCTATAGGCATGGTAATTGGAAACGGGGCCTGAGAGTTCAAGTGATCCGGTTTGACTTGTACTGCAGTAAAACTTATACTTTGTAAAATAAAGCAAGTATCCCAAGTAATCAATTAAAACTAATGAATTATTATTTTTATACTGTAAATTGGGTTTCTTTAAGATAACAAAAATAATTCTGGCGTTTAAATCGAAAGTTTTTGTTCCATGTTTTTAATTCCTCTTATAAATTTTGAATGCTTGATATTACTCCAAAAAGTACCAAGCATTATACTCCAAAATAAACTCTGTAAAACATAAGAAACTAAGCTTTATTAATATTATTATTATTTGAGAAACTTTTTGCATATTAATATTGCACAACTTGTTCTCGGACTTTGTGAGTATAATTCAAGCCTATTCCAATGTTAGTTGTTAAGGTGATCATTCACTGCGCTGAAATCGAAAGTTTTTGTTCCATTCTTTTAGTTCTTCTTACAAATTCATTTTCCGTTGTTACCTCTTTAAATAATGCAAAGCATTTTCTAAATCATGTACAAAAAAAGAAACCGACTCAAATTATTGTGTTTCTAGTAGTCTTTTGAAATACTTCCACCTTGCTCGCTTTTGCGCAACTTGCTCTCCTGCTCTGGAAAGTATTATAGTATTGGTTAACAAAAGACTAAAAAATGTAGATCCCACTCCTGAATGGAATATTTTCGCTCTTTTATTAGCGCAACATATTTTTTAATTAGCGCAACTTTTTCGCACTTAATTATTATGCTGAATTCACTTAGCATCCCAAAGAATTTGGCTGCAGAGTACGGAAAAGTACTAGTAATCAAATTTTTTTCATCAGCCAAATCACATATGACTCGAAATAAGCTTTTGATATTTCAATGGTATAACCTGAAGAGGCAAATGTATAAATCAAGTAGCAAGAGGTCTGGGGTTTACAGTAATTTATGATTAGTCAAATAAGACATACCGTAATGTTGCCAACGATTCGCCATCGCTCAAACCTTTCTTCATCAGCATCACCAAATGGGCAGGTGCCGCAACAAGTAGATGGACCCGTAAACTCTTTAGACGCATAGACGTAACACGGCTAGAACCGCATAATATAAATTTGAATGTTTGAGTTTTTGTTTATTCAAGCTATAAAGCTTTATTGTTAAAACTTTATAGCTGTAAATGAATTTAACTATGTTGTTGTGGATGCGTTTTTATGGATTCATAAAGTTTTTTTTTTTTGCTTTTTCATTGATTGTACGATTTATCAGCACTAAGATTACAAAAATTCTTCTTTAACAACAAAGACACCGTCATTGAAGTACTTCGTGCTGATTTGAAACTTCAAGCCAATTTCTGCTGTAATACAACAAAATTGCACCATCGTTTAGCAAATAACAAAAGTTTTATTCTTTGGCTTATAAAAATGGCTGGTCGTGAAAACATAAAATTTGAAATTTTTTTAGCAAGTGCTTTTTTTATGCAAAATGAAAGGATACAAGCGTAATTTCTAACTGAGCTAATGATTAATTTGCGAAGTCAAAAAGCAAAAATCTTTGGCTTGGAATCCAAGTCGTTTGGGGAACCAAGCATTTACTAAAACGCAAGCAAAAACGTGTGGATAACAATAATTATTTTTATTTTTCTTATCCTCTGTAAATTAAACCTTTACGGATGAAATTTTAAAGTATCGAATAACACTATTGAGGAATAATTAGCATAAACTATAAATTGCAGCAATTTAGAGCAACCACAGAATTATAAAGTTATATGCAAATAGCTATAATTCATTTTTGATTATGCAAAAAAGCAATTTATCTGTGGATATAATAAACTGTTAAAAACTAATTGATACTGAGTGAATTTAAGCCACATCCTGAAAAAAATCCTAACGTAACAATTAGCTAAATCATTTTTACCAAAACAATTTGTGGTTAAAAAATTTTAAGCAGTTTTGAACTATTGCCCAACCTACAGTATTTGTCATGGATTACTCCCTTCGGTCACCACACGTACAATTGTATAGTTGTATAGTTTTTTTTTGCATTGTTTTTTTTGTCCAGTTGTAATAGTTGAGAATTTGAGTCAATAGTAGTACAATTGTACAGATAACACTGTTACGTGACAGCAGTTCTGGCTTCAAACGTGCAGCGTTAAAACAATAGTCAACCGTCACACAAAATGGCTGCCAACAATGCTTGCAGCAAGTGAAATTAAGCAAAATAAGGTAATAAACAATTAGGCTTACATTTTGAATTAGTTATTTTTTGAAAATATATATGGAATATTTTCGTTTTGATTTTTGTTATAGACTACCTTGAAGAATTTTTCGGTCGAAATTATGTACAATTGTACGTTTCGTTTCTCAATGTAGATTACCCAGCAAAACCCAATGCACGTAAAATAGCTTTGTTTTTGGCAAAATAACTGCAATTTTTCAGCCACTTGCGCTCCAAATTATTACAGAAAAATATCAAACAAGGATTCAAGTTATAGTGTCGCTGATTAGATATCAAATTTGAATTTTATTGGAAATAACCTAGGAAATAAAGCAAAAACATATAACAAACAAATAACATATTTACTCGTAATACATGTTTGATAATTCAATTTCAATTCGACTCTGCCGTACATAAAAAGAGAAAATCAAAAAAAGTTTCTATCACAGAAACTTGGTAGGCCGAACCTACCCCAAACTGCAACACTGAATACATATAGTGTGTACGTTTTGACAAGTTGAGTCACAAACCGTACAATTGTACAACCACGTCAGTCACATGTCGTACAATTGCACGCCCCCCTAATTTGCATATTTGCGAAAGAAAATTAAAAATTAACTATTTTTTGAGTTTAGGGTAAAAATAAAATTTTTGCATGAAGAATTACTTTATCGTATTCAAAAGGATTACAGCTGAAATGTGTAGCCAGCTTGAGGAATTCTTTGCATGTCATTGCTCCTTAACAATCATACTGATTATAGCTGAAGAAGATCTTTGGGAAAGTTAATTTAATTCAATTGGGCGAGCCTTCAGCATCAACATTGCACAGGATTTGAAAATTATGTCCTTTTGTCAAAATTTTTTTGCGTAGCAGTAATGTAATGTATTTTGTTGCATGTTTTAGTAACGCAATATGGAAGAATAATTGCACTTTCTTTTAACTTGATTAAATCTTTGTTTTAAACTTGCGTGTTCATTTATTAAAAAAGGGAAAACACAGCAAAAATGAAATTCTATTCACAACTGTTTATATTTTCCGTTGTTAAAGCTGAAACTAAGTCAAGCAATGTGAAAAAGTTTAGTGAGTCACAATTATAAATTTATAAATGTTTTTTGTGAACATTTTTGCTCAAAATTTGTTAAGATAAGAAAGATGATCATCGCTCAAGTTTTATGCACTCTTTTCAACAACTGCTTCATAATGGGTTTTTTCCCAAACTGTCTTAAAATCTTTGAAATACTACCAACATAAAAAAAAGGTCTTGTCACGGAAGCGACAAGCTATCGACCATTTTCAGTATCATCGCAATTTGACAAACTGCTGGAAAAATTACTTTACAAACGCCTGCTAAATCGCTTAGATAAACACTAACTATTGAGTAACCGTCGATCCATTTGGCTTTCGTCAAGATTCTTTAACGGCTTTTGCAGTATTTATGATGAAATTATTAAAAAAAAAGGACAATGACTTATATACATGTTGCATGTTTTTAGATTTACCCAAAGCATTTGATACCGTCAACCACACTAGGCTGCTTTATAAACTGTACAACTTTTTTGGTATATGTGGTGTAACTTACAATATATTTCAAAGGTGTTTAAATAATCTATATCAAAACAAAAAAAGTTCAGACTCTAAATCTACAAAATTAAAATGTTATGTGGCATACCTAAAGAACCATGCTTAGGCCCACTACAGTTTCTTTTATATGTCAATCATCTACCTTTGGCTTCAAATTAAATGCTACATTGTTTGCTGATGATATTTTATTGATGCCATCTGACAAAAATCTTGAAGAATTAGAAAAAAAGTACAAAAACAAATCACAAGCATTGATAATTATTTGGTTACGTAAAAGTAATTTATCCTTGAACTATTCTAAAACTAATGATCTTGAACAAAAACCTAGAACACAAATTGACTTTGGGTTTAGTATCTAATGATTATCAAGTTAAACGTGTGTCAACTGTGAAAGAATCTGAAATTTGTATTGATGATATGTTGAACTGGCCACTTCACACTACTATACCTTAATCAATATAATGTTGACTAGGCCAATTGACCCGCAACAAAATGTTTCAGCTTTTCGTACGTTTTCTATTTGTGCTCTGAGGTTTTGCGTACAGTCAATCTATTTTGAGCTTGTTTTATTTTCTCCATCTATTCTTCCTTGCTTGTTTTCTTGTTGGTGTTTTCTGTAATCTTTTTTCGTTTCCTTTTCGGTTTCCAGGTTGTGGGTTAATAGCTCTTCGATTTTGTTTAGGGAGATAGAATGCAAAAATAAAAAAAATCATGCTGAATATATTGATATTTTTTACTGCGCTTTTTGTGTGAACTGCTTTTTGATTTTTTGTAAAGCACCTTTGATCTGATTCACTTCAGGAAAGGGCGCTAAACAAATTTCTGTTATTATTATTATTATAAATTGGGTAGTTATGAAAACAGTGACACTTTATGTACCGTAGGGTGTCCCTTTATTTGGGGTCAAATTTTAAAATACACATTTTTGTGAGTCTGACCCTCTCAAAAGTTTCCGTTACACCAAAAACTGCCTCATACAAAGTTTTGTTGAAAAATTTTGATGCTTAGAGGTAGGGCAATGATCTCAAAGTTGGCTTAGCAAACACCAATTAATGCATATAGGAAGTTTTCCAATCAGTACTAATAGTCATTAGTCATGTTTACAGAAAGTTATTGCTGCAGAAGAGTATATAGATTTCTTAATATTCCGAACAATGGCCTGGTTATTTTCAAAAATCTGTAAAGCTTACCGCATTGTTTTTATTTTTGAAGCGGCTTGATTGAATGTTGGTGCTACCCAACCTCTTGCGAGGGATGAAGAAGCAACGGAACTTTGCAGAGGTTCAACAGTCGTGCCACACGCCGGCGCGCAGACTGCAGAGCCATAGATAGATTTGCATCGAAGGTCAGAATCAAGACAGTCAAGAAAAAGATGATTAAGGTTCTGTAGAAGGTGTCCACAAACGCTGCAGGAAGAGTTTTCCTTACAATTGACTTACGACAGTTGTAAGAGGCTTTGACTTTGGAAGCGACGGCGGAAAGCTCAAAGCACAAGGGGCGTGAGAGGACCAGTTTCAACGGTGAAACTGTAGGAATCGGATATCTGAAAAAGGAGGGGAATGTTGAAATGTGACGTCACCATTTTTGACACTGGGTGTAACGAGTTTAGGAAATAGGTGGTGAGAGGAACCAGAAACCATTGCAGTAGCCAGGCAGGTTCCAGTTTTGGAAAGAGAATCAGCATGCTTATTTCCAGGGATACCAGCACGACTGGGGACCAATTGGAAGTTTAAAATATCACAATAGGAAAGTGAGGAGATGTGAAACCAGACATTTTAAAGGGGTATTGGTCGGAGATATAAAGGGGCCTTTAAAAGTAGTGAAAGAGCCAATTGGGAGTCCGTGAAAGGACTTATTGAAAGTGGCAAGTCGTCTTGTGGTTGTTACATCAGACGAGCCCGTGCTCCAGGGGATGGGCTCAGCTGTAAAACTGGAATTGGTCTCTAATTGGTCTGTAAAACTGTAATTGGTCCAGCAGAGAAAAAGAGTCGAAGATATTGTATTTGGGTAATATGGCATACACTTCAGTGCCACCCTTCTAATGAGGAAAAAGACAGATCTTTTGTCCCATGAATACCTTTCTGAAGGAGGGAGAGTAATCGATTCTTGGCGTATTTATGTTGCAGGGATGAGCTAGAGAAACTGCAGTTAGGTATGGAAGATAAAACTGTAAACTTAGTTGGAGTCCAGAGGAAGTTGGGGAACAAATAATTAGTGGTTCGTGCAAGAATAGAAGCTTGAAGGGTTCCTTTTGTGGATAAGCAATATGATCACCGGGAGGGTTTCTTCTTGAACCGGCTGATTACTGATTTTGAACCAATGGTGCTGAGGTTAAGTGATGCTTGGAGTAGGCGCAAAGCACGTCCAAAGCATGAAAGTGCTTAGTATTCAAAGTTTAAAAAATTAGTACTCAAAAAAATTCAAAGTAATTTTCAAGGGGTAAGTTGGATCTCAATGAGAAGCTATGGGATAGGGTTGGAAGAGAGACATCAACTAAAAACCTTGCTTGCAGCTCTGTGGACAATTTCTAATTGGCTGGTCAGACATATCAATCTTCCACTATTTTTGTGCACACTCAACAAGTGTTTTGTTTTTTGTGTTGGTCGTATCCACTCGAGTTTGTGTCAGTGGTTCATCTTCTACGACATTCTCTGAAACTTTCACCATGGCACATTTTTTAGTCAAACCTACGTTATGATCAAACCAGCCAAGCAAATTTAATTCCTCTGTAAGAAATCACACAAGACTAGCCAATACCCATCTTAGGTAAAAAAACTGTTTTTTTTTTTTGAAAAACTGGTTGATGATGCAAGCACTGAAAGCTGCACGTAATTACTGTATGTCATAACCAATATGTCACTGTAGTTCCTAAGTTAACTTTCAGAAGATTTTGATAAACGCTATTGTTAAGCGTCTTAAGGTTACAATGAAATAATAAAGTTCTATTGTTTGTAGTGGTGGTATTCCTGCATAGGAATTTAAAATGTCCATCCAAACCGAAAACGCTTTGCACCACCTCTAAACTTCATTTTAAAAGTTTTAAATTTTATACTTATCATTTTTTTATGAAATGGAACCATTTGAAAGGTTCAGAGGTGAAACTTTTCGAAATGTCAAAATAAGGGACACCCTAATGTACTCGTATGCTTTATTTTAGTTTTGTATGTAGTCGTCTGCACTATGGAAAACTTGTATGGGGCACAGCAAACAAAACTATGCATAAATGCACTGAAAATAATGTTATCTAGCGATATTTACACTCCTGTATCAAAATTACGAATATCGTACTCTTGATTTCTTGAACCTTCTTAACATTATGAATTACAACTAGCTAAATTTATGCATCACCTTCAACATTAAAAGTTTTAGGAAACTTTTACAAATTCGTTTACCAAGCTTGATGCTGTTCACTCACACAACACTAGGCTGAAGCAATCACGTGACTATTTTTTACCAAGAGTCAATAAAAAATTTAACCAAAATCTATTTGCGTTTTAAGAAGTCAAATTATGGGCTGGTATTAATAAGGAACTTAAACTCTTGAGTTTGCATGCATTGAAAAAAAGATTAAACAATTTTAAGCTGAAATTTTCATTCTTCTGCAACTATCTTAATTGGTAACTAAACAAAAACAAAATTTCTAAATTGCTGTAGTAGTGCTGTACCACGAAATATCTGATATCGCTTATTAATGCACAAAGATTACTTTGCTGCTTAACCCATCAATGCCCAGAAAAAAAATGTTTTAATTTTGGAATTTTTTTATATATAGTACAGTACTGAGTCATTAAGCGTTGAAAAGATTTTTGCATCATTTGAACTTGACGAGATATGACCCGTGCCATATATGTTCCACTGGGCATTCACGTGTACACATTTTGCTTCAGTGAGCCAATAGTCTGCATTCTTTTATTGCACAAATGACTCTATTTACGCAGTCACATTACACTAATTTGATTTTTTGTTGACATTTATTTAATCCCTTCGCAAAACAAACTACACAGTACTGTGTGACGTACAATATGGTGCTACGCACAGATACAGTGATGCAAAACAGTACAAAATATAGAGTTGTTCATAGGTTTTTTGAAAAATAATCATTGCGATATTGTTCGCTTCGCTTAGCTTATACTTTTATGAAAGGACAATTTACACCCTAAAAATAGACCAAAATCGCATTTAGAGCACTGGCTAGAAACCCGTTTAGTACAATTATTAAACCTTGCTCATCTTCTCCGCAATTTTGCAAGAGTGCCAAATAAACGGTGATCAATGCCATTGCACTGCAGTTTATCCACAACATGCTTTCTTCCGCCGCTATGACAACATTTTGTTCATGCTTTGATCTTGGTGATCAGTTCCTCCCATATGCTTGTTATAATCGTGAAATATATAAATTATATAGTGGATTTCGTACCAGAAGTAAATTTCTATGTTTCCAGTTAAGTTATTTGTAAATTTGGTCCGCATTGATACTTTTATTGTTTCGGTCAGTTTGACAAATTTTTATTCGCCGTCCATCTGAAAGCAAAGCTTCAGTTGGTGCATTGAGTTGGCTTTCGGGAAAATTGTTAATTAGACATCCATCATTTTAGTAGCAGAGCCTTCATCTGAAGCAGAACCATCATTCGACTTCATAAAAATTACTGCTGATGCGTCTTCATCTTCCAGAATAGATACTATTTCATGGCACGTATATCGAAGAAAGTACAAAAAAATGTACTCGTATCTGCCCATTGGTACATATATGTTCCAGTAAATTTAAAGGCAAATACCGGAAGTGCAGAAAAAATAAATATCAAATTTTGGTATTGGTTAGCATTTGATATTAGTCTTTAACAACATTCAAATACAAAAAATTCAAAATGTTATTCTAAGTTTGAAATAATAACCAAACACTAAAATGTACCTTTCTGTAGCGGCCATTTTTCCAGAAAAATTTGCTTCGACTTTATCTGTCTGACTGATTTTACACTACTAGTTGCAACTACTGAATAAAACTATAAAAACATCTTAAATGCAGTCACAGACATTCCAAAAACTCAATAGAATAGTTTTTAAAATGTTAGCTGTGCTAATTAAAAGCAATTTAATTTGACCGTTCGTAATGGGACATATATGTTCCACTGGGCTGATTAGGGTTAATGACAAAGGCTAACCTTGACTCGATAACCGATAAAACGGTTCTTCTGTGCTCCTTGCCGATCCTTTCGACTATGTTCGTTTCCCTGTATTTTTTTACTTTGTTGTTTGTTGGTTTGTTTGTTTGTTTTTAAGGCAATTGTGATTTGGTAAAAATAAATTTCTTTCTTTTTTTTCTTCTATATACAACAGAAAAAATAACGGCTTGACTCTGGAATATAACTCTAAAGCAATTGCTGCAGAACCAAATGAAATACCAATCGACCAACAAAATTGTCCTGACCAAAAATGCACTGACATACTGCACGCCCTTGGTCATTCTTTACTTAATTACTCAAAAACTGCTCCAAAATGACAGTAACGACTGAAACTCATCAGTATCAAATATTTCAGGTTAATCTAAAGATAGGCCTATTTTTTTTGTTGCTGCACAGGCAAATACCGAAAAAATGTAAGTAACTGAATACTGAAAAATGTTATTATGAGCTCGTTGAGCCTATAATTTTTGAATATTTTTGCACTGCTGTGAATAGTTGCTACTTTTATTTTTTGTCGCCTAACTGCCGTTTAATTAATTGACTGCTTGAACAATAGCGCGTATTAGTGCGCAAGAAATTACAAAGGCAGTGATTGTTTTTAGACATTCTGTAGCTTTACCATTAATCACTAACAAAGATTCGAATTTTCTACTGCGAATTATACTGTTTCGAGCAAATTTCAAGCCTTTGATGACAAACTTAATCCCGAAGTTAAGCTAAAAGCAAAAGCTCTTAAACTTAAGCTTTGCAGAATGGAGGAAAAAGGACTTGAAGAAGAGCTGCTGCTTGCTCAAGAAATGAAAGAAAATTACTGCAAAGCTTCAGTTGGAAAGCAATTTAAAGAAACAGAACCTCAAAAAGCAGCCGAGATTATTCACAAAATTGCACTCATATACAAACGACAAAGCCCTGATAAAATTTCATTGATCAAATGTGTTGGTTTGTTGAATGCAGCAATCATTAGAAAACCTTCAAACATTTCTCAAATCGAAGCAGACTTAACTGAAGTTTGCAAGCATATTCTAAAACAAGCAAATGCAGAAGATCACACAGCAGATTTGATCGATAAAGCAAAAAGAGTCAAAGATGAAATAATCTTTCTAAGAAAAGAAGTTGATGCATATTTAAAGGAAACTGCTGCACAAAATACATCAAACAGTTTTAAAAGTAAAAACTCATGCAACTTTCAAGTTTGCAAAGCGAAGTCGATTCAAAACATTACCACAGTAATTGCACAGAAGTATAAAGAAATTATGGCAGACTTGAGCAATTATTGCATGATTATAATGGGGCAACCACCTTGTGACTACGCAATTGTTGGAATGGGGTCTTTGGCACGGAGCGAAATAACTCCCTACTCAGATTTTGAACATATTATTCTTTTGTTTGATCATGAAAATTATTTTTCACACTTGGAATACTTTCGCTGGTATTCCACAATTTTTCACGTAATTATTTTGAACTTACAAGAATCTATCATTCCCAGTTTAAACATCAATTGTCTAAACAATGAAGAATCCACTCTGGGAAACTGGTATTTCGATGCATACACACCAGGAGGCATCTCTTTTGACGGGATGATGCCTCATGCTTGCAAGTTTCCTTTAGGAAGATTTGAAAAAACTCAAAACAAACCGTTTGTTACCGAGCTAATCAAACCAGTCAGCGAGATGCTAAAATATCTGAGTTCCGAAGAAGATCTGAAAAATGGGTATCATTTGGCTGATATACTGACAAAAACTTGTTTTGTGTTTGGAAATGAGGACATTTTTGTTCAATTTAGAAATGGTGTTAAGAAATATCTCGGCTCTAAATCAAAGCAAGCAAGAATTGATGAAGTGAAGCAACAAGTCAGCGACGATTTGAATAAATTTTGTACCAGGTTTAGGCTTGCCAAATTGAAATCGTTTAACACTATCAATATCAAACAGTTAGTTTATCGAAGCAGCACCTTATTTATCACAGCTTTAGCTAGAATTCATAACATTTGTGAAAACTCATGTTTCGATATCATTCAAAAATTGACAGATATTAGTATAATATCACAACAAACAAGTGACAAACTTTCTTTTGCAATTGCAATAGCATGCGAGATGAGGCTAAGAGTGTACATGGAGAAAAAGTCACAGTGTGATAACGCTTTTGGCTTAAACGAATATGACAAAAACATAAAAAAGTTTTTGAATATTGTAGGAGCTAAAAACACAATCAACTATTTTCAAATTGCATACTGCTTACAATGTGAGATTGCAAAGCAACTGAACTTTACAAAACTGCACTTTTATTCCGATCCGCAACTGATCAACTTCACCATCGGATTAATTTTTAAAATGAAATTGCAGAAATCAACCATCTCAATAAATGACTTGAAAACTGCATGGAGTTTAAAAGACTTCAGTTTTGATTCTTGCATTCAGGACCTTGAAACAGACGTTGATTACAAAACAAAACTTACTGACGCCAGACTTGACAAAGATCTCATTCTCCAATTGGCTAAACACCTATATGATGCAAAGATCTTCGATGAAGCGTTAGAATTTTATCAGCAACTACTAGAAATTTTACAAAAAGAATCAGCAGGCCACAGCACAGCTAAACAAACCGGTGGTAGTGCACTTCAAATTGAAAATTGCAAAAGTTATCCGCCAAAAAACTGCTCTATAGCAAAGCACGACAGAGAGACAAACGCATTTCTTAAAAAATCGATTGATCTACAAAATGAAAATATTGCAGAAGCACTAAATAATATTGGTGGCTGCTTCATTGAATTGCATCTTTATGAAGATGCATTGATTCACTTCCAACAATCACTTGAAATCACAAAAAGCATATCGCTTAATCAGCAAAAAGATCCGAACGTGGCAAGCATTTTTAATAACATTGGTAACTGTTTGTTAAAAATGCATCGTTATGAAGATGCATTGATTCACTTCAAACAATCACTTGAAATCACAAAAAGCATACCGCTTAATCAGCGAAAACATCTGGATGTGGCACTTACTCTTGATAACATTGGTAACTGTTTAAGAAACATGCATCGTTATGAAGATGCATTGGCTCATTTTAAACAATCACTTGAAATCACGAAAAGCATATCGCTTAATCAGCAAAAAGATCCGATTGTAGCAGGCACTCTGAATAATTTTGGTAACTGTTTGTTAAACATGCATTGTTATGACGGTGCATTGATTCATTTCAAACAATCACTTGAAATCAAGAAAAGCATATCGCTTAATCAGCAAAAAGATCCGAATGTGGCACTCACTCTTAATAACATTGGTAACTGTTTACTAAAGATGCATCGTTATGAAGATGCATTGATTCATTTCAAACAATCGCTTGAAATCACAAAAAGCATATCGCTTAATCAGCAAAAAGATCCGAACGTGGCACTTACTCTTGATAACATTGGTAACTGTTTAAGAAACATGCATCGTTATGAAGATGCATTGGCTTATTTCAAACAATCACTTGAAATCACGAAAAGCATATCGCTTTATCAGCAAAAAGATCCGAATGTGGCAGGCACTCTTAATAACATTGGTAACTGTTTGCTAAACATGTATCATTATCAAAATGCATTGGCTCATTTCAAACAATCACTTGAGATCACAAAAAGCATATCGCTTAATCAGCAAAAAGATCCGGATGTGGCACTCACTCTTAATAACATTGGTAACTGTTTAAGAAACATGTATCATTATGAAGATGCATTGGCTCATTTCAAACAATCACTTGAAATCAAGAAACGCATATCGCTTAATCAGCAAAAAGATCCGAACGTGGCAGGCACTCTTAATAACATTGGTAACTGTTTAAGAAACATGCATCGTTATGCAAATGCATTGGCTCATTTCAAACAATCGCTTGAAATCACAAAAAGCATATCGCTTAATCAGCGAAAAGATCCGGATGTGGCAGGCACTCTTAATAACATTGGTAGCTGTTTATTAGACATGCATCATTATGAAGATGCATTGGCTCATTTTAACCAATCACTTGAAATCAAGAAAAGCATATCGCTTAATCAGCAAAAAGATCCGAATGTGGCAGGCACTCTTAATAACATTGGTAACTGTTTAAGTAACATGCATCGTTATGAAGATGCATTGGCTCATTTCAAACAATCGCTTGAAATCAAGAAAAGCATATCGCTTAATCAGCGAAAAGATCCGGATGTGGCACTCACTCTTAATAACATTGGTAACTGTTTAAGTAACATGCATCGTTATGAAGATGCATTAGCTCATTTCAATCAATCGCTTGAAATCTCGAAAAGCATATCGCTTAATCAGCAAAAAGATCCGATTGTGGCAGGCACTCTTAATAACATTGGTAACTGTTTGCTAAACATGTATCATTATGAAAATGCATTGGCTCATTTCAAACAATCACTTGAGATCACAAAAAGCATATCGCTTAATCAGCAAAAAGATCCGGATGTGGCACTCACTCTTAATAACATTGGTAACTGTTTAGGTAACATGCATCGTTATGAAGATGCATTGGTTCATTTCAAACAATCACTTGAAATTACAAAAAGCATATCGCTTAATCAGCAAACAGATCTTGATCTGGCGTGCGTGACGATTCGGCCATAGTTTTGAAAAAATGGCTCCCTCCCTCTTCGATTGTGGCATAATACAAAAAATAATAACAAGCAAAGCCCGTTAAAATCAGTTTAATTGGGGCAAATCTAATAATATTTTTAGCCCCGAAAAACAAAGATTTTGCTTACTTGAAATCTTCAAGCCACTTGACAAAATTAATCCAAAATTGTAAGCGTTTAAAATGGTTTTGGCCTTGACTTATAGGTAAAGAAAAAAGGCAGAAATAGGAGGCTGAGCAATTTATTTTTTCAAAAGACTTTCAAATCTTAGCAGTTCAGTTATGTCAAGGGTTCTAAAAACGTGCAAAATTTGATCCAAACGGCATTAAAAAAGTTATGTTTCAAAAAAATTAGAAAAATCGCCTATTGCACTGGGACCTCACCCGCTCGTGGTACGCTTGAATTACACTAGCTTGCTCACCACGCTTGTCCATTTAGAGTATTTTTGAAAAAAAGTACTGTGACTTTTGTTTCAAGTGCCCCCCTCCATAACCTAATTTTTGCTGCGAGCCCACCCAGGCACAACTTTTGATCTTCCATTTTACAGTATCAACTCAAAAAGATGACAGTGGTGTGTCTCAAGAGAAACTGATTATTATTCCTGCAATACCAATTTTAAAGTACCGGTTATCTCTTTCTAATGGAAAAAGTTCCTTCTTCTTCTTCTTTAAGCATTGCCCGTTTTTTCGTGGGGGTTTGCCGGGACAGCAGCTCGAGATTAAGGGCCGGTCTACACTGTGCGTACAAAATTACAAAAGTTTTCGAAGGTGTCTACACAATACAAAACGGCGCTTACGAGCGTAACGGCTTAACCGCGTATTCTTTGGGTGGCCATAATATTGTTCTTAACTGGATAACGGAAATCACAGATTTATTAAAATTCTTTGTTGTTTCGGTTAAATTTGGGTCATATTATGCATAACGAGAAGTAGTATTGTCTTTTTGATAATTTAAACGTGAATTTTTTTCAACCTTCCTCACAAAAAAACATAACGTGTTGCCAATTAAGAGTGTTGTGTTGGTTATTAAGTAGCGAAGGTTTTGTTGGATGAAGAAAAAAAATTTTGCACCAAGCAGTGATCGAGAGTCTGTTACTGATATGCTAGATTTGGGTTCGATTCCTTGCTTAGCGTTTAGCAATAAAAAGGGACAGCGTGAAGACTCCACAGTGTGTGGTAGACAAGACGTGGCAGCTTAACTCGAAGACCAAAAGGTTCCTTTGCTCTCTCCTGGCCAAAGCAACTTGGTGAATACAACAAAATTACAAAATTAACTTATACAGTAGGCCACTGATGCCAGCCCGGCGCCAGGAAAGCGTGACTGGCGGGCAGAAAAGAATTTTGGGGGGTACGAGAAGTTTATTAATGTGAATTTGAGAGTGTGGATCAAACGAAAAATGTGAAGACCAAAAAAAAAGGTCTTCAGTTCAAAAATTTCCACAAACTCTGGTTTTCATCTCAAAATTCTTGCGATTTTCCACGAATCCTAAAGTGAAGACCAAAAAAAAGAAAGGTCTTCAGTTCAAAACTGTCCACAAATTTTCGTAGTCATCTTGCGATTTTCCACAAATTCTAAAATGAGGATCAAAAAAAAAAAGGTCTTCGTCCCCAACGTTTCATAAAATCCGGTGTGAATCCACAAAAACTACGAAAAAACAGTTCTTGCTCGCGAATTCTAGGACGATAAGCTCCAGTTTGGGAGTCTTAGGCCTCGATTTGCACTCCAGTAGCCCCAAGCATGTTAATTTCTTCGGGGCACAGTCCTCGCTTGGGGGGGCACGGCCCCGAAATGCCCCCCGTGGCGCCGGACCGCACTGATGGGCACTAGAGGCTGGTTTTAAAGGTCCGGTTCTTCCTCTTTTGAACTCCTCTTAGCGGAGGGTGACTCGGTGGAAAGACCTGATTGCAATGTTTTGCAGGGTACATTTTGTTTTCAGCTTTCAACTGCTTTTCCGTTCTACTGTTACATTCCGTTTACAGAAGTGGAGTCCTCGAGGACACATTTTGAAGTCCTTGGCCTCAAAGCTTCAAGTTCTCGAAAATTGCCGTCCTCGGCTCGAGGACAGCAGTATTTTGGGAATTGTTAAAATTTTGTAGATCGTTTTTTGTAGAAAAATTTGTTTTTTTGAAGATTTTTTGATTTTGTTTTTTGAGATCACCTAAAAAAGTTTAGAAGACCTTTTTTTTTTAAAACACGTGAAAAAAAATTTTGAAGACCGTATCATTACTATCTTTTTTTGGAGAACACTTGCGCCTGTGTCCTTGCCCTAGAAAAGGTCTGTCCTAGAAAGAGCCGTCTTTGGCCTCGGATATTTTTTGTGTCCTTGGCCCCGAGCCTTGTGCCCTCGAAGACACCTCAGTCCCGTGTCCGTTTAAGCCAAATTTTGAGCGTCTTTCGCCTCTCTCCCATATCGACTTTTATATAAACTTTATCCAGTCTACCCAAGGAAACACAATAGACGGTGCATGATGCGTAGCATGCAGGCATAGGTTATCCTCTCGAATTGTCAAACGGTTTGACTGCGCGAATAATGCGTAATTAAGTGATGAAATATCGCATTCAACTACAATCTTTTCTGCATTTAATCCCTTGTGCAAAAACAACACGCATTTTATTATTATAGTATTGACTCCTCCCCCCAAACAGTTTGCGTCAACAGAAATTTTTGTTGACATGCTTATTGCAGTATTCATCTTTTCTTTTTCACACAAGCGCTTCTACTCAACGCTTTTTTTTTACTACCACTCTGGTAGTTTTGTATCACAGTAACGCACAAAAATTTAATAATAAAAGTTTGGGATTCAATCCCTCACCCGCAAAACCTAAACTTATTCGGAGAAATGCTTACCCTTGCATCAGCCGAAGATTGAGAGAAATCTCAGATGCCCAGCTAATTGCACTTTCACAAAACATAAAACGAAAATAGGGCGAACTATGGTAGCTAAAACATTTCAATTATCCTACACTGCAGTAATATTAATACCACTGAAATTGCAGAAAATTGATTGTGCGACTAGAGCATTCAATAAGTTTACAGTACTCAGAGGAGTAACTTTTGTATTCTCTCAATAGGACAGATATTGCAACTTTTGTCATAAAACTGTATTCAATATTTTCAAAAACTCAATGAACTAAATTTGTTGCAAAGAAAAGTACAAAATTCTAAGCGCAAAGCAGTTAATATTTTAGAAAGTAACACATTGGGCATCTCTTACAATTGTAATGCTTCGGAGGGAGTGAGGAACCCTTCATCTGCTTGTCGCTTCACGTAGATATCAGAGCAAATTGGACATGTACATATTACTATTGATGTATAAATAAGTGCAAAGCAAAAGCTACCACAGGGATTTAATCAACACTTATAGGAAAGTTCATTGCAAGAGTTTTGCTAGAAGCAAAACCTGTCTCATAGGTTTAATCAAAACTTGTAGGAAAAATAACCACAGGATTAAAATGATGTTATTGTCCAATCAGTCTCAGAAAGCAGATATTTTATTATACATCATCAACATTTCGATTACAAAACTAGGAAATGAGTAATGCCTGGATCCTGGAAAAGTCAAGCAGCAACTCTATGAAGCATTAATAATCATCTACGGCTTGATTGATTTTATGGTGGGAAAAGAAGAAAATGTCACAAGTTCAGCCAACAGCACTTAACCCAAACCATGAGCAATTTTCATTATGGTGTGTTGACCATGAGGCATGTTGAAGAAATACAGAACAAACATTAATGAAATTTGATGGCTTTACTTCTGCTTTTCACTCTTATCACTAAAGGAGAAAATGTCATATTGTTAGTCAACAGAACTTAACCCAAACTATGATCAATTTCAAGTAGGGTGTGATGACGATGAAGCATGTTGTAGAAATACACAACAAACATTAATGGAACTTGATGGTTTTACTTGTGGTTTTCAATTTTCAATCATGCAGTTCCAACAATTTTCCAATTATCTTCTACTCATTGGAGAACCTAGAGTAAAACAAATAATAATAACTCCTACCAAAAAAAGTTCAAAATTCTGCGAAGTGTCTAAAACCATCATTAGCAGTAGTCATATCAAAAAACGTACCAATTATGCATAAAACACTAGCACTCAGACAAAAGTCCAAAATTTTTAGAGGCAACCAGTTGACACTAGACGATTAGCTTAATCTTAGTCGAAACCAGACCCGAAAGATGTTTGACGCAAAACCCTAATAACATCGCTGCTGCGTCAAATCTTCTTGCATCAAACCGTTCACATTAAATCCCATAAAAGTATCGGTACTACATTACAGAACAAAGCAATCAAATCAAGTAAGCAAAATCAAAGCAAAAAAACAGCTTTTTTTAACACTAAAAAAAGAATACTTTATTCTATCAAAATTAATTCTAGCAAAGATATCACTACAGCATTCTTTAGACCATAAAGCGCAGCAAACTGGAACATATAACTGTTAATTGGCGCGTTGTCGTAGTATCAATAATTGGCTTCTATAATTATTATCTTCTAGCATAAAGCGCACCAAATGGCTTCTACAGCTTTTGTTTTTAGGCACAAAGTGCACCAAACTATAAGATGCACTACATTACATTAAATTTATTAAACTCCAAAAGCATTACCACTTGGTCACTGAAAAGCATTACCACTTGATCAACTGGCCGCAAGAGCATAACCAGAAGTATAGATTAAATGCAGCAGAGTATAAGTCACAAGTTGGATATCTTAAAAAATTTAAGTATCATTGATGGACCTTATGGTTTGAAAAATATGACACTTTAAAATCTTAGTTGCACCTAAGAAAAACAAGCAATGCTACTCATATGTTACAAAAAACTTGAAATTGTGTAGTTAAGTTGCAGTGATGTGAATACTGTCTTGTCACACCATCACATTAAAAAAACTTTAAGTGACAAATTTTCTTTGGCCCACTGCTAATTTTGGCCCACTGCTAATAGCCCTACTGCACAGCCCATCATATCAGTAGGCTAGTACCAGGGTTTTTATTGCATTTTAATTCTGCGTTTATTACTGTAAGCTAACTAATAGTGTAGGCTCTAATAGATTTGAGTAGAGCTCGACCGATATATCGGTCAGTCGATATACAGGGTGTGGCATAAATAACGCTCTTTTATATCTTTTAATTTTGTTACCAAAAATCTTTTTTTTTTAGTTTAGAAGATCACCAATGTGGATATTGAATTAGATCTTTAATAAATTTGAGATATACCTTTTACTTTTATTTATCTTTAAAATGCATTCATATTATAAAAAAAAAAGATATTAAAAAGGGCGTTATTTATGCCGCACCCTGTATATCGGCTGATATCAGGGTCAAGCCGATATATCGTAACCGCGGTTGGCAGTGAATTCATCACAAAGTGATTTTGTCACAGTGATTTCGTCACAAAGTGATTACGCGACAGACAGCATTCTAAAGACAGAACAAGCCCTGGGTTTGTGCTGCCAACCCCATTGTACTATTGCATTATTAAAATTAAAGCATTGACTGACAACAGCAGTCATCAAACAAATCTACAATCCCCAGAGCTATCTTGCCCTAACCCTCACTTTGTGGCGAAATCATTGTGACAAAATCACTTTGTGACGAGATCACTGGTAACCGTATTGGCTATCTACCACCGATAAAATATCAGCTTAGCACAATTACCTTGAACTGTTCATTTTTGAGACCAAGCACGGCCGCTCTTGACTATTGATTGGCAAATTGTTGTATTTTTGGTTTGCTTTTTCATTAAATAATACTGGAGTGTGACTTGTGTTTGCAATAGTTGTTCTTTGGAAGGGAATTAGTGAAGCTTTTAGTGTCAAGTTAATTGAAAAATAGTGACAAAATTTCATATTTCTTAGATTAATACATCAGTTATCGATATCGGCCTAAAAACTTCCTAAATATCGATATCGGCCGGAAAAAGTCATATCGGTTGAGCTCTAGTTTTGAGTTTCATTGACATAAAAAATCAGAGCCTAGATTTTATCGGCAGACTAATTTTTTGACTTTGCATATTTTCTGACAGTAGCCTAGGCTATTAAGTTGCTTGCTTACCAATATCTCTTACACAGCATCACTGCATCTGCAAAGTGCACCAGCAGGTTAAACCTTTTGAAGTAAACTAGCCTACAGCTGCTATCAAGATAGGATTACCAGTTTACTTTCACAATGAGATATAATACACGCTAGGTACGAGTACCACCAAGACGTAGACCTACTGTACCATACTGGTAGGCGTACTCGTTTTGGCCTAATCAAGTCCCCCAGATTAGGACTGTGATCTGCATTGCCACTCCACATATCAGTTTTAATTTTCAAATTTCTTTACTTAGAATAGGCGAACCAAACGTTACATAACAACAAACAATTCATAATTCATCATAATTCACTAATGGGCCTATCGATCTAAGCCTCTTTTTTGCAAGTTTTTCCTCATAGAGCCGCAAATTGACCATTTTCATGCTAAATTAGGCTATTTCAAACCAACACGCATACTTTCACTTTTGAAAATCAACTTTTTTTCAACAAAACTTATGAACCTAATTTTAGCCTACCTCGAGACCTGGCAAACTAGTTTTTGAAATTTCACTCAAATCGTGAGCTTACGAGCTTACCGGCGAAAAAAATTTGCTCTTTTAGCAAATTTTTTTCGCTGGCAATTTTACTCTTGTAAGGTGCTACGCCCGTAAGGTGGTACACCTGGGCTTACGGAATTTTCCTTTAAAACAAACTAAGGTTACGCTCGTAAGCTGACAATTTTACGCACAGTGTAGACCGGCCCTTAGCCGCCACACTTCATGGTTTTCCATCACATCCATCAAGTGGAAAAGAAACGAAAAATAGGTTTGGGCTGGTATACGCTAATAATTTAAGCTGCTAATAATTTAAGCTGGTGGTTGTTTGTTGTAATCATAAGATTAAAACTTTGTCTAAAAAAACAGTTAGGCTAGTCTAGTAGTATAAATCTACTAGTAGTGGTAGGCTGCTAATGTTATTAGGAGCTTTTTAGTGATAGGTGTATTAGATAACGATCAAACTAGCGTCCAATCCATGGCAACATGAGCAGTGATGGATCAATGAATCAAAAATTATTTTCAAAGGGATTGCAATAGATAGTGGGAAAAAAAATTCAAGTATCTTTCGATACAGAAGGGGCAAAATGCTGAAATTAGTCGCAAAGACTTTCAAAAAAATTACACAAAAAATATATACAAAAAGCAGGTTAAATACAACGTTCAATGCCCTTTTAAGAATACATGATTTGATTACTTCTCGGAAATTAAAGGTAAAACAGGGTTAAACATTTACGCAATATATCTTTTTGTATATTTCACGTAAAAATTGCAATGCTATCGCATTTGGAAAAAATATGGCCTTTGCTTAAGGGTGCAATTTTTTGACCAACCCTGTACAATGCAAAAGAAGTTATGTTTTCAATTTTTGCCCCTCAAAACTCTAATTGTATAAAATGCTGTTTGTATGAAATATCTTTTCTGCGTATCGCCAAGTTTATAGTGCATTTGTATGAGGTTTCCAACGTGTTCTGTATTAAGTTCTACACCAAAAACTAAGCACTGCAGGAACTGATTATTGTGCATACCGACATTTATGTTTAATTTATTCAACTATGCTTATATGAACCAAGCATTCTGGAACTATCTAATTGCACCAACGCAGAGCATTCTTTTTTGGTTATGTTTGCAAGTTTTTGAGAAGCCGGACCACCTCAACGAGTGGACTGCTTGACCCCGATTGGCATAAGCGTTTTTTGTTTTTCCAAAGACCTCAACATTTTCCTGTTTGGAAATTGATGAATAAAGTTGCTGGCAATCAGCCAATCAATGTTGGGGGTTTCACAAAGTGGTTTGCAAGTTGTGCATTGGCCACTAATTTTTTACAATCTACAGAATTTTGCGTTGCAAAGTTGGAACATTTTTTACTGCTTGAATAATTTGTACTTTCAAAGTAATGAATTTGAAGTCGATTTAGCAGGATATTGTTTTGAGAAGCCCAAACGTAAATTATGTTTGAAATTTTGCTCAGCATATGACAGGTAACTTTTGGTTGCTGTTTTTTATATGACTGCTTAAAAATTGGTATTCGTGACCAACAACGATTAAGCAAAAACGTGGCTACGAAAGTGCAAAATTATTGGTAAAATTAAGCATAAGCATTTGCATCAATTTTTTTTTTTTTTTGCTTTCTTTGTTTTAGCCAGGCTTTTATTTATTGGCCAAGTATGATTTTAATGTTAACATTTTTTACTTTATTGAATTTTTTTGCTCTCACACCAGCGCATCATATTTATCAACTTCGTTTTTTGTTCATGTGAATTCTGATAATTCTATTGCCAGCGTTCATCATTTTCCATATCAACATCATTGTGCTTTGCATTTTACACTACAGCATTTTTACTATGTCCGCTTTTTGGACCCAGTTTTTGCTTGATGCGGCTGATTGCTGAGTCATGCTGCTGATCGCTGAGACACGTCAAGAATGTGTCCAGCTTCGAAAGAACCAGGCTAATCAAAGAGCTGATGTGCTCAGTAGCGTAGCCAGGGAGAGCCGGGGGAAGGGGGGCTGCAGCCCCCCTCCCCCCATTGGCTTGAATAGTATGCAAAATAGCACGTTTTTAGTGCTTTTGAGGCCGATTTTTGCTCCAAAAATGAAAACAGTTCCCCCAACGAGATTAGGAAGCAGAAGTTACGAAGGACTTTCTGTTATTTGGACGAGGAAAAAAGGAGTTTGTTTTTCTAGAGAGCACCCAAAGTTGGTCCGGAAAAGTGACTGAATTTTGGTGAAGACCTTTTTTTTGGAGATGACCTGATTTTGACAGAAAAACCGCCTCAATCTGATTCAAGACTGATGATAGTTTGGGTCAAGTTCGTTTGCTGTTGTTTCCACCTCCCAAAAAAGCCTCCCTCTTTTTGAAATCCTGGCTACGCGCCTGGATGTGCTTGTGATATTACTTTGATGATATATCATAAACTGTCTGATTGGTTTCTTCGTGATTTGGCCCATTTTCACGTGATTCAATCGATAAGCAGCTGTCGGAAACATGGGCCAAAGCTGAAAAGTGGACAAATAAAAATGTATATTATGTTGTGTGTGACACTGCGCCTGTTGAGCTATTATACGAGTACACTATACAAGTAACTCGGGACTGTAATCAACTTGCTGTAAATTAAGAAGTTGATGCAAAACATTGGCATCCGCTAATACTGTATGATTTCCAAATTTCTTTAGCGAAACAAAAACACTTTTTGTTTTTTGATACATACTGTATAAACGCTAAATGTTGCATTTTTTTTGTTTCTTGTTTCTTTGTCTGCTCACACATTGTGTGCGTTTTAAGGTAAAGCAGCCGTGCAGACATACTACCCGTCACGAATTCTTGTCAACTAAATTTGCTGCTTGTCGGCAGCGTGGCCGAATAGGTAAAGGCGTCGTTTTTACGACGACCATGATCGAATGATCTGGGTTCAACCCGCACCCTAGTCACGCTGTTGCGTCCTTGGATAAGACGCTTTACGATGATTATCTCTGCTTGGTGGCTTCGAACAAGCATCAAATTTAGTTGACAAGAATTCGAAGAAATCCACAGGAACATTGGATTATCGGAAACTCCTAAGCAGGTGCGGATTCCTCCAATCACGAAGTAGTCCTGGTAATGAAAAGTGTGCGGATCGTCCAACAAGTTAGCGTCTGACGCTGTCCGGTGACAGGAGGATAAATATGCGCCACAACAACAACAACAACAACAACATGACTGCACGGTTTTACTGGTAGGCTTATGCTTTCTTTTCCTCGGCCGATGTCTGAACAATGGTCATTAAAGAAAGCTATTTCCAACCGACAGTTTTTCGCTTTGCTGGAAATCATCAAACTGAGCTATTATTTTTTGGCTATCATTCAGTCTGAATCGTGAGCCCCGCTCAGAGACAGACCCAAACAGTTTGGTAAATTAATTTGCATTCTTTCATGTCTTTTATGTATCACAAACCTTGACTTTTATCTCGATTTATTCATATCATATCGATACAAATAACTGCATTATGCTTGAATAAAGTGCACAGTAGCTACATTTACTCTGCAGTACAAAAAGGGTGATATGCGTCAACGTGGATTAACAAAATTTTACACGAAAAAATTAGACAAAGGCAAAGAAAATTGCTATAATTATCATATAGTTCAAGAATAAATTTTCTGAACGTGCTATTTCAGTCTATTTTAAACTAATAAGTCCAACAGTTGAGAAGATAGAAAATTGATGACCCGCGGATCAAAGTTGATCGCGATGGTGCATACGACCCAAAGTGTGTTACTGTACAGAATTGTATATTATGCTGTATTGCTGTGTAGTATGTGCGTGTACACTGCACAAAATTCGCGTGCATTAGCAGCTTTTTTACATGTCTGCTTTTCATATTCAGTTTTTGGTTGTGGTGCATCTTCATTACTGAATCATTGTCGCGATGTTCTTTCAGGTGACATCAACTATAACTGTTTAGTAGTTTGGCACTTTCTTGCATGACTCAGCAATAAGCTCAGCAGTGACTCAGCAATAAGCAGGCACTGAAATCAATAACTGGACCTGAAAGTGGAGACGTAAAAACTGTAATAGTGAACTACAACGCGTACAAATGTGTATAATCTTATGACTGATAATTAATCTCCAATCAAATATATACATGGCATCGTATAAAATATTAGACTGATTAAACAATATATTAAATAGTAACTTTGTTTAACTAAGGACCAAGTAAGATACACGGTAGCTTATATTGTAGCAAAAATAACAAAAGTTGCATGAAGTTGACAGCATCAAGCAATAGAAATAGAGACCTACAAAAAGAGTCTCAGGTTTGAAACGCGGTTGCTTTAACCCTTTTTTATAATAGGTATTTCACCGACACATTTTCACGGGGGGGGGGGGGGTAGGGCAAAATGCTCGCCCATCTAACTCCTAAACCAAAAGTCATGGCAAAACCAAATTTATTATGCGGATCGGTGTTCACCAAATCTTTTTAGAAAAACTAATTTTGAGTTGATGGCGTTGTCATAGTGATCTCAGGGATATATTTTTGAAAAAACGACGTCAATTTTGCGATGACTTCACAAGTGGTTCAAGTTTTTTATATAGTTTTGTTTTCTATTGCTAAATCATAAAATTCTAAAGTCAAGTTTGTTATGTTACAAAAACGTTTTGTGATGTCATAAAAGTTATTGGAAAAAAAATGCTCACATTTCGGACAGTGAATTCAGGAAACCTTAAAATTGGGAAACTTCCCGTTATCTTTACGACTTGATATTTTCAGGAGTTATTTGGGAATAACTTTGACTAAAAATCAAATTAATTTAAAGACAAAAACCTTTTGTTGAAGGGATTTATTACGGAAAAAGGAGAGGGGTGGCAAAACAGCCCCACATGTAATAGGGTTAAACTGATCAATGGTTAAGTCAATACAGCATTTGCTGCTGAAACTGTAAACTTGGGCTCGATTCCCTATAGGGTCAAACTAAAGACTATAAAAATTTGTTTTCACAGCGTGCTTGCTTGACGTTCAGCATTAAAAAGGTGAGTGTGAAACCTTTACCAAGCATAAGTTCGACAGATAGGCAGGTGGCAGCTTGACTCGAGGACCGAAAAGTCGTAAATCGCTGCCTCTTGGTTAAGAAATGTTGTGACAAAAGATGTAATCCAGAGATGGAACTGGTTAGAAGTTTCTCGACCCGACCCGACCGTTAAATTTCAAAATCATCGCCGGTTTCTGACCGGCCCGGTCGACCGGTTTTTTTACGTAAGGTTTTTCTTCACTATTTGATATGTATTTAATGAAAAAATTTCTAAAAAGGAGGGAACATGAGTGAGGTGTTAAAATTTGTGACTTTTGACGGGGGTCTTAGAAAAAACACGCAAAAAAACTTTTGCATATTTTGTAAAAATGACTCAATTTTAAGACCTTTTTTGGTTAAGTTTCGCTTTGAAAAACCTGTTTTGAGCAGCGCAAAACGTGCACAAAATAAGCACAAAAAGCACTGGAGGGCACAAGCTAAATTATTAGACGTTCTTTCTAATGATATTATGCGAAAGGCCAAAAAATAAAGTTACAATTTTTTAGCTATTAGTGACAGATTATTTGCAATTTGCCAAGGAGCAAACACTGAACTTTTTTTCGGCAGTGCTGCCTTTGCAGTTACAAAAAGATAAATGAGAAAAAATAACAGCAGAAGATAGTTAACAGTAAAAACATATGAACATCACAATACTTGTACTATTATACCCAGAAAATTAAAATGGTGGAGAATTGACGTTATATAATAATTTATGTCACTAACAGCTTGAAAAAAAGGAATATTGAAAAATTATGTCACTAACAGCGTGGAAAAAATTAACAATATTTATAACAACTAGGCTGCTTCACTAACAGTTTGAAATGAAAAGGATCTATTGCAACACATTATTACTGGAAAAGGTTTTTAGCTCCTCAGAGATTTATATTAATTGTTCCGTCCGTATATAAATCTCTGTGGAGCTAAAAACCTTTTCTAATACTTATGTTTTGCAATAGATACTTTTCATACTTTCTCAAACTGTTAGTGAAGCAGCCTAGTAGTTATAAATATTATTAATTTTTTTCAAGCTGTTAGTGACATAATTTTCAATGTTGTATAATATCATTGCTCTATCATTTTAATGTTTTTGGGTATAATAGTACAAGTATTGTGATGTTCATATGTTTTTACTGTTACCTATCTTCTGCTGTTATTTTTTTTCTCATTTATCTTTTTGTAACTGCAAAGGCAGCACTGCCGAAAATTGTTCTGAAGAAGCTTCCCGGTTTGGGTAGTGAAACGTCAAACCAATAAATAAACTCATTGGTAGTACAAAGTGGTTATGAATAGCTATCCCAATGAACGCATCGCGTCCGTTATTTTCATTGAAAACACTAAACTGTTATGACATTGGCTAGAAAACATTCAAAGTATAATGTGCCCCAGCAGTTTGTAGAAATGCTGCTACTTCAGAACAAGCCATGGCTAGTTAGATATAAAAAAATAAGAACTATGTCTTTCTTGCCCAGTGTAGATTGTGGTAAATTTAAGTTGAAACAAGCTTTTCAAAGCGACAAGATTTTAACATGTACCAAAAAATCTAAAATCTGCGCCACTTTTACTCTTAAGCTGATTAAAATGATGCTAAAATGCCAGGTAGCGCAAGCCTCTTCCATATGCATGTTTTATTAGAATCTAATTACGCGATTTTAACGTATATTTTGCACTTTTTTGCTTTGTGCCGTGGCCCAAAGTGGTGGGGCATGGCACAATACTCCCACCTTAAATACGTCCCTGGATGTGCATGTCTTAATGGTCACAGCATAGTAGTCACAGCTTGAAACCATTCAACAAGTGTTTTCGAAAGATGTGGTTTGTTAATACTGTTTTTTTTTATAAAAAGTTTTATTTATGATAAAATATATAAGTATATTTCAGTTAATGCTTAGATATCTTTTAGTAGCCAGAAAGGAGAATTTGACCGGTTTTTCAACCGGCTTGACCGGCCGGTCGAAGAATCTCGACCCGACCAGCAACCCGACCGACCCGTCGACTCAATCGGTGCCGGTCGACCCGACCGGTTTCCATCTCTGATGTAATCACAATTATGATTACGAAACAGTAAAAAATATAGCTAAAGAAGAAATGCAATTGCAAGTGAGTGCTACCCATTCTAAATAAAAAAACTGTGATAACATGTTCATGGACATTGAGCTACAATGGCTGGTGGTCTAACACCTCAATGGCAAAAGCGCAAACCCTTGCAAACTAATACATTAGAGTTTTTTTTTTTTTTGTTTTCAAAAATAAGTTTAAAACCTTGTAAAATAAAAAATAAAATAAAAATAAAAACTTTGTAGCTTAATTAGTAAAAGTCCCGTATCTACGTTTGCAAGCGATTGTGGTACGTTTCACCCTGTAGCACACCAACTGTTTTTATTGTTGCACACTTCAGAAATTCGTATACGCACGTTTCTGCTATCAAAAATAGATTGAAGATGCCATAAAAAGTTGTGTTGTAAAGGTGCAGATATCAATTTTTTCTAGTTTTCAGCATGCGATGAAGGCTTCTAATACTTTCAATTTTCAACAAGAGGATATACGTGAAGAATATGGGTAAATGGTATTACTGAGAGTTACAGAGTCGTAAGGGGATTATGGTAAGAAATGATGGAAACCGACGGGATGCCAACGGCAGAGCAAACTAATTAACTTCTGGTAGGGCAACAATCTTTTAAAGACAAAAATAAAACACAAAAGCGGTTATCAAAAAATAAGCATCTTAGAAACGAAGATTAAAATTTGTCGTCCAACGAAACTTTTGCAACTTCTTCAGGTATAACAGGTATAAGAACAGCTTACGACTACGGAAATCTTTTTTGCTAAACTCAGACTTTTTAATTGCTTAAGCTAGACCAACGGCGAGCAAAATGCGACTCGCCGACATAATTTTGTGGCTCTTGTATTGAATTATTTAAATTTCAAGTTTTAACCCTTTGAACTGCCGTTTTCTTTGAATGTATGATCGGCAAAATGTTATTGTTACGTCACTATGACAAAACAACGCTCATTCGGCCAAGCTTGCTCGAAGGAGGCAGCTGCAGAATGAGGTTACAACTGCAGCGCAGCCAGATAGGGCAGGGGAGCTATAGCGTCTCATTGGCCTGCCGACTAAAATGTAGAATAAGGAAAATATCACGTTTTTTCACTTTTTCTACAGTTTCTTGAACTGGAATAGACTCAAAGAGCGATTCAAAGCATGATTTGAAACTTTTATTTAGTGCAGGGGGCTAATTTTACAAAAATAAAACTCATAAATTAGAAAAAAAATTGTGAAAAATGACCAAAAATTGGTAATCAAATTTGATCGCTCATTGAAAAATGTTTAGACTTGATTTGATTTGTAAATAAGAGGACTAAAACTCTAGCAATAGCTACCTACCACATAACCCATTTATGCAACTAGTATAGTCATGTTTTGCACTGCTAATTTTTTTGCCTGTTTTTAATAGCATTAATTTTTTTTAATAGGCCTTAAATTAAGTTATTTTTGCCAAAAAAATTAAAAATTTTTGAGCGTTGGGAGCTCCACCCCCAAACACCCGTAATAGCCCTTTACCCACTGCAGATTTCTGGCTACGCGCCTGGGTTATAAACTGATAAAAAGTCCAGTAGATGCGCAACTTTAGCCTACAGTTGTAGCAAAGGTAATAGGGTTGTTTAGATTGTTAGTTCCACAAGGGCATTAGTAGTTTCTACTAACGTCGACTTTGGTAGACGGTGAGGACTTTTTTTCAGCAGTGTTTTATGGCTATGTTAGACTTCGGTACCGTTAGATACTGTAACTTAGTTGCTGACAAGTAACAGAATGTTTACATAAACGGATGCGGTGGCGTAGGCATATTTACAATTTTTTTGTTGTGGGTTGGTGGCGGGAGTTGCACAAAAGGCGCTGTTTCCATTTAAATTATTCTTGGAACTTGCATTGGGAGGAGGTTTGCGAGGTTGCTGGAGCTTTTAAGTCCCAAACATTTTCCGGTCAACATAGGTGAAGAACATTTTCATAGATTAGATAGTCAAGAACAAGGCTGTTATGGATAAACAATCATTATGTTTCTATTGCTGTTATGTTATTTTGTGTAAACTGATTTTGCGGCTCGCTGGTGTTTATAGCATTGTTTATTTTGTTGTGACTACAACACAGTTTTAATTGATATCACCACGAAAAAGCAAAAAACAAACGATTAGTAAAAAAGCACCTGCAAAAATTTAGGTAATTCGGCGACAAGGCTACGAAAAGACCTCATCAGTCATCGAATCAAAGCAGCCATCCTATATGTCCGCAATTCAAAGAGAATTGTTGAACGTCAAAAAACAAAAACAAAAAAACAAAATGCTAGTTTTTCGTTAAGAACTTTAAGTCTATCAATTGCTCGAGTAAAATGCGACAACAGATGGTCAAGCTCATCATCAGATGTACAACTGTAAAAGATATTCTTTGAGTTTGATAGTAAAGAAATGTTTAGGAAGATTTTGTATTTTTATGGGGATTGAGTTTCACAAGCACCTTGATACCTGATGCTACGTTGCAAGCGATTAGGGCGATAAAGAGGAGTATGCAATTTGTTTTTGTTTGAATTAAATCTGGTAAAGCGGTGGGAAATTTGCAAGGATTTTTGGAAAAGATGAGAAAATACGGAAGAGGATGGGAGTTTGTCATGTAAAAAATCATGAACTAGTTTGGCAACTTCAAATTTATACAAATCAGTAAGTTTTAGAATTTTTAGCTGACCGTAAAACGGAGTTGGGCTATCTCTGGCAGTACTATCACTTACAATCTTAGCAGCTTTATTTTGAAGACTTTCTAATTTACTCACATAGGTAGGAAACGTTGTCCCCCATGCGACCAATCCATAAAGAAGGTGAGGGTGAAATAATGCGAATTAAATTTTACATAATGCCTCCCAAGGCAGTATGGCTTTCAATCTATATAGTATTCCGACGCCCCAAGATAATTTGCTTTAGATGATTTTAATATGGTTCTGAAAATTCAGTTTGGAATCGATCATAACTCCTAAATATTTAGCAATTTCTGAGATAGTTAATGGGGAATTATCGATTGTGATATTGACGTTAGTAATTTGGGTGTTTAGTTTTGGGGAGATTGGAATTGCGGTAGATTTTGATGGGTTTATTGTTAGTTTGTTGGCATTACACCAATTATGAAGTTTTTTAGGTTCCGTATTCATTTTATCCTGCAAAGTGCTTACATTTTCATGGTTAATTATTAGGCAAGTATCACCAGCAAATAGCCTTGGTGGGGTTTCAATAGCCGTGGGCATGTCTATAGCCGTTCAATAGCCGTGGGCATTTAGATTTGTAATATGGAACGTTTAGACATTGCTTTTATTTTAGTAAGCTTGTTGGAAAACCGTTTGAAAAACAATTTTTGACTTGCATTACCATACAGAAAATAGGTTTTAACATGGAACTCTTCTTCTTAAGTGATGTTAGAATTCCTTTGGTAATCTAACGTTTTTTAAGCAATTTTCTTTGCCTTCGTGAATATCTTTTTACGGGAGAATGTTGACTAATAGTTTTAGATATTAGTTTGTAAAAGTCATTGAAAATTTCATTAAAATTGTTTAAAGTAGGGTCAGGGCAGGGTTGGAAGTTGATGCTGTTTCAAAGCAAAGACGAATCGATAGTTCACACAAAAAGCAAAGACTAAAGCAAAGAAACAAAAAGCAAAAGATATCGAAACAAAAAACAAAAATTAATAATCGATGCCGAAATGCGAATAAAAATTTTTATTCTATTTTTCATTTGGATGCATTAAAGTTTTTGCCGTATTGGCCATTAAATGAAAGTTGTGAGAAGAAAAACTTTTATTACAGTAGTATGATATAAAAAATACACTTTTTTAAAATACACTTTTAAAACACTCTCGCTACAGCAATACAAAAGGACGAAATGCAAGAAGTGTTTTAAGTTATTTTTAATCACAGAACATTAACTATCAGCCAGGGTTGGAAGTCGGTGCTGTTTAAAAACAAAGACGAATCGATATTGATAATTTACACAGAAAGCAAAGAATTGTCGATAGTCGATATTAGAAACAAAAAGCAAAGACTATAAAAGAAACAAAAAGCAAAGATATCCGACAAAAATAGCTAAGATTAGTAATCGATGCTGAAATGCGAAAAAAAATTTTTATTCTATTTTTCATTAGGATGCACTAAAATATTTGCTGTATTGACCATTAAATGAAACTTGTGAAAGAAAAAACTATCATTACCGTGCTATAAAGAATATAACCCCTTCGGACACGATGTAGTAGTTCTTCATGTAAAAATTTTATTTTTTGTCCTGTACGTCCTTATACGCCACTGAACCCAAAAAATATTTGATTTTTAATTTTCTTTTATAAATATAGAAATTAAGGGGGGCGTACAATTTTGCGACTTATGACTAACTTGGTGGCACAATTGTACGGTTTGTGACTCAACTGGTCAAAACGTACACACTATATGTACTCCCGTTATTTTGCAAAAGGGAACATCTCAGAATGCTCCCTGTAGTAAAAATTATATGCGGCAGTCATTGATGCAAGACAATGCGATGTTTAAACATTAACGAGTAGCGTGTAAAAGCAAAGCAAAAAGGCAAACACTCAGAGATGCAATTTGTTGTTTTTCAAAATTTTAACTTGATTGACGACGCCAATGAACAGCGTTTTTAAATAAGAAATGCTAATCAACACACATAAGTATGCAGCTAAATTTCAAGAACCAGGTTTCAATGACGGAAACATTTTTACTCTAATAAATGATGTACTATTATGGTATGGTATTAGCAAAACATTCCAGTATTTTTATCTACGAAACGACTTATAAAAAAAACCAATTAAATGACTTTCTAGCTGCCTATTTATACGATGGTCGTTGTTATAATGGCCCGGTGAGTCAGTCAAAAAGACCTTTGATTTGGAAAAACTAGCAATATCAATAAGTTTCCAAACTGATATATGACTATCTCGACTGACCGGGCTATCAAAACCAACCGCTAATTTAATTACGAAGTTTTTGTCGTTAATGGGCCAGAGTATATTTCTTAATAAACGATTTGCGGGTCCACTCTTAGCAAAATCCTTGTTGAGCACTTGCTGGAGACTGAACCCACGACAAAAGCTACCAAAGACCATATAGTTGAGGTCTACCAGCAGCTGGAAGTAAAGAGAAAAAAGCATGCAGCTGTGGAATGAATAAAAAGCCCCCAGTCGCTAAATGTTAGCTGGAAGAACCAAAAACTTGCACAATATCTTTTGCAAGGCTTTGCAAAGTACTGCAAATAGATTCTTGAATAAAGTGCAAAACATACAGTACAATATATCAGGAAGGCTATGATAAGTTTGAACAAGTTTATAGGAAAAAAATGATGTTTTTATGCATCGTTTCATATTTAGGTGATTAAAACATAACTTACAACGTGCATAATGAAATTTGGATTCAACTGATTCCAAAAGTGTTATATAGCTGAGACTGAAGAGATTATATCAAAAAACAAAACAAGTCCAGGGCCAAATTTAGGAGTCTAAGATGCCTGGGCCCCAGGGTCCCCATCATTTACCACTAGCAGCTAGTACTTTTGTGTGGTTTTGCTCAAAAAATATTTGTCTTGACTTGCAGCAAACTAGTTTGGTCAACTTTTCCACTTTTTTTCGTTGTAGGTTAATTCTGGCATTTTCATGTCACAAGCGCGTCTATACTGAAGTGGGTTGATATTAAATAATTTCGTAATCAGCTTGACGTAATAATCATGTTTTTTTTCGCTGCTTAGGCTGACGAGTCAGTGGCACAACCAGCTGGGGGGGGGGGGTTTGTAGTTTATTTTTTTCCATCAAAATGAGCGACTGTGCAAAAGCCTATACAGTCTCCAAAACAAAAAACTTCCTTAAGAACTTGCGTAATTTTAAGTAACGTTATTTTGTCTCATATTTTTGTCTCTTTTCATACAGTTTTTCTTGATATGACGTCATCAAGATGAAGTATAATATTTTCAAGCACAATTGGTATAGACTGGTGGAGTACAAAAACAGTAACCCCAAGAAATAATCTTGAAATTACGAATTATTTCCGCCCTCGTTCACAATATAATTGGAATTGGCCTAGTATTTTCTCATTGTTTGAACCTACAAACTTTTTCTTTGCATTACGCCACGGCAAGCGCTTCATGCCATAGTTGTAAAAGTAAAATTTGCAAATGTCCCAACGTCGAAAATAAGAAAGGCTAAGAAATCATCCAAATACATTAAAAGTAGCATCTTGTCCCTAGTAGTGCTAGAGAGCACTAAAACAGCCCTCTAGAGTTTAAAATCACATTTAATATTAGCGTATCTAACGAACTCACAAAACAACTGTTTAAACTTTTTTAAGGAAGCTAATTTGCAAAATTTGCGGTTTGTGTTTCTCCATGCTTTCGTAAAATTTGGCCACCTCCCAACTTTACCTCAATTTACTGAAAAACTTTTCCTTCTTCTTTCTCGCTTCAAAGGGTAAAAAAAGAAACAAAACCAGCAACAGTTTTGATGGTCAATGATTTGACAGTTGAATACATTGTTCAAAGAGGATTTTTTGAACTTGCTTCTCCATCTTCTGTTTTTGGTAATTGGTTGACATTTTGAGAGTACGAGTTTGTTATATAGCAACAATTTTGGAGTACTGCTACTTCAACGATTATACTTTGACAACAATGATGCTCACCATATAAGTACTAGAAGCAATCCGCATTCAATGTCAAAAAAGCAATATTAGCAATATCAAAATATAGTGTTAATTAGTGATGAACGATAAAAAGCACTCAAGCAGCTCAGACAGGTTTTGAACAGCGTTTTGAAACTACATTTGAAACGCTTTTGTGATGTCCGAATTTACGAAAATAATAGTACAAATGAAAATAAAAGCTAAATATGATAGCCTACGTTTTTATTTTGAGATTTAATTCCTATTTATAAGTTAGGCTACATTATTGAAGTTGTATGCATTGGGTTCAGCAAAAGGAAAGCGTAAAAACAATCGGTGAAGGATGAAGTTCTTACATACTGTGAGTCATGGCACGATTTTGCTGACTTACAGCGAAACGGAAGACCAAGGTAAAAAACTATAACCTGCAAAACTTCGTCATATGAAGCAGAAGAATTCATCGTTTAAATAATTGTTGTTTCACACGCAAAACTTATTGTTGTCTAGTTACGATAAATGATCAGCAAGATAATTGTTTGGTTTTGATAACAAATACTGCTTGAAACTTCATTACTTTGCAATAGCGTTTCGACAAAATGCCAGGAAGGTAGCGATCAATCCTATTAGTATTTTATTCTAAAACGGTAACCCCAAACACGTAATTGCAATGAATTCATTGGTTCAGTCAGCGCGCAAAAGTGATTCGAGCTTAGCAACTATTTCATTCTTGATCAATCAAAATTAATCTACTATACTAACTTTACACGGATGGAATGCACTGACGCCGATTAAGTTAATCTGCAGATTAGTTGTTTTGCTGCTCACAGTCATTCTCATGAGCATGTAAGGTGTAAAATAAAGAAAGAGGCTATTTCATCTACTTTTTTTTTATTTAATTTTTATCTGATTTTATCTAGTTTTTGTTTGGCCCGAATTTAACCCAAACTCAAATTCTTTCTCTAAAACTAACTCCAAACCTATTCTTAAGAGGAGAGCCTAGATACTTTCAACCAAACTTGCATTGCCTGTATGTATAGAACTGTCAGATATCATAGTTTTGAATGTCGTTAGTTATGATTATTTACCTGCCTTAACTTATGTGCCTTAACGTGACTGCTTTACTAGTTTCGACGCCTTTCGTGGTTGGGAGTGTTCGAGATAATTGACTTTTCCAGCATGTTCTACGACCTCTGCAGTCACCGGGGTACTTCGTTGTTTGCGACTTTTAATGCTCTATTTGGACGTGAAGTTTGTAACGTCGTAATTATGTTGCAATTTGTTATCATAAGCTCATATACTTTTTCTATTGCGACGTAATAACAATTTCTCTGGAATATTCGAGCGCTGTTGCCATTAGTATAAACGGGTGTTTTTTCCTATTCTAATATTCTGATAATTCTAGGATTCTAATAATTCTAGTGTTTGGGATATTAGTTTCGCAGGACAGCAGATATTGTGCGTCTGTATTTGGCTTGTGGAGCCATAGTGTGCGATTTGAATTGGTCGATTGCGATAATTTTTAGTGAAGCGATTTTGTTTTGCTTTCAATAGAAAGTTCTTAATTGGGACTTCGAGCGAGCTTTATTTGGGACTTAATTTGGACTTTACAATTGTTTTTGTTCGCGGATTTTGGCAAATGAGAATTGATTTACTTATAACTAGCAAACGGTAAAACCTAAAAATTTGAAATTTGGACTCAACATAAGAATTAATAAAAGCGTAATGTGTGCCAATTTTGGGGATTCTAAATCACGTGATCGTGAATTGAGACACAAAAAACATAAAAAATCGGCGATTTTTGGCTTGAAAGTTATTGGTTCGCTTATAATTCCAAAACCACTTGACTTGTAGAGCTGAAATTTGGACACAATGTGGGTGCTTATGAATGCTTTATGCAAATTGAGTTAAAGGACTAAAGCTTTACTGGCCGAAAATGAAATCCGCAAAAAGTGGCCGCCAAATTTCAAACTTTTCAACCACTCACGCTAGACACATGAAATTTTCAGAGTAGGCAAATGAGTAAAAATAATAAAATTTGACAAAATTTGGGGTTATCAAAATGGGTGTATTCCTCAAATAGGGCCACCAAAGTTTTAAATTTTTAATCCGTTGCAGCTAGATGGATTGAATTTTCGAAATGGGTACATATTAAAAATAAATTATCCCTAACAAAAATTGGGGATTCAAAATTGGGGGTCCCCCATAAACGGGGCCGCCAAAATTCAAACTTTTTAACCTCTAACGCTAGACTGATGAAATTTTCAAAACAGATTTAATATGACAACATTTGAGGATACCAAAATGAAGGTGACCCCTTCAAATGAGCGCACCAAAATTCAAACTTTTTAACCACTCAACATTGTCTTTTTTTCTTTTTACCTTTTTTACTAAAATGAATTTTGTCTTTTTACCACAACCAGTAGGCTATGCAATAGACCTGTTCATATTTTAACTTTTTTTGATTTTGTTATGGCTTCACAGTGTTTTTGAAGCAGATTTTCATACTGGTCCCAAAACTAAAAAAATTTTTTTTGGTTGGTTGAACGGTTTCCACGTTACGCGATGATTTCAGACCCCCACTATTGAATAAAAAAAGAGTCTTTTTACAGTAGAGGGAGCTGTTTGTAAAATATACTTGAACAGTAATTCAACTAAATGCACCTCTGCATTTTACATCTTTAAAAAAAAGCAAATTGGACTTCTGGTTCAGTAGTGATGACCATTGTAGTGATATTATTTGCAAGACTTCCTCTAGTGGCCAAAATGTAATTTCTTTATTTTTTGATAATTTTTTTGAAAATTTGGTTCTATTTAGTGAAAGAGACTTCAATTTTGAAGTTGACGTTTTGCAGCAGTGCCACTAGAGGGCGTAATTTGCTATTTATTTCAAAATTGCGTACTGATTATACGCCACTTAAGTTAACGACACTGCAAAATTTGAACAAATTATGAAACGACGCGATTTTTTATAGTTTGTTTTTAAATATGAACCCAGATCATGTGACAAAGCTAACAATTAATGCAAAAATGCAGAAGCAACACACTATTTGCAGCATTAATTTGGTTTAATTTACAATGACCGCTCCAGCAATTTCAATGAAGTTGAAAAGCTTCTTTGATTAACAAAGAATACAATTCAAACCAATATTTGCAGAATATTATATTAGAACAAAACAGAGTTACCAAACTTCAGCAAATTTCAAAAGTTTCTAAACTAATTAAAAACAAAAAAAATCAGCAATTTTTTAAAAGGTTTGTTGTGTCAGTAAAAGTCCTGCGTGTTTGTTATACAACCTGATGTATGCTTTGTCGTTGTTATTAAAATTTCCTTTGTTGCTAAAATTTCATTATAGTTACTGTCAAATTGAACTGAACGCTCCGCTGCATCATTGATAACTTCCAATCCTCCAACAATCTGGCTGATTTGTTGGAAAGAAGAATCTTTTTCCAGTCCACTACTGAATCTATTCTTGAAAACGTTAGTTCAATTCCAATTACTGGTTGATCAAAAAATAGCCACCATGTTTTATTGAAGAGTCTTTGCAGAATGCTGCTTTCATATACTTTTGAAGTCTTGGCTTACATGTTCGGAAATCTGCTTTGGGATATTTCAACATGGTGGTAGAGGTGGTTTTCTTGGTTTCATTATCAACTAAATTTGAAAATACTGCTAGTGGTATGTACCTTGGCGGCAGATCCAAGTACGCAAGTCGACTTTCCAAATGCAAGCTAACCAAAGAGCTTTATCTCTCACCGACTACTCATTTACAACTTTCCAAAGCATTAATGTCAAATAAGGAGCATCTGCAGCAACCGGTGAGGAACACCAGTACCATGCATCAATCACCAAAGCACATACCACTTGCACTACCTTCAAATTTAATTAGTGATAAAATCAAGAGAGCCATTGCTACTACCTTGTTGAAATATTCTAAAACAGATGTAGATAAGCGATAACTACCAAAAGTATATAAAGACAGTACTCTGCATGGGTTCATCAATAATGATTCATGAATATATAATTTTTTGATCTAATTAAAATCGAACCAACGTTAAATAGATACTGCTCGAAATCGGTTTTAAAGAAAAATCAAGAACTTCTTGAGCTAATAAATAGGTGACCCAAACTATTTTTCCAATTTCCTTTATTCACAAAAATACAGTTTAATCTGTTTGACTCTGCACCATTGGTAACCCAGCATTTTGCAGTTTCGTGACATTACAAAAGGCATAATTTTGCAAAAATTAAGAAACGCAATTGCCAACTGGTACCAGTGAGTAGCCTATTACCAAATCTGAAAACTTGGCTATTACTCCTCAAACATGTAGACCTAGGCTACCACTACTTCTCCACAGAATGTCTTTTGCGAAGCCACAAAATTGAAAAATTTAAGGTTGCCAAGGGTACAGAATCAAACAGATTAAAACATTTTTACGATTAAGGGAAATCATGAAAAAGGTTTGGGCACCTCTTTATTGGAACGACCGACGCTCGCGTTGCGTGTTCCTTTGTTTTTACTCGGCCATTTTGCAACTTATGAGTGCGAAATTTTAGACTTTTGCTTATAACTCAAGAACAATTTAATCTAGCTACATGAAATTTTGGTTTTTGTTTGAGATTAGTGAGTTATAGATTTGTACCAAATTTCAAGGCAATAGGTTACGTGACTTTGGTTTTAGGACCCGAAAACCGCCCCGCAAGTTTGTGGTAAAAAGCCGTCTCAGTCAAAAACGGCTTTAGTAGGGCAAAAAATATTTGATTTGGTTGTATGCCTTAAGATACCTTTTCATCCCAACCAACCTACTCTTGGCCGCGATGAGATTTGTTTCTTTTTTTTTTCCTTTTTTTTTCCCCTTCTTTTTCCTTTTCTTTCATCTTGATTTTTGTACGCTCTTCTTCTCCTAAACCACAAAACATGAAAATTAAATTTTTGTGTAAAGTTGTTGAGCTGCAAACGCATTTTTTCCCCCAAAATTTTTTGGGGCAACTCCACCGGAAACCCCCCCAAAATGGGGCCCCAAAAAATCAACTTTTTGAACGGCTTAAGCTAGAGTGCTACTTTTATTTGCTATTGGTAGATATTTAACAGATAAATATTTTGACATAGTTTGGGGGTGCCACCCCCCGGGGACCCCCAAATGGACCCCCCAAAAATCAATGTTTTGAACGGCTCAAGTTAGAGTGCCAGTGTTTTATGATATCAGGAGATATTTAACAGACAAATATTTTGACATAGTTTGGGGGTGGCACTCCCCCCAAAACCCCCTCAAATGGCCCCCCAAAAATCAATTTTTTGAATGGCTAAAGTTAGAATGCCAGTTTGTTTTGATATCAGGAAATATTTAATCGACAAATATTTTGACATAGTTTGGGGGTGCCCCCCGGGACCCCCCAAATGGAACCCTCCAAAAATCATTTTTTTAAACAGCTCAAGTTAGACTGCCAGTGTTTTATGATATCAGGAGATATTTAACCGACAAAAATTTTGACATAGTTTGAGGGTGCCACCCCCCGGGGACCCCCCAAAAATTAATTTTTTGAATGGCTCAATTTAGAGTGTCAGTCTGCTTTGATATCAGAAGATATTCAACAGACAAATATTTTGTGACTGTAGTTTGCCACCCCCTTGGGGACCCCCCAAAAAGACCCCCCAAAAATCAATTTTTTGAACGGCTCAAGTTAGGGTGCCAGTCTGTTATGATATCAGCAGATATTTAACTGACAAATATTTTGACTCTAGTTTTCTTAAGGTTCCACAATCAGATCCTTTTGGATAATTGCTGATTTTACGGTAAACAAAAAGTACTTTTGAGCGTCACAGTATTTGCTTTGTGTCTGTCGTTCACTGGGTTTGCTGGCAAATTCCCATCTAGCTACCTCAAAAAGTTTTCATTTTCTCAATAAAACCGATTTCGAGCAGTTATCTCTTTAAGCATGGGTTCAGTAGTGGACTGGAAAAAGATTCTTCTTTCCAACAAATCAGCCAGATTGTTGGAGGATTGGAAGTTATCAATGATGCAGCGGAGCGTTCAGTTCAATTTGACAGTAACTATAATGAAATTTTAGCAACAAAGGAAATTTTAATAACAACGACAAAGCATACATCAGGTTGTATAACAAACACGCAGGACTTTTACTGACACAACAAACCTTTTAAAAAATTGCTGATTTTTTTTGTTTTTAATTAGTTTAGAAACTTTTGAAATTTGCTGAAGTTTGGTAACTCTGTTTTGTTCTAATATAATATTCTGCAAATATTGGTTTGAATTGTATTCTTTGTTAATCAAAGAAGCTTTTCAACTTCATTGAAATTGCTGGAGCGGTCATTGTAAATTAAACCAAATTAATGCTGCAAATAGTGTGTTGCTTCTGCATTTTTGCATTAATTGTTAGCTTTGTCACATGATCTGGGTTCATATTTAAAAACAAACTATAAAAAATCGCGTCGTTTCATAATTTGTTCAAATTTTGCAGTGTCGTTAACTTAAGTGGCGTATAATCAGTACGCAATTTTGAAATAAATAGCAAATTACGCCCTCTAGTGGCACTGCTGCAAAACGTCAACTTCAAAATTGAAGTCTCTTTCACTAAATAGAACCAAATTTTCAAAAAAATTATCAAAAAATAAAGAAATTACATTTTGGCCACTAGAGGAAGTCTTGCAAATAATATCACTACAATGGTCATCACTACTGAACCAGAAGTCCAATTTGCTTTTTTTTAAAGATGTAAAATGCAGAGGTGCATTTAGTTGAATTACTGTTCAAGTATATTTTACAAACAGCTCCCTCTACTGTAAAAAGACTCTTTTTTTATTCAATAGTGGGGGTCTGAAATCATCGCGTAACGTGGAAACCGTTCAACCAACCAAAAAAAATTTTTTTAGTTTTGGGACCAGTATGAAAATCTGCTTCAAAAACACTGTGAAGCCATAACAAAATCAAAAAAAGTTAAAATATGAACAGGTCTACTATACAAGTGTGATAACTTGCTTAACAGCCAAACAGCTTTTTTATATGCTTGCTTAACTGCTTAAAACCCTTTCGGTATCGGCGAATTAGAATGCATTCTATCAACAACAAAAAGAATACAACAAAAAACACGCCACAAATCGCATAATTCTTCACAAAAAAAAAAAAAAACAACATATTATCACAATAAAAATCAATATTCAAAACTTTCACTTCAATTCGATTATTGATTCCTTTCTAAAACACTACCCGGTCATAATTTGACGATTCATCCCTCTGCCAAGCATTTTGTCAGTTTGTTTTCCGGCGCTCCAGAAAATCACAAATTTTCTATTGCAAAACTATTCTTTATTACGTAATTAGGTGTGAGCAGATGTTCCCTTTTGCTAAATTATTTTTTCAAAAAGTCGATATCTCAAAAACTAGAAACGAAAAAAACCTTAAATTTTCACCATTAGCTAAAAAATAAGCATAAACTCAAAAAAAATTATTCAGTTTTAACCCGGTTTATTTTACTACAAAGAAATGAAAATTTGATGAAAAAGCTAATAATGTGATGGATAATGGTATGAAAAAACAAAAAAAATTGAGATTTGCTTGTTTGACTTAATTTGTATGCAAGTTTTATGGCTTGTCGAAGAAGCTCATGCTAACTGGCTAATTTAATCAGGTTTTGGGAAATAATTTAATCTTTGCCAGGAGATAACTTGGAGCAACACGCAATTGATTGAAATGAATCTAATTTTTGTTTTTAGTTGCAATTTAAATTTTTGTTTAATTCAATGTTCAATTTTTTTCGCAAAACACAATTTAGCCACATTTTGACAATTTCAAATGCCTTGAAAGTATACGCCAAATGTCTTGAAAGGAAATGCCGAGAAACAGTGGAATCAAAACTGGAGAATGGCCAGTGCGGTTTTTGTTCGGGTCGCAGCACCACGGACCAGATCTTCACTCTGAAGCAAATCTTCGAGAAATTTTGGGAATATGGTAAAGATCTCTTTACATGCTTTGTCGATCTTGAACAAGCATATGACCGAGTTCCTCGGGATAAACTTTGGAAGGTTTTGCAGGAGTATGGCGTCAATGGACAGTTGTTACGTGCCATTAAGTCATTTCACTGCCGACCGCAGGTTTGTGTTCGGACAAATGGCAAACAATCAAAACCGTTCTAATCGTTCAATGTGGGCGTTGGGCTTCGGTAAGGGTGCGTTTTGTTACCTCTCCTTTTCATTGTTTACATGAATTAGATCGACAAATGCAGCCAAACTGATGAGTGTGCCACAACTGGGAATTGCAAAATTAGTTGTCTGCTATTCGGTGATGATTTGGTTTTGCTTTCTTTCACAGAATCTGGCCTCCAGCGCGCACAAAATAGCTTTGCAGAAGCACGTGACACCGCCGGGATGACAATAAGCACGGCCAAAACTAGTGTCCTTCATCTTTCAAGATACCGTGATAAGTGCGTGTTACAAGGGAATGGAGCAACACTGAGGCAGGTAGAGAAGTTCAAGTATCTTGAGGTTACATTCCCGAGTGACGGAAGACCAGACAAAGAACTGGATGGTGCGTAGTTCTGGGATTCGAAAACATCTAGTCGTTACTCCTCCCAACTGAAATACTGCAGCGTAGATGGTTTGGCCATGTAAGCAGAATGCCTCAGGTTAAACTCCCCAAACAATCTTTACTTGCAAAAGTAAATGGGAGAAGACCAGTTGGACAACCAAGAACTAGATGGACCAATTACATTTAGAATCTTTTATGGAATCACGTAGGACTTCACCCTAGCAAAATGATTGGTGTAATGGAAGACCGTGAAGCGTGGCCGCTTAATTTCGAGCTGCTGCCCTCGCAGCCCTCACTGCAAAGCGAGTGAATAAATCAGACCCAGAGAACTCAGATCTTGGAAATTGATCAGTGGATCAATTTCCCAACCCGCCTATTTCCTCGACAGTCAAACAAAATACCGGTAGTTGTAGTCTCAACGGACAACTTCATTGCAAGCCAAGAAAATAGTCAATCAAAAGCATTTTGCAAGACAGGCAAAGACAGGGTAGACGGGAGTAGACGGGGCAGACAGGTTTTTTAATAGATGCATTGCCAGCCCTAGCAAATGCATCAACAAGTTAAACGCATCTTAAAATTCACTGAATGAATAAAAACAAAGCATATTGTGATTTTTACAGCACGCACAGAAAAACGGTATATTTTTTGTTATCTTATTAAAGCTAAAATCTGGCCACACCCAAATGACATTGCAGAAACAATAATTTCAGACCTCGATTTTCTAAGCAGCATGGTGTGGTAGAAAAACTAAATATTATGTTGACGTAGGCTCATTGTATGCTGTGTAAATTTTCTTTATGACTACGTGGGTCGTGAGTTCATGCCCGGGGTAGTTACCGGGCTCCCTGCTAGGTACCCTTTATGAGTAAGCGCGGCAATAGCTTTTCAACTTTTGAAATGGTAACTTGATATGCGTTAGGTAATACGGTTTCAAAAACAGGTGTATATAAGACGAACTTTCGATCTTATGTGCTGGCGAAGGCAGGAATTTCTCTAGCGGCCATTGGAGAAAGAAGAAAAAGCGCGTAAGAAACTTACAAATTTTCATTTGCAAAGCTATTGTTTATTTCGTAAAAGAATTTGAACAAATGTTCTCTTTGGCCAAATTATTTTTGAAAAAATTCGGATATGTCAAAAACTAGAACAAACAGGCGATCCAAATTTTCACCATTAGCTTAAAAATCAGCATAAACTCATAAAAATTCAGTTAAAGCGTGGTTTATTTTACTTAAAGAATGAAATTTTTTTGAAAAGTCAGTAATGCGAGTGGCTACAGGCGGCTTCCGTTCCAAAATCCTACCTTATGGTAGTTGAGGGTTGCATCCCAGATCTACAGTATAGTGAGGTCCACAAACTAATTCAAGATTAATGCTTTCAAGTCACGTTAAAATTTAATTTTCTTTCTAAAACAATGATACAATTGCCGGGCTTTTCCTCAAGCCCCGACGACGAACTTAAACTTTCAGTTAATAAAAACATAAATCCGAAAAATAGTGCATTAAAAATTAATAAAAATTTACAAAATTGTAGAGCGGCTGGAGTAAACCAGATTCTTGCATCCAAAACATAGCTATGAATACTTGATTTATTAAAAATTTTTGCTTCACTCCCCACCTCACCCCTCTAAAATTCAAATGCTTCTTTCTAATTTTGCCAATGGCTATAGGCTCGCTGAACGAGTGCGAATTGGTGCGAAAGAATTAGCAGTAATATCGCTTTCTCTTGACATTATGAAAAAGATCAAAAAATTTAACATACCGATTCTGTAAAAGATGACGTAAGCATATTAACAACAAACTTTCAAGACAAACCATTAAATTGAAGTGAACTTATTATGTCAAACATCGCCAGTTACTAACTTAGCAAACCAAAACTAGAACGAAAGGTGCGGAAATGTCTTTTTTTTAATGTCGTTAACATCGCAAATAGCAACAAAACTTTTTGATCAACAAGCATCAAAACTACCAATATTATTTAGTACCTTAATTCGGCTTTGTAACTTAAATACTTGACCAGAAATTTGACATGGGTTATTTTCCCAAAACCCAACCCTACACCCACAATTCACAAATAGCCTGTTGCGGTATTTTTTAAAAGAACTGTATTATATGAACAGTCTGTTCAAAGTTTGAAAACAAAATCAGAACAATGCCTGCCTCAGTAATCATCATGGAAAAAAATACTGGCAAATTTCCATGGCGAAAACCGGCAAAATTATACATCAACTTATCCTTAAAATTTTATTTCTTTACCTCAAATAGTAAAAAAGTTCACATTTTAAAGGACTTGTGTGGACGTTTCACCGTCGTGACATCTCCAATTTTGTTTTATTTCACATCGCTTTTATACTCACCTATTCTGAAAATTTTGTTACACTAGCTTGATAAACGAAAACATTTCATTTTTAGGGGGGATCCTCTAACATCAAACTCCTAAATTTTGCTATGCTTTATCTTTTATTATTTTCATATTTTTTTATTTCGCATCATTCAAGACAATAAACAAAATCTCATGAACACACATAAATACAATTAAATAGAACAGGAAGCTGCGAAGGACATCTCGGTCATCGAGTCAAGCAGCCACCCAAAACTTAGTCATGTCAAGCTGCGGGGCGTGTCTTGAATATGTTGCGTATATAGGTCAAACTAGAGCTTTTGTCAATTTTGATTAATTTAGAACTGCGAATCATTTGTTATTTAACTATAAATGTTTTAGTATTTTAATTTAAATTGATCGAATGATAATTTTTTAAATTCATATGGTACCACGTTCCAAATTTTGGCTTCTTAGAACTTAAAACTTTGCTTAATTTTTGTATTTGTACCTTGGTAAATAAAAATCAAGTTCAGAGAGGTAAAGCGAGGCGCGTTGTTTGTTTGCGTATCGCTCTAACAGAATTGAAGTGGCGATTTAGGCGATTCGGTAAGTTTTTTGGTGAGTTTTTGTGCATTAATTTTGCAACTTCATATACGATACATAAAAGTCTTTCAGTTTTAAGATTTGTAATCGATACTAAATGGTGTAACGTGGTCTTGCCGCTGTCCACCTGCAACTATTTTGACAGCTTTATTTTTTAAGAATAATCTATCTTTTCAAATGATTATCATAAGAGTCACCCCAGATTACAAATACCATAAAATAAATGAGAGTGAACCATACTATAATACAACTTACGAAGAGCTGCAAAAGGTAAGATGTTCCGCAATTAGCCAAGATACCCACAGATCTAGGTATTTTACATGTTAACTTGATAATATGTTATGCAAAGTTTAATTTTTCATCAATTGTAATGCCCATATATGTTACTAATTTATTAGTGGAAACTGAATTTTTGTTGAAAAGTATTTCGATCGTTTGGATAGGATTGGTAATTTTGGGGAGGAATATTAACGCAGAAGATTTTTAGGGTTAGCAGTTATTTTGTTGGCTTTCGTCTATTCTAGTACACTCAGTAACTCATAATTAACATCAAAACTTAAACCTAAAATGTCATTTTTCTGACTTAAGAGCTAAAAAATTTCAAATTTATAGAGGCCCGTTTGGAGAGGACCCCAAAACGTGGTACCCCAAAATTTTGTTATTCTCCATGTTTCATATTTATCTACTCTGAAAATTTTAGCTTGTTGGTTCAAGCGGTTAGAAATATTTTGAATCTTTGAAGACCCGTTTGAGAAGGACTCCCCATTTTGATACCTCCAAATTTTGTCTTATCAAAGCCTCCCTTACTATTTGCCTATCTTAAAAATTTTGTGTGTCAATCTAGAGTGGATAAAAAGTTTTAGTTTTGGAGTACTTGTTTGGGGAGGAGCCTCAACTTTGACACCTCCAAAATTCACCTTTTTTTGTTTGTATTTATCCTAAAAATACTACGCATCTACCTTGAGTGGTTAAAAATTTTGACTTTTGAAGGACACGTTTGAGGAGGACCCCCATTTTGGTATTTCGAAATTTTGTTATGTTATAACTTATTTCTTTATATTTATACCTATCCTGAAAGTTTCATGACTGTGTCTAGCTTGAGTGGTTAAAAATTCAAAATTTTGGAGAGCCCGCTAGCGGGAGAACCCGATTGTGTTACACAAAATATTGTTTGGTTTACTTTGTTTTTAATACCAACCCATTCTGAAAATTTAATTCAATAATTCCAATGCTTCAAAACTTCAAAGTTTTGGAGGACCCGCTTGAGGGGGAATCTTCCATTGTGACATTCCCAATTTCTAGCTGGGCCTTGTCCTTCCTGACGTCTCCTATACAATGGCTCAAAGTTTGAATTCTGTGCGTTAACGGTTTAGAAGTAAATAGGAAGAAAACCAGACAAAAAAGGATAAATAGTATCCGAGTCATTCGGGGTAAATGAACATAACCATAACAAAGGTGGTTGAAAATGTGTTCAAAAACCACAAACCATTTTTCTTCAATGTCGATACTTACCACGATATACTGGTTCAAATTTGACCACTTTTTGACAATTTTTGGTCTCTAAACTAGTATGTACAGTATGAAGCCTCTATTTGCCCCATGCTGTGTCCAAATTTCAGCTTACCACGTTCAACGGTTTTCGAGTCGAAAGCAAATTAATAAATTTTTCACAAAAAAACGGCAGTTTTTACCCAATATTTGAATTCTTAAACCACTATTACGTGACCTATGATCACCGCATCGGCGGACACGATGCTTTTATTCATTACCATGTTGTGTTCAAAATTTAGCTTTTTGGGTTTAATGGTTTTTAAGTTATAAGCAAATCAAATAAATTACGATGCTCAGTCAGTCAGTCCTGATTCAGTCAGTGTCAGTTTATTCATGTACCAGTACATGCAAACAAAGAAAAATCCACATTTGGAATAAACAGTGCAGTTGCATGTAAATAAAGTACATAGGGGGACCACGAAAGAGTGAAGATATCACCGAGTCACGGTCACCCTATTTCACACATTATTGCTTTTATGACGTAATGCACCAAGTTTCGTTATAAGTCCTCAAGGAAGATGACAGACATAGCATTGATGCCCTATTCCTTCACAGTATTCCTTCACACTCGAACAGTAGAGTAAAGCACTAGCACAATTTCATTCTCTTGCTATAGCCAAAATAGTATGAATAAATTTGGGCTTTGAATAAATCTTTTAAGTATGATGTTCACTTTCTATGCCATGCACTACTTTACAACAATCCTTACAATTATGACTGTATTTTATTTTTGAAAGAATAAATTATGCAGAAGAAGCAAGCATCACTTCTATTGACCCACCCCCTTTTCCCAAAGTGCAAATAAGTTTCAGTATTGCAATGTGCTGTCGTGTAAGATTTAGATTTTCACGGAATCGCAAACAAACGAATTAGTTATTGCAATATACCAAAAATTAGAAAAATCATGCCTAATTCTATTTGTACTTTAAAATTAGATCGGCTTTAACTGCTTCTTTAAATTTAGGAAAAGAAAGATCTTTCTAATTCGGTTTGCAAACTATTCCAAATTTGGTCACCACTAAATTGCAATGCTTTTTAGGCAGCATTCGAGTTTATAGCATGCAAATAAAAGTTTCTGTAACTATGGTGCATCTTGTGTTGTACTTATGTACTGTTTTAGGGAATGTGAAATATTATTGACTGCATAGACTTGGAAGTTTATTGTGCTGGAAAAAATTCATGATCTTTGCCATTTCTAACTGATCGGTACATATCCTTGACTTTTAATAGTTTTAATTCATGATACAAGGTGTTGTTTTTCACGTGTTCATTTTTACTGACATTGCAAATAAATTCTTATAATTTAATTTTGAAGGACTTGCAATGGCTGCAAGACTGAATGGTTGGTTAAGCTCCATACTAAGATCCCATAAAGTACTTGCGAATTCACTAAACTATAGTACAATATTAGAAGGGTTTTCTGGCAGATATAGTGTCGAAGATGCTCCATTGGTCGAGTATATAAATAAAAGTCCTACGAGTATATATATGAATAAAGGATATAAATAAAGGTCTTAAATAAAGGTCCTACGTGAAGTCCCAGCAAGAACAGTCAAATGGAGATTGCAAAAGATGCATTATAACACTTAAAAAAGTCTACGGTGTTGTGCAGTAAGACATTGTTTTTGCTTTTTAACTCTATGAATGCATTGGAAAGAAGCTGTAAGAAAATTTGCTGATTTTCAAACTAAGAAGATGCTCATTTTGAGACAACTGCTGGTTCCATTTTCATCTAACCCAATCTCTGGTTTGTGGTTTCAGACAATAAGCTCCTTTTTTTCGCAGTTTTTTTCTTTGTATAAATTCTAGTCTGCTACGTTCGCTTTGGTAGAATTAAACTACTACTGAGAATATACAAAATGCCGGCGTTTTTTAAGCCAACACCAGCACATGTTGTCGACCATGATGGTTGCCAAGTCCTAAAATACTGTATAATGAAAAACCAAAACAAATGTGGAATGAAATTTATCATCAACTGTAGTTTTTGTAAAACTTTTCTTCAAACTTAAACAGGATAGTTAATTGGACATCAAATAACTGCTAGACAACGCAATATCATTTAATTAAACCTGATTTTCCGGTTTTAGATTTGAAAAGATTACACGCCATTAAATTTTAGGTTAATCGAAGGTTTCTTGGCGATTTAAATAAACTAACGCATGTTTTATTTAATCTGAAACGCGCTATTTTTTAATTTGGCAGAAGGGAACATATATTATTCAACTTAAAAAACGGTTTTTATTTAGCAAAAAAGAACATTCTGATTTTACCTTATGGCGTAATAGATAAAATATGCCTAAAATTTCAGAGCAAACCTTAACTTACTATTTATTACAATCATTAATTCATTCTTTTTTTATTCTTGACCACCACAAAAAAAGCAAACGCATGGTAACACAATAATAACACGTCGAGTCAGGAAAAGGAAGCAGAGACACAACGTCAGACGTTAAGACATGCAGAGGATATTGAAGACAAAATTACGTCAGAGTTTGACAACAAAGGCGCATAAAAACTGGATTATCTCGGAAAGTTAAAATTGAAAAATTAAAAATGTTTCCTATTGCAAAATGACGGGAGTGTAGTCAGTGCTGCTATTCCGGGTACGTTCGGCCTACCAAGTTTCTTTGATTGAAACTTTTTTGATAGAAACTTTTTTTGGCTTTCTCTTTTTATGTACAGTAGAGTCGAATAGAAATTAAATTATCAAACATGTACTAAATTTTTGATTTGCTTGCTATTTGTGGTTTGTTTTATTACCTAGGTTATTTCCAAATGTAGGTTATTTCCAATTAAATTCAAGATTTATATCCAATCAACGACACTGTAACTGGAAATCCTAGTTTGATATGTTTCTGTAATGATTTGGAGCGCAAGTGGCTCAAAAATTGCAGTTATTTTGCCAGAAATAAATCTATCTTACTTACAATTAGGTTTTTGCTGTTTAAGCTACATTGAGTCACGAAACGTACAATTGTACATGATTTTCATCAAAGAATTCTGTAGGCTAATCTAGAATAAAAATTGAAACAAAAGCATTCCCTACATAATTTTAAAGAATAAGTAATTCAAAATGCAAGCCTAAATGTTCATTAACTTATTCGGTTTTGACGTATTATTAAACTTAGTTTGCTTACTTTGACTTGCTGCAAGCATGTTGGCAGCAATCTTGTTCGACAGTTGACTATACGGTTTCAACACTGCACGCTTGAAGCCAGAACTGCTCTCACGTGGTGGTGTTATCAGTACAATTGTACTACTAATGACTCAAATGCAATGCTATAACAGCTGGACAAAAAAACAACCCCAAACAAAATTGAACGGTTGTACGTGTGGTGACCGAAGAGGATCAAAAATACACTTTTAGGATAATTATAAAGAGCAATTTCTGCGATAAACGCTAACAGAAAAGGAAGAATTTGGTATCGATTTATCGATTACTAATCGATATTTCTGACCTTACTACCAGCTGAGAGTTCAGAAAGGTATAAACCGAGTGAGGTACACTTTATCTTTCAAGAAACCCTGATCAGTGCGTGTTACTAGTGAATGGAGCGACACTGCAGCAGGTCGAGAAGTTGAAGTATCGTGGGGTTGCATTTACGAGTGACGGCAGGCAAGACGAAGAACTAAATACTCGAATTGGCAAGGCTAATGCAGTAATGCGAGCTTTGCATTTTTCAGCTGTCATGAAACAAGAATTGTCCAAAAAGGTAAAGCTGTCAATTTTCAAAGCAGTTTTTGTCCCCATTCTCACTTATGGTCATGAATCTTGGGTAATGACCAAAAGAGTGTACTCACAAATGCAAGCGTCCGAAACGAGGCTTTTACAAAGAATCGAAGAGTTACGCTGTTAACAAGGTGCGTAGCTCTGAGATTCGAAACTCTCTAAACATCCAGCCGTTACTTCTGCGAATTGAAAGATCTCAGCTTAGGTGGTTTGGCCATAATAAGCTTTACTTGCCAAAACAAATGGAGAAAACCAGTTACACGACTTAGAACTACATGTACCTATTACATTAAGGATCTTGGATGGAATCGCTTGAAACTTCACCCAAGCGAAATAATGGATGTGATGGAAGACCGTGAGTGTGGCGGCTTAATCTCGAGCTGCTGCCCACGCTATCATAACGGAAAAGCGGGCAATGAAGAAAGAAGAAACAGAAAGCTGTTTTAGCTTGTTTTATTCAATTGCTTTGCACTTATGATAGTGGTTAATGCCTAACCTATTTCGTCACCGATCTTTTCTTGAGTTATAACACTGAAAAATGCGCAGATCGTCCGACAGTTGACGTTTGACGCAATCCAATGGCGCAGGAGGATAATTGTGCAATACAACAGCAACAATAATCAGGCGAGCAACCAGGATTTTGCTAAGGTAGCGACTTGAACCAAAAGCCAAATATTTTTGCTCGAAAACTGTCTCAATTGGACGGATGCTAATTAAATTTGTGTTATATTGGGTGATCCGTCAGACAAAGTTCCAGTGATTCAATGCTCCTGTGAATTTCTTCGAATTCTTGTCCACTGTATTTGCTGCTTGTTCGTAGCCACCAAGCTGAGATAATCATCGTAAAGCGTCTTATCCAAGGACGCAAAACGTGATTAGGGTGAAGGTTGAACCGAGATCATGCGATCAGGTTCGTGGTAAAAACGACACCTTATGCTACTCTGGTGTATTGCAGACGAAGTCGGTGGGAAAAGCCCCTAGCCGCAGAAGGCTATGGGGGTCTAGGGGCAAAGCTTCCAGCCGCTTAAAAATTTTAGCAGTTTTTCTGAAAAAAAATAGCCATTTCAACGCTTTTTGGAGCACATTTCACACGGTTTTAGAACCGATTCCAAGTGATACAACTCGAAATCGGTTTTATTGAAGAAATGAGAACTACTTGAAGTAATAAAGACGTGCCCCAAACCTTTTTCCACAATTCCCTTATTCGTGAAGATACGATTTAACTTGTTTAACTCCGTATTACTGGCAACTCTACATTGCGCAGTTTTGTAACATCACAAATGGCGTATAATAGAACAGTACTGGTAGCCTAGATCTACAAGTACCAGTAGAAGTAGCCAAGTTTTTGGATTTGGTTAGGCTCCTCACTGCTACCAGTTGGTAAATTATAGGTATTACCAGTGCTGGGCACTGCAAGTTTTTTTTTAAGTCCGCAGTCCGCAAATCCGCAACCGAATTTCAAATTTCTTAATCCGCAACCGCAAGTCCGCATTTGTACGTTTAAAAGCTTAGTCCGCAACCGCAAGTCTGCGACGACTTCTCGAGATTCTTGAATCCGCAACCGCAAGTCCGCTACTTCCTAATTCTTGAAGTCCGCAACCGCAAGTCCGCAACTTCCTAATTCTTGAAGTCCGCAACCGCAAGTCCGCAACTTCGTAATATTTGAAGTCCTCATCGCAAGTCCGCAACTTTTATGAACCGCGTGAAAAAGTTTTGCAATCAATCACGTCCCGAAGTGAACTGCTCAGAGTTGATTGGCAAAAATAAGTCAAAAGTTGTGACTTGTGGGAAGTATAGCAAACATATGGTGAATACATTCCACGCAATAAAAGAAATTACTCACAATCGTTGATTGTAATATATGTACCGCAGCATGACTTGTTATTGAGCTGCTTTTTCGGATGGCAAACTTAAGAATTGAATAGCCCAGCCCCTCTTACTTTCAAGTCCAACTCAAAACAGATTCAAACGCTTGTAATTTTGGTTAAAGTTTTTAAGTGACTTGACTAAAGATTTTTATCCCCCAGCCCTCCTGGTTGCACTTCTGCTTATATAGTAGGTGCCTAAACTGCGTGGAAGCATAATGCACAAACCTCCAGTGAACCCTCAAAAATGCTACAATGAAGCTAGGGATTTGGTGATTAAAAGCCATTGAATTACAGTGAGAAGCCATCAAATAGCAAAGTACAATCCGCATTTCCACTTGCAACAATATATTCTAAGAAAACAATTTCTTTTCGAGGCAGGAAAAGGCGAAGGCAGTAGAAGGCAAAAAAACATTCATATCACTAATCGTATTACTAAATTTTCAGTCCCTAGTTTCAATAAATATTCTCGGAATGAGATTAGCACACGCTACCAGCAGTGCCGTCGCCAGACCAAACGAAGTGAGACGGCCTTAGCCGAAAACGGACTGAACTTTTGCACGTAAAAACTGATATTTTAAAGCTACAGTTTTGTATTCATCTTTGGAAAAAGATACATATAAGCCCGGCAGCATTTATTAGCTCGTTTTGCATGCGGCCGGTATAATCGCTTGAAAAATATGTCTACAGGAGTGAATGCGACCAGAAGCGCAACCAGGGTTTTGTTAAGTAAGAGAGAGGGGGCTTGAACCAAAAGTAAATGTTTTTTGCACAAAAATTGTCTAATTTAGGTCCCGTGCTGAACAAACCGTTGCTACTCAAGCGTGTTACAGATGGGGCTCAGCTGCTGGGTGATTTTTGCAATTTTGCGGCAAAAATAGCAATTTTAACGCCATTTGAATCACATTTCGCACGTTTTAAAATCAAATCAATAATTGCAGTAAATTGCTAAAATTCAGAAGTCATTGAACGATTTAAATTGTCTAGCCTCTTGAGCCCCCGTGTACATTAGGTCAAGTCCAAAACACGTTTAAACGCTTATTCTTTTTTTGGTTGTATTTTCTAAATGACTTGGTTAAAGGGGGTTGATGACCCCTTAGCCTCTTCCCCCTAATTGCGCCACTGACTGCGAACTAAAATAAATCTTGAGTGTGCTCTAAAAAAAAAAACAGCTGGTCTTTTAAAAAAAATGTTTTCACGTATTGTTTCAGGTCATAATCACTAACGAAATACCGGTAACGCTTCTGTAGGCATACATCCCTATTCCGCGACACATCAGTAAAGGCATGTTAATAAGACGGATTATTGGGTCACATTTATGTAAAGCAGTTGGTGGCCAACAATTTTGCGAACAATCGAGAAAACTTCAAACGAGAATCATGTTTGAAAATGATTATTCCTTTTTCCATTATTGCCTGTTGTCTTGTCGTTACGCGATGCTCCAAAAAAGCATTTTGAATGAACCAAAATGGGGGGAACAAGCAGTCGTTAGGGGGGGACGGCGCCCCTGGTCTCACCGTAGCGACGGCACTAGCTACCAGTACAAAAAATGATACCTCAGTGGCAAATTTTGTAAACTCACGGTAAAAAACAACAAAGTCATACTTTGAACCAGGGCTGCAATTTCGAACTTAAACCCCAAAAAAGTCGGTTGTTTTGCCAAACTCGAGAAAACAGTGTTGACTCCAATTTGAATCAGGTTAGACCCGCTTTTATAGCCTGTCTCGTCGCGCGCCGTATCCTTCATATTCCTGCAGTCATACCACACTTTGGATATTTAATATAACAATGTTATTCCTCACAGAACACCAAAAATTTGATTCATCCAAAGGAGCACGGCAAAACAAGAAGTCAATTATCAGCTAGCCAAATCAATATCAATTAACTAAAATTTACTAGACCAAAATTTACGCCATTGATTATACCAACACTATGCTAGACTTTACTAGACTATATTACTAAAAAACTGCTTCGAGGTCTCACTATAGAAATAGAAACATCAGCAACCAACTTACTACACATCTAACTTGATACACCAAATTACGAAAATTTGAGACACCACATCACTCGTACTGTCGAAGACTATCTAATTTGAGCACTAGTTGCAGACTTAAAGATTATGAGATTAAAGGTCTAACGACAATACAGTTAAAATTACCACAATGACAGTTTCAGAAGATTCTTAAAACAAGCACAAAAGGGGGTTCTAAAATGTTCTAAAAAATCAACCAACTATTTGCATAAAAGATGAGAACGTGGCATGTATTCGTTTCTCACCTTACCAAACAGCATGTCAACAAAAAGAAAGCGATTAAGTCAAAAAGCAGACCTAGTATTTATGTCAGCCTGAACTCGAATAACTTGATATTTTTTCCGAACTTGAACTCGAAAAAATTAAATTGATTTCTCATGTTTGACTGGGTAAAAACATGAATATTTTACGAAAATAGTAAAAAATTTCAATATTTATATAAAACTTGCCGAATTGCGGACTAAAATTAAAAATAGTCCGCAACCGCAAGTCCGCAATTTAAACTGCCAAAGTCCGCATGTCCGCATGTCGGCAACTTTTTTTCGTTAGTCCGCAATTGCGGATTTGCGAACTTGCGGACTAACTTGCGGACTTGCCCAGCTCTGGGTATTACGGTAGATTAGGCCTACTAATACTGTATTATTGCGCTAGGTTTTGGATACATATCTGTTATTAGCCTATAATATACAGTATATTTTGTTATTATACTGCTTGTTGTGCAATAACTTAATCAGGAAAAAAGAGTTGGCATATCTAGGACTGGTAGGCCAGGCTGGTATTGAGTTAGAACTGCTATGGTAAGCAATAGCCTAATATCAGCGAGAAATTTTGCAAAATCAACCTTTTTGTGATGCCACAAAATTGCAAAATGTAGGCCTGCAGGGTTTCCAACAGAAAAGAAACCAACGAATTAAATCGTATATTCACGAATAAGGGTAATTGTGGGAAAAGGTTTGGGGCAACTTTATTATTAACTCAAGTAATTGTCATAACCTCAAGAAATTTCGAGCACATTATCTTTAAAGACCTAAATTGCTGAAACTCGGAAGTCATTTGAAGGAAATAGATTGCCCAGCACTTTCAGCCCCCCTTACTTACAGGTCAGGTCCTATCATGACATTTTAAGGGGGTTGAAGCCCCCTTCCCTCTGCTTGCGCCTCTGACAATGATTATGAAAAGTGTTGATTAGATTAAAATAACCGATAGGCTGCATTGAAATAGTTTGGCCAGTATAGGCCCTTTAAAGGCTGATGGTTTTCTTTGAATACTATAATTTTAGAGTTTTGAGAACAATAACAACCGATGAGTTGGTCGAGCTGTAACGCGTTTGTCTCTGAAGCGGGAGGTTTGATGTTCAAATCTACGGTCAGTCAGATTGGAAGCTGAGTCGCCAACCGCTTGTCACCACTGCGACATTTCTTCAAAAGGAGCTGTGTTGCCTGGGCGCAAACACGCGGAGATTGACTCGTGCTGACTCGTTATACGTTTCGGCATATTGCAGCTAGTATAATGATTTGATTTTTAATTTGGAAACAATTACTTCAAGAATTATAATTTTGAATTTTTATGGTCATTCGTCAGATAATGCTTTTTATACACGTTTTGTCAGGGTTTGGAGGGCCGATACTGGCTCAAGCTACTTTTATGATTTGTTTTTTAAAATATTGGTCATTGTCATATAATCATACCAATTTCTGCAACAGTCTTCATAGCCATTAACATGCTTAACTTTATTTTACGTGGGCTATTTGACCAACGCATGTTAAACGGAGGGAGGGTGGGGCAAAAAAGCCCACCATCTCTCCATGCTGTAACTTCTGAACCAAAAATCGTGGAAACACCAAAAGTGGCATGCAATTTGGTGTTTAATAAAATTTTTTTAGCAAAGTTTGCTATGTAGTGAATAATTAAGTCACATAAACGTCTTGTAATGTCATGTAAGTGAAATATGGGCTAAAAAATATTTAGTTTCGAAATGTGACGACGGCAAATTTGAAGTTAAGAAAACTTTCTCTAATTTTGGCAACTTTAAAATTTTAGGGATTATTTATTATGATGACATTTGCCTCAAAGTCAAATTGGTATGAAGTTAAAAATTTTTTTCTAAAAAGATTTGTCACGAAAGAAACGAGAAAGGGGACATTTTTGCGCCCCGCCTGTGTAAAATAGGGTGACATGAAATTGAAAATCGAAACGTACGTAATACCAACTACAAGCAGAGCGCTGGCAAAAGAATTCAAAATCTGTTGCTGCATTACTTTTTTTCACAAAAAAAGTATTGGCCTAGATCTACCATTATTCATACCGAAAAAACATAACTAAAATTAGTTCAACTTTGATAGATTATTTATTACTCGTTTAAAGTCGCTGATAGCAGTCAAGTAAATCTACGCCATAATAGGGCCCAAACTGGAAAAAATGTAAAAAGTGGCTTTACAACGGTTTCTGGTACTCCATGATTTGGAGAATAACATGTCAAAAGTTTACCGAAATCCACTCATCAAAAAGTCGTAAAATATTGGGATGCAAAAAGGGCTTTCAAGAAAATTATAGGACTCGAATAAACACGCAGTAACATCTCCTTTTTGGAAAAGACTAAACGAATGGTTTTTGGCAGGGAGTGAGTCTATAGTACATTTTTGGACTTTTGAAATTGGTAAGATTGATGCTCAAATTGAGGATCGAATCTCCGGTCAGCCACATCGAAAGCAGAGTTGCCAACCGCTCGCCACCGCTGCGACATGCCTTCTAAACGAGCCGTGTTGCCCGGGTGCAGTGACTAATGGAGATGAACTCCCGCAAACGCGCTACACGTTTCGGCATATTGCAGCGAGTATAAAGAATTTGATTTTTAATTTGGAAACAATAACTTCAAGCACTATAATTTGAATTTTTATCGTCATTCGTCAGATAATACTTTTACGCACGTTTCGTCAGCGCATGAAGGGGTAATACTGGCTCAAGCGATTTCTAAAGTCGTTAGTCAAATAGTCGTGAAAAATAGGGTTAAAACCAGATTTGGTATGGTGGTAATACTCGTAAAATATCCACCATGATGCAAGCAAGTCAACAACCAGAGTATTAACCCTATTTTACGAGGGGTATTTGACCAACGTATTATACACAAGGAAGCAAAAACGCCCCCGTATTCAACTTCTTAACCAAATGTCATAATAGGAACACCAAAATTAGTATGCGGGTTGATATTCACCAAATTATTTCAAAACGATTGATGTAAGTTGATAATGTCATCATAGTGACCTCACGACCATATTATCGAAAAATGATTTTGCTTTCGTGATGACTTCATAGGCGGTTCAGATTTTGTTAATAGGTTTGTTTCTTGATACTAAATCATAAAATACTTAAGTCAAGTTAGTTATGCCACAAAAACGGCTTATGGCGTCATTTAGGTTAAAAATTGGCCAAAAAATGTTCAGATTTCAAAAATGTGACTTGAGGAAACATAAAATTGAAAAAATTCTATTACTTAAGCGACTTAAAATTTTCAGGAGTTATTTGTGAATTTATTTGACTCAAAGTATTTATTCTATTTAAATAAGATTACAGTAGCACCTGATGAGTCCTATGGACGAAACAGACTGTTGTGCTTTTAACCTTTTACTACGATATTATAGTTGTGACTCAAGGTCAAAATAAATTAATTCGAAGTAAAAAACTTGTTTCTGAAAGGATTTATCCCTAAAAAAGCAAAAAATGAGGCTAAAACTCCCCCTCCTTCGTGTAAAATAAGGTTAAAATGCGAAACATTTTGTATTAGGATGATACAAAGTTGTAAAACAGCAGCTAAAACGTCATATTGAAATACTTAAACATGAACAAAACGTTGGTTCATTTATGAATACAAAGCACTTACAGTAATTAGGACTAGTTTTTTGAAAATCAAATCCTTATTGCTATGCAAATTTCAAGAATTAAGGTTTGCTAGTACAGCAAGTCATAAAATAAAATTCATGACGTCATGCTTAAAGAATTTGTTTCAATGCTTAAAATTTTGCGGTTTGTTTTACAACATAACACTTTGAAACAGGCTGTGCCATGTACCGTAATAGATTAGTGTACAGATTAGATCCTCAGCGTATGGAAAAATCAACACTGTATTTTTGTGATGGAGCAGCTCGAAATATTATACAATCGCCATGACGCCATGTGATGTGTATAAAGCAATGTAATAAACGAGGATATTCTCGTGCACATCGAATTGTGTATGCACATTACTTCTATTCTTTTACACACGTAATATGACATCATTGAGGTCAATCGCATTAACCCTAAAACGCCGGGATTTTTTACAAAAAAGCCCAAAGGGTCAATTGGCCCCTAGCACATAATGTTTCATTTCTTGGGCACTTCGCTGATGAAATGACCCTGGTTTATGTTTTTTTTTCTGAAATCAGTTGGCAACAAACGAATTCAAACATTATGATGAGTGGAGTTTGAATTCAACCGATTCAAAAAAGTGCCCGACAGCGTAGGCCAGAGCGATTATCACAACATAACACAGAACACGTCAAAAATTAAAACTTAAAGATTTGAAACCCTACAGTCTGTTTCACCCGTAATCAGGATCATCAGGGGTATCTGCCAAAAGTAACTTAGAGTTTAAAATCTAAAATTGAAAGGTAAAGATTAAATTAAAAAAATTATAAAAATTAAAATTTGCTCCCAGTTCCGATCCCGAAGTCATATCTGACTCCTGGGCGGCCTAAGGTACACCCAACTAGCTGAGAAGACTGAACCTGGATCTCCTTAACTCGAACAGTCTAAGCCACTAGGAAGCCGAACCTAAGGTTCAATTAACACCGGAGCTGAGATAACAAAGCTAGTATGACTACATAGAAAGCTAACTTGATGCAAAACCATCACTGCAGATAGAAACATACACTCAAAGTTAGTACCCTTATAGTAGGATACTCTGCAAACGGCTGGTAAACAAACACATTTAAAAGGCGCAAAAAGTTGAACTGAGTAGTAAACAATAGGATTAAAAACAGAGCGAAGGAATATCGACGTTTAAATGGCGTTGCGTTTAATATTTTTTAATTTGAATTTGGCCCTGTGTCGGCATTTGTTGATGATTTCAGAACGTTTGGTGAGAGTGTTGGCACAGTTCGAAATTGAAATTTGGTATTTTTCTTCCAGGCAGAGTTGACATTCACGGTTTTACTATGGTAGGCTGGGGCGTGGCGAACAATTTCCCAGCTGACTGTGGGGTTCAATCCGGCGTCTTTACATCTCCAAATATATTTTGATAATTCGGTGGCACTTGCTTTATGCCGGTGTTTGAATGACTGTAGATGATCATAATAACGAGATTTGAACTCGGTTTCGCATAGTCGATAGTACATCATCTCATTACCGTTGCTTACGTGTACTGTTGCCTTGTAAACAAGGGATTTTTCCCGGCATCTGCCGTTTAGGGGACAGTTTGATTTGTCTCGGCAGTTACAGGAAAGGGGATCTGGTTGTATTGCTTCTTTCCTGAGAAGCGTTTTGTTGTGAGAAGAAATGATGGTTGCAACGTTGGGTATGCAGCTGTAGCTAAGCTTGAGGCTTTTTTTATTACAAATTTTGCGAAGCTTGTGATGGCTTGGAAAGTGTTTAGACAGAAGCCTAAAAAACTCCTTGCCAATGTTGGTTTTGACGCTGTCGCTGTACGGGGGGTTGAACCATATCACGTTTCTCTTTCTAGCTCGGCTTTTCCTTTTCGGTTGTTCCTGCTGAAAGATGAGACTGGACGCGTAGCCGCTGTGTTTTGAGGGCTTCGTTATGCAATGGATCGGCTGTTTTAGGGGTCTGGGGGGGAGGGGGGAGCCCCAAGCGCTCAAAAATTTTGCATTTTTTTGCAAAAATAATTTAATTTTAGAGCCAGTTTGATTAAATAATGCCTTAAAAATGCGGCATAGAAATTGGCAGTGCGAACATGATTCAACTGCTTGCATAAATGGCCCATGTGAGAGGTGGTTAATGGTAAAGTTTTAGTTCTCTTATTTGGATGCTGGTAAATCACAAGCATGAAATCTTATAGTTCAATAAAACTCACACGGAGTAATTTGCTTCATCTATATTTTATAGAGAAAAATAATTGGAGAGGGGGTAATGGAAAGGAATTGAGACAAGTGATTGGTAATTAAGCAATACCGAATAGCCTTTCCACCGTATTTCTGAGTTTAGGCCTATAATATATTTGTTGATGAAAACCGTGTTCAAGTTTTTAAACTAGCGATCAAATTTTATTGCTTATTTTTGGTCATTTTTTGAAGTTTTTTTGATTTGTGAGTTTTATTTTTGACAAATTAGCTCCTCTTAAGCATATGTTTCAAAAACTGCTTTAAATCACTTTTTGGTCTATTTTAGTGGGAAAAACAATCTCAGAAGTGCTAAAAATGTAATATTTCTTATTTTGCATTAAGGTTGACAAGCCAATGAAGGGGCTATAGCCTCCCCTCCCCCCGCCCACCTTGCTACACTACTGCTTAGGATTGATGTTCTTGATCTCGTTTAATGCTCACTTATTATAAGCCAATAATTTCACTTAAGAAACGATTTGTATTCTGTAGGCTTTATCGCTGAGAAGTGCAAGTTGTAAATTTTGCTAATTCGGCGCTTTCAAATCAATCGAACCTGTAAAAGACTAATATCTGTTTTGTAAAAACTTCGCTGTAAAAATGACATTTTTCTGTCCCTCCCCTCACAGGGCTTTAGAAATTATATCACAGTCACACGGCTTATCGAAAATTCACTGATTGCTTTTTTCAAATAAGTTTAATATTCATATGCACGTTATGTTTATGCTGATGGGGGATGTATCGCCCCATCGCCCCCATAACTCCGCCACTGGTTGCGCTCCTATGCCATTATCGATGAAAAGTGCAAGTTGTGAGTTTTGCTGATTTGGATCCTTCAAATCAATCGGACCTGTAAAAGACTAAGTTCTGTTTTGTAAAAACTTCGCTGCACAAATACTATTTTCTTGCACCCCCCCTCCCCTTGGCTTTTGGAATTATATCACAGTCACACGGCTAACGACTGTTCACTGATTGCTTTTTTTAAATAAGTTAAGTATTATTCGTATGCACGTTATGTTTAAGCTGGCGGGGGTATACAGTACATCCCACACCCCTCCTAAATCCGACACTGCCCGTGGCACTGGGCCTGCTATTTTTTTTGAAACACAATCTCGCTTGGTGGGGGAGGCACATTTCTCGCTTGTGGGGCACAAGCAATGATTTGGGGCACGACCTCGAAATGCCCCCGTTGCACCAGGCTTGCATAGTAGGCTCAGTAACAACAGTAGACATAGTAAGCATAGTAGGCTTGGTAGGCATGGTAGACGTAGTAAGTTTACTAGATATGGTAAGCAAGTACAGTAGGCGTAGTCGGCAAGGTACTCATAGCCTAGCATGGGAAATAAAAACCTTACCCTACTATGCATATTAGAACAACCGGTGTTTCGTTTTGTTTACATTGCATTTACCATAAAGTAAACAATGTCTGCTGAACAAATAGATTTTGCGATTGGCTGCTGGAAGTGCTGCCAGAAGTTCATTACAAACAGATAGACAAATTTTTGCCTAAATAATGCCACGTAGCAGTGAGCACGAAATAGCAGTCTTTAGTGCATAATAATTTGGAATTGCTTTGTGATATTGTATTGAAAGTACTTTTTGTGAAGTGGTTTGAAAGCCAGCTCAAAAAATTCCGATGGTATGGAATTCAGAAAACGTTTATGGTTACTGTATTTATTTGTCACTGGTCTGGAAATTGCTCTCATTATGCTTGTGGCATGTGTTCAACACCAATCTGCAAATAATGCGTCATATTGGAGTAGAACTGCTGTATGTTTTGCATTCTGTATACAAACAAGTGGCCGTGGGGTCGATTGACCCTTTTGGGCTTTTGCGTATAACTGCAAAAAATTTCACGCATATTTTATCGAATTTTTTAGTTAATTATTTAGGGTGTGTAATAACTAAAATCAATAAATGTCAAAAAATCTCAGCCTGCTTTGTCAACTACGTTTTGTTTATTTTAGAAAACACAAAGCAAAAAGGATTAATTGACTCCTTTGGGCTTTTTAGGATTAAAGTTGCCCAATTATTGACAAAATATGCCCAAAACAAATTATTGACACTAACACCATAAATTACGTCATAATTCCGTCCAAACATTTCTTCAGTTACGAACGCAACTTAGCCTATAATTTTCTTAATTAAACTTCAAGCTTAAAAGAAACAGCAACAAAATCCGAAGTCATCAAACAAGCAATTTAAAATCGTTACGTTTTGCAAAACTGGCATCATTAGAACGTCAACGTACTGAAATCTTGTGGTAAGGATCACCAAAATAGAAAATTCAAACAAGCTGAACATCACCATATGCTTGAAAAAAATATAAGCCAGCACTGTAACGCGCTTTCTGACTGAGACCAAAAAGATACTAGCCACAAGAAAATTTTGATCTTATAACGTCATTAACAAAAACTGGGACGTCATTAATCTATGATAAATAACATTCGACACACAAATGGACACTTTTTCAAATAACACATTCGAAACATCTAGTAAAGTTTTATATTACTGGTATTATTATTTTCCCACGACATAGTTGGCACATTAAAGTTAAAAATGTAATATAAATTTGCGAGAAACGGAATTTTCAAGAAAGTTTGGTCAATTTAAAAAATTAATTTTAATAACTTAAATTACATCATAAGGCGTTTCAATGCAGTCACTACTTTAACTTAGATAGTTTTTCATTTATAATTATCAAACTAAGCCCGCAAAATAGTCTATCTCACTATTAAGCAATTACATCGATTTGGCCAAATACGTCCCATGCTATTTAGGTCAATTTAGTATAAATGGTGCCAATGACGTCACAGGATATGTTAGTAAAAAGATAAAATACAAACCAATTAATCGTTTGCGTGCTATCTGGCCTAAAGGCTATCAGCGCGGAAGCGTAAGGAAGAGTCACCAGAACGGCGACTTCTTAAAAGCAAGCAATGCGAAAAAGTTGTCTTCCCGCAGGAATCGAACGCGCAGCCTTCGGATTAGCGGTCCACTGCTCTACCACTTAAGCTAGAGAAGACGTCTCCTCGCATGCATAATTTTGCCTATTTAAACCCAGCAACTTAATGCTTGATCTATATTGTTAATAATAATTTTTTAAAAAACGTCATTTAAAAAAATACAGGCAAAAACGTCATTTTAAAAATAACGTCATTAAAAAAAAGTCATTAAAAACGTCATTTTAAAAACATAATAATTAAAAAAAAACAAAAACGTCAAAACATCACAACTAAAATTATTATTAAAAAATACAAACCTCCTACTATATGATTCAGTAAGAAATTCATCATTTCAATTATTTTATCTTTGTGCGCATTACGATAACGATCGAACAAACATCAAAATTCCCGCAAGCATTACTAAAATTTTTGCAACAAAAAAACGCAAACACAGTGAGGAATACTTGGAATTGTTGGAAATTTAAGCTAGATAACCTTAAATTTGCCTAGTGGTTCTTTTTTTGTTTGCGTATTTTTGTTGCAAAAGTTTTAGTAATGTTTGCTGTGAATTTTCAGGTTTTTTCAAATGTTTTTTAAATGACGTTCTATTTCAATTTTGTTTCAAGTTATTTTTGCCGGTGTATTTTATGTTTCAACTTTTGTGATGAAGAGCAATCGCGTATTCGGTAGCTTTGGTCGAGGAAACGCATTAGAATCAAAATGAAACGTACAGGTATACAGGGACTAACAACTGATTAGGAATTATTACTCATTTATACGGAAGACGTTGAATACACTGACTAATAAACGATTAAAATAGTTTGTCATGTTGCTAACCTGTTGCAACATCCCCAAAATTCAACCTTATTGCATAAGCTTTTTGAATAAAATGGCAAGGTGGAAGATATGGCTCTCAAGAAGTAGTAGCAACGACAGAAATGACGAGTTATGCAAAAATTAGGCTTTAGCTTAATAAAGTGTCTCAGTTATAATAAATGCTAAGAGTTCAAAATAAAGCAGCTTACAGAATACATTTTATGAATGAATAATTTTTAATTTCTTTTAAGGGTCTAAAAAATGTTTATATTAATTTTCATGACTTTGCAACTGTAATTTTCAGAGGTGGAGTCCTTGAGGACGTCCTTGGCCTCGAGGACGTCCTCGAGGGCTCATTTGGAAGTCTTTGAACTTGGCCTCGAAGCCTCAAGTCCTCGAAAATTGCCCTGTCCTCGGCTTGAGGACAGCACTATCTTTTGAACTGTTGAAATTTTGTTGGAAAACACCAGAAACCTCGCGGAAAATTTGCTATTACCTTTTATGTTTTTCTTTTTTGGAGCTTAGGCGTAGCCCAGTTTGGGGGGTGGGGGGCCCAGGGGGCCGGGGGGCCCATTGAAATTTTACCTGGGGGGCCCATTGAAATTTCACCAATGACAAAATATGGCAAAAAAGCCTACTTTTTCTTCAGTTTCAGTTTCTTTTTAGCATTTTTCGCTAACAACTGTAACAAACAACTATATTGAAGACCATCTCAATTGTTGTTACCAGGGATATACATTAAATGAAGTTTATTAGTTCAACTGGTGGGGCAGAAAACTTTTTTGCCTACGTTTCGATAGGCGATGCTCAAGGCATGTACTGCCTATCTTCGTCAGGGCTGGAATGCCAAGTGAAAAACAAGCACACGATAGATGCGAAAAATTACGTCACAAGGGAATCATACGTTAACGCAAAAATTATAACAAATTGGAAGCGAAAAACTGACAGATTGGCGGAGCGTGAAAAAACAATAATATTACGTCATGTGGTTTGAAGTAGAGTTGCCAAATAAATGCCAGGGAACTTGTCATTTTGCTTATCATTCATAGTGTTGGGAATTTGGTTGATGAAATACGACTCGATAAAACGGCGTTTTGTGAAGTCAAGTTCGAAATCTAGAATTTTAGCGTTGATCCAATCCATGGAATGTTCGTTGCCAAAAACATGCTTAGTTAGTGCTGACGTATCGAATCGTAGATGCCGAATGTCTGCTAATAGTGTTCTTTTTTGCGGATGGAAAAACTGCGTTTTGTTTCGCCAATGTATGAGAAGTCGCAGTCATGGCAGGGAATTTGATATACTGCTCCTTGTCGCATATCAGGGTCCACTGAGTCTTTGTGACGAGCGAGTTTCTTGCCAATGGTGTTGCACGGTTTTAATACGGTTTTAACATTATGGTTAGACAAACAACACCATATTTTTTCTGTCAATCCGGGGTAGTATGGTATAATGGCAAAGCCTTTGAATTGTTGTTCTGTGCGGTTTGAAGGTTTCTTGATGAGGGTCGTGTTTGGGTACAAGTTCAGTTTTAAAGTGTCTTTTACGTGCTTGATTTCATCTTGACGGTTCTTCGTGGTAGAGCAGAGAGCATTGGCCCGGTCAATTAGTGATCGTACAACGGATTGTTTGTGTTCCAAAGGATGGTCAGATCGAAAGTTTAAATATCGGTTGCTGTTGGTTGGTTTTCGGTAGACTGATGTGGAGAATTTGCCATGTTGATTTCGTCGGACCAATGTGTCTAAAAAAGGAAGCGTGTGGTCGGCTTCTTTTTCGATTGTGAGTTTGATTGAGTTTTCAATCGTATTTAAATGATCCAAAAAATCTTCAACCGAGTTTTTGTGGATTATGACGAAGGTGTCATCTACTGTACATAGCGTATCCAGATTTTTGGTGGCGAGTGGAATGTCGACAGGGCTCTTTTTCCAACATTTTCTATGATTAGGTTGGCGATCACAGTAGAAACGGGGGAGCCCATTGCCGTGCCAAAAATTTGTTTGTAGTGTTTTCCTCGAAAGGTTAAGTTGGTAGCATTTAAGCAAATTTGAAGGCCTTTGCAAATATCCTCCACTGACCAAGAAGTGATTTCTTCCAAATTGTCCAAAGCTTCTAACCGGCTTTTTGCGATTTCGACGGCCAATCCTGTGGGTATTTTCGTGAAAAGGGAGACAACATCAAAAGACACCATTTGTTCATCATCGTTAATGGTAATAGATGTGATAAATTTTGCGAAGTCTTTCGAATTTCGGACATGGTGATCGCTTTTGAATTGAATAAGACAGGTAAAATTCTATTTGAATAAGACAGGTAAAATTCTATTTGAATAAGAGAGGTAAAAGAGGTTAAACGATAGGCCTAGTGGTAGGCCTAGTGATAGTTGGTGGTGGAATCTTTTAACTTTTGGTTCAAGCCTTCCCCCTCTTTGGTCAAATCCAACTTTTTCTCGAAGATTTTATTGCAGTGAAGCCAGATGGTGTTCAGCGGGGTTTAGTTGGCTGAATAATTTGCCGTTTTGAGGAGAAAGGTTTTAGGCTTTGTGCCATAAAATTGACGACTGCCAGTAAAGATTTGCTAGAAATGCACTTTGCAGATCTCAGTTCAAAACCATTTTTCCCAAAACTTGTTGAATTTACGTTGTCTGGGCCAGTTGTGGCAATGGTTTGTGAAGGAAAAGGAACAGTTAAAACTGATCGTAAAATGCTTGGAGAGGCTAACCCTGTTGATTCTCTTCCTGGAACAATTCGTGGAGATTATTGTATTGACATTGGGAGAAACACATGTCATGGATCTGACTCTGTGGAAACAACAAAGAAAGAAATAGCTTTATGGTTTAAAGAAGGTGAACTTAACAATTATTGCTGTTCTAACAACTCTTGGGTGTATGAATAGGAAGGCTACTTCAACCTGACACTCACAGCACTCTTTTGGTGTTTTGTGCCTACATAGCAGGATCTGACATTTGTAGTTTTTGTATTTTTGTGTACATAGTTTGGATCTGACTTTTTTTTTTTTCTGTACCTTTCTGTCTAAATTTATAATTACCAGTATATTGAAAGATACTTTTCACCTGTTTTCATTTTAAATTCAAAGCAACTTTTTCTACATATTTTGTGGCTGATTCTAAATTTGCTATTTTGTCTAACTAGTGTAGAATCTTTCATTGGTTTGAGTGCTTGATAATGCCAGTTAAATGTCCATGTGAAATATGTTTAAGACCTTGTAAAAGGAACCAGTGTGCTATTCAGTGTGATATGTGTGGTGGATGGATTAATCTCAAATGCACGGTCATTATTCCCCTTAAATTTCACACTCTTTGTTCTTCTACTGAGCCATATCTCTGCCAAAATCGTTACAGTGAATTTTTCCTTTTCAAACCCTAGATGATAAGCAATTGTTAAATGAAATGAGAAATGATGACAAACTAAACTTTAATATTAATCACACAAATAATTCGTTTTTCCCAGCTAAATGCTTACAGGTAGACAACAAGATAAAAAGCTTACTAAATGATTTAAATTCTGGTTTGGTTGACTCAAAATACTGCTCACAGGCCGAATCCAATATTATTAACAAAAAGTGTAAATTTTCGTTGCTTTGCGTGAATATAAGAAGCTTAAATGCAAATTTTGATAAATTGAATGAACTTTTAACAAATTATGATATCTTACCTGATATCATTGCTATAAGTAAAACCGAACTTAAATTGTTACAGGTATACAATGCAAAGTTAAGTGGGTACCATTTTTACCACAAAGGCACAACTACAAGATGGGGAGGAGTAGGATTGTTAAGGAGTCTTTATCAATTTCAATTTGCAAGGAGTTTGATTTAAACATTCCTAACTGTGAAGATATGTGGATTCAACTAGATTTAGGGAATAACAAAAAATGTATAGTGGGAGTAATTTACAGACACCCTAAACAGAAATTATCAGAGTTTTGCCAGAGTTTTGAATCAACCATTAAAAAATTGAATAGTAGAAAATTGATGTATTATATCGGAGGAGACTTCAATGCAGATTTGTTGAAAAGTAACTCTGATATCAATATTAAAGATTTCATGAATTTAACATATAGCTTAAGCTGCATTCCCTTAATTACACACTCGACAAGAATAACCACTACAAGCTCAACTCTTTTAGATCATGTTTATACAAACAATGTAGTGGGTGAACACAAAAGTTTTATTCTGGTGGAAGATGTAAGTGATCACCTGCCAGTAATGGTGTGTTCTAATTTAAGCCTGCCCAAGAGTGAAAAATCAACTGTCATCCTAATTCGTGACACAAAAAATTTTGAAGTAGAAAAATTTCTAGACAAATTAACTGAAGGAATGTAGCTATTAGGTGATATCAAAGAGGAATGCATTGACAACTACACTGAAAAGTTTATTTACATTTTTCATAAGACATTAAACATACACGCACCATTACGAAAACAAAGCAGAAAGGAAACAAAACTAAACAACAAACCATGGTTATCCAAAGGAATCCTTATATCAATCCAGCAAAAAAATTTATTGTACAAAAAAGCCCTTAAATTAAATGACAGTAATACATGGGCACAATACAAAGTCTATAAAAATAAACTGACTCATATTAAGGAATATGCAAAACGACTTTACATTAAAAATTTAGTGAATGATAATAAGCATGACACCTCATCGCTTTGGAAAATTATAAATAAAATTATTCACTTGAAAAACGTGAAGAAAAATAACATTCCTAATAAAATGTATGCTTCCAAAAGTGAAAGTGCACAAGGTCCACAGGCCATCAGTAACTTGTTCAATAAATATTTCATAGAAATAGGAGTTAACCTTGCATCTACAATCGAAACACCAGCTATAATTGATGGCAAATTTAATGCCACATCTTTGATTCAGAGTAGTTGCAATTCGTTTTTTCTAGAACCAATAGTTGAAGAAGAAGTAGTAAATTACATCAGAGCTATGAATCCATCAAAAAGTACAGGAAGACATGGAATTCCTACAACGTATATAAAAATGTCAGGCTCTGTTATAGCTCCAGTTCTAACTAACATTTTTAATGCATGCATATCAACAGGATATTTTCCAAAAGTGTTAAAAACCGCTAAAGTTGTTCCAATTTTCAAAAAAGGCGAATGAGAGTTATGCAGTAATTATCGCCCTATTTCTATTTTAAAATCTTTGGCCAAACTTTTTGAAAAGTGTCTGCTTGATCAACTAAACAATTATTTTGTGAGCAATATTTTGATTAGTCCAAACCAGTATGGTTTTAAGAAGAATTGCTCAACAAATGAAGCTGTTTTAGTTATTTACAATAAGCTACTTGACAATATGGATAAAAAGCTCATTACATGCTCTATTTTCTTAGATTTAAGAAAAGCATATGATACCATCAATCACACAATACTGATCAAGAAACTAGAGAAGTATGGAATTAGAGGATTACCATTACAGTTGCTAGCAAGTTACCTGACTGACCTTCAACAGTATACAAGTGTAAATCAATATAAATCCAAGTCAAGAGATGTTATTTGCGGTATTCCTTAGGGATCAACTCTAGGTCCGTTGTTATTTAATATTTATATCAATGATCTACCACTTGCCTCAAATTCCACAATTCATCTTTTTGCAGATGATACAAACCTTACTCTCTCCCATTCTAATGTTTCAACACTGCAACAAAATATTGATGATGAATTAGTCAATGTAAGCAATTGGTTCAAGTTGAATAAATTATCAATTAACTTTAATAAAACTGAGTTTATGGTAGTGAAAACAAAACAAAATAAACCTGAACTCAAAGTACCAATAAATAATAATCCAATCAAGCAATCACATCACATAATGTATCTAGGTGTTCTCATAGACGACAATCTAAACTGGAAACAACAAATCAAGGAACAATGTTCAAAGGTAGCAAGGGGATCTTGGGCCCTTAATCAATTAAAACACTTTGTAGATGAGCAAACCTTAAGATCTGTTTACCACTGCCTCATATACTCTCATCTACAATACTGCATAAGTAGTTGGGGGACTGCTTCAAAATCAACATTAGCACCTCTCTTTATTCTGCAAAAAAGAAGTATCAGATTGTTAACTGGAAGTGGATATCGTGAGCATACTAATCCTTTGTTCTATCGAGCTAAATGTTTAAAACTCAAGGATATTTACTCTCTGGAAACTGCAAAGCTAATGTACAAAATTCACAATAATGTATTATCTTTTGCAAATTCAGATAAGTTTAACCTAATAAAAAACTGCTATACACATAAGACAAGATTGAGCCACAAAAACAACTTCTTTCTTCCAAGAACTAGAACAAGATTAGGGCAAAAGTCTCTATCATTCGCAGGAATTAAAGTTTGGAATGAAATTCCAAGCAGTATAAAAGAGGTTTCATCCTACAGATTTAAAAAAGCTGTTAAAGCTCATTTTTTATCAAACAATGAAACCGATAAAAGCTAGAATAACAGCTTTCTATCAGCAATGCAGTAGTAAGTACAGGAAACATAGTTGCATATTCATGCTTGAGTTCAACAATAACCTATTCTATTGCTTGAATAGCACGAGTTTGGTGCATTCATCTATCACACATTTATTACAATACGTCATCTCTCATTTTGATGTGCCTTGAATTATTAGTAATTTTGCAATAACTGACTGAGGTTGATATATACCGGTATTGGAAATTGTACCAGTACTAATGACATATTGGCAAACAATACAAACAAAGCAAGGAGTTTTTTTTCACTCCAATTGCCCACTTTAAACTCTATGAAACATAAATAAGCATTATGAACTTTATTAATTTTATTTCTATCCAATCTGTAGTTACAGTATTTTTATTTTTTTATTTTTTAGTATACTTAGAGTTAGAACAATTCTAATGTTGTCTTGCATTTTCTTTACATGGTGACTGTGAGTTTTGTGTATACACAGTACAAAATGTACATATCTTTGCACCACTTTGTTCTAATTTTGCGTAAAACTTTTTATCATAGAAAGCAGAGGTGGAGTCGAGGACACAAGGCTCGAGGCCAAGGCCAAGGTCACAAAAAAAATCCGAGGCCAAGGCCAAGGCCAAGGACAGCCTTTCCGAGGACAGACACTCTCGAGGCCAAGGACAGGAATGCTCGAGGCCAAGGCCAAGGACCAAGGACACAAAGCGCAAGTGCTCTCCAAAAAAAAAAAAAAAAAAGGTCTTCACAAAAATTTTTCAGGCGATCTCCAAAAAAAAAAAAAAAAAAAGGTCTTCACAAAAATTTTTCAAGCGATCTCCACGAAAAAACGCTTTCCAAAAAATTTTTCAACCGCTCCACAAAATTTTAACTTTCCAAAAAATAGTGCTGTCCTCGAGCCGAGGACAGGCCAATTTTCGAGGACTTGAGGCCTCGAGGCCAAGGCCAAGGCCAAGGACTTCAAAATCTGTCCTCGAGGACTCCACCTCTGATAGAAAGTAGCAGACTGAGAAAATCTAGAAGCTGTTTTTTTATCTTTAACTTGGTGAGGTGGCAGTAGACTAAGATGACCTTTCGGTCCTTCGCTGTCTCCTCACCAAGTGACTAAAAATCGCTTTGACTCTGCAAGTTTGTGTGTTTGGTTTTAAAGGAATTGCATATTTCGATGCTTTGGTGATAGACCTAGAGAAAGTTGCAGTTTTTTCTTTTGACATGACGTCACTTGGTAAATAAATAAATATGATGATGATGATGCTTTTTCCTGTCAACTCACTGAGAATTCGTGCCAGGTGTTTTGATAAATTGTAGGTCGGAGAGCCAGTAAAAGATACGATGGGCCGCAGCGGGGTATTTTTTTGTGCAGTTTTGGTAGGCCGTATAACGCGGGTGCTCGTCCGTTGGAGCTTTTAAGTCGATAGCTTTGAATTTTTGTGATTTTATTGTCGGCAACCAACTGGGAGACGAACGTGTTGACTGTTTTTTCAGTGTTGGGGGTGGGGTCTTTTTGTAGTTGTTGGTATGTGGTATTATCTTCTAACATAGTAAGCAGCCGCTTGTCATAGTCGGTTTTGTCCATAACAACTGTCGTGTTGTCTTTATGGGCTTTTGAGATCACTAAGTTTTGATCATTGCGTAGTTCTTTTAATGCTTTGGTTTCTTCTGAGCTTAAAACGGGTTTCGGGGGCCCGTGGTTTTTAATAACGCCAATTACCTTGCTTCTTACATGGTTGGCTTCTCCAACAGTGAATTTTGTAGGGCTCTTTTCTACGGCCGCTAGGATGCGGTGTGTAGGAATCTGAGTAGGGGCTGCGGCAAAGTTTACTCCAAGTTGAAGTACATGTGTTTGCGCTTCACTCAATTTTGTTCCGGATAGATTTACAACCCATTTATTTCTAATTTCATTGTGGGGCAATTTTGTCTGCGGCGGAGCAGCCTGGTTCCATGGCACTGATCAGTGAATTTACATGAACGTCATGCTTGCGTTTCTTTGCCTTCATTAGTTTGTTCTGAAATGTCGAAAGGTGATCGATTAAATCGTCCAATTACTCGTGGGGTAGGTTGGTGCTTAATTTAGCTAAAAGTTCGCTACATTTGGCTTCGCAAAATCTGATACGTTGATGAGAATTTTGAATTCGCAATTTTAAGTATTAAAAACCGAACTTTCTGGCAAAGGCTTTGCCTTCTGTGCTGTTGATGGGAGACTTGATTTGTAAACTTGTTGGTAACACTTTCTGCCTCATGCACTCATGGTTGAAGTACAAGTGGTTATGGTGTATCGCTATGCATTTTCCTGACTTGATGTACTTTCTTGCTGTTCTGAGTACACCAGAACCAAACTGCAAGAAAGTACATCAAGTCAGGAAAATGTATAGCGAGACACCATAACCACTTGTACTTCAACCATGAGTGCATGAGGCAGAAAGTGTTACCAACAAGTTTACAAATCAAGTCTCCCATCAACAGCACAGAAGGCAAAGCCTTTGCCAGAAAGTTCGGTTTTTAATACTTAAAATTGCGAATTCAAAATTCTCATCAACGTATCAGATTTTGCGAAGCCAAATGTAGCGAACTTTTAGCTAAATTAAGCACCAACCTACCCCACGAGTTATTGGACGATTTAATCGATCACCTTTTGACATTTCAGAACAAACTAATGAAGGCAAAGAAACGCAAGCATGACGTTCATGTAAATTCACTGATCAGTGCCATGGAACCAGGCTGCTCCGCCGCAGACAAAATTGCCCCACAATGAAATTAGAAATAAATGGGTTGTAAATCTATCCGGAACAAAATTGAGTGAAGCGCAAACACATGTACTTCAACTTGGAGTAAACTTTGCCGCAGCCCCTACTCAGATTCCTACACACCGCATCCTAGCGGCCGTAGAAAAGAGCCCTACAAAATTCACTGTTGGAGAAGCCAACCATGTAAGAAGCAAGGTAATTGGCGTTATTAAAAACCACGGGCCCCCGAAACCCGTTTTAAGCTCAGAAGAAACCAAAGCATTAAAAGAACTACGCAATGATCAAAACTTAGTGATCTCAAAAGCCCATAAAGACAACACAACAGTTGTTATGGACAAAACCGACTATGACAAGCGGCTGCTTACTATGTTAGAAGATAATACCACATACCAACAACTACAAAAAGACCCCACCCCCAACACTGAAAAAACAGTCAACACGTTCGTCTCCCAGTTGGTTGCCGACAATAAAATCACAAAAATTCAAAGCTATCGACTTAAAAGCTCCAACGGACGAGCACCCGCGTTATACGGCCTACCAAAACTGCACAAAAAAATACCCCGCTGCGGCCCATCGTATCTTTTACTGGCTCTCCGACCTACAATTTATCAAAACACCTGGTACGAATTCTCAGTGAGTTGACAGGAAAAAGCGATCACCATGTCCGAAATTCGAAAGACTTCGCAAAATTTATCACATCTATTACCATTAACGATGATGAACAAATGGTGTCTTTTGATGTTGTCTCCCTTTTCACGAAAATACCCACAGGATTGGCCGTCGAAATCGCAAAAAGCCGGTTAGAAGCTTTGGACAATTTGGAAGAAATCACTTCTTGGTCAGTGGAGGATATTTGCAAAGGCCTTCAAATTTGCTTAAATGCTACCAACTTAACCTTTCGAGGAAAACACTACAAACAAATTTTTGGCACGGCAATGGGCTCCCCCGTTTCTACTGTGATCGCCAACCTAATCATAGAAAATGTTGGAAAAAGAGCCCTGTCGACATTCCACTCGCCACCAAAAATCTGGATACGCTATGTACAGTAGATGACACCTTCGTCATAATCCACAAAAACTCGGTTGAAGATTTTTTGGATCATTTAAATACGATTGAAAACTCAATCAAACTCACAATCGAAAAAGAAGCCGACCACACGCTTCCTTTTTTAGACACATTGGTCCGACGAAATCAACATGGCAAATTCTCCACATCAGTCTACCGAAAACCAACCAACAGCAACCGATATTTAAACTTTCGATCTGACCATCCTTTGGAACACAAACAATCCGTTGTACGATCACTAATTGACCGGGCCAATGCTCTCTGCTCTACCACGAAGAACCGTCAAGATGAAATCAAGCACGTAAAAGACACTTTAAAACTGAACTTGTACCCAAACACGACCCTCATCAAGAAACCTTCAAACCGCACAGAACAACAATTCAAAGGCTTTGCCATTATACCATACTACCCCGGATTGACAGAAAAAATATGGCGTTGTTTGTCTAACCATAATGTTAAAACCGTATTAAAACCGTGCAACACCATTGGCAAGAAACTCGCTCGTCACAAAGACTCAGTGGACCCTGATATGCGACAAGGAGCAGTATATCAAATTCCCTGCCATGACTGCGACTTCTCATACATTGGCGAAACAAAACGCAGTTTTTCCATCCGCAAAAAAGAACACTATTAGCAGACATTCGGCATCTACGATTCGATACGTCAGCACTAACTAAGCATGTTTTTGGCAACGAACATTCCATGGATTGGACCAACGCTAAAATTCTAGATTTCGAACTTGACTTCACAAAACGCCGTTTTATCGAGTCGTATTTCATCAACCAAATTCTCAACACTATGAATGATAAGCAAAATGACAAGTTCCCTGGCATTTATTTGGCAACTCTACTTCAAACCACATGACGTAATATTATTGTTTTTTCACGCTCCGCCAATCTGTCAGTTTTTCGCTTCCAATTTGTTATAATTTTTGCGTTAACGTATGATTCCCTTGTGACGTAATTTTTCGCATCTATCGTGTGCTTGTTTTTCACTTGGCATTCCAGCCCTGACGAAGATAGGCAGTACATGCCTTGAGCATCGCCTATCGAAACGTTGGCAAAAAAGTTTTCTGCCCCACCAGTTGAACTAATAAACTTCATTTAATGCATGCGTTAAAGTTAAACGGTTATGTTGCCATCATAAATTATAGCACATAAACGCGTCGATTTGAAGCGTACCAGTTTGTTATCTCCGGGGGTTCTTCACGGGAGCCATCTCTTGGTTGTTTAGTGGGTTTCAATGACTTCATTGATGGCTGCAACTGCCTAAATGTAGTACAGCAGAAATTGAGGGTTGATGGGCCGGCCTAGTTAGCCTAGCTGACGAGAGATGATATTCTTTGAAACAGCAGCTGACCAGACAGCGATATTTTGCGGGTAGATTTATGTGGTGAGTATGATGTTAAACAGAGTCCGTGCGTTAGGAGTCTCAAAACGTTCATTTCTTATCAAGGAGAATGATTGAATAAATTGCAAGTCGCAACACAAAGCAAAGCCATAGTATATAAGGAACAAGTGAAACGAAGAAAAGCGAGAATAATGACAACATTTATCAGATTCTTTTTATCTCGCGATATTCGTTCATTATGTAGTACCGCTCATAGCAATGAATAATATGAGTCAATAACCGAATACCGCAGACAATTACACTAGGACAAACATTAATTAGACACTGCTTGAAATTGGCTTTATTGAAGAAATGAGAACCACATGAGGTAATAAAGAAGTGCCCCAAACTTTTTTCCACAATTTCCTTTATTCTCGACAGTACCATTTAATCCGTTTGACTCTGAACTATTTATTGGCAACCCTACAATTCGCAGTTTTGTGACATCACAAAGGGCTGATTTTGCAAAATGTTTTGCAGACTTTAGGCTATTGCCTTCTATTGCAACCATAAAACACCACCGGTATGGCATAACAGTCCTATTCTCGCCAACGTTTTTTCACTAAGCTAAGTTGTTTTACTACAAGCAATAAGATAACAGAACATACTGCATTGAAGGATATTCTCAGATCTGTAATCAGAGACTAGCGCAATAATGCAATGGGCCTAATCTAATAGATACTCATAATTTACCAACTTGTAGCAGTGAGTAGCCTTACTAAATCTTAAAAATCGGCTACTGCTATTGGTACCTGTAGATCTAGATTACCAATACTGATTTACAGTGAGCTTATGATCGCTTTCGGGTTTAAATTTTATATCATTAGTGGGCTAGAATATCACAAAAAACTGGTCTAACTTTGATACAACAGATTATATTTCTCATATTTTGTCACCAATAAATTTAGTTTGAATTGAATTGGCTGACTAAAGCAGAAACCTATTAACTTCCATATTGTACATCGCGTTCCATAATCTATGAGAAATTCTTGCAAAATCAACCTTTTGTAATGTCACAAAATTGTAAAATGCAAGGTTACCAATGGTACGGATTTAAACAAATTAAATCGTATTTTTGCAAAATAGGAGAATTGCGGGAAAAGGTTTGGGTTACCTTTTTATTACCTCAAGTATTTTTCATTCTTTCAATAAAATTAATTTCAAGCAATATCTATTCGAGATATATTCACTCGATCATTACAATGTGTTTATTAAAGTATTTTTGTGGTGTAACTCATTGGGTGGTTCATTATATTATTTTTTGACTTATTTTCATCTAATGCATGTAAATTTTATGGCTTAGATTGACTCAACTTGTAGATTTTTGATAAAAGCAATTTTTGTTTTGAAATCGGAAGTTTTTGCGTAATGGTTTTTAGTCATTCATATAAATTCATCATTTCTTTGTACCCAAAAATACCGAAACACTAAATTCCAAAATTCTGCATAAAAAATAAGCAAAATTATGGACTCTTTTTTGTCTTTAAGGAATTTCTTGTTCGTTCGAGGACTTTACAACTTGCTCTCTTTTGAAATATATACGGTAGTTCAAGTTTCCTCAGCGTTAATTAAGGTGATCATTGTGTTGACATAGAAAGTTTTTGTTTCATGTTTTCTGGTTCCTCAAAGAAGTTTATCATTTTTTATCTTTATTCCAAAAAGTACGAAGCATTGCTATTCAAACTTTGTGTAAAAAAGAAACAAAAACCAAGTACTATTTCTTGTATTGAGGAACTGTTGGTATACAGCACTTGGATTGCGCAACGTGCTCTCTTTTAAAAGAAATCGTTCAAGCTTTCCTAATAATAGTCAAGGAAATCGTGGAGTAGAAATATTTTTCCAGTTTTTAGTTTTTATTGCTCTGTAAACTTATCATTTTTTGTTTTGCTCCTAAAAATACAAAGCAATTATAAGCATTACGCAAATTACGCGAATTCATAAAAAAGAAATCAAGCCAATTGTTACGCTTATTGTTTATTTGTTTTCTTATTAACACACATGGATTGCACAATTTGTTCTATATTAGCATATTTGATTTTGTTAAAAGAGAAAGTTCTGGGCCATGCTTTAACTTTCTCTTATCCGTTTTTATCCAGTTCCATAAAATTAAAACTAATGTTTGTTTGTGCAAGCCAATAAGGTTTGCCAGTTAGGCCAAGATGTTTGTTCAGCTGGGAATACTTTTGAAAAGATAGCTGAGGGCTGCCGATGAGAGCTAAAAGCTCGAAACAGCGCTGTCCAGCTCTGTGCATACTAATGTTTGTTTGTTGAACCAAAGTTCTTTTTAACCAAGAATCACATTTTCGGAATTTGGAGGTTTTCAAGCTATGTTAGTCTTTTCACAAAACGAATGGCAGTTATAGCTGAAGGCTTGCTGTGCATTGTTTTATTGGATCAAAACGCTGCAAAATCCTGAACCTTTTGGCCCCAATGGTGAGATTACAGCGCTGTTTTGGATCCCATTGCTTTTACTTAACTTGATAAAGCAATATCGCAAATGCTTTTGTTCACATTTTTCATACTACCTTGTATTTTGTTTGCAAGCTAATTTTCATTGGAATTTCACTTAACACACATGATATGCGGCAGCACATACGTTACAATTCCGACCTCATAAATTGCTAAAAGTTTTTAGTTTTTGTGCCTTTAGAGAAAATTTTGTTCTCCCTTCCCTTATCAGCTGTTGTAATCGCGGCGAAAGTTCAGAGAAGTCGACTATGTGGTTAGTGGTCAATTTTGGTGATTTCAAGAGATTTTGTAGTTGGTGCTAGTTTGAAGTTCATCAGGACGTTTTTAAGGGTTCTTTTGGGTTTGACTGATTTGAAATGATCTGCAGTACAATAGAAACTGATATTGACGACATTGCTACAAACGTTTTTCTTTGCCATCTTGGATATGGAAATGTAGTTGAGCTTGTGGCAGGTGTAAGTAAATCTAAAGCTGCATTCATACGAGAGACTTTTAGCTGCGAGAATCGGCATTTTGCAATTTTTCTTTCTCAAATCAAGAAAGAAAGAAACAAGAGCAATTAAGAAAGAAAAAAGGCAAAATGCCGATTCTCGCAGCTAAAAGTTGCCCGTGAGAATGCAACTTAAGCTTGATGTTTGAATCTAGTTGTTGTGATGCAGTTATTCTCTTTCATTATGCGTAGGATGTGGGTCCTGTAGGCATCGTAATTCGAAACGTGGTCTGAGAGTTTAAGTGATCCGGTGTGACTTGCACTGCAGAAAAACTTACACTTTGTAAAAAAAAAGCAAGTATCCCAAGTTACCAATTAAAACTAATGCATATATTTTTATACCGAAAATTGGCTTCCTTTAAGATAACTAAAATACAGTAGTTCCAGCGTTTAAATCGAAAGTTTTTGTTCCATGTTTTTAGGTCCTCGTATAAATTTTTGAATGCTTGATATTACTCCAAAAAGTACCAAGCATTACACTCCAAAATAAAGTTTGTAAAAAATAAGAAACTAAGCTAATTATTATTATTATTTTTCGAAGAACTTACTGTATATTATTATTGCACAACTTGTTCTCGAACTTTGTAAATATAATTTTAGCTTTTCCAATGTTAGTTGTTAAGGTGATCATTCATTGCGCTGAAATCAAAAGTTTTTGTTCCTACTTTTAGTTCTTCGTACCAAATTTATCATCCGCAGTTCCTACTTTAAATACAGTCAACCCTCGATTTAACGGACCTCGATTTAACGGACTTCGGATTTAACGGACTTCGGATTTTACCGTTCCGTAAGCATAGACTGCTGTACATGTAATTGTTACAAGCGAAAATCAATAGCCGACGAAACGAGAAATCGTGCTACGTTGTCGCAGAGACATAATGATTCCCCGTTTACTTGCATTGTGACATCACAAGACGTATCAGTCAGCTTGTTGAGGTGCACACAATTGTAACAGAGTGAGGAACACTGCGTTTTCGTTTAACGGACTTTTTCCAACAACGGACTGTCGTTGGTCCGCATTTGTCAGTTAAACCGAGGTTTGACTGTAATGCAAAGCATTTCCTAAATCATGTACAAAAAAAGAAACCAACCCAAATTATAATGTTTCTAGTAGTCTTTTGAAATACCTCTGCCTTGCTCGCTTTGCGCAACTTGCTCTCCTGCTTTGGAACGTAATATAGTATTGGTTAACAAAAGACTGAAATATGTAGATCCCATTCCGGGATGGAATATTTTTGCTTTTTTATTAGTGCAACAAATTTTTTGATTAGCGCAACTTTTTCGCTTTTTATTTAGGCTAAGAATTCACTTAGCATCCCAAAGAATTTGGCTGCAGAGTAAGGAAAAGTACTAGTGAGCAAATTTATTTCAACAGCCAAATCACATATGACTCGAAATAAACTTTTGGTATTCCATAGGTATAACCTGAAGAGCCAAATGTATAGATCAAGTTGCGAGATGTCTGGGGTTTACAGTAATTTATGATTAGTCAAATACATCATACTGTAATGCTGTCAACGGTTCGCTATCGCTCAAACCTTTTTTTATCAGAATTGGCAAATGTCCAGGCGCAACAACAAGTAGATGAAGACGTAAACTCTCTAGATGTATAAACGTAACACAGCGAGTACTGCATAATATAAATTTGATTGTTTGAATTTTTGCTTATTGAAGCTGTCAAGCTTTATTGTTAAAACTTTTTAGCTGTAAATAAATTTAACAATATTGTTGTGTATGCATTTTCAAAAGACTCAGAAAGAATTACTTTTTTTTACTTTTCATTGATTATCCAATTTATCAGCATTAAAATAACAAAAATTTTTCATGACAGCAAAGACACCGCCCATTTAAGCACTGAGTGTTGCTTTGAAGCTTCAAGCCAATTACTGCTGTAATACAGAAAATTGCATCATGTTTGATCAGATAACACAAATTTCATTCTTTGGCTTATAAAAAAAAAGCTAGTCGTGAAAAAACAGAATTCGAAAATTTTTAAGCAAATTAGTACTTTTTTTTTATCAAAATGAAAGGAAACAACACAAAAATTTAAAATTCGCATATTAAAAAGATGACGCACAATTCCTTTTTATAAAGCAGATTTCTTTGTTAGCGATGCGCTTACTTAAATTAATTATTTTGGTTTTAGTGAAGAAGAAAAATGAGTCAAAATTATTTGCCAAAACGAATGTAAATTCTAAATAAGCTAATGATGAATTATTTGCCAAGTCAAAGAACAAAATTATTCGGCTTGAAATCCTGGTCGAGTTTTGGAAACTAAGCATTTATTAAAACGCAAACAAAAACGTGTAGATAACAATAATTATTTTTAATTTTTCTTATCCTTTGTAAATTAAAACTTTCCCTATGAAATTTTAAAGCATAGCATAACACTTTTGAAGAATAGTAACATAAACTATAATTTGCAGCAATTTAGAGCAACCTTAATATTTTATATGCAAATATCTATAACCAATTTCTGATGGTTTAAAAAAGCAATTTATTTATAGATATAATAAACTGTTAAAAACTAATTGATACTGGTTGTATATCAGCAACGTCCTGAAAAAATCCTTAGCCAACAATTAACTAAATCATTTCCACCAAAGAAAATTTTGGTTTAAAAATTTTAAGCAGTTTTAAACTATTGCCCGACCTACAGTGTTTGTCATGGATTACTACTGAAATATGTAATCAGGTTGTGGGATTTTTTGCATGTCATTGCTCGTTAGCAATCATGCTGGTTATAGCTTACGAAGATCTTTGAGAAAGTTAATCTAATTCAACTGGGCAAGCCTTCAACAACAATATTGCATACGATTTGAAAATTGTGTCTTTTTTGAAATGCCTTTGCATAGTGGTAATGTAGTGTATTTTGTTACACACTTTAGCAACGCAGTATGGAAGAATGATTGTAGTTTTTTTAAACTTGTTCATTTTAACATCTTTGTTTTTGAACATGCGTGGTCATTAACAAAAATGCAAAAATACAGCAATAACGAAACTTTATTCACAACTGCTGATAATTTTTACCGTAAAAGCTAAAACTAAGTCAAACAATGTGAGAAAGTTTAGTGAATTACAGTCATAAATTTATGAATGTTTTGTGTAAATAGTTTAGCTCAAAGTTTGTTTAGATATTTAAGATGATCATCGCTTCAGTTTCGTGCACTCTTTTCAACAACTGCTTCATAATGGGTTTTTTCCCAAACTGTATTAAAATTGCTGAAACATCACAAATATAAAAGAAGGATATGTCACGGAAGCGACAAACTATTGACCAATTTCACTATTATCGCAATTTGGAATACTGATTGAAAAGTTAATTCACAAACGCCTGTTAAATCACTTAGATAAACACTAACAGTTGAGTAACCGTCAATTTGGCTTTTGTCTGGATTCTTTAATAGCTTTAGCAGTATTTATAATGCAATTATTGAAAACATTGACAATGACTTATGCACATATTGCATGTTTTTAGATTTATTCAAAGCATTTGATACCGTTGATCACACTAGACTGCTTTATAAACTGTACAATTTTTTGGTATACATGGCATAACTTACTAATTGCTGCAGAGCAAAATATGTTTCAAAGGTATTTAAATAATCAATATCAAATTTTAAAAAAGTTCAGATTCTAAATGTATCAAAATTAAAATGGTATGCTGCGTAACTCAAGGACCATGCTTAGGCCCACTACTATTTCTTTTACATGTGAATGTTCTACCTTTGGCTTCTAATTTATTGCTACCTTATTTGCTGATGATACCTCTCTGATGCTACTTGACAAAACTCTTATAGAATTAGAAAAAAGCTTTGGTGGGCAAGTTAATGCAAAACGTTAGCTTCGTTAACCACTAGTCCGTTAACAAACTTCACACCTTCGTTAACGTTAATTCGTTATTTCCTGCTTTAGATAACGGAAGTTAATAAAGTTCGTTAATTTGTTAAAATTTTGCAAGTAATTTACATTTCTTTTTATTCACTCGCTTCTAGAACACATATTGACGCTGTCGAGCTGATTATAAGGAAATATTTATTGCTATGGTAGTCTTTTTATGTGTTGGAAGTTATGGTTTATAGTCAAATCTAATTTCAAGATAAAAAATAAGTTCAAATGCACTACCAATAGCTACAATAGGAAAACCTTTGGAAATTCCGAACAGCGATAATTAATGGACGTATGAGGCTGCAGCTTATTATTAGCCACAAAAGAAGTTCCTTTCTTTGCTTTCTTTTTATAAAACTTGTGGTAATACGCAACAAGTGTTACCAGTGCAAACTGGTTTGTACTGGTACAATGAATGAATGGTGCAAAAAATTAATGATAAAAACCTAAACGGAAGTTAACAGAACTTAACGGAAGTTAGTTTAGTCCATTAACATAAAAAAACTTTTTAACGGATTAACAAGTTAATGGAAAAGTGAGCTTCATTATTAACGGATTAACGGACTTATGCCCACCTATGGAAAAAAGGTTAATGAACAAACCATTAGCAGTGGTGTTTGGTTACGTTAAAGTAATTTATCCTTTAACTACTGTATTCTAAAACTAATGATCATGCACAAAAACCCTAGAGCACAGATCAACTTTGATTTTAGTATGTTAATGATTATCAAGTTAACCGGCCAACTTGGTCGAGCGGTAACGCATTCGTCTCTGGAGCGGGAGGTCTGAGGGTCAAATCTTGAGCCGCTCAAACTGGATGCAGTGTTGCCAATGGCTTGCAACAACTTCAACATTTCTTCGAAAGGAGCTGTGTTGCCCAGGCACAATGATGGGAAGTGGACCCCGCCAACTCGTTACACGCTTTGGCGTAATACAGTGAGTATAATGAAATATTTCTTTTGATTTGATGATTACAAGTTAAACTTGTGTTATCCGTGAAATATTTTGAAATTTGTATTGGTGATACTTGAACTGGTCAACACACATCCATCATCTAATTCTACAAATTTCAAAATTATTTGGTCATAAATTATATTTTATAAATTGGGTAATTATATCAATATTGACACTTTATGCACCGGCCTACAATGTGGAATTTTTGTATCGGGCACAGCAAACAATACAATGCCTAAAAGCACTAAAACTAAGGTTGTCTAGCAATATTTTCACTCCTGTATCAAAATTACAATTATCGCTCTCTTGATTTTTAAACCTTAAAACCATTCTTGAATTAAAATTAGCTAATGTTATACATCACTTCCAACATCCAGGGACGTAGCCAAAGGGGAGCAAGGGAGCAACTGCTCCCCAAAGGTTTATTTTACCCCACACATATTTTCAGTTGAACGTCATTTTTAACGTTTTTTTGTTCCCCCAAAAATTTTTTGCACTCCCCAAATTTTTGCTTGGCTCCAAAAAATTCCGTTCTGGCTGCGTGTCTGTCAACATCAAAAGTTTTTCTAAATTTGTACAAAATCATTCACCAAGCTTGATGCTGGTCACTGACACAATACTAGGCAAAAACAATCAGGCCAAGAACTTGATCTTTGAGCCCAAGGACGTCCTTGAGGACTCCACCTCTGATGAAAAGCCTCCAGTCACTAGCTTGGTATTGATGATCCAGCAATACCAAGCTGGTGAGTGGAGTCTTTTCATAGATTCAAATAAAACCAACTAAAAAGTTGTCTTATATTTAAATCCATGAAAAGGACGAAAACTTTAAGACAAAGGATGAAGACTTTAAAACAAAACTAAGGCACAATGAACTTGATGCTTGAAATAACTTTGCGTTGGTGGTTTAAAACTTCTAAGAAAAACCTAAAACAATCAACTACAAAGAAAGTGCTGAACAAAAGCTGCAAATCCTACAAAGAAATGGGTGCTCGAATTTCATTTACAATTTACTTCTTGCACTCTTATTTAGAGTTTTTTCCTGAAAATGTGCGGTGATGCCACCGATGAGCATGGAGAAAGTTTCCACTAGGATTTAAAACTCTTCGAAGAAAGGTACCATAAAAACGTTAGTCCTGCCATAATGGCTGATTTTTGTTGGTCTCTTTGGAAAGACACTACTGACAAAGACCTTTGTAAAAAACGAAGATGCTCTCAACATTTTTAAACATGTGTTTTTGAATTTTTGACGTAACTCTAAACAAAACTTTTGAATTAGTGTGTTTGGTACTTTGTTAGATTTGTTATAAGTGCTGCTAAAAGCCTTGAAAATACAGTAATTTCATTCAACTACATGTGCTGGTAACAGCCTTAGTAATGTTTTGCAGTGCACATAAGCGATTGTGCTTGTGGTACTACGGTTTTTTGGTATATCAAGTGTAACAATATTTAATATTTTATTGATTATGCAATTTAAAAAAGTTACATTGTAAGGCATAATATCATTTAAGCAAATGATATATTCAATAGCAAACAAGTTTTCATTAGTCAAATGTGCATTTGTTAAATTGACAAAATGCCATTTTTCAACAAATACGTCATTTTATGCATATGTTGAAAAATGCAAACAACTCAAACTTTTGATGTGACAGAGCAAAACCGACTACAGATTCGAAATCAACAGCCGAAATTCCATCTAGAACAGATAGTGAACACTTAGTAACTAACAGGTCATATTTTTTTGAGACGCAGTGTTTTACGCCTTTGATAATTATTTGCTCGATTACTTAAAAGTTGCTCCAAAATAACGATCGCAGCTAAAACTCATCAATATCGAATATTTCAGATTAATTTAAAGTTAGGACAAGTTTGTTTTTACTGCAAATGAAAAAACTGCAAAATGTAAATAATTGAATGCTGAGTAAATGCTATTATGGGCTCAATGAGCCTATAATTTTTGAATGTTTTTGTACAGCTGTGAATAATTGGTACTTTAATTTTTTGTCGCCTAAAAGCCGTTAACTATTTGGCTGCTGGAACAATAGCGTGTATTAGTGCTCAAGAAATTACAAAGGCAGTGATTGTTTTCAAATATTCTGTAGCTTCACCATTTATCACTGACAAAGATTTCGATTTTCTAATGCAAATTATATTGTTTTGAGCAAATTTCAAGCCTTCAATGACAAACTTTACCCCGAAGTTAAGTTAAAAGCAAAAGCTCTTACACTTAAGCTTTGCACAATGGAGGAAAAAGGACTTGAAGAAGAGCTGCAGCTTGCTAAAGAAATGAAAGAAAATTACTGCAAAGTTTTAGTTGGAAAGCAATTTAAAGAAACAGAACCTCAAAAAGCAGCTGAGATTATCCACAAAATTGCACTCGTATATAGACGACGAAGCCCTGATAAAATTCCATTGATCAAATGTGTTGGTTTGTTGAACGCAGCAATTATTAGAAAACCTTCAAACATTTCTCAAATCGAAGCAGACTTAGCTCAAGTTTGCAAGCATATATTGGAAGAAGCAAATGCAAAAGATCACACTGCAGATTTGATCGATGAAGCAAAAAGAGTCAAAAATGAAATAATTTTTCTAAGAAAAGAAATTGATGCATATTTAAAGAAAACTGCTGCACAAAACATATCAAACAGTTTTGAAAGTAAAGAGCCTTGCAAGTTTCAAGTTTGCAAAGCGAAGTCGATTCATAACATTAACACAGTAATTGCCAAGAAATATAAAGAAATTATGGCAGGCTTGAGCAATTATTGTCAGAGTATACTGGGACAACCACCTTGTGACTACGCAATTGTTGGAATGGGGTCTTTGGCACGGAGCGAAATAACTCCCTACTCAGATTTTGAACATATTATTCTTTTGGTTGATCATGAAAATTATTTTTCACACTTGGAATACTTTCGCTGGTATTCCACAATTTTTCACGTAATTATTTTGAACTTACAAGAATCTATCATTTCCTGTTTAAACATCAATTCCCTGAACAATGAGGAATCCACTGTGGGAAACTGGTATTTCGATGCATACACACCAGGAGGCATCTCTTTTGACGGGATGATGCCTCATGCTTGCAAGTTTCCTTTAGGAAGATTTGAAAAAACTCAAAACAAACCTTTTGTTACGGAGCTTATCAAACCAGTCAGCGAGATGCTAAAATATCTGAGTTCCGAAGAAGATCTGAAAAATGGGTATCATTTGGCTGATATACTGACAAAAACTTGTTTTGTGTTTGGAAATAAAGACATTTTTGTTCAATTTAGAAATGGTGTTAAGAAATATCTCTACTCAAAATCGAAGCAAGCAAGAATTGATGAAGTGATTCAACAAGTCAGCGACGATTTAAATAAATTTTGTTCCAGGTTTAGGCTTGCCAAATTGAAATCATTCGACACAATCAATATCAAACGGTTAGTTTATCGAAGCAGCACCTTATTCATCACAGCTTTAGCTAGAATTCATAACATTTCTGAAAACCCATGTTTCGATATCATTCAAAAAATGACAGATAATACTATAATATCACAACAAACAAATGACAAACTTTCTTTTGCAATTGCTATAGCATGCGAGATGAGGCTAAGAGTGTACATGGAGAAAAAGTCACAATGTGATAACGCTTTTGACTTACACGAATATGACAAAAGCACAGCAAAGTTTTTGAATATTGTAGGAGCTAAAAACACAATCAACTATTTTCAAATTGCATACTGCTTACAATGTGAAGTTGCAAAGCAACTCAACTTTACAAAACTGCACTTTTATTCCGATCCGCAACTGATCAACTTCACCATCGGATTAGTTTTCAAAATGAAAGTGCAGAAATCAACCATCTCAATAAATGACTTAAAAACTGCATGGAGTTTAAAAGACTTCAGTTTTGATTCTTGCATTCGGGAACTTGAAACAAACGTTGATTACAAAACAAAACTTCCTGACGCCAGACTTGACAAAGATCTGATTCTCCAATTGGCTAAACATCTATATGTTGCAAAGATCTTCGATGAAGCTTTAGAATTTTATCAGCAACTACTAGAAATTTTACAAAAAGAATTAGTTGGCCACAGAACAACTAAACATACCGTTGGTGGTGACCTTCAAATTGGTAATTGCAAAAAGTATCTGCAAAATAATTGCCCTACGAAAAATCGCGATAGAGCTACAAGCACAAATCTTAAACAATCCATTGATCTACAAAAGGAAAAAATTGCAAGAGTACAATATCACATTGGCGACTGTTTATTAAGCATGCATCATTATGAAGATGCATTGATTCATTTCAAGCAATCACTTGAAATCAAGAAAAGCATATCGCTTAATCAGCAAAAAGATCCGAATATAGCAGGCACTCTTAATAACATTGGCAGCTGTTTAGCAAAAATGCATCATCATGAAGATGCATTGATTCATTTGAAACAATCACTTGAAATCAAGAAAAGCACATCGCTCAATCAGCAAAAAGATCCAGTTGGGGCATGCACTCTTGATAACATTGGTAGCTGTTTAGCAAAAATGCATCATTATGAAGATGCATTGATTCATTTGAAACAATCACTTGAAATCAAGAAAAGCATATCGCTCAATCAGCAAAAACATCCAGTTGTGGCACACACTCTTCATAACATTGGTAACTGTTTAGCAAGTATTCATCACTATGAAGATGCATTGATTTATTTGAAACAATCACTTGAAATCACGAAAAGCATATCTCTCAATCAGCAAAATGATCCGATTGTGGCAGGCACTCTTAATAACATCGGTAACTGTTTAGCAAAAATGCATCATCATGAAGATGCATTGATTCATTTCAAACAATCACTTGAAATCACGAAAAGCATATCGCTCAATCAGCAAAAAGATCTAGTTGGAGCACTTACTCTTGATAACATTGGTAGCTGTTTAGCAAAAATGCATCATCATGAAGATGCATTGATTCATTTGAAACAATCACTTGAAATCACGAAAAGCATATCGCTCAATCAGCAAAAAGATCCAGATGTGGCAATCACACTTAATAACATCGGTAGCTGTTAACTAAACATGCATCATCATGAAGATGCATTGATTCATTTCAAGCAATCACTTGAAATCATGAAAAGCATATCGCTCAATCAGCAAAAAGATCCGAATGTGGCAATCGCACTTGATAACATCGGTAGCTGTTTACTAAACATGCATCATTATGAAGATGCATTGATTCATTTGAAACAATCACTTGAAATCACGAAAAGCACATCGCTCAATCAGCAAAAAGATCCGATTGTGGCAGGCACTCTTGATAACATTGGCAGCTGTTTAGCAAAAATGCATCATTATGAAGATGCATTGATTCATTTGAAACAATCACTTGAAATCAAGAAAAGCACATCGCTCAATCAGCAAAAAGATCCGAATGTGGCAATCACACTTAATAACATTGGTAACTGTTTAGCAAGTATCCATCATCATGAAGATGCATTGATTCATTTCAAGCAATCACTAGAAATCACGAAAAGCATATCGCTCAATCAGCAAAAAGATCCGAATGTGGCAATCACACTTAATAACATTGGTAACTGTTTAGCAACAATGCATCATTATGAAGATGCATTGATTCATTTCAAGCAATCACTTGAAATCACGAAAAGCATATCGCACAATCAGCAAAAAGATCCGAATGTGGCAGGCACTCTTAATAACATTGGCAGCTGTTTAGCAACAATGCATCGTTATGAAGATGCATTGATTCATTTCAAGCAATCACTTGAAATCATGAAAAGCATATCGCTCAATCAGCAAAAAGATCCGAATGTGGCAATCGCACTTGATAACATCGGTAGCTGTTTACTAAACATGCATCATTATGAAGATGCATTGATTCATTTCAAGAAATCACTTGAAATCACGAAAAGCATATCGCACAATCAGCGAAAAGATCCGAATGTGGCAGGCACTCTTAATAACATTGGCAGCTGTTTAGCAAAAATGCATCATTATGAAGATGCATTGATTCATTTCAAGCAATCACTTGAAATCAAGAAAAGCATATCGCACAATCAGCGAAAAGATCCGAATGTGGCAGGCACTCTTAATAACATTGGCAGCTGTTTAGCAAAAATGCATCATTATGAAGATGCATTGATTCATTTCAAGCAATCACTTGAAATCATGAAAAGCATATCGCTCAATCAGCAAAAAGATCCAGATGTGGCAATCACACTTAATAACATTGGTAGCTGTTTAGCAACAATGTATCGTTATGAAGATGCATTGATTCATTTCAAGCAATCACTTGAAATCAAGAAAAGCATATCGCACAATCAGCGAAAAGATCCGAATGTGGCAGGCACTCTTAATAACATTGGCAGCTGTTTAGCAACAATGCATTATTATGAAGATGCATTGATTCATTTCAAGCAATCACTTGAAATCACGAAAAGCATATCGCTCAATCAGCAAAAAGATCGGAATGTGGCAGTCACTCTTCATAACATTGGTAGCTGTTTAGCAAAAATGTAATGTTTTGGAGATGCATTGATTCATTTGAAACAATCACTTGAAATCACGAAAAGCACATCGCTCAATCAGCAAAAAGATCCAGTTGGGGCATGCACTCTTAATAACATTGGCAGCTGTTTAGCAAAAATGCATCATTATGAAGATGCATTGATTCATTTGAAACAATCACTTGAAATCACGAAAAGCATATCTCTCAATCAGCGAAAAGATCCAGATGTGGCAGTCACTCTTGATAACATTGGCAGCTGTATAGCAAGTATGTATCGTTATGAAGATGCATTGATTCATTTCAAGCAATCATTTGAAATCACGAAAAGCATATCGCTCAATCAGCAAAAAGATCCGAATGTGGCAGTCACTCTTAATAACATTGGTAGCTGTTTAGCAAAAATGTAATGTTTTGAAGATGCATTGATTCATTTCAAACAATCACTTGAAATCACGAAAAGCATATCTCTCAATCAGCAAAAAGATCCAGATGTGGCAGGCACTCTTGATAACATTGGCAGCTGTATAGCAAGTATGCATCATTATGAAGATGCATTGATTCATTTCAAGCAATCACTTGAAATCACGAAAAGCATATCGCTCAATCAGCAAAAAGATCCAGTTGGGGCATGCACTCTTGATAACATTGGTGGCTGTTTACAAACCATGCATCATTATGAAGATGCATTGAATAATTTCAAACATTTATGTGAAATCACGAAAAGCACATCGCACAATCACCGAAAAGATCCGATTGTGGCAGGCACACTTAATAACATTGGTAACTGTTTAGCAACAATGCATCATTATGAAGATGCATTGATTTATTTGAAACAATCACTTGAAATCACAAGAAGCATATTGCTTGATCAGCGAAAAGATCTTGATTAGGTGTGCAGGACGTTGCGGCCATAGTTTAAAAAAATGGTTGTTTCCCTCTTTGGTTTTAGCATAATGCAAAAAAAGCAAACAAGCAAAGCCCGCTAAAATCAGTTTAATTTGAGCGACGCTCATAAAATTTTTGGTTAAGCAAAACAATACTTATGCTAATTTGAAATCTTCAAGTCACTTAGAAAATTAATACATGATAGTAAGCGTTTGAAAGGGTTTTTGGACGGACCTGTGAGTAAAGAGAAAAGACTGAAATGAAAAACTAGGCACTTTAGTTATCTTTAATGATTTCCAAAATCTTAGCAGTTTATTAATGTCAAGTGATCTAAAATTGCGCAAAATGTGATTCCAACGGCATTAAAAAAGCTTTGTTTTTAAAAAATTACAAAAATCACTTAGCGGACGGAGACTCCACCTGCCCGTGGATACGCTACAGTTACACTAGTTTGCTCACCACGCTTTTCCATTTCGATATTTTTTGAAAAATGCTGAGACATTTGGTTTAAGTTTACCCTACTTAGCACAATTTTTGCTGCATGCCCACCCAGGCGCAACTTTTGAACTTCCCTGTTATTGTATCAACTCAAAAAGATGACAGTGGTTCGCCTTAAGACAAACTGATTTTTGTTTCTGCAATGCCAATTCAACAGTTCCGGTTATCTCTGTCTAATGGAAAAAGAACCTTCTTTGAAAAAAATTGATGATGTATCTGGGATTTGAGGTTTGCCCCTCTTAATTAAAAATCCTGGTTATGCCTAAATCAAAAAGAACCACAAGTAGGCCTAGGCTGGTAGGCAAGCATAGCCTGCTGATAATTTAAATTAGTTGGTGTTTGCTGTAACTATAAGACTAAAACCTTGTCTGAAAAAACAGTCGGGCTATTCTAGTAATTTGAAATCTTCTCGTTGTGGTATAGGCTGCTAATGTTGATAGGAGGTTTTTAGTGATAGGCCTACTAGATAACGTTCAAGCTAGCGTCCAAACCATGGCAACAAGAACAGTCACGGTCAATGACTCAAAAGTTATTTTTGAAAGGAATGCAACAGAAAGCGGGAAAAAGCAATTTAAATATCTTTCCATATAGAGTGGCAATATTCTGAAATTAGTCGCAAAAACTTTAAAAGAAATATACAGTGTTACTTGACATACAATAAACAAGTCAAAAACAACGTTCAATGCCCCTTCAAATAAACGTGATATCATTACTTCTTGGAATTTAAAGGTAAAACAGGGTTAAACAATTACGCTACATATCTTTTTGTACGTTTAGCATAAAAATTGCAATGATATCGCATTTGGAAAAAAAACTTCGGCAATTTCCTTAAGGGAGGAAACTTTTTTGGCCAATCCTGTACAGTGCAAAAGACGTCATTTTTTCAATTTTTGCCTCTCCAAACTGTTTTACATACATGGTGTTTGTATGAAATATTTTTTCTGCGTACCACCAAGTTTATATTGCATTTATGTGAGGTTTGCTGAGTGTTCTGTATTGAGTTCTACACTATAAACTAAGTAGGCATTGGTCATTGTGTGGCAGCGAGATTTAAAATTAACTTATTCATGCATGCGTATATGAACCAAGCACTCTAAGACGATCTAATTGCACCAACGCAGAGCTCTCTTGTTTTTGGTTATGTTTGCAAGTTTTTTGTGACTTCGGACCACCACAAAAAGCAGACTGCTTGGCCCCAATGGGCATAAGCGTTATTGTATTTCCAAAGACCTCAAAAACACGTTTCTAGTTTGGAAATTGATTAATAAAGTTGCTGGCAATCAGCCAATCAATGTTGGGGGTTTGACAAAGTGGTTTACAAGTTGCTCAATGCCCATTGATTTATTACAATCTACAAAATTTTGCGTTGCAAAGTTACTGTGGAATATTTTTTACTGCTTGCGTAATTTTATACTTGCAAAATGTTAAATTTGAAATCGATTAAGCAGGATATTTTTTTCGAGAAGCCCAACTGTAAATCATGTTTGAAATCTTTCTTAGTAATGGCGTACGGCAGATAATTTTGGCTGCCGTTGTTTATTTGACTGCTAAAAAATTGTTATTCGTGACCAATCACGATTTAGCAAAAACGTGGCTTTGAATGTGCAAAATTGTTGGTAAAATTAAGCATAAGCATTTGCATCAATTTCTTTTTTTTGCTTTGTTTTAGTCAGGCTTATATTTATTGGCCAAGTATGATTTTAATTTTAACGATTTTTCACTTTGTTGAATTTTTTTCTATTATACCTTCACATCATAATAGCTGACTTCATTTTTTTGGCGTTCATTTTTTCATTCTACTGCAAGCGTTCATTATTCTACTTATCAACATCATTGTGTTTTACAGTTTACACTAAAGCGTTTTTACATGTTGCTTTTTATGCCTAGTTTTGGGTTGACGCCGGCTGATTGCTGAGACATGCCTAGAATGCGTCAAGCTGCAAAAAAAAAACAGGCAAATTAAAGAGCTGATCTGCTTATTATATTTCTGTTGTGGCGTATTATAAATTCTTTGATTGGTTCTTTCGCAATTTGGCCCTGTTTGGCATGATTTAATCATTAATAAGCCGGTGTTGGAAATATGGGCCGAACCTAAAAAGTGGTTAAATAAAAACGCATATTATGCTGTAAGTGACACTGCGTTTGTTGAGTTATTATACACTACTTAAATAATTCGGAGCAGTAATTAATTTGCTATAAATTACGAAGTTGATGCAAAACATTTTTGCATCCGCTAATACTGTATGATTCCTAAATTTCTTTCGCGAAAAAAATTTTTTTGTTTTTTTAGTACATACTGTATAAACGCTAAATGTTGCATTTTTTACGTTCTTTGTTTGTTTGCCTGCTTACATTGTGTATGTTTTAAGGTGAAGTAGCCATGCAGACTCACTGCACGTCACCACATGACTGCATGGTTGTGCTAGTAGGCCTATGCTTTCTTTTTCTTGGCCGATGTCAGAACAATGGTCGTTAAAGAAAGCTATTTCCAAGCGACAGTTTTTTGCTTTACTGGAAATCATCAAACTGAGCTCTTATTTTTTGACGATCGTTCAGTCTGAATCATGGGCCCGGCTTAGAGACAGACCCAACCGGTTTGGTAAACTAATTTGTATTCTTTCATGTCTTTTATGCAGATAAATGCATCACAAACCTTAACTTTTATCTGGATTTGTTTAGACTATGTCGATGCAATTAACTGTATTATGCGTGAATAAAGTGCACAGTAGCTACTATTACTTTTCAGTATGGAAAGGGTGGTGAGCACCAACGTGGATTAACAAAATTTTACAGGCAAAATTGGGACAAATGGCCAAAAAAATTGCTAAAATTATTATATAATTCAAGATCAAATTTACTGTACGTGCGAATTCAATCGATTTTAAACGAATAAGTCCTATGGTTGAGACGATAGAAAATTGATGATACCCGTATCAAAGTTGATCACGTTTCTGCCAACGAACCAAAGTGTGTTTCTGTACAGAACTGTATATTATGTTGTATTGCTGTATAGCATGTGCGTGTATACTGGACAAAATTCGCGTGCATTAGCAGCGTTTTTACTTGTCTGCTTTTCAGATACAGTTTTTGGTTTTGGTACCTCTTCATTACTGAGTCATTGTCACGTTGTTCTTTCAGGTGATATCTACTGTATCTGTTTTGTAGTTAGGCACTTTCTTGCATGACTCAGCAATAAGCTCAGCAGTGACTCAGCAATAAGCAGACACTGAAATCAATAACCGGACCTGAAAGTGGAGACGTACAAACTCTAATAGTGAACTGCAACGTTTACAAACGAGTGAAGTACAACGTGTACAAATGTGTATAATCTTATGACTTATAATTATTAATCTTCAATCAAATATATACATGGTATCCTATAACATATTAGACTGATTATCCAATAAGTCAACTCGTAAGTTTGTTTAACTAAGGACCAAGATACCCGCGAGCTTCTATTGTAGCAAAAATTAAAAGAGTTGCATGAAGTTGACAACATTAAGCAATAGAAACAGAGAGCGACGAAATAGGCTCAGCTTTGAAACGCGGTTGCTTTAACCTTAATTTACAATAGGTATTTCACCAATGCCTTTCACACGGGGGAGTTAGGCAAAAAGGCTCTCCCAATCTAACTTCTAAGCTAAAAAGTCATGGGAGCTCCAAAATTTGTATGCGGGTTGATGTTTACCAACTATTTTTAGAAAAACTAATTTTGAGTTGATGGCGTCATTATAGTGATGTCAGAAACATATTTTTGAAAAAAGAACGTCAATTTTGCAATGACGTCTAGGTGGTTTAAATTTTTTACATAGTTTTGTTTTTTGATACTAAATCATAAAATTCCAAAGGCAAGTCGGTTACGTCACAAAAACGCTTTGTGATACCATAAAAGTTATTAGCCCAAAAAATGCTCAGATTTCGGAAAGTGACTTCAGGAAATCTCAAAATTGGGAAACTTCCGGTTACCTTTACAACTTGATATTTTCAGGAGTTGTTTGTGAATAACCTTCACTCAAAATCAATTTAAAGAAAAAATTTTTTTGTTGAAGGAATTTGTCACACAATAAAGGAGTGAGGTGATAGCCTCCCGTGAAATAGGGTTAAACTGATCAGTGGTTAACTCAATGGAGCATCTGCTGCTGAAACTGTAAACTAGGGCTCGATTTCCTGTAGGGTCAAACTAAACACCATAAAAATTGGTTTTTCGGCTTGCTTGTTTGATGTTCAGCATTGAAAAGGTCGTTGTGAAACCTTTACCAAGCATAAGTTTGACAGATAGGCTGGTGGTAGCTTGACTCGAGGATCGAAAAGTCGTAAATCGCTACCTCCGGATTAACGCATGTTGTGACTAAAGATGTATACAAAATTATGATTACGAAACAGTAAAAAAAAACAGCTAAAGAAGAAATGCAATTGCAAACAAACGCCACCCACTCTAGATAAAAAATTGTGCTAGTATGTTTCATGGACATTGAGCTACAATGGCTGGTGGTCTAACACATTGATGGCTAAAGCACAAACCCTTGCAAACTAAAACATTCGAGTTTTTTTTTTTTTTTTAATAAAAACGCCCAAATTTTTTTTTTAATTGTAAAATTCCAATATCTACCTTTTCAAGCGATTGTGGTACGTTTCACTCTATAGTACACCAACTGTTTTTTTTTTTTTTTTGTTGCACCATGGATTCTACAATTACAAGATATCATGCACAGAGCGAATTTGCTTTTTGTCTTATGCAATTTTGCGTGTTCCTCTGGCTCCCCTAGCGGTAAGTAGGATTTTTTGCTAAAATTACCGCGAATACAATGCAATCAAATGGGACTAAGCAGTGCCAAGTTTACTAAAAGACGAACTTAAACTGGGTTAAACGATTTCGACAGATTTAAAGTTGAGTTTACTTTTGTTAGACCTATCTGTGGATTGTCAAACGAAAATTTAAGTTGCAAAGATGTATAGAAGTTATAGAAATTGGTAGCATAAGTAACAGACTGCACCACACAAAGGCAACCTACTTCGTAAATAACGTTTAATTACAGCCTTCTGATGTAGTTATTTGCTATCATAGGCCTGAAGTATTAATGTAAAGTAATAGGCTTTCCAGCAGCCAGTATCACTATAAATATGATGAGTTAGCGTGGAAAATAAGCAGGCTATCTTATAGCCTAGTTCCGATAGGTTGAGTTGGCCTACCGGATTTACCGGTATACACTTACTTAGCTACAGTGGCCTGATGAAACTTCCGATATCCATGGGTAGTTTTAGTTGATATAAAGTGGTAACAACTGGCAATCTACAGTAATATAGTTTTATGCAGACCAGAATTAAGCTTTTTGAACTGTTTAAGTTAGAATTTACAGTTCTAGCCTAGGAACAAGTTTATTGGTGTAAATACGACAATAACCAAAACTTTTTGCTGTAAAGCCACTACTAGAATTATCATAATAAAAAGTTTAAGTATAAACCACAGGCCGGTCGGAAATGAAAAGCCTATTTCCCCTTAAAAATTCAGTGTCTTATCCTGTCTATAATACTAGCCTAAATACAGTACTTTAACTTCCCATGGAGGTCAGGCTTCATGCAGTAGTTTCATTTTAAAATTCGCTTTTTAGACTTGCCCTATGCTGCAAATACATTACTGGTATGATGCATTACTAATTGCCATAGGTGGGCAAGTTAATGCAAAACGTTAGCTTCGTTAACCACTAGTCCGTTAACAAACTTCGCACCTCCGTTAACGTTAATCCGTTATTTTCAGCTTTAATTAACAGAAGTTAATAAAGTCCGTTAATCCGTTAACATTTTGCGTGTAATTTACATTTCGTTTTATTCACTCGCTTCTAGAACACGTATTGACGCAGTTGAGCTGATTGTAAGGAAATATTTATTGCTATGGTGGTCTTTTTGTGTTTTGAAAGTTACATTTTACAGTCTAATCTAATTTCAAGATAAAAACAAGTTCAAATGCACAACGAAGCTGCAAGATATTAACGATAAAAACCTTAACGGAAGTTAACAGAACTTAACGGAAGTTACTTTAGTCCGTTAACAGCACTTAACGGAAGTTAATTTAGTCTGTTAACATAAAAAAACTTTTTAACGGATTAACGAGTTAATGAAAAAGTTAGCTTCGTTATTAACGGATTAACGATTAACGGACTTATGCCCACCTATGCTAATTGCATAATGCAAAATGGTAGCTTTAGAATTTTTATGTTGCTTGACTTGTTTCAAAAGCCTATTTTGAAAACCTGCCTGTTGTGATATATTTCAGTTGTTGCTGCTCAGTTTGTAACTTGATATATTGATAATTAGAAAAAATTGTTAGCTTTGATGATAATGTGAATGATCATAAATCAAGAAGCTCTTCAGCAAAAGGCAAACTCTAAACAAACACTGAGCACTCAGTCACAACTTAGTAAACGGTAATTATAAGTGACTAGATTTGTTGCGACGTTTGCGGTGTATACTCAATATCGCAGACGGTGTATGATACATTTTCCAGTTAGAAATGCGGTAAGTGGCTGTGATTTCGACTTGCATTGAATTTCAATTCCACTGAGCTCAGTGTAATTTGGGCTCGTCGCTGCTTTGAAAAGTCAACATGCGATCAAGAAGAATCAAGATGCAAAACAAGGGTACATGCAAAAACATTTTAGTACAATTCAAGAGCAGTTAGTAGTGTGCGACAAGGTAATGGACAAGTTGGTAGCATGCAAAATACTGTTGTAGCTTATTTTTGGCTTTAACAATAGTTATATCTGCATGGCTACAACAATAGTAGCCCATCTCTGGTCTGATGGCCTGTTTTGTAGTAATTTAAGCAAAAAAACAGTTGGAAAGGAAATGCAGTGGTGGAATATTGTAACGCGGGTATAAAATCTGAAATAAAATTGTAAGCTTGATTTTCATCATTTTCTCTGGGCGAGTACATAAAACTTTGCCTCTGGATTGCGTGGATTGGCTTTTGATAGCAAACGCGATTATGCTCATGCGATACTAATTTTTGATAATAAACTCAGTTACGATAAGGCGATATCAATATGACGGACAATATCGTTTCGATTATGCGATGTCAATTTTTAAGCAAATACATCAAATGTGATGTTGATTTTTGATAATGAGCGTTTAACACTTCTTTCTTGATCTGATGACTAATTACATTGCAGCCGACTATACCAAGCCAGAGATGGAAACCGGTCGGGTCAACCGGCACCGGTCGGGTCGAGATTCTTCGACCGGCCGGTCAAGCCGGTTGAAATATCGGTCAAATTCGCCTTTCTTGCAACTAAAAGACATCGAAATACCAACCGAAATATACTTATATATTTTATCATAAATCAAACTTTTTATAAAAAAACAGTATTAACAAACCTCACCTTTTGAAAACACTTGTTGAATGGTTGCAAGCAATGACTAATATGCTGTGACCATTAAGACATGCATATCCAGGGGCGTATTTAGGGTCGGAGTATTGTGCCATGCCCCCCTTTGGGCCACGGCGCAAAGCAGAAAAGTGCAAAATATAGGTTAAAAACGCGTAATCAGATTCTAATAAAGCATGCATGTGGAAGAGGCTTGCGCTGCCTGACATTTTAGCATCATTTTAATCAGCTTAAGAGTAGAAATGGTACAGATTTCAGATTTTTTAGTACATGCTAAATTCTTGCCGCTTTGAAAAGCTTTTTTCAACTTAAATTTACCACTCTCTACATTGGGCCAGAAGCAGGACATGGTATGGAATGGAATCGAAAATGGAATAGAATGGAACGGAAATTTCGTTATGGAATACGGAAGATGCCACAATGGAATGGAAGATTTCAAGAATGGAATGGAAGACAATCTTCCATACTTCTATACCAATTCCATACTAGATTTCGCTCATTTCATATACAGAAAAATGAATACCGATAGTGATAACTAAAACTATGTAGAAGCGTCTCGCAGCTAATCATCTGTCAAAAAATTAATACTGTAATTCGGTCATGAACATTTGAACATTGCGCTAGCATTATAAGGACTAAAGGCATTGCATCATAATATCATAGAATATATTTTCATTGCAATTTGCAGCTGCATTGATGCTGACTGGCTTAACTTTTATTTTGAGAATGACAATTTGCTTAGTGACGTCGCCAGCGTAAACGAAGTTAAGGTGCACTAAAATAGACAGAACTTTCGCACATTAAAACTGATCTTGTACGGCTGCAAATTATGCTCAATTTCCAGATTGTTCAATCATGTCGTAAAAAGAAACATGGATAAGTTCGGTGATGTTTTTTAGCTCCTTTCGCTTCCGCCCATAATCACGTGTAAAGTCTATCTGCAGCCGTGACTGCAACCTAAACAACCTTGAGTGTGCTTAAAAAAATACAAAATAGCTGCTCTTTCAAAAAACGAAATAAACTTTTTTGCTGGTCTGCACTTCTACTTTCCGACACACCCATAAATAGACGTGTAACCAAAATTTTGCTAAAGGAGGAGGCTTGTAAGTTAAAATTTTTTTATTTGAAAAATGCCTCGATTGGGTGGAGAGCTGAGCAAAGCGGTGCTACTAAATCATCTCATGTAGACGGGGCCTGGGGGCGATGCCCCTGTCGCTGGGCGATTTTTTGATTTTTCCAGAAAAAATAACTATTTCAATGCCATTTGGATCACATTTTGCTTGTTTTTGAAGCTATTTAAAGAATTAAATTGCTAAGACTTAGAAGCCAGTGGAAAAATTAAATTCCCTGCCTATTCAGTCCTTACTTTACATACAGATTAATTCAAAAACACGTTTAAATGCTTGCATTTTAGCGTTAAAATTTTTTAGTGACTTGGCTGAAACGGGGGCTAAGCCCCCTTGCCCTCGTACTTGCGTCTCTACAGTATATCCCTAAACGCTTTGCAGTCTGTTGTGCATCCCGACCCATTGTTTGAGAAACAATGGCTTCGGGCTTAGAATACTTTGAATCGAATACGATGCAAACGTTCATAACTATGAAATTGATATGACTAACCTAATTCCTTGATGGCCTTTCAGGTTCAGAGGTGTAAACTTGGGATGTTAAATTTGGTGTTTGAAAATTGAACCACTAAACTTCCAGTATTTAAAAACTTCAATGTACTGCTAATCATAGGCGTAGCCAGGATTTTTGATTGGGGGAGGCCCAAACCACAAATCACACGCAATGACGTCATCAGAAATTTTCGAAAAAGTAATTTTTTTGTGGGGCAAAGACATCGTAGAATGGAAGATCTGAAGCTGTAGCCTGATGGCACTTTGCCAGGATTTTGGTTAAGGGAGAGGGCGAAAACTAATTGTTGAAAAGTGTAAAAGTCTAACTTGGAAGACGTGTTGATTAAGCTAGTGTACTCAAACGTATCAGAGACTGGGGTCTGGGGGCAGAGCCCCCAGCCGCCGATGGCTATGGGGGTCTGGGGGCAAAGCCCCCAGCCGCTGGGCGATTTTTGTAAGTTTTTGGAAAAAAAAGCTATTCAAATCCCATTGGATCACATTTCGCACAAGTTCAGAGCCATTTCAAAGAACTAGATTTTTAACATTTCAAAGCCAATCGAAAAAATTTAGTTGTTCAATCCTCTTTTTGCAATTAAATCCCAAAACACGCTTAGAATCTTGCATTATGGTGTAAAATTTTAATTGTAAGTGATTTGGTCTATAGGGGGAAGTAACGAACATTGCCTCCTGCAATACTTTAGCAGTAAATAATTAAGTTTATAATAACGTTAAACGAGGGCCTGGGGTGGCAACTTTTAGGTCAAAACTTTTAGATTTCTCACAGGTTTTGCATATAAATTGTTAAAAGTTTGCATTAAGGGGCCCCTGGCCCGGGAACCTTGGTCGTCAGTCAGGGGCCCTTGGGCTCACTGGTTGCCAGTTAGAGGCCCCGTAGCCCCTTGCTCGTCGGTTAGGAGCCCAGGCCCCCTGGTTGTTATAATTAGGGGCCCTGGGGCTCCCTAGTCGTGAGTTAGGGGCCCTGGGGCCCCCTGGTCGTCAGTTAGGGACTCCAGGACCCCTTGGTTGTTGGTCAGGGGCCCTGGGGCCCCCTGGTCGTCAATTAGGAGGGCCCCGGGGCCCCTCGTTGTTGGTTAGGGGGCTCCTGGCCCCCTGGTTGTTGGTTAGGGGCCCCCTGGTTGATAGTTAGGGCCCTGGGGCTCCCTGGTTGTGAGTTAGGGGCCCCGTGGCCCCCTGGTCGTCAGTTAGGCACTCCGGGGCCCCCTGGTTGTTGGTTAGGAGCCCTGGGGCCCCCTGGTTGTCGTTTAGGGGCCCCCTGGTTGTCGGTTAGGGGCCTGGGTCCCCCTGGTTGTCAGTTAAGGGGCCCCCTGGTTGTTGGTTAGGGTCCCTTGGTCGTCAGTTATGGGCCCCTGGTTTTCAGTTAGGGGTCCTGGACCCCTGGTTGTCGGTTAAGGATTCCAGGGCCGCCTAGTTGTTAGTAAGGGCCCCCTTGTTGTTAGTTGGGGGCCCCGGCACTCACTTGTTGTCATTAATATTATTGTTAATTACTGTTATGTGCGTAATTACTAAAAAAAAACTGCAACTAAACATCGCCAGGCTATGTTGTCATAACTATTTGTCGTTAGTGGTATTTTGATTGGGGGGGGTCCCGGGCCCCCTGGGCCCCCCCTGGCTACGCCTATGCTGCTAATGTAGGTTACTTCAGTCAAGTAGGTAAGATTAAATGTTACTCGTTTTAGTATCATTGTCGATTTTCTGGTAACGTAATGCTCCAAAAAAATATTTTTAGTAAACCAAAATGGGGGGCAAGGCCCCCTTGGCCCGTGATAGCAACGGCACTGAATTTGCAAAGTTAAAAAGGAATTTTTTTCCTTAGTTACAAAGATTTGTTTTGCTTTTCTATCCTCGATTGAACTTAATTCTTTATGTTTTTTTTTGTTTTTTTTTTGCATTTAAACTTTTTTTCGGTACTTGTGTAAAATGATTGTGGCAGTTTGGCTATGCCAAATTTCGTAGTTGGTGTGGTTACAAACTTGCAATCATTGAACCCAGTGCATATGGGTCAACCTATTGCCTGTTGGCTGCGTGGTTGATATTTTCATGCAGAGTGAATTTTTATGGTAGCTCATTGCGATAGTCCTTCAAATATGGGATGAGATGCATTGTACCATACTGCTTACCTTCACGAGCGACAACTTACAAAGGTACGCTTAAGGTTGCCAAAATGCAGTATAAATTACGCGTAGCTTCCGGTTTAAACATACCTTGGTATGGAAGTATCGAATGGAATATGGAAGAAAATTTTAATATGGAATGGAATATGGAATGGAAGAAAATTGCCCGTATGAAATATGGAAAAATCGTCTTCCATTCCATACCATGCCCTGGCAAGAAAAACATAGCTCTTATTTTTTTATATCTAACTAGCCATGGCTTGTTCTGAAGTAACAGCATTTCTACTACTGCTGGGGCACATTATATTTCGAATATTTTCTAACCAATGTCATAACAGTTTAGTGTTTGCTGCTCGGCAAATTGCAAATAATCTGCAACGAATAGCTAAAAAACTGTAACTTCATTTTTTGGCCTTTCGCATAATATCATTAGAAAGAATGTCTAATAATTTAGCTCGTACCCTCCAGTTTTTTTTATGCTTATTTTGTTTACGTTTTGAGCTGCTCAAAACAGGTCTTTCAAACCAAAACTAAACCAAAAAAGGTCTTAAAATTAAGTCATTTTTGCAAAAAACGCAAATTTTTTTTGCATTTTTTTCTGAAACCCCCTCGCAAAGTCACAAATTTTAACATCTCACCCATGCACCCCTTTGAAAATTTTTGATAAGATACATTGAACAGTGAACAAAAATTTTCTGTGAAAAAACCGGTCGACCGCCCGGTTGACCGGCCCGTCAACCGGCGATGATTTTGAAATTTACCGGTCGGGTCGGGTCGAGAAAATCCTGACCGGTTCCATCTCTGTACCAAGCAAAGGTAGCCTACTTCGTAAATAGCATTTAATTACAGTTTTCTATTTATAATATTTGCTACCATAAGCCTGAAGCATTAGTATAAAGTAATAGGCTTTCCAGCAGCCAGTATCACAGTAAATACGATAAGTTAGCGTGGAAAATAAGCAGGCTATCTTATAGCCTAGTTCCGATAGGTTGCAGATAGTGTCATTGATTATGTGGCAGTCAGTAATATCGGTTCTCTGTATACGGGTAGATTTGTAAAAAACTTATGTAGAAATGTTTTAGCATGGTGGTCTTAGTGGAAGGCCTATTAATCTTGTATAGCAGCCTATTAAACATACTGTTGGACCAATCCATGATGGAACAAAGTGCTGCATCAGGTTTGGCCTATTACCAGTCTGTTACGTAATTTGATTAATTGCAATGATAATTTCAAATCTAAAACATAATCAGTAGCTCAGTTGAATGGCAGGTATCAGTAAAATAGAAAAGGCAAAATACTAATGCAAAAAAGTGATAATTAGTACCGGTAAACAGTAGTTACTGGGTAGGTTTTTATTAGGCTACTGTTAAACCATAGGCTACAGGCTAGATAGATCATGGATTCACAAATAGATTCACAAATAGGGGCAAAGCCCCCAGCCGCTGGGCGATTTTTGTAAGTTTTTGGAAAAAAAAGCTATTCAAATCCCATTGGATCACATTGCGCACAAGTTCAGAGCCATTTCAAAGAACTAGATTTTTAACATTTCAAAGCCAATCGAAAAAATTTAGTTGTTCAATCCTCTTTTTGCAATTAAATCCCAAAACACGTTTGGAATCTTGCATTATGGTGTAAAATTTTAATTGTAAGTGATTTGGTCTATAGGGGGAAGTAAGGCACATTGCCTCCTGCAATACTTTAGCAGTAAATAATTATCCTCTCGAAGATTTTCCTTAAAGGTTTTAGTTTAGTCATGAAGTTTACCAATTATAGGAGTACATGTACGGCCAAAGACCCAGGCCCCTTCAATTGAAATTAAGTAGTTTGTTCGATGAGCATTTTCCCTAGCTATTTTTTTTAAGTATTTTTGTGCGTAAAAACTGGCTAGGTGGAGGTGAATCGTTATTGAAAAATGGTACAATAGATGATTACGCTTACTAAACATGTTATTCCCGGGCCGGATTTACATTGCGCAAGGCCCCTGGCACTTAGGGGATTTTTGCAACATCTTCCTGCCAAATATAAATGAAGACCAAAACAAGTTCTACTATCTGAGGGAAGGGCCTTGGCGCTGAGCCGTATGGCAAATACGGCGCTGGTTATTGCATTAAGTTCATAAAAAGTTTAGATGAGGTCCTGAGGTAGCGACTTTTAGGACAAAAACTCTTGATTTCACCCTGGTTGTAAGTTTAAATTGGTAGGAAAAATTTGAATTAAGGGGGTGCGCCGGGCCCCCTGGTTGTCAATATTATTTATTGTTAATTACTGTTGTACGCGTGTATGTGTACGCAAAGATGCTAAAAGAAACTGAAGAAGAAGAAACAAGAGTTTTTTGACAAATTTTTGTCATTGGTGGCATTTTGATTAAGGGGGCCCCGGGTCCCCTCGGCCAACCCCTGGCTACGCCAATGATTTTGTGACAAAATCGCTCCCTAATAAGTTCTTTCCTAAAAAAAAAACATTTAAATCAAAATTAAAATAACTTATTTTTCAAAACGTGGAGGACTCGAGTCAAGTCACTTGACAGTTTTTTGAAACGTCCAAGAATTGCATGACATTATAATGACGTGGACATGTGGTCCTCATTATCATTGGTTACTTTTGTACGCTTAAATCCTAAATTAAAGAAACTGCAATTCCGGACAGGGACAACATACTGGCTATGCTCTCATTGTATTTATCATTGGTAGTATTCCAATTGGGGGGTTTGCATTACCGCCTGTGTTATAGCATTAAGCTCATAAAAACGTTAAACGAGGGCCTGGGGTGGCAACTTTTAGGTCAAAACTTTAGATTTCTAACAGGTGTTGCATATAAATTGTTAAAAGTTTGAATTAGGGGCCCCTGGCCCAGGAACCTTGGTCATCAGTCAAGGGCCCTGGGGCTCCCTGGTTGCCAGTTAGAGGCCGCGGGGCCCCAAGGTAGTTGGTTAGGATCCTCGGGCCCCCTGGTTGTTACTTAGGGGCCCTTGGGCTCCCTGGTCGTGATTTAGGGGCCCTGGGGCCCCCTGGTCGTTAATTAGGGGCCCCGGGGCCCCCTGGTTGTTAATTAGGAGAGCCCCCTGGTTGTCGGTTAGGGGCCCTGGGCCCCCTTGGTTGTCGGTTAGGGGCCCCCTGGTTGTCAGTTAGGGACTTCGGAGCCCCCTGGTTGTTGGTCATAAGCACCAGGGCCCCCTGGTTGTTGGTTAGGGCCCTGGGCCCCCTCATTGTCAGTTAGGGCCCCCGGAGCCCCCTGGTTGTTACTAGGGGCCCTGGGGCCCCTGGTAATCAGTTAATGGCCCCAAAGCACTTTGTTCGTCAATTAGGGGCCCCTTGGTTGTTGGTTTGGGGCCCTTTGGTTGTTAGTTAGGAGCCCTGTAGCCCCCTGGTTTTCAGTTATGGGCCCCCTGGTTTTCAGTTAGTGGTCCTGGGGCCCCTTGGTTGTCGGTTAAGGGCCCCAGGACCCCCTAGTTGTTAGTAAAGACCCCCTGGTTGTTAGTTAGGGGCCCAGGGACTCCCTTGTTGTCATTAATATTATTGTTAATAACCGTTATGTGCGTAATTACTGAAAAAAAACAAACTGCAACTAAACATCGCTTGGCTATGTTGTCATAATTTTTTGCCGTTAGTGGTATTTTGATTGGGGGGGGGGGACCGGGAACCCTGGGGCCCCCCTGGCTACGCCTGTGATACAAACACAGTAATGCTCTTGTAGCCACTGGTAGCAGTGCAGAGTGTTGCAGTAAGGTCGCAGCAAGCCTAGTCAAGTAGTACTGTTAGATGTCAGTTCCTAAATTCTTTGCATTATGCCGTCGTGCCGAGTAGAACTAGGTCAGATGATATTGTTAGGCACGCATTGGAAAAGCAAAAAGCTCAAGTAATTATCATTGCTATTGATATTTGCAGTAGTCTTATAGTACAGTCACAGTGCAGTGGTAGCTGGTAGGTTAAGGACTGCTTTAAGCGGCGTGGTGGCTTAGGCCTAGTGGTTAGAGCATTGGTCCCACAGTCGGTAGACCTGGATTTGATTCCCTTGTCGAGCCATACCAAAGCACTTTAAAAAATGGTATTCACAGCTTCCCTGCTTGGCGCTCAGATCTTGAAGGGATAGTGTGAAGCTTTACTGGTGTAGTAGACAGGTGGCAACGACTCTAAGACCCTATGGTCATTTTGCTGTTTTCAGGGCGGGGCAACTCTGTGAATAAATATGCAAAAATTGTAAGGCAATGGCACGTAGTAGCTTACAGCTAGGCCTGGAATGTCAAAAAGGAAAGCTATGAATATCAATTTTTAAAGTTTTTGCAAGACTCTCTACCAGGTAGTCAGGTAGCCTACTGAGGTAATGAGGTAGTAGTAGTAGTGAACCCAGGTCTGCAGATTGGTGACTGCGAGGCAGATGCTATGAACACTGCTTATCTCAACATCAACATGGCAGGTGTGGTACGCACATGTCTAGGCTATCCCAGTTAGATGGGCGGGCCCGCTAACGGGCCGTTTACGGTACTTTTGCGACCGTCAGTTAGCGGTTAACAGCTTTTGCTAACGGCTACCGTCCGCTAATAATCCGCTAAGCATTTTCATTCATTCAAATATATTTCAGGCAGAATGTCAGAAAGTTTTCCTTGCAAAACTTTAAAACTTATTAAGGTATGTTACGCTTAAATTGCTTTCACAGTTAACTTCACAATTCACAAGGCTGGTTTACTAATGCAGGTTGTTGGAGATTTTAGAGGTTGTAGAAATCTAAAGGATGATTTTAGTCTAGAGGCTTTATCTTAAGTATAGAGATTTTATGGGTTGCCGAATGCTGATGCTTATTACAAGTTTGGACTTCTTGTGAGCATGCTTGAGTTGGCAGCAGTAGCGTAGCAGGGGGGGGGGGGGGAGGGGTGGGCTATAGCCTCCCAATTGGCCTGTCAACCAAAACGCAGAATAAGAAAAAAAAAATTTTTAGTTCTACTGAGACTGTTTTTTTTGCGCTAGAATGGACTAAAAAGTGATCTAAAGCAACTTTTGAAACATAGATTCAGAGGGGGGGGCTAATTTGTCAAAAATTAAAATCACAAATCAATAAAAACTTGGAAAAATGCCCGAAAATAAACAATGAAATTTGATTGCTAGTGCAAAAATGCCAAACATAGGTTTTATCAACAAGTATATTATAAACTCAGGAGTAAGGAGGGGGCTATTTAGTGTTAGTTAATTACCAATCACTTCTCTCAAATATCTTTCCATTAGCCCCCCCAATTACTTTTTTTATAAAATATAGACGAAATAGAGTACTTTGCAGGAGCGTAGCCAGGGGGCAGAGGGGCTATAGCCCCCTCACCCCATTGGCATGTCGACCAAAATGCAGAATGACAAAAACACTACGTTTTTAGCACTTTTGTAACTGTTTTATGCACCGGAGTGGACTAAATAGTGATTTAAAACATCTTTTGAAACAAACTTTCAGGGGGGGGGGCTAATTTGTCAAAAATAAAACTAACAAATAAATGAAAACTTTGAAAAATGGCCAAAAATAAAGCAATCAAATTTGATCGCAAGTGTAAAAATGCTAAACATACGTGTCATCAACAAAATATACTATAAACTAATGAATAGGTGGCGGGGAGTATTCAGTATTAGCTAATTACCAATTATTTCTCTCAAATCTCTTTTTAGTAGCCCCCCTCCCCCAATTTTTTTTCTCTATGAACTGTATACAAAATAGATTACTCCGTGTGAGTTTTATTGAACTATTCGATGTTATAATTTACCAGTATCTAAACAAGAGAACTAAAATTTTACCTTTAGCCACCTCCCAAATAGCCCATTTATGCCACCAGTTTAATCATGTTTGCACTGCCAATTTCTAAGCCACGTTTTATAAGCATTATTTTTTAATCAAAATAGCCCTAAAATGAAGTTATTTTTGTAAAAAAATGCAAAATTTTCGAGCGGTGGGGGCTCCGCCCCCAGACCCCCATGCCTCCGGCGGCTGAGGGCTTTGCCCCCAGACCCCCACCCTCCGGCGGCTGGGGACTTCACCCCCAGACCCCCAAAACAGCCCCCCATTGCAAATTTCTGGCTACGCGCCTGGTTGGAAGTTCAACGTTGTCAGCAGCGTAGGCTACCGGTACCGTATGGCCTGTAGTGTGACTGTTGTATAGTTGTAATACTAGTAAGTAGAATATTGCCAGTATCATCTTATATACTTGTGAGTAGTGTTCATTGTTTGGTATTGAGAGGATTGACTAAACACTGAGTGGTGGCTGCTTCAGTGCGTGGCAAAGTAATCAACTGAACTAGTCTCAGACGTTATTAAATTAATGATTAATACAATAGCCTGCCATATCATACCAATACCTGTTATAACCGGTAGGCTAACCTACGGGCCTATCTGTACTAGTACCAGTAGCCTATTCGTATTTCAGGTTTGACTTGGAGCAAGCATCAAGTAACACAGGATCAAAGAACACTGTTTGACTGCAGGCCTAGCAGTATGTGGTATAGTTCCGATAGGCTTAAAGTCAGTACCAGTGCTTTTTAACTTAATAACTTAACTATCACGGCTCTAATCTAGGTCTGAGGTGGGAATGACATAAAAAGAAATACATGTATCTAGTGGTGTGCATTCTTAATTTTGGCAAGTTTTGACGTAGTAGTATCGGTAATTTACCAGTGATGGTGATTATGGGTTGGATGATCTTGGCTAACTTTCAGTCAGTCTGTCTTTATGATAGCAAATGTGCCTATTTTGCCAATAGGCAACATGTTTGAATTCCTACGATTGCCTTTTTGTAAAACGAGCTTTTTATGTTCCGGGCTCCATATTTGATAAAAGTTGCAGATCGCGGGAGGGTAACGAATCGGACATCACGAGCTGCGGGTGGTCCAGGCTCTGAAAATTGTTGTTGTTGTTGCGCATATTTATCCTCCTGTCACCGGACAGCGTCAGACGCTAAGTTATTGGACGATCCGCACACTTTTCATTACAATAACTACTTCGTGATTGGAGGAATCCGCACCTGCTTAAGAGTATCCAATGATTCAATGTTCCTGTGGACTTCTTCGAGTTCTTGTCCAGTGAATTTGCTGCTTGTTCGAAGCCACTAAGCAGAGATAACCACCGTAGATCGTCTTATCCAAGGACGCAACAACGTGACCAGGGTGCGGATTGAACCCAAACCATTCGATCAGGGTCGTCGTAAAAACGACGCCTTTACCCATTTGGCCACGCTTCCGACTGATGTCAGCCTTGCACATCTCTAATCCTAGTTGTACTCATTTGGCGGTGGCCTATTGGTATTTTACAAGCCATTATCAAATGCTATTGTTTGCCGACTAGCCTACTGGTACGCTTAACATTCACATTTTCTATAAACTCTCTATGTTCTAATACAACGTTTTGTAGCCTATACTCTAGGTAGCCAATTATTTTATTAAAGCGTAGGCTATTGAATGACCTAGTGCCATACTGGTACTGTAATAGCCTAGTAAGTAAGAAAATTTTGAACCTATTGGCCTAGACAAGTGATAACTGATAATTAGGGAAAGTGAAGCACATGTTTCTTTACCAATGGCAGCGACAATTAATGATAGTTGTAAAGTCGTAATGTCAAAATATGTTCACCTCTTTTTTTGACTCCAAAAAATTAATCGATTACATTATTGATTATCGATTATTCTTTACTCTTTTTTTTCGTTATCGAAATCGCCTATTCTTAAATATTTTTGAAGTATCGATTATCGATAATTCTTTACTTTTTTATTATCGATTTCCAACCCTGCTTACCACATAACCCATTTATTCAACTAGTATCGTCATGTTTTGCAGTGCTAATTTCTATGCCACGTTTTAATAGCATTAATTTTTTAAAAATAGGCCTTAAATTAAGTTATTTTTGCCAAAAAATACAAACTTTTTGAGCACTGGGGGCTCCGCCCCCAAATCCCGCAACAGCGCTCACGCCATTGCAGATTTCTGACTACCCACCTGGGTTATAAACTGATAAAAAGTCCAGTAGATACGTAGCTTTAGCCTGCAATTTTAGCAACTGGTAAAAGGGCTGTTTCAATGTTTAGGTTGTTATTTTCATAAGAACATTAAAGGTTCTAATTAACGTAGTCTTTGGTAAACGGTGAGGACTTTTTTTAAGCAGTTTTTTATGGCTATGTTAGACTTTGGTACCGTTAGATACTGTAACCAAATTGCTGACAAGCAACAGAAAGTTTACATAAACGCATGCAGTGTTGTAGGCCTAGGTAAGATTTTTTATGGGGGGGGAGTTGCCCAAGACGCGCTGTTTCCTCTTAAGTTATTCCTGGAACTTGCAGTGGGAGGAGGTTTGCTAAGTTGTTGGAGCTCTTAAGTCTCAAAAATTTTCCGGTCAATATAATTCAAGAGCATTTTCATAAATTAGAAAGTCAATAACAAGATTGATAGGGATAAACTATCATTGTGCTTCTAATGCATTTATGCTATTTTGTGTAAACTGATTTCGCGCCTCACTGGTGTTTATGGTTTTTCGCAAGCCGCTCTTTCTTTGAACAACTTTGCTCACCCCTGTCATATACAGTACAGACATTGTGATTTATTGTATATTATTAGTACTAACAGAGCAGTACTGACTTATTAGGGCAGACCCTTTTAGAGTCATTTTTTAATTTCAACTTGCATGGGTGTTAGATTTTTGCCTTGAGCCAAAAAAATGAGAAATCCAAAAATTTGTTTAAAATTGGACCTTGTTTAGATACTGCCCCCGGGGCTTTTCTGAATTGCGCCCCCTCAAATTTGAAAATACTCATAAAATTGGTATTACAAGTGCTAGATATGCAATGTTGGTAATCATTTGTAATGTTTTTCAGAGAGGAAGACAATGGTCATCTTTAATTTAGCATTAGAGTTACTTTTAATTTTTTGAATTTTTCTTGCAACTTAAGCTTTTCACAAGCGCATTAATTTTTTAACATTTTCTTTCAAGTTTTAACACAAATGTTTGCATGAAATGATGTATTACCAAAAAAAATACAGTTAATGCAATGCAAACAGCAATGATAGCCTTGAATTTATTGCCTAGCACGAGCAGCTTTTCATTTGATGTAGAATTTTTTTTCCGATCCATTGCTTTGTTCTTCCAGCAATAGTACACAGTGCTTCACCAATCTGCCTTTTTGAGCCAGCAATTCATCCACTTGCTGTTGCTGTCATCTTCACAGCACATTCCACAGACTGCGTATGATTTGGATAATTTAGGTGAAGTACCGGTAGTTGCTTGACGAATTGCTTGATATCTGTACAGTTTTTGATTGATGGAGGCTCATGCAACACTAATAATCTTTTTTTGTGAGTAAGATAGGTGACATCATTCCCAGGGCCGTTGTCTTTAAGTGTTACCAGTGTATGATGTTTCTGCAAAGATGCATCTGGGTAGATGAAATTCTCACACTGGTTCTCATTCTCTTTCCTGATTTCCTTCTTCAGCATTTCTGATTTTTTTTTAACTGTGATGTATCACTTTGCTCACATAACTGCTTTCCCATTAGGCCAGTGTTTCATCAGCATCTGAATTCACGCACAACCTATCATGGTAGCCCATCTGAACCTTCAAATCACACACGAGAGCAGTTTCTACACTTGCCATTGTACCCTCTTCTCAGATTACTTTGATCAAAGTCTGACTACAAGGTCACCAGAAAGAGAAATGTCATTCATTTACTCGTATGGGCGTTGAGTGGCGTTGTTTATAGCAATTTGCTTTATTGGCAGGTAGGCTAAGTTTGGCATTTTGGGTTCAAAATTTGTAAAAGGCATTTACGGAGTTATGTACACCTGACTATAACAAACAAGTTCGAAACATGCATACAGTGTACTAATGTTGTAAATTGCTTATGTGGTGTCTATGCTAAGTCATGCTATTGCTATGTGGTTGAGCTAAGTGCAGTGCTAGTGTAATAATGGTCAGGAATCATCTTTCTGGTGACCTTGTTGTCAGACTTTGATCAAAGTAATCTGAGAAGAGGGTACAATGGCAAGTGCAGAAACTGCTCTCGTGTGTGATTTGAAGGTTCAGATGGGCTACCATGATAGGTTGTGCGTGAATTCAGATGCTGATGAAACACTGGCTTAATGGGAAAGCAGTTATGTGAGCAAAGTGATACATCACAGTTAAAAAAAAATCAGAAATGCTGAAGAAGGAAATCAGGAAAGAGAATGAGAACCAGTGTGAGAATTTCATCTACCCAGATGCATCTTTGCAGAAACATCATACACTGGTAACACTTAAAGACAACGGCCCTGGGAATGATGTCACCTATCTTACTCACAAAAAAAGATTATTAGTGTTGCATGAGCCTCCATCAATCAAAAACTGTACAGATATCAAGCAATTCGTCAAGCAACTACCGGTACTTCACCTAAATTATCCAAATCATACGCAGTCTGTGGAACGTGCTGTGAAGATGACAGCAACAGCAAGTGGATGAATTGCTGGCTCAAAAAGGCAGATTGGTGAAGCACTGTGTACTATTGCTGGAAGAACAAAGCAATGGATCGGAAAAAAAATTCTACATCAAATGAAAAGCTGCTCGTGCTAGGCAATAAATTCAAGGCTATCATTGCTGTTTGCATTGCATTAACTGTATTTTTTTTGGTAATACATCATTTCATGCAAACATTTGTGTTAAAACTTGAAAGAAAATGTTAAAAAATTAATGCGCTTGTGAAAAGCTTAAGTTGCAAGAAAAATTCAAAAAATTAAAAGTAACTCTAATGCTAAATTAAAGATGACCATTGTCTTCCTCTCTGAAAAACATTACAAATGATTACCAACATTGCATATCTAGCACTTGTAATACCAATTTTATGAGTATTTTCAAATTTGAGGGGGCGCAATTCAGAAAAGCCCCGGGGGCAGTATCTAAACAAGGTCCAATTTTAAACAAATTTTTGGATTTCTCATTTTTTTGGCTCAAGGCAAAAATCTAACACCCATGCAAGTTGAAATTAAAAAATGACTCTAAAAGGGTCTGCCCTACTGATTCATGTTTTTGATTTAAATTTGTTTAAGACGTGAGTATAGCAATCGCTCTAATGACTTTGGTGTAAGTCGTATTCGGATAATTGGCGTTTTACTGCAAGCAAATTCATGCACAGGTTTTTCAAAGAAGTTCTTCAAAATGCTTTAAAACTTTTTACACAAATTCCAAGTTTTCAACATACGTACCTAGCACAATAAGGAGAATATGGGAATATGTAACGAGATCGTTATCATAAACAGCTAAATATCTTTTTTGAGCATGCAAAAATCGAAATTGTGACGTAGCAAAAATTAGTTTTTACCATACTGTGTCACGCCATTTCGAATGAAAAGAAGATTCTGCATGATTGCTAAAGAGAGAAAAGGTATTGTCACTTTTCGTACGTTCGAAAGTTTTTGAAGGGTTAGTTTTTATGCGTTCTTTCATACAAATATAGCAAATTATACACATAAATAAAAACGAAGAGCTAAGTGAAAACTTGTATTTTCATCACAACGTATAAGAAAATCAGAAAACTCTTTTCAAAATGAACTGAAATTCAATTTTTTTAACAACGTCGTCCAAATGGCAATGTGGAACAGCTAGTCAGCACTCCATTGTATGCAATCTTTCAAGCAAAATGTTACTTTTTAGTCAGATACTCTTCATCAACTGCAACTTGTTCTCCACAAATAAAAAAGCAGCGCTAACTCATTCAAAAAGCAAAAACAATTAAATGTTCCTCATTACAACCCCATTTTTAATCTCGATTCGAAGTGCGTCTTAAAATGCTCAGAAATTAAAAACTAACAGTGTAATTTTTGAAATAATTAACTCGAACTGTAATATTAAATCAATTTCTTTTTACTGGCCAATTTTTATGCAATTAACTTAAAAATCAAAAAAAAAGAAACAGAGTGCTTACGTCTTACTACCTTCTCTTCAATCAACATCTCAAAGTTTAAAGCTAACTTGCTATGCAACAAATCTAAGACAAAAATTGTCTAAATTTTAAAGGACAAAACTATGGAACTCTTTGCCTAATTCTTTAAAATAACTATCAGAGAGCACAAACAGTGAATATTTCAAAACTAAGATGTACTACAGTAGCCTACACACAAACTAGTCATTACAAGTTTTTTACATTGCAGTCTCTCAAACTCATCCACCGAAATATATCGGCCTACCGATCACTGAAAAATATATGACTCGACTTCGAGTGCCTTTCTCGCTTAATTATTTATTTCAGAAAACATTTGGCTTGACGCCTTCGTTTTCTCACAATTTTTTGTTGCATTTAATATTTGTTATCTTGTGCTCTTGGTAATGGTGGATTTTGTTTTACCTAGTTCAGTATTTTGTGATGTTAACAAAACAAATAAATTCTGGTTTGTTCATTCCGATGATCTCGGAACTCTTATGGGCATTGAGTGATATTTGAGCTTCAATAAAATTGATGGTGCTATCATCCTGTTATATCTGACTATCTGAGTTTGGCCAGCTAATTGTACGTGTGGAGCAGTGATGAAGTATGAGGAAAAATTGTGGTAGCTGCAATACACGTACAAGTTGAAATAGTTGCCAACTTATATTGTACATCACTGGAACCGTTTAATGTCAGTATGAAGGCAAATCAGCCGTACGCAGACTGCTGTTTGCGTAAATACCTTTTAAAAAGCATAGTCAGGTGTTTTTGTCCAAGTTAATAAGCTTGCTGTACTAGAGAATTGGAAATTGGAAATACCGGTACTGGTACTGTTGAGCTAACGAATTTAAAACAATATTTTCAACGTACAATAAATTTACCTACTTTGTTCTCACCTTATATTTCTTTGAAAATATATATCTTTTATGAATACATTTCTCATTGAATTCACACCACAAAAAACTAGAAAAGTGATTGTGGCAAGCTATTCTTAATGTTGCTATCCTTGGTTTCTTCCTCGCTTCCATCAACTTCGAAAAAAAAGAAGCTTAGAAATTTTACAAATAACTTGTGAGGGTGATGAAGTGAAATTTACTTTAAACTGATTTATATTTTTTAAATAAGCAAACGACTGACATTTGCTTGAAGTTGGTATTTCTCTTCAGGTGCATTTTGTGGAGCAAACATTCTATGGTAAATCTAAAACAGCAAACTTTCAGCTATGAAAAGAAAATTTAAAAAAATAATTTTGAAAGTAAGAAAGAATCTAAATTATAGTGAAGCGCATTGAAACAAAATCGAAAAATATTCTTAACAAAAAATTAAACTTGAAACTCTCGGGTCACATGTAATTCCAAAATAAAAAAGATTATATTACTATCTCTGCTCGAAGGCTGCGAGCAAGCAGCAAATTCATTGGGCAAGAATGTGAAAAAATCCCCAGTAACATTGGATCACTTTAAACTTCTACGTAAGTGAAGATTCCTCAAAGCACAAAGTGGTTACAGCAAAAAGTGTGTAGATCGTCCAATAGATACTCGTCTGACGTTGTCCGGTGACAGGAAGCTAAATCTTCTCTACAATACACAATTTTATTACTTTAATGCAAACTTTTATTAACAAGGAAGCTGTAAATTTACAGCAGCAGTTTATTAGTAATTTGTTTGACATGTCCGAAAATTGAACCCAAGTAAACCGTTTCAGTACCAGACTTTCTAACCACAAAATCACTGACCGTTTCCAAATAATTATGTTTTGTAGAAATTTGAGTTCCCGCTTAGAACACTAAAGAACAATAAATCACTATTATTTGTACTCGAAAAGGTCTCGTATACAAAATTACATTTGTAAGAAGGCCAACAGATAACCACCATGCGAACACAAAAAAAATGAACGATTTGGCACCTTCAAAGTCATAATTTTTCGAAAATACTGTAACTACTGTGAGCTATATACTATTGTCAAATAAGAGAAGATAAGTATTTTTATAACTGTAGAACGTAACGGAAAATATCACTTTTTTTTCTTTCTTCATCCGTTCTTCATCCATTTTTTCCGTTCTTTATCCTCATTTATAACTGTAACAACGCAATTTGCAACTTTGTTTAGTCTTTATACTTCTCAATTTTAATGATTATTGTAATTGATATATAGTTATTTTTGTGACAAAACAATAATCTCCAAGTCAGATATCCGAGTCAAGTTTTAGTGCTAAAGATTTCGCCACAAGCATTGCCGTGTTGGCCAAGGGCTATGACATTATTGCAAATTAACCTAAAGCGTTAAAATTATGGCTATTATATGTGAAGTCCCAGTTTTTCATTTGCTGGCAGAAAGGTTTGACAAAAAACTTGCGACAATCTGCGCATTTGCTTGTTTGTTTTTGTTAAACTTCCAAATTTAATAGTCTTATTAATAGAATCGCACCTTTGCGTAGCTTTGCGAAGGTTGTTAAAGGTAACTGTGGATTGCTTTTTTCCGTGAAAAATAGTTTTGAAAATTTTAAGTAATTGCTGCTTCTCGTAACCTTGATGTGATAGTACATGATTAAGAAAAAGCAAAGAAAAAGTTTGTTTATGAGCGAGTTTTATTTGCACAGGTAACGTGTTTCCCAAAAAAGAAGACAGGGTTTTAAATTAATTTTCTTTCGAAAAATAACACCAGGGCTTACTTTAGGGGTATATCATTTATTTTCACTCATCAAAAACTAAATTGCGAAATAGAAAATTACTAGATTTTCAAATACACAAAATATAAAAACCGATATCCATTTACTTATAAATGACACATTTTTATTTAAAAACAGCTGTTCATAGATTGAATAGTGGCGTGATCTTCATGTTATCTCAGGTCATTGAACTTTTTCTTCCCCCTCACCTTTTAAATTAATGATGGCAATATGATCATTATTCAGCTTATCTATTCACTAACTAGCACTACTTTTTATCCTAAATTCCCACAATAACTTTTCAAGCAGTAAAAACACACTCGAAGACAAAAAATTTTCGCCCTATCGCCTAGGTCTTATTTTTAGGGTAGGGCTTATATTAAAATCATTTATAGAATTCGGACTAGGTCTTATTTTCGGGTTAGGTCTTATTTTCGAGAAAAAACGGTAGCATTTTTCAAGGATTTTTGGCAAGTATTAGTTTAAAAATAGCAATTGTAAGGTCTTGAGTAGATTTAAACTGGCTGTGGAAATGTCCTTAAACTCACACCAACAATTCAAAACTCGCTCAAATTGTATAAACCGTTAGATTTTTTATTGAAGTTGTAACTTCCAGGTGAAACATGACGTCGGTCATACAGCATGAAGTAGAATGAGCGAACGAACCAACAAATTGAGCTAAAGAGCAGTTGAGCAATTGAGAGCAATTAGAACGATAGAGCGACAGAACAGTTTCTAAAAAGCAACAAAATCCGGCTATAAGAGCTGAAGGATCAGAATTCTAAACCTATAGTAAAACCACTCCAACTTAAGTTATCAGAGACAAAATAAGTAAAACAATTACACCCTGTGACAAAAGTTTAAGACCACTATTTAATTTTCACAGATTATGTCGGATTAGTGACCTAATGTTACTTTTACTCATAAGAAGTTGCACATCTCTCCTTTTATGATCAACTTTATTCATTACATGTTTAAATTGAACATAAATTTCAAATATGAGGCCAAAATAAATTACGTTTTAGTACTTAGTGTGACCACCCTTCCTTTTTATCACTGCTTGCATTCGGCCTGGCATACTGCTAACGAGTTTGTAGCAGTATTCCGAAGACAATTCTTGTACCCAAACTTCTTTGATGACTTGCTGAAGTTCATTAAGGTTGGAAGGATACTTTTCAGCAACTTTGGCCTTCATCAAATTCCACAGACTTTCGATTGGGTTGAGATCCGGGCTGTTGCCCGGCCAATCCAGCACTTGCACATTTTCTTGCTCCAGGAACTCCTTCACAGCCTTGCTCCGATGACATGGAGCCCCAACATGCATAAATATTGAACAATTATGCACAGACATGTGAAGTTGCAGCTTGCTTCTAAGCAATGCTACATATTTGGTGCCATTCATCGTTGTTATGGGAGGAAGAAAGCTCAAACTGGTTGTTCCCATAGCTGACATATCACCCCACACCATTAAGCTTGGGGGATGTTTGACAGTTGGGGTGGTGTACTTTTCTTCGTATCTCTTTCCTGCAGGTCTCCACACTCTGTACTTCCGCACACAAAACTGTTTCATCGAAGATTCATCTGAGAAGAGTAGTTTCTTCCACATATCAATAGTCCAGGGGGCATGTGCTTTGGCATAACTTAGGCGTTTCTTCTTCATGCCTTCAGTCAGACGTGGTTTTCGAGCCGGTTTGTGCGATTTCAGTCCGAATTCAGTAAACAGCCGACGCTGGACAGTCCTTGTACTCACTTTACATCCTCTTTCCTGTAGCTGAGACCGAATTTTTTCTCCAGAAGTCATTGGTGAGCGTGTTACTATTTTCCTCATCAAGCGCTTATCTCGGGGGCTAAAAATCTAGGGACGTCTTGTTCTTTTCTTATCTGCAAAAGTTCCTTCATTTTTGAATTTTTGGATGGCGTTATGGACAGCGGTCTTGCTTACTTTTAACTTGTTACCAATTTGACGCTCAGACAACTTCATTTTGCTGAATGCAACGATCTGAGCTCTTTGCGCTACACTGAGAGATGCTTTTTTACCCATATTTTTGCTCCTAACACTTTCGTACTCTGTCGATCAATTCCTTGAAATTACAGTATAGTTGTAAGCAAATTAGCAAATGGAATGCATTACAGTAGAGGCGCGGGAATCTGAGAAATGCCCTTAACCAATATGACCTCACAGAATCACTGTTACGTGGCTAATGAGTTTTAGAATGCTAATATTGCTAGTTTTTCTAAGTGGTCTTAAACTTTTGTTACAGGGTGTATAACGCAATGAAAAAGGGAGAAGACGCTAACATGTACATGTAAATTTCTAACTATATCAAGGGGTCCAGAAGTTACCTTAACATAAGAGGTACTGTAGTATCTAAGTGATTTGTAAACATACGAACAACAAAACAATAAACAAACGCATGTACATACCAAAATAGTTTGTCCAGCCAGTTGCAGCGAGAAGTAGCAGAAAAGGAAACAATAGTATCAATCGGAAATGCTCAGAAAAATGTCAGTTGCTTTGACCAAAGTTAGATAAGAATGAATGTAAATCAGGTAAGAGCTAAGCAGCAAGCTGGCAAAACTCCGACCAGAAAGGCTAGCAAATTAACAATTATGCAAATTGCGAAAAGTAAAGAAGTAGCAAACTGTTTGTGAGGTAAAACATCACGTATTTGAAACAATACAAAAAGTATCTAAGCCAAGCTTGACAAGAAGCATACAAGGCCAGGGTCCACATGACAGAAATTTTCTCGTTCGCATTAATAACGAGAATTTTTTAAGAGGCGCTACCGAACAAAATACTCCCAAAAGGCAAGAAGTTAATTTTGCACGTGTATCAGAAACTCTTCGAGCTGGGTAACGTCATATTCGCTCGCTGAGTTGCTTGGTTCGATTGCAAGATTTAACTGGAGTCAAAAAACGTCACATTTTCCTCGCCAACTTGACAAACATTTTGAAGCACTCTTTAAGCGTACGAGAAATCTTTTTTGATCAGAAATTTAATGGCAAAATGTTGAAAACTCTAACTAAAGCGATTTTTTGTTGAAAATTAATTAAAATGGTTTCTATGTGTTGCTAATAGACTTCTAAGAAGAAAGCGAATTGCATTGAGAATCGTTCGCTGTATCGACCAGGCGCGTAGCCAGAAATTCGAATTGGGAGGGGGCTGATTTGGGGGCCTGGGGACGTAGCCCTCAGCCGCCGGAAGCCAATGGGGGTTTGGGGGCGAAATCCCCAGCCGCCGGAGGGTGGGGGTTTGGGGGCAAAGCCCTCAGCCGCCGAAGGCAGGGGGGCTGGGGGTGGAGCCCCCAGCGCTCGAAAATTTTGCATTTTTTTGCAAAAATAACTTTATTTTAGGGCTATTTTGATTAAAAAATAATGCTTTTAAAGCGTGGCTTAGAAATTGGCAGTGCAAACATGATTAAACTGGTGGCATAAATGGGCTATTTGGGAGGTGGCTAATGGTAAAATGTTAGTTCTCTTGTGTAGATGCTGGTAAATTATAAAATCGAATAGTTCAGTGAAACTCACACGGAGTAATGTATTTCGTGTACAGTTTATACAGAAAAATAATTGGGGGAGGGAGGGCTAATGAAAAGAGATTTGAGAGAAATGATTGGTAATTAACTAATACTGAATAGCCCCCCCCCCCCATTCCTCAGTTTATCGTATATTTGTTGATGGCACCCATGGTTAGCATTTTTACACTTGCGATCAAATTTGATTGCTTATTTTTGACCATTTTTCAAAGTTTTCATTTATTTGTTAGTTTTATTTTTGACAAATTAGCCCCCCCTGAATATATGTTTCAAAATATGTTTTAAATCACTATTTAGTCCACTTCAGCGCATAAAACAGTTACAAAAGTGTTATAAACGTAGTGCTTTTGTCATTCTGCATTTTGATCGACATGCCAATAGGGGGGATATAGCCCCCCCCTGGCTACGTTGCTGGTATCGACTGATAAAGAAATATTGAGTAGCGCCAGTTGACAAAGACAGCAATACACTATTTTTATAAGAACAATTTTTTAAGAACATGAAACTCGTTTTTGCTCAAAATTTAAGAACAAATTAAAAACAATGCTAGCCTCGGCAGCAAAATAAACCAAAAGCAAACGAAAAAAAATTCAAATCAAAGAAAAGAAACTAAATTTTGTACTGATTCAAAATAGTAAAATTTTAATGAATTTCTTGTGTTTTCAGGCAAAATTGCAATTCCAATTGTATGGAACACTGTTTAAGATTTTTTTTTTCGCAGTCGTTCAAAAAAAGGTTGCTTTTGAAGTTGAACGACTGCCAAAAAAATTTTAGATGCTGCAAAGCAGAAAGAAAGCCTTTACTCAAGCCGACAGAGCATTAGAAAATAAACAATGTTTCAAAATGGTCGCTTAAAATGACATTGATGCCCTAAAAATTTAAAAAAAATTAAGATAAACGAGGTTGTATTTGTCATAACGTATTTCTCTTGGAACTTGGTTTGCTGACAATGATCCCTCTGGCACAGCAGGTGGAGAAAGATCTTCTGCCGAGTCATTTTCATATGGTGTACTTCCTCTCCATTGCATATAGACGACAGTGTACTTCCTCACACCATCTAATGAGTCTTCACTATCAAATTCAGGTAGAATTGTTTCTACAACTGGTTTTGGGCGTTTTTTGCCGTAGAATAATCTGCAAAATTAAAATGGTTTTAAAAGAGATGAGCAATTGCACTAGCAAACAATAATCTGAAAAAAATACCTGAAAATGGGATAACAGTTAGCATGTGCACTAGAATCAATTTAACCCAGTTGCAATAAAAGCTACTGTAAGACACACAGTTCTTCAATTAGGTCTGATAATAGTTAGAGCCTACTAACTTTAGACTTAGCAACTGGGGTTAGAGTAGACTGCATAACTCTTGACTACTCTATGTTACTTGGCATAGCCTGTGTAGGCAAATGCAATGAAATGATACAATTGGAATGTCTTGCTAGACAAGCATTCTGTTTATTGCTAAATACTGATAGCCTATAGTGCTATAGTAGGCGAGTCGTTAGCTCGCAGCCAATATTGTAACACTTTTTACAAAAATGTACAAAAACAATGTAAATTTAGTGCCAGTTATTCTAGGCTTCTAGCATGGTTTCACAAACTATGACAGGTTAGCCTGCTACAGACAGCAAGTTTAACAGTTAAAGTTTTGCTGGATTAGGCTATTCTAAAATTTAGGCAGTTCAATAAGTGCATTTTCAAGGATGGATGACTCACTTCTTGCAGATAAAACAAGAATTAATCATTAAACTAAATTAGCCTATGTCAGTTTGACACGTTACCATAACAGCCCACTGTCCACTTTCGAGGACATGCGCAATTTGACCTACCAAACATGTTTTATTGCACTCTTCAACTGCTATTTCGGATTCTTTTCAACCTAAAAGAAGTAAACTACATATTTCTAGCAAAATTTTTCTTTAAAAATTGTTTTTTCTATAGAAAATTACAAAAACAAACTGGGTACTTACCGTGATGAAAACCTTGAACTCGAAGCCATTCTATTTTCAAGAAAAAGGCAGCCGCAAAAGTTTTCGCGCACTTTTTTATCAATAAGGACATTTCTTTTTTGGCATCCAGAAACAAAGTTTATTGAAAAAGGTAAAGGATTAAGGCTGCAACTGCAATTTCAAAATTGTCCCTTTTTTTGGACGGTAGGCACTAAAGGGTTAAATCTTTCTTTTTTTTTAATCTATTGCAGTGCAAAAGACAGTCTCAGAAGTGTTAATATGTGGCATTTTTTTTCTGTATTTCGTTTAGCAGGCCAATTGGCGGAGGACTATACCTGGTACTTAAAGTGTAAATTTTTTGCATGAGAGGACGTTTTTGTAGCCTTGACCAAGCGCATTCGGAATGTGGCTAAAATTCAGTGGAAGTTTTGCTTCAAGTTCAGATATTGTCCCCGAATTCGATTGAAGACAAAAAAAAAAGATCTTTATCGAAATTTGAAGGGATTTTGTCCCCATTTTTGATCGAAAGTCAAAAAAAGGTCTTCACCGCTATTTAGTACTGTATTTGGCCGGAATTTGGGATTTATTGTGCTGACAGCCTCTTTTTTGTCTAATTATCCAGACACTTACTCTTAATGGAGAGTGCTGAAATCTCGTTAGAGGATACGCTGAAATCTTGATGGGGGTACGCTAAATCTTGATGAGGGGAACGCTAACTCTCTATGGGGGGGCGCGTCTTCCCGCGTTATTCCTACAATTTAAGTACTGGCTATACCCTCCACCCTCGATACTGACTGCAGCACTATCCAAACATTGAATTTTGTCTGCATGATTCTATTATGCCATGCACCAAAGTGACAAAACAAAACAAGTTAGGCATCAAGCTGTGCTGCATGATGCGAATGGGGAAAAGTCTATCTGCTGTCATCTTATATAAAACTTTGTGCAACTAAGTCTCATCATCATCATCATCATCATCATATTTATTTATTTACCAAATGGCGTCATATCACAAGAAAAAAACTGCAACTTCCTCAAGGTCTATCACCAAAGCATCGAAATATGCAATTCCTTTAAAACCAAACACACAAACTTGCAGAGTCAAAGCGATATTTAGTCACTTGGTGAGGAGACAGCGAAGGACCAAAAGGTCATCTAAGTCTACTGCCACCTCACCAAGTTAAGGTTAAAAAAAAACAGCTTCTAGATTTTCTCAGTCTGCTACTTTCTATGATAAAAAATTTTACGCAAAATTAAAACAAAGTGGTGCAAAGATATGTACATTTTGTACAGTGTATGCACAAAACTCACAGTCACCATGTAAAGAAAATGCAAGACAACATTAGAATTGTTCTAACTTTAAGCATACTAAAAAATAAAAATTCTGTAACTACAGATTGGATGGAAATAAAATTAATAAAGTTCATAATGCTTATTTATGTTTTATAGAATTTAAAGTGGGCAATTGGAGTGAAAAAAAACCTCCTTGCTTTGTTTTGTATTGTTTGCCAATATTTCATTAGTACTGGTACAATTTCCAATACCAGTATATATCAATCTCAGTCAGCTATTGCAAAATTACTAATAATTCAAGGGCACATCAAAATGAGAGATGACGTATTGTAATAAATGTGTGATAGATGAATGCACCAAACTCGTGCTATTCAAGCAATAGAATAGGTTATTGTTGAACTCAAGCATGAATATGCAACTACTGTATGATTCCTGTAATTACTACTGCATTGCTGATAGAAAGCTGTTATTCTAGCATTTATCGGTTTCATAGTTTGATAAAAAAATGAGCTTTAGCAGCTTTTTTAAATCTGTAGGATGAAACTTCTTTCATACTGCTTGGAATTTTATTCCAAACTTTAATTCCTGCGAATGATAGAGACTTTTGCCCTAATCTTGTTCTAGTTCTTGGAAGAAAGAAGTTGTTTTTGTGGCTCAATCTTGTCTTATGTGCATAGCAGTTTTTTATTAGGTTAAACTTATCTGAATTTGCAAAAGATAATACATTATTGTGAATTTTGTACATTAGCTTTGCAGTTTCCAGAGAGTAAATATCCTTGAGTTTTAAACATTTAGCTCGATAGAACAAAGGATTAGTATGCTCACGATATCCACTTCCAGTTAACAATCTGATGCTTCTTTTTTGCAGAATAAAGAGAGGTGCTAATGTTGATTTTGAAGCAGTCCCCCAACGACTTATGCAGTATTGTAGATGAGAGTATATGAGGCAGTGGTAAACAGATCTTAAGGTTTGCTCATCTACAAAGTGTTTTAATTGATTAAGGGCCCAAGATCCCCTTGCTACCTTTGAACATTGTTCCTTGATTTGTTGTTTCCAGTTTAGATTGTCGTCTATGAAAACACCTAGATACTTTATGTGATGTGATTGCTTGATCGGATTATTATCTATTGATACTTTGAGTTCAGGTTTATTTTGTTTTGTTGTCACTACCATAAACTCAGTTTTATTAAAGTTAATTGATAATTTATTCACCTTGAACCAATAGCTTACATTGACTAATTCATCGTTAATATTTTGTTGCAGTGTTGAAACATTAGAATGGGAGAGAGTAAGGTTTGTTTCATCTGCAAAAAGATGAATTGTGGAATTTGAGGCAAGTGGTAGATCATTGATATAAATATTAAATAACAACGGACCTAGAGTTGATCCTTGTGGAATACCGCAAATAACATCTCTTGACTTGGATTTAGATTGATTTACAATTGTATACTGTTGACGGTCAGTCAGGTAACTTGCTAGTAACTGTAATGGTAATCCTCTAATTCCATACTTTTCTAGTTTCTTGATCAGTATTGTGTGATTGATGGTATCATATGCTTTTCTTAAATCTAAGAAAATAGAGCATGTAATGAGCTTTTTATCCATATTGTCAAGTAGCTTATTGTAAATAACTAAAACAGCTTCATTTGTTGAGCAATTTTTCTTAAAACCATACTGGTTTGGACTAATAAAATTATTGCTCACAAAATAATTGTTTAGTTGATCAAGCAGACACTTTTCAAAAAGTTTGGCAAAAGGATTTAAAATAGAAATAGGGCGATAATTACTGCATAACTCTCATTCGCCTTTTTTGAAAATTGGAACAACTTTAGCGGTTTTTAACACTTTTGGAAAATATCCTGTTGATATGCATGCATTAAAAATGTTAGTTAGAACTGGAGTTATAACAGAGCCTGACATTTTTATATACTTTGCAGGAATTCCATGTCTTCCTGTACTTTTTGATGGATTCATAGCTCTGATGTAATTTACTACTTCTTCTTCTGGTTCTAGAAAAAACGAATTGCAACTACTCTGAATCAAAGATGTGGCATTAAATTTGCCATCAATTATAGCTGGTGTTTCGATTGTAGATGCAAGGTTAACTCCTATCTCTATGAAATATTTATTGAACAAGTTACTGATGGCCTGTGGACCTTGTGCACTTTCACTTTTGGAAGCATACATTTTATTAGGAATGTTATTTTTCGTCACATTTTTCAAGTGAATAATTTTATTTATAATTTTCCAAAGCGACGAGGTGTCATGCTTATTATCATTCACTAAATTTTTAATGTAAAGTCGTTTTGCATATTCCTTAATATGAGTCAGTTTATTTCTTCTATAGACTTTGTATTGTGCCCATGTATTACTGTCATTTAATTTAAGGGCTCTTTTGTACAATAAATTTTTTTGCTGGATTAATATAGGGATTCCTTTGGATAACCATGGTTTGTTGTTTAGTTTTGTTTCCTTTCTGCTTTGTTTTCCTAATGGTGCATGTATGTTTAATGTCTTAAGAAAAATGTCAATAAACTTTTCAGTGTAGTTGTCAATGCATTCCTCTTTGATATCACCTAATAGCTCCATTCCTTCAGTTAATTTGTCTAGAAATTTTTCTACTTCAAAATTTTTTGTATCACGAATTAGGGTGACAGTTGATTTTTCACTCTTGGGCAGACTTAAATTAGAACACACCATTACTGGCAGGTGATCACTTACATCTTCCACCAGAATAAAACTTTTGTGTTCACCCACTACATTGTTTGTATAAACATGATCTAAAAGAGTTGAGCTTGTAGTGGTTATTCTTGTCAGGTGTGTAATTGAGGGAATGCAGCTTAAGCTATATGTTAAATTCATGAAATCTTTAATATTGATATCAGAGTTACTTTTCAGCAAATCTGTGTTGAAGTCTCCTCCGATATAATACATCAATTTTCTACTATTCAATTTTTCAATGGTTGATTCAAAACTCTGATAATTTCTGTTTAGGGTGTCTGTAAATTACTCCCACTATACATTTTTTGTTATTTCCTAAATCTAGTTGAATCCACATATCTTCACAGTTAGGAATGTTTAAATCAAACTCCTTGCAAATTGAAATTGATAAAGACTCCTTAATAAAAAATCCTACTCCTCCCCATCTTGTAGTTGTGCCTTTGTGGTAAAAATGGTACCCACTTAACTTTGCATTGTATACCTGTAACACTAACTTAGTCCCAAATCAAACTACTGATAATAACGCCAATAGCAACAAAAATACCGGAAATTTAAGTTTGGTTTCACTTATAGCAATGATATCAAGTAAGATATCATAATTTGTTAAAAGTTCATTCAATTTATCAAAATTTGCATTTAAGCTTCTTATATTCACGCAAAGCAACGAAAATTTACACTTTTTGTTAATAATATTGGATTCGGCCTGTGAGCAGTATTTTGAGTCAACCAAACCAGAATTTAAATCATTTAGTAAGTTTTTTATCTTGTTGTCTACCTGTAAGCATTTAGCTGGGAAAAACGAATTATTTGTGTGATTAATATTAAAGTTTAGTTTGTCATCATTTCTCATTTCATTTAACGATTGCTTATCATCTAGGGTTTGAAAAGGAAACAATTCACTGTAACAATTTTGGCAGAGATATGGTTCAGTAGAAGAACAAAGAGTGTGAAATTTAAGGGGACTAATGACTGTGCATTTGAGATGAATCCATCCACCACACATATCACACTGAATAGCACACTGGTTCCTTTTACAAGGTCTTAAACATGTTTCAAATGGACATTTAACTGGCATTATCAAGCAGCCAAACCAATGAAAGATTCTACACTAGTTAGACAAAATAGCAAATTTAGAATCAGCCACAAAATACGCAGAAAAAGTTGTTTTGAATTTAAAATGAAAACAGGTGAAAAGCATCTTTCAATATACTGGTAATTATAAATTTAGACAGAAAGGTACAGAAAAAAAAAAAAAAAAAAGTCAGATCCAAACTATGTACACAAAAATACAAAAACTACAAATGTCAGATCCTGCTATGTAGGCACAAAACACCAACAGAGTGCTGAGTGTCAGGTTGAAGTTGCCTTCTTATTCATACACCCAAGAGTTGTTAGCACAGCAATAATTGTTAAGTTCACCTTCTTTAAACCATAAAGCTATTTCTTTCTTTGCTGTTTCCACAGAGTCAGATCCATAACATATGTTTCTCCCAATGTCAATACAATAATCTCCACGAATTGTTCCAGGAAGAGAATCAACAGGGTTAGTCTCTCCAAGCATTTTACGATCAGTTTTAACTGCTCCTTTTCCTTCCCAAACCATTGCCACAACTGGCCCAGACAACATAAATTCAACAAGTTTTGGGAAAAATGGTTTTGAACTGAGATCTGCAAAGTGCATTTCTAGCAAATCTTTACTGGCAGTCGTCATTTTCATGGCACAAAGCCTAAAACCTTTCTCCTCAAAACGGCAAATTATTTTGCCAACTAAACCCCGTTGAACACCATCTGGCTTCACTGCAATAAAATCTTCGAGAAAAAGTTGGATTTGACCAAAGAGGGGGAAGGCTTGAAACAAAAGTTAAAAGATTCCACCACCAACTATCACTAGGCCTACCACTAGGCCTACCGTTTAACCTCTTTTACCTGTCTTATTCAAATAGAATGTCTTATTCAAATAGAATGTCTTATTCAAAATCTCACTATGTAACTGCGTTTATTTAAGTGGAACCTACGGCTACGTTAAGAATGACGTTTTGCAGAATTGCACGAGTTTTTAACGACAGTCAGGAATCGCTGAGAGTATACCAACTTTACCCTTTTTTGTAAAAATTGGTATACTCTGCGACCCCTAAAGGTTGTTACGCGACCCCTTGGGGGGTCGCGACCCCCAGTTTTGGAAGCCCTGGATTAAGGCACGATGTAAGTATGTATAATAGTCAGTGTACTGTTAAATTGAACAAAATGAAAAACCTCAAATCTATTTTATTATAATAGCGTAGCAATAACAAATAACTGCGTTTAAGTAGTCGGCAGAGTCCACATCCGTGTCATTGCAGTTGGAATCCACAACTTTGTATGCAGCAATGTTGCAGCGTAAGCGATCAAGCCATTTGCTGTTGTTTTTTTTCCTTTTGTTTTTCCTTTTTTGCTGTGCGTTAATTTCACATTGGAAATAATATTTTTTCAAAAATTAATATTTTTAGATCGTAATGGAAATGACGATAACAAGAAGCGCCTTGACTAGTATACATCACGGTTGTTCGGCGATTCTTGGACTCAGAGATCGTATACGATTTCTTTATATATTTTTTGATCGTATTGTTTATGCCAGGCCTGCACAACTCGCTTCAGTACAGAGACTATTAACAACACAGATCTGCTTGTCGCGAGTCGCATGCTTCCGCTGTTGTAGCTACCACCTTTACGGCGAAACTTCTGGTGATCGTGGAAAAGTAAAAAACTACCGTTATCTCTTTACCTGCGTGCTGAAACATCTAATTGTTGTTTTTTGATGCTTGTTAGCAGTAAAAACTTATCGTTGCAGTTCCATGCGGTATTTTTTAGAAATAGTAATTTTTTCGCAGCAGGGACAAATCATAGCAAATTATCGAAATATAAGGTATATTGCAAACATTGGCAACATGTCAACAATCAACACAAATATCATAAATATAGTTTAATATGAGATGTTACGCCTTTTGTTGGCAGCAAGCACAGCATAACCAGGATCGATGTTAGAAAAATATATTTTTAATATGTCTTTTAGATGCCCACCATTTGCAAGAGGAGCGTTGCTTGTTTTTGTTGAAGTTCATTAGCGAGAGTGTTTCTTAACATTGTATATAAGTGCTCCCATATAAGCTGAATATTTGTTTTGCCAAAATAAGTAAACTTTAAAGCTTTCTTTGTTTAGGCAGTTTTAAAAGTAAAGAACCGCGTTTTCGATTTTGAGATAAAATTTTTGAGGGCAGCAAAAAAAGGCTTTGCAGGCCTTATGCTGCCCAAGGGCCGTTTTTTGGGTAGGCCTGGTTTATACGCTTTGTTAAAATTTTTTGATCGTATGTGGTTAAGGCCAAAACTAAAATTTGCTTTCTTACGTCGTTGCTTAGCAACCACACTGGGTCTAATTTGGCACGACCACAATCTGAACTCCACTTCTTTTTGATGTTCCAGGAGCAAGCGAGATAGCTTTTTGATCGACAGGGCAGTAAAAAAAATCGTTACCAGTAAGCATCAAAAATAAATTGCTTTGATTTTTTATAACCTTAATCTGCTGCAGACCATACGTATTGGTCAACATGCAACTCCAATGTGAAACCAACTTTGTCAAAAATTTTTGGAAAAACGACGAACTACAGCAGACAATGCCGTAAAGATAAATCGGTTGAAGCGGTTTGTGAAATAGCGCAGTTGTGGCAGCGCTGAGGGCAACGACCTTCGCGCTAACCAGGAATCAAATGAGATGTCGACGTTAGATACTTAGCACAATTCAAACAAAGCTCACTCACAGTTGAATCCAGAAGAACAAACTTTGTTTCCCATTCTTCCAGAGGACGATTACTGAGGCCAATCAAATAATTAAGTTGTAAACTGTGAATTACTGCATTATTACCGGCTGCGAGTAATATTGTTAAGTAACAGTATCGCACTGTTGTAACCTAACAAATTTTGACGTTCGTCAAGAGTTTATACTTTTCGCTTGTTTTTGCAAGGGTCCACACTGTACACTTGCGAATCAGCACGAATGGTGTGTTAGTTTGAACGTTTGCAGTTTTTTCTGTATGATAGATTGAAGCTAAAAGTTTCAAAAGGCACAAATTTTTATACGTAGTCGACTCTGTTCTTAAAAATATTTGCTGTTTTTTTTCGATTTTGGTCCATCTGATTTTTTGTCTGAGCTTTGTTGGATTATTTTTAATTCTTTTTTGAGTTTGAAGCCGGCATATGCATTGTTTTTTTGCATACCTTTTTTTCTCCCAATAGATTTTGGCATTTCTTCTTAATAGAGTGTTTGGATAGTTGCAAAGGAAACTTTTTCTATACTTTTGTGATTAAAAAAATCATGTGATCTTGTGCTACTCCTCTTTGTCTAGTGTTGTGAATTTTTTTTGTTATTGTTTGGACTCTTCACTTTTTTTTCATCTCTTAAACAATAAGATGGAGTGAAAAAATGTTTTTCTTTGATATCAATTTACTTGGAGTCAGGAATCTTGTCAAATGGGCTAAAAACACTATTAAATCTGTTTGTGGGGTTGCATGCAGAAATGCCCATGCTAGCGCCATCTAGTGGTTGGGCAGCCAATGATTTCCAAAAATTTGCTATAAGTTTTAATTCTGACATTGCAGAAACATGAAACTTATGTTAAAAGTTGTAGAATACCATAGTTGATATACACTTAAAAAAAACTTTTCTTTCTATTTCCATCAGAAAAGAAATTATTCAATAAAAACGTAATTTTTATGACGTTCAACGTAAAATCTTCCAGAGCATTTTTGCTTTTTCTTTTTTTACTGATATAACAAAAGTAAACTGACACAAATTTATTTGCCAAAAATTAATGTATGTAAGAAGAACAACCAGTATTTTTAAGATTATTACATACGAATAATTTAAGTTACTATACACAGATACAACAAATAGTTAAAACAATCATACCGAGTACTGCAAAACTACTGCAAAAAGGATACTACAACAATGAAACGTAAGTTTCTTGATATACTATTAAGTTTCTTGACAATTGGACAAAATCCCGAATGGACAAAATCCCGAATTGGACAAAATCCCGAATGGACAAAATCCCGAATTGGACAAAATCCCGAATGGACAAAATCCCGAATTGGACAAAATCCAGAATGGACAAAATCCCGAATTGGACAAAATCATGAATTGGACAAAATCCCGAACTGACAATATCCCGAATTGGACAAAATCCCGAATGGAGAAAATCCCGAATTGGACAAAATCCTGAAGTACAAAATCCCGAATTCGACAAAGTTCAGAATGGATAAAATTCCAAATGGACAAAATCCAGAATAGAAAAAATCCCGATTTGGACAAAATCCAGAATCTAATCAATTTCAAAGATAGAGAAAGTCAGGATTGATTGTGTACTCACTGCTGGCATATAAGCACTAATAAATATAAATGATTAATTTGCCGACAAAACTGCATGTCTTTTATTTGCTTTTGTCGTGGCGACTTCGAAAAACAGCGCATATACAAAAATAGAGTGATCAAGTCAAAAAACTTGCGGTTTTGTCGAGTTAATTAGGTGCGAAGCAGTTTATCCTGTAGCAAAAGCCTCGCACTTTTCACGTTTGACATCAACTCTTTCAGTTTGTTGGAACAGAAACTACAGTAGACAGTATTTAAAATAAATTAGCGAGTTTTGTTCTTGGCAAAAATGTAAGCAATTAAGAGATGAAAAGGAAGTTGGCTCACGAACAAACTCCCTGAAAATAAAATTTTCTATGTTTCCGATATTGCTTTCTTTTTTGTCAAGAACAAAATTTAGTATGAATGTTTACAAAATCATATATTAAATGTTTTTTGCCGTGACTAAAAGGATTTCCTTTGAAATGAACCAAAACTCGCAAAAGAGGAACAAAGTTTCGAAAATTATACTTTAGTTCAATGATTGTGTGTCATGGTCATTATATGTTTTAATGCTGATTTTTCTTTCTAAAACATCCGCAAAAACACCTGACAAACATGAATTCAAGAGGAGTGCAAAACAGTTTGATTACGAATCTTACAATTTTAATTTTTCTTTATTTCAATTTTTTTAAATCATTTTATTTACAAAATTTACGTTGAAGCTTTTCGGCAAAAACATTATACCCTTGTCAAAGCATCTAAATAATATAACTAATCACTGGTTTCCACCCAGAATAAAATTAATTAACACTAACTTTTGCTTACTTTTGCAGTCGTTCAAATTACAACCAACTAATTACGTCAACGCATACGATTTAATAAATTAAATAGTCCATTTAAATGTTGGATAAACGGGCAAAAAAGTTTCCTAACGTTGTCACTATCTATGTATTTGAAATCTAAAGAGAAGCAGCAGTAGCTGTCGTGATTGATTTTCAAATTACTGTCAACCCAAAATGGTGAGAACAATCAAACACTATCGAAGCAATCAGAAATCAAAAACTTAGTTTCTGTAATAAATGTTTTGATCGCTTAGGCAGTGTTTGAATGTTCGATCACTTATCATTTTGTCTTGACAGTAATTTGAAAAATAAACATAACTTGTTTTCTTAAAACTTAAAATACTTATTTTGACAACTTTAGTAAACTGTTTCGCCCGCTTATCCAACATTTAACTGCACTGTTGAATTCGTTTGATCACACGTGTTGATGCAATTTGTTTAAACGTACAGCATACTGTAATCAAATCAAATGTTTCATTATACGAGCTGCATTACGCCGAAGCGTGTAACGAGGGCAGACCCTCTCGTGGCCAAGGACAGGAATGGTCGAGGCCAAGGACCGAGGACACAAATTTTCTAATTTATGTTGGGTAAATTTTCCATAATTGTTGAGCGCGAAAGTGCTCAAGATAATGCATTTCGTCAAGTTTTAGATGATAATTCGAAAATAATAGTTTTTTAAAATAATAACGACTGGCATTTTGAAGTTTGACACGTTAGCAGCTGATGTTGATTTCGCACCGTAGCGGTATCGTAGTAATGAAGCAATGGCATTACCTGTAAATGGAAATATAGCCAGTAGTTAAATAAGATGAGAGACGCGTCCTCCCAACGGTAGTTAGCGTCTTCCCATTGAGATTTGGCTTCCCCTAATAAAAAATTCAGTGTCCCCCCCATTAGGGATAGTGGGAAATACCTTTTTTTCTAATTTGCTTGGTCTTCATTCGAATTTCGTGGTCAAATATCGCGCAAAAAAACATATATCGCACAATAAAACAAATATCGCGTAATAAAATCACAAGCAAAAAAATTGTCAAATAAAACCTTTTTGCAATGGTCTTCATTTCAATTAAGCGGATACAAATCGCACAAACTGGGGTGAAGACGTTGTTTTGTTTTTTTGGTCTTCATTCGAATTTGGCTGTGAAAAAATCGCAACAGAAAGCGATTTTTTTTATTTTTCTTCTGATTTCGGGGCAAAATTCAAACCAAGTTGCTACGGCATTGCGAATGCATCTGGTCAGGCTGCTTAAGCGGCCCCCTCAGCGATATTTCAGTTTAAATGCTGAATATAGCTAAATCATAAACGTAGAAATTGTCAATTTTGGGGCCATAATTTCATCAGTTAGGGCCTCGATGCAAACGCCCACTGATCACGGATTCCCACGTTTTTAGGAGTTTCCTAAAAGCAAACCCCAGTGCTTGGTTAAACCATTTCTTTTCACGAATTTTTCAAAAAGTATTTTCTAAAAATATTGCAAAATACTGTGAATTTATGTTTTTTAAATGAATTAAGCTACCTTATATTTTAGAGGTACCGTACCTTAAAGGGTATATTTGTAAGCTCAAAAGTTTTTGGCATTGAAAAACGGGGGTTTGGGGCGAGCTCAATATCCCCATGCCCCCCCGTAAAACAATTTTTGTGATTTTTTTTGAAAAAAGTAGCAATTTTTGTGACTTAAGAAAATTACACATTTAAACTTTCAAAACAATTTGCAAAAAAATATCATAACTGCTAAATTAGAAAAAATTTAGTTTTCTCACAATTTCCCAACTCTGATTTTGAGCCAATCTTTTCTTTACATTTCAGTGCGTGATGTCTTTCTCACATCTCTGCGAGTATAATGTCTGCCAATGAATGAGCACGAAGGTTTCGGCCGCCAAAAGACACTTAATTTATATATAGTGTTTAATTACAAAAAATCTGAGGATCCCAGCAGGTTCGTATTAAGAAGGAAGGCATTGGAGACATTTGCCCGTGCCCCCTTCAAGAGGTCTACAATTGTCGAAACGGAAAAATAATAAACAATTAATTTTTTTTTCTAAAAACGCCCAATTTTTTGTGGAAGCTTGCAAAAAAATTTATTAAGTACTCCAAGCATTCGAACAATTCTAGTTATATTTAATTTCACATATACTGTGATTTAATAATCCTTCATGCAGCGTTTTTTTGTAATCCAATACTTTGTTATTTGGGATTCGTAGCGGTTATTTCCAACACACAAATTGTTCAGTGGACGTGGCTTTGCCCCCCAGACCGCTTGCCAGTGATTAGAGTTGTTAATCTTTCTCATCTCAAAGTCGCGTGTTTTCAGAACAGCTTGGCTTTCTCAACGAGATATACTAACAAAATTACGGTAATATATCACTATGCCTTCCCTGGTAATACTGTATTACATTTCATTATCACACACATACTTTCTTTATTCACACACAGAATAGGCTCGGTCATGTTTTAGCATTAGCAACTCAAAATGGTTTGTCCTGACACTTGAATTCCTTCTTATTGCTCTGGATGGCTTTATTGTAGTGCTTTGCAGTTTTACCGCCTGCACCAGAAGTATTAGCCGAAATAAAAACAACAATTTTCGACAATGCGTTTTGTGTGCTTATTCTCCGATTAGAGCTTTCACACTATACCATTTAAAATAAGTTTTAGTATGGCTTGCCTTAGTTGGCTATCACATTGTACTATTTTTCAAGTAAGGAAAAGAAACAACGAATCAACAAACTATCAAATATGTTGTCTTTTGTTTGGTTTTTTTCTTTTTAACCAATCAAAAAAGAATGCTGTCCTCGAACCTAGGACAGAACATTTTCAAGGACTTGCAGGCTTCAAGGCGAAGGCCAAAACCAAGGACTTGAAAATGTGTCCTCGGGCCAAGAATGTCCTTGAGGACTCCACCTCTGGATTTGACTGTCCTGAGATTTGAACCTAAAACCTCCCGCTCCAGAGACGAATGCGTTTCCGCTCGACCAACCCACGTCCATAAAAAAACATATTAAAACATATAATGACCATGACACACAATCATTGAACTAAAGTATAATTTTCGAAACTTTGTTCCTCTTTTGCGAGTTTTGGTTCATTTCAAAGGAAATCCTTTTAGTCACGGCAAAAAACATTTAATATTTGATTTTGTAAACATTCATACTAAATTTTGTTCTTGACAAAAAAGAAAGCAATATTGGAAATATAGAAAATTTTATTTTCAGGGAGTTTGTTCGTGAGCCAACTTCCTTTTCATCTCTTAATTGCTTACATTTTTGCCAAGAACAAAACTCGCTAATTTATTTTAAATACTGTCTACTGTAGTTTCTGTTCCAACAAACTGAAAGAGTTGATGTCAAACGTGAAAAGTGCGAGGCTTTTGCTACAGGATAAACTGCTTCGCACCTAATTAACTCGACAAAACCGCAAGTTTTTTGACTTGATCACTCTATTTTTGTATATGCGCTGTTTTTCGAAGTCGCCACGACAAAAGCAAATAAAAGACATGCAGTTTTGTCGGCAAATTAATCATTTATATTTATTAGTGCTTATATGCCAGCAGTGAGTACACTATTAATCCTGACTTTCTCTATCTTTGAAATTGATTAGATTCTGGATTTTGTCCAAATCGGGATTTTTCCATTCTGGATTTTGTCCATTCTGGATTTTGTTCATTCTGGATTTTGTCCAATTCGGGATTTTGTACTTCAGGATTTTGTCCGATTCGGGATTTTGTCCATTATGGATTTTGTCCAATTCGGGATATTGTCAGTTCGGGATTTTGTCCAATTCATGATTTTGTCCAATTCGGGATTTTGTCCAATTCGAGATTTTGTCCATTCGGGATTTTGTCCAATTCGGGATTTTTCCATTCTGGTTTTTGTCCAATTCGGGATTTTGTCCATTCGGGATTTTGTCCATTCGGGATTTTGTCCATTCGGGATTTTGTACAGGATCCGTTGATTACTAATCTGACGACTGTTGGTCATGAAGCATCAATCTTGATGTTGATCAGTAAACACCTGCATTGTTTACATTTTTTCAAAAACTCTGTTAAAGCCTTATTTTTGTTTAAGCTATATCCAGAAGCCATATCTAGTCAAACTAGAGTCATTCATACCTGGCCTAAAAAACTTGCTTAACGTACAGTATGTCAAGAAACTTAATAGTATATCAAGAAACTTACGTTTCATTGTTGTAGTATCCTTTTTGCAGTAGTTTTGCAGTACTCGGTATGATTGTTTTAACTATTTGTTGTATCTGTGTATAGTAACTTAAATTATTCGTATGTAATAATCTTAAAAATACTGGTTGTTCTTCTTACATACATTAATTTTTGGCAAATAAATTTGTGTCAGTTTACTTTTGTTATATCAGTAAAAAAAGAAAAAGCAAAAATGCTCTGGAAGATTTTACGTTGAACGTCATAAAAATTACGTTTTTATTGAATAACTTCTTTTCTGATGAAAATAGAAAGAAAAGTTTTTTTTAAGTGTATATCAACTATGGTATTCTACAACTTTTAACATAATTTTTTCTATAACAACAAAAACAAAACTCTCCTGGTTTTTCTATAACAACGTAATGTTCTTCTATCGCAGTTTTTGGTAATATTTGTCTTCTTTTATCACAACTTGGTAGCATCTTTTCGGCCATCCATATATATGCCAATTATGCAAGAAAATTGCAAGTTGTCATTCTTTCTCTTTTTTGCATGATACTTCACCCTTTCTCGCCTCAGTTTGCTTCTATTAATAGCAAGACTGTCATCGTATTTGGTTAAAAAGTTACTTGAATTAAGATCCCTTATGACTGCATTTGCCACAGCAGCTACCGCACGATCTAAGAGAGTTGAGGTCTTTCTTATATCAAGGCTAAGTTTGGTAGATTGATTCTAGCTTGTTGAAGCTTTGAATCACAGTCACTTATAAAATGTAATGAATCATCTGATGTATCGTAGCTTGTGATGAATTGTTGTCAAAAGAATTGTGTCTTACAAATGCAAATTGCTGTCATTCGAGTCTGTTTCTAATTCCAGTGTTTTGTTTGCTGATGGAGATTCTAATGGCTCTGCTCTTCGTTTAAACTCTTTGTTAATGACTTCGTTAAGCTCTTCGTTAATGACTCTGCTCCTTGTGTTACCTGTTGTCAGTTTTTCCATTGCAGCAGGGCATTTTGAAGCTGCTGTTGTTTTCTGGTCAGTGTAATGCATAATCTTTTTCATACATACGAAACCTGTACACATTTTCTAAATATCTTCTTTGAATATTATCTTCACAGAAAATATCAAATAAACTCTCCATTTTTTTCATAAACGTTGCTTCTTTTTGCAGAAATGCTGTACCACGTTTGGTTTTGGGGGTATCTGTCCAAATTGTTAAATTCTTTCATTAGCTGTTGTGTTTTACTTCCAACTCGGGCTGTGCTAATGGTGTCGACATTGCACCAAATCCACAACTGAACAAGTTCTTCTGCCACTGTATGAACAGATTCATACAATTTCTTCATTCAGTACTCTACAGATAACTTCCGTATTTGTTGGTAAGACTCCTGGAGGAAATTCTTTGATGCTTTTAAAGGTGTGGCCACTATGCAAAACTTTTGTTACTTTTACAGCTTGGATTGTTGTTTCCATATTTTGCAGTTAAAAGGCAACTACGTACTGTTTTAACTAACTGCTCTGCACTATCGCAATCCAGGTTTTGCCCTGCCTAAAAATACAAAATGTATAGACTGCACTTGTATCTATGTACCTTGAATGCTGCATTATCAATTATAATCTAGATTATTAAGTAAATAGTGATTCAATTTATTTTAACTCTTTTTATCTTCCCAGCAGGATGCTTTACGTTCATACAGTGGTGCCAATCTTTGTTGAGCATTGGGGGGGATAATTTGTAATTTTACCCCAATTTTTCCCTATTTTCAACCTTGGGGGGATGAACCTCGACCACGATTTTGTCAAGATATGGAAATTTAGTGAAGACCAAAAAGAAAATGGAACACTTTTTTCCCCAAATTTACGTTCAGATGTAACCCATTCAAATTATTGGGGAGATGCAAATGTTGAACCATTCTCAAACTATTGGGGGAGATACAGCCAAATTATTGCATATCCCCCATAATATCCCCCCCATCCCCCCCTTGTTTCGACACCCTTGCTTTCATAATTACCTGTCAATAACTTTAATTAGTGTTCTGCGTTCTTGTCAGTGACCAATGTTTTTGCAATCTCTTATTACTTTGTTACATTACAAAGGCTACATAGAACCAACCGCTGATATCATACAAACAGTCTGATCAACATAGATCATAGTAGATCAACTATTGACATGCAGTGAGTTTGAAAATACAATTATCAGAATCCAGCATATATTAAAAAATCAGTTTTTCCCGAATAACTCATTTTCTGATGGAAAGAGAAAGAAAAGTTCTTTTAAAGTGTAAATAAACTTTGGTATTCTGCAACCTTTGACATAAGTTTTATGTTTCTGCGATGTCAGAATCAAAACTTAAAGCAAATTTTTGAAAATCAGTGGCTGTCAAACCATTAGATGGCGCTAGCACTGGCATTTCTGCATGCAACCCCACAAAAACAGATTTGATGGTGTTTTTAGCCCATTAGCCAAGTTTTCGGACTCCAAGTAAATTGATATCAAAGAAAAACATTTTTTCACTCCACCATATTAAACAATTATTACAAGAATAAAGCTTTTTTTTATTTTATTCAGCGACCGATCAATGCAAGTCTCGAATTTCTTGAACAATATGGTGAACTTTTAAATCCATCCAATTGGCTTTTACCGTCTTTAATGAACGAAACAAGCAATCTCAAGCATTTCAGATTTTATCTGACTATTTGATGTGGAATATTAACTCAATCATGCCTGAAAACGCCCACCTCCCTTCAAATAATAGCACTCTTTGGTTATTGCATTGCAGGCAATTTTGATTTTGATTTTTGGAAACAGCAGCAATTGATTTTCGATTTATTGGTGTCTTGCTCGAATTTCAAGCAGTTGATTGGAAGGAAATTGACAATACATGAATGATCGCAATTCAAGATTTCCGTCGTAGAGAAGAACATTCAGCAGCTATTCAACTGAACTGTATAAGCTATTTGATGGCGAAAACAAAATGAACTTATTTGGACTCTTTTTCGCCAAAATGTTTCGGCCAAAATATTTGTTGAGGAGGATCTGTGATTATTAGGGATACAGCGTTTTTGGAACACTGCATCCCTGTATCATAAGTTGATGAACTTTTATGAAAGATTAAATAAAATCCAATTTGTAAGTTGATAAAATCAACAGAGCAATTTAGTGGAGTTTTCGTCAGGATTATGGTTTCTCATCATAAAATGGTGTCACCTCAAAATGGTGAAACCCAAGGCGAGCCCCCTCCCTCCGGCCCTCCCTTGCGAGGCCACTGCTCGAATAGGTGGGCAATAATAGTCCAGTAAATTATTGTTAATGTTGAGCAACAGCTCAGGGGACAAAAGTTCAAATATTATATATATGTGACGGGACCCACCCAGGACAAGTTTGAGGTCTCGATTCTGTAAATATTCAAATAACTGCTAATTTTTGATTGAAAATCTAATTCTAAACGATTTTAATTTCTTAAAAGATTCTTGGTAATTTAGAGAGTTAATTTTAACGTCCTTCCTCGACTACAAACAATTTTGACTGACACTCAACAAACGAGTTATAGCGCAAAATTCAAGAAAACTGTTTCAAAATGATTGCGCAACAGTTTATTTGCATATAGTAGAAAAGGCGCGTTGAATTGCTTGATCGATTGTCATCACGTGCGTTGCGCTGCATTACATCATTGGAAAACCTTAGCAGTCAAATATACTTGAAAAGCTAAATGCAGTAAAGCGAGAGTACGAAATCAAGTATAAACAAGAAAATATAGCTTCGGTAGAGAGGTTTGTTTCAGTAACCATATTGCAACACAACTCAAAAACACCACTCCATTGATCAGGTTAGGCTAATTTTATTTTGAGCAAGGCTAACTACATACTTAATCCGAACGTTTTCGGCGTTTTATAAAGCGCCCTCATCAGGAAACTAAAAATAAGGTAAATTAATGGCTAATATTACTTTCAAATAAACTGAAACATAGTTAAAAATCTTTTTCTCAACTTACAATAATAATTTGAACGAGCAACTGCATCTGGCTAAACTGTCATTTTTACATACAGGCAATTCAAAATTGGCAATTGATGAAAATACAATTATGACGTTAAACGCAAAATGGTGACTTCATAAACTATCATTAGTTATTAGGCTATCACGGTAAAATCACTGCACACCTCAAAAAAAAAATAATACACACTCAATAAAAAGGAGGTTCCATTTGCATACATTTGTTTATTAATAGTTGGATTCTGCTTTTTGATTAGGAGTGCTTCATGTATTTTCGCCTCATATGCACTATTACACTTACGCATTATGCTAAACTGGTCTACTTGAAATTTAGGGTCTTCATCCAGGCAGTTGTTGCAATTTAAAATGTGGTTTTTGATTACACTTTTGTTTGATTTGCAGTCACTGATATGTTCCTTCGCTCTTGTTATCAAGAGACGTGCTGAATAACCTACGTAGGTTACGCTCACATCACGTGAGCATGTTTGTACACAACATTTGAGTGTAGATTAGAAGGTGTACGGCTCTTAATATTAAAATAGCTAGAAATTTTGGTGGTTTTGAATATGAGTGTGATTTCGATGTCCAATTTGCTTTTGATTAAAACCCGTATATTTTTTAAAAAAGTGGTTGACGGTTTTCCCAAATACGGAACTGTAAGAAAAAACTTTCTCTCTTGCGATTTAGATGAATTCAAATCTTGATTGGATGCGCCATTATTTTGATTCAAAAAATTTTCCAGAATTTGGTTGAAAAACGATGTAGGATATCCATTTTTGCTAAATAATTGTCTCAAGTTACGTACTTTGTTTTGAAACAGATCTTTTGTCAAGCATATATTTTTGGCTCTGTGAAGCAAACATGTGACTAATCCTTCTTTCCAGTTCTTTGGGCACAAAGCAGCAAAATTTAGTAACAGTCCAGTGTCAGTTGATTTTCTCCAAACCCATGTGTCAAACTTATTGCCAGTAACCTTAATTTCGACATCCAAAAATGAGAGTGTAGTGGTGCTTTGCTCCACGGTAAATTTAATATCTGGATGTTGGGCATTGAGCTGTCGAAAAAATGAAGAACATGCTTCTTGGTTGTCAAATATTTCAAAGATGTTATCCACATAGCGTAAATACAACTTTGGTTTGGATGTCTGGAGTTTGTTTATTAGTTTAGTCTCTAAATTAGCCATGAAAAAACTAGCTAGAGTAGGTCCAAGCGGTGATCCCATTGTGACACCGTTGATTTGCTGGTACGGTTCATCTTTGTACAAAAATAATCCTTGGGTAGGTTTAAACATTAGTTTTACAAAAATGTCCTTGTTAAATGCTGGGCAACTAGGATTGTCTTTAACATGTACGTAACTTGCTATTAATTCAATTGTTTCTGCTAAAGGCACGTTTGTAAATAGAGAAATAACATAAAAACTCACTGTTACTTGGTGTTTTTGGGGAATAAACTGATTCATTTTCTGCAAAACATTTTGTGTCGAATCCAATATACATTCATTCGGTATGTATGGCTTAATCAGTCTGTCCATGAATTTAGCTAATTGATACTCAGGTGTATTGATCATAGATACTACTGGCCGAGCTGGATATCCTTTCTTGTGTATTTTGATTCTGCAGTACAGTTTACCGGGGACGCTTCCAGATGGTGTTAATTTATCCACAACTTCCCTACCATACGATTTGAAGTAGGTCTTTACATAAGAAAACATATGCGACATAAGAAAACATAACAAATTACAAAAGAAAACAAACAAGAAAAACATATGCGACGTTACAACAGTCGGCAACGAGTTCGAGAAGTCAGTAGCGTGGCGGAGAAGTCGGCAGCATGGCCGAGAGGGTAAACGCGTTGTTTCTACGACGACTCTGATTGTATGATCTGGGTTCAACCCGCACCCGGGTCACATTGTTGCGTACTTGGATAAAACGCTTTACGATAATTATCTTTGCTTGGTGGCTTTGAACAAGCTGCAAATTCAGTGGACAAGAATTCGAAGAAATCCACAGGAGCATTATATCATTGAAAACTTCTAAGCTGGTGAGGATTCCTCCAATCACAAAGTAGTCGTTGCAATGAAAAGCGTGCGGTTCATCTAATAGTTAGCGTCTGACGCTGATTGGTGAGAAGAGGATAAATATGCGCTGCAACAACAACAGCAATAACCTCAAGAAGGTAGTAGTGACATCATAAACGTGTATTATCAAATTAACCCAATCATCTCCATTATACTGTACGGTAAAGCCTAATGGCCAATTTTTCAAAGTGATTTGAGCGTGACCTTTTGTTAGCTCTACAGAATAAACATCATTTCAGGTAGTTACAAGGAAAAGTTCATCAATGGGTGCTACAGGAAAGTAGTTTTGAAAAAAAAGTCAAGAAGTTGTGCCACTTGTGGTTATGATGTGCTTCATTTTACTGACAATTGTTTTGTTGAGTTTTGGGCTCGTTGTCTCTGCAAACGCTGGGTTTTCTAGGATGTGATGAGCGCGGCACGTTTGGTTTGCAGCAGGGCTTGCATCGAATTCCAGCTCGATCTGCATTTGCTTTATTTTTGAACGTTTACTGCAAAGTTTAATTTATAGTTTGATTTGCAACTTAAAACCTGTTTTTCAGTTAATATAGTTCAAATTAGCGACAGGCTATATTGATTGCCACAACAATATGTAGTAAGGATCTTGCCATAACTTAGCGCTTATGTTTTATATTGTACTAAATGGGATAAATTGCATCTTTGGTTTCTTTCCATTAGAGTTTTTTTTGGTTCTTTGTGTCTGTACTGCTTTATCAAACAATCTTCGAAGCGCAGTATAGATGTTGATTATTTTCCTTTTTGCATAACTGACTTTCGAATAAAAAGGGTTGAAATAACCATGCAAATAATTTGTTTAACTTAATAATGCAAAGTTTGCTATTAAATCTATTGGTTTTGGCTTTGCTAGTTACAGCGTCTGTTTTTGTTTATAATGCTGCTGTGATTGGATTATTATTTATTCTTAAATTGCAGTTTCATGGATTCAACACAACCAAACTGGCTTTTCATAACCAAACATTTCAAAATCCTTTTGATATTTTTTATAGAGCTCTAGTGCAAGGTTCTTCGGAATGCCTTCAAATATTTTTTTAGTGGTATCATCGTTGGCTTTGTATTTTTCTCTTGGAAACACCACTTTTTGAAGGTAAGCTGATAAGTTTAGCTTTTGTTTCAAATAATCTATATCACTTTCGAAAGTTTCCATTTTGATGACGTAATCATATTGAGCATCACAGACTTGACAGGAAGAGAGAAAAGTGAGGAAATGACGATCACCCATTGTGTTGTTCTGAGACAATAGAAAATTCACAAAATCTTCAAAAGTTGCATAACCATCGTCGTTCTCATTTCTTTTAGATTCATTGTGACGTAAGTGGCGAAAGTTTTTGTTGATATATTGTGAACGATCTTTGTAATAATCAGTACAACCTTTTCCACTTGGCACCATTTTGTCGTAGTATGCTGAGACCAATCTTGAAAAGGGATTTCTGACCGTAATTACCTGAGCAAATAATATTTAACAACTTTTCTGCACTAATACATGAGTTACCATGCTATAGAAGCAGGTCGGCAACTTTGTAGCAGTTAGTATATCAAATTTTATTTTTGTCAAATACTATAGAGTAAAATACATATCTATGGTACTGTAAAAATTGTAAGTTTCCAGAAAAAGATCCTAAATCAAAACCAAAGTTTGCATTATTCCAATGCAAAAGCTAGTTGGTCAAGCGGTAACGTGTTTATCTCTGGAGTGAGAAATCTGAGATTCAAATTTTGGGCTGGTCAAATCGTAAACAGCAAGTGTTGCCAACGGATCGCTACCGCCGCGACATTTCTTCGAAAAGAGCTACGTAGTACGAAGGCGGAATGACGTGGAGATAGGGCCGGCAAACTTGTTACACGCTTCGACGTAACTCAGCAAGTATAAGAAAAGGTTTCACTTGATTTGATTTGAAATACATTAATAATTATGTATTATTTTGTGCAGAACTCGTTTATTGCAATTATACCAAATTATGTCTGCTTCATAAGATTCGTATCTAAAATTATTTGTCACAAAATTACGCACATAATTGAGGAGTTTCACGAAATTGAATAGAAGACATCTTTTTTTATGAGAGCAATGCATAAAAACATAAAATTTATTTTTGCTGAAATTTAAAAACAAATTAAAAAAATATGTTATCCTCGACATAAGCGAAATAAATAAGAATAGCAGCATAGACTGGGGGGGCAACATGCCTTTCTCTCCCTCCCCCTTGGGTCATGGCGAAATGCCAAAAAAGGTGTAAAAACGAACGTTAAAATCAGCGTTCCAAGATTGAAATGAAGCGCATACATGGAAAAGACTTTTACTACCTGCTATTTTTGATTTTATCACATTATTTTATTCAGATTGAGGGTAGGGTTAGTGCCGATTTCAGATTTTTTCAGCTAACGCCAGTATTTTGCAGCGTTAAAAAGTGTTTCTAAGTCAAGATCACTGCATCCTATATATTGTAGCAAAACGACATTGCTCTATTTGATACCCAATTATAACGCTTCAAGTGTAATGGGAACTGTGACACATCATTTTCATTTGGGTCCTAATACAAACACAGGATGAAAAGGTTTGATATCGATAAAACAAAACGTTTTAGAAATCCTCATTCGTTACCCAAGCTCTCTCATCTGGGTTATGAATTATTAGAAGACCGCTTGCCACGCAATAGTATCTCAAGCAGCTGCTGAGGCCAGGTTATATTTAAGATGTTTTCTTTCTAATACCAAGAGTAGTTTAGCGTTTGCTGCTTGGCAAATTGCAAATAATCAATCTGTCACCAAGGCCACGAAACCAATTCCATACTGTACCACAAAGAAGGATAATTAAATAGCTTGTGCCCTTCAATTGTTTTTATGCTTATTTGTGTATGTCTGAGCTGTAAAAAACATGTCTTTTAAACCAAAATTTAACTTAAAATGGAGTTATTTTTGTAAAAAAAAGCAAAAAGTTTTCTTGTGGAAGCTGTGGGCTCCGCCACCAGACCCCCGAGTTGAGTTACAACTTTTCGCCCATGTTCCCCCTCTTTAAAATTTCTGCCTGTGCCACTGATAAAGAACACAACCCAAACTTAAAAACCAAAAATCAGTTTCTTTCATACGGTGCGCTATCAACAAATTAACCAGATTTTTGCAATTGCATGACTGATTGGAGCAGGGATATACTTAAAAGTTAGAGGAATTGCCCACAAGCACGGTTAGTACTATTAACGTCATGATTGAGAAATTCTCAAACTTTTGATCTGGGGTCGCAAACTTTGGTCTTCAGAAAAACACAAATGTTCGTGTTTCGTGAAATTGGCATACCATGGTCTTTGTCACGAATGAAAATTTCGAATCTTCGTTTTGAAGATTTTCATTTTTTTCCGAATGTGGGTAAATATTTCAGAAAAAATTATTGGCCGAAAATTTTTTGTTCGGGCCGAAATTTTTTTTATTCGAAAATTTTTACAAAGATTTTGAATTTTTTTTTTTTTTGAAATTTCTTTTCTTCCGCCAAAGATTTTTTATTCGTTACTAACATTTTTTGCTCGTACTAACATTTTCTTTACGAAAACAAAAACTGAATATGGCTAAAACTTTTTATGAATTAGCCCAAATCTTGGGATAAATTCATACTTGCTCTAAAGCCTATTTAGAGTACTTGTGAAATTTTCCCAAGATTTTTTGCATGCCATTGCGCTTGTTTTCCCAGTTATTGATAGGTAATGGAGGAAAATAAGCGCGCTACAGATTATTGCTTGTTTCATCATGGCTTTGTTGTATGAATTTGAGAGTGAGGAGAGAAAGTTTGGGACATATGGTGGAAGAAAATCTGCAGTTTATTAGACATCAAATTTGAAAACAGCCATGTTTGCGTTTGTAAGATTCCAATAAACTAAAATGTAGCTTGTGTACAATCTGAAAAAAGTGACATTATTTGTTGTCTACAGTAATGCCAATAATAGTGAAGTATTTGATTATTGTGACATGTTTAATGACGTTTTTTATTTGTTTTTGAACGTAAAGTAAAGCAAATTGCTTTAACGAACACAAAAACGATAATTTTCTGTTTGGAATTCATTTTAGAACTTTATACAAACAATTTTGAAGCTGCAAGCGTTTTTGGAAGACTAAATAATGAATTTCCGATATACGAAGATTTTTTAGTAAGTTGTTGCTTTGTTTAACAAAATGTCGATTTCCAAAAAAATAAATTTATAATTAAAAAAAAAGTAATTCAAACTTTTAGAAAATATTCGTTAAAGCCTACTCCAAATAAAAATTCGAAACTTGAATGACATTTGAAACACAAATAATCGTTTGTTTCCGAAGACCATAGCACGTGGCCCCTGAATGACATCCGAAACACGAATATTCGTTTTTTTCCGGAGACCATAGTACGTGGCCCCTAATTTATGATCAAAATGCTCAGTTTTTAATGGAGCTGGGTGCTGAGGTCGGAGAATTTTGGATGGAATTTTTTGTAGTACGGTACTGTAACTGTAATTACATTTCACCAAGTTGCCTTGGTCAGGAGGCGGCAAAGGGACCTTTCAATCTTGGAGTCAAGCTGCCACTTTCCCACCTGTATTACACAAACGGCAGAGTCTTCACACTGCCCTTTTAATTGCTGAACATCACACAGGAAAGCTGTAAATACTATTTTTAAAGTCTTTGGACTGACCCAACTTTCTCCACGCGCTTACTGATCCGTAAAAAATAACCTTGGGCTGTAACGAACTCGAAAGAAGCTAGTTGTGGCTATTATGTATCTGAAACTAAAATGCGTAAAGCCCAATGTTGGAGTGAGAATGGTAGTATTGGCAAACAGGCAAATAACTTGCAAGGCAACTAGCCGAGTAAATAATACTGGTCAGCTGAAAACATTAAAATACTGTCAAAAAAAGAAAAGAATCATAACTTATTATTTTAATCATTCCTACTCCACTCGCTCAAAACAACTAACAGCAATGAAGTAAAAGCGTAGTCAAGCTATCCGAGCCAAAATTTTGGCAAAGATAGTAGACAAAGGAGAGAGCGTAACAGAGGCACTTGTTATAAGATTTTCTTGCAGTATCTTGGTGCTTAGGATGTGCAGAGTTGGCTGTGCACTCAATGGCAGTGAACGCTTCTGTTTTATGGCAAAGCTCACTGTAATGCGGTGTTTACTGCTACTTTGAAATATCATCAACCTGAGCTGGATGCAACAGCAGAAAGAAAAAAAAGTCCAACACAAGCTATACCGAAGTTTCAGAATAATAACATGCACTTACTGTTTGCGTTCAATAGTTTTTAAATGCGAGCTGATTAAATAGAATCACGTTGGCTTGCGTGTTGCTAACATTAAACTCGATTGCAATATCCCCTAGTCCGGTTACAGTTAGGCCGCAGCTAATGCGGGACCACGCGGAAAAACCTTAGCCCTGCCTGGAAAATTTTCATTTTTTGGAGGTTATGCAAACTGATAACGCCGTATACACCACATTTCAGGTACACATAAGGTCTCCTATTAACTTAGGATCAAAATAGCTCCTACTTTGGCCTAGGACTAATCGTTTGGTCTCCAACCTATGCTCGAAAATTGGCCCTAAATTTTGGTCCGGGGCCTTGTAATTTTTTTTTTATTGGTCTTCGCCTTAAATTTGTACGAACTATGTTAAGCCCAGTTGGAAATTTTTGGGGTCCCATCTGAGCAATTAACACTACGAGCCTACGGCTCTGTCGTAAGGCCTATCCAATCCTTGACCAAAATTGCAATCACTGTGCAAGTTTGATTTCAGTGGATTTAAAAAATAAATAGATGAAATGACCCGTCTATTCAATTGTCTAGCCGTTGTTAGTGTTAATGGAAAGTGTGAATTTATCACAATTAACATTTCTGCGTTAACCCTTATCAGAGCATACGTTGACATTTGTCAACATTGATTTTTTTTTGCTTGACCGCACTCGCCCCCTATATGATAGCTTAGCGCCATTCAGTGACGATGGAAAACTGCTTATTAGCTTTCTGATGCAGTGATATGAAATTCCAAAATTGTTTCTACAATGAGTTATTTGCGTTTTATCTTAATCGGAACACTTGTTGACAAATGTCGACAAATAGAAACAATAGCAGAATATTAAAGACATAGGGCTTTTGAGATTTAAAATTATTCTAAATGACTTGTTGTTTCAGTGGATATTCATCCTCCAGGTACCGGACAGCGTCAGGCGCTAACTATCGGACGATCCGCGCACATTTATGTTGCAATGGCTAGTTTGTGCTCGGAGGAATCCGTACCTGCTTAGGAGTTTCCAGCGATCCAATGTTCCTGTGGATTTCTTCGAATTCTTGACTACTGAATTTGCTGCTTGTTCGAAGCCACCAAGCCGAGATAATCTTCGTAAAGCATCTTGTCTAAGGACGCAGCAACCTGACCAGGATGTGGGTTGAACCTAGGCCATTCAACGAGGGTTGTCATAAAAACAACGATACCCTGGTCAAATGATCTGGGTTCAATTTGCACTCTGGTCACGTTGTTGCGTTTTTGCATAAGACGCTTTACGAGGATTATATCTATTTGGTAGCTTCGAACAAGCAGCAAATTCAGTAGACAAGAATTCAAAGAAATCCACAGGAACAATGGATCGCTGGTGCAGATTCCTCCTACCACGAAGTAGAAATTGCAATGAAAAGGTGTGCGGGTTGTTCAATAATAAGCGGCTGACGCTGTCTGGTGACTGTTGCTATTGTTGTAACTAAATAATTATTGTAACAGCTGATAATTATCTATTGTTTCAACACAACTACCAGCATGGGCAAGAAATTTGCAACTGCATTTAGAGAAGTGACTTTGGTTGGAGAATGATAAGTTTCGGTAAACAGCTTTTATATCTCAGACGTACTGTAGTTGTAGTAGCCTATTTACATTTCAAAATACTGATAATAGTACCTGTCAGAATTTAGAACACAAAATCAATCTCAATACTAGTTGATAGTCATACACTGTACATTTGAAGTACTAACTCATGCAACCAGTGTTGCCGTCGAAGTAGGCTCGGTCTGCTTTCGTTTTTTGGCAGGGTAGGCCCTACCTCACTGACAGAAATTTTGTAAAAGACCATTGAATTTCGTGAAGTTCAGGCCCGGCGCCAGGATAGCATGACTGGGGAGGCATAAACAAATTTTGGGGGAGCACAAAAAGTTCAATGCTCCGAATTCGAGAGTGTGGACCAAAAAACAAAGCTTTTCAGCGCGAATTTCCACAAATTCTTGGGTAAAGACCGAAAAAAAAGGTCTTCATCTCAAAAAAATGCGCGAATTTCCACGATTTCTGGGGTGGAATCACAAAAAAATAGGTATTTATTGCAAAATCTGCGAAAAAACAGTTCTTGTTCACGAATTCTGGGGTGCTAACCAGTATTTTGAGAGTCTCAGGCCTCGAACTGCACTCCAGTGGCATTGAGTCTCTTACTTTCTTTGGAGGACAATCCTCGCTTGGAAGGGCACAATTCTCGTTTGGGAGGGCACGGCTCCGGAATGCCTCCCCCGTGGCGCCAGGCCTGGTGAAGTCCTTTTTTTTGATCTTCACCAATAGACAAAAAAAGACTATATACTGAATTGCGGTGAAGACCTTTTTTTCTATCCTTGAAGAAAAAAAGCCACGTAAACAAGATACTCCGCTCAAATTTCTGCCGGAGGTTGTCAAAACCTCACCACTTCTTAGTCCGAACCAACCCACTTTTTGTTGTCAGGGACCAACCCACGCCCGGCGCCTCTGGGCTGCATTTCGGGGCCTTGCCTACCTAATCACTGCTTGTGCCCCTAAGCAAAAAATGTGAACAGGCCCGGTGCCACTAAAGTGCTTTTCGAGTCCTGTGCCCCCCCGAAAATACTGCTTGTTCCCCCCTTCCCCAAGCATAAGTACACTTTCGTTCTAGGACGAAAGCACGGGTGAGCACTATGACGAAGCATCAGATTTTGTGACCAAGAACTTATTTTTGTCTTCATCCCTGAATCTGAGGGCATGAATCGAGATACGCACCTTAGAATCCCGTCGTGATCCCCCCCTAGGCGAGAATCGTGCTCTCGTTCGAAAATTGTGCCCCAACAGCGGCGCAACCAGTCCGGAGCCCAGCTGTCCAATTTGGAATGAAAACTTTTTTTTGGCCTTCACCCACGAATTTAAGGAAAAATTAATTTATGCCTCCCAAATATTGTTCGTGTTCCCCCCTCTCTCCCCGGTCACGCTACTCTGGCGCCTTGCCAGGCCGTAAGATTGATCAATCTTGCATGTCAATCACAAGAAGACAAAAGATATTATTGAAAACACCGCGCATTTGCATTGAAAAACATGTAAAAACAGCATGTTGACAATTGTCAACATATGTTCCGATTAAGTCACGTAAAAACAATGTTCTGATTAGGGTTAAAATAGACAAACATATTTATTTGGATATTACAGCAGTACAAGCAAAATATTAGGTGATTGTTTTCATGAGCAAAATGATGCTCACATTCAACTATTCTTGCAGAAGCAACAAGTTTGCCACATATTAAAAAAAAACACAGTATGTGGCTAATTACTGGAAAGAACTAAAGCATAAGCATCTTAAATTTTAATATAAAGCGAATATATGCGCGGGATAGTTAGAAGAAAACTTTTTCAGTTTTAAAGTAGACATTTTATGTCATACCTAGTTAGCTGGATTATCAGTAGGCCAGCAGTATCGATACGAAAATGCAATAATGGCATTTAGAATCGATCGCATGCTTCGTGATTTGTTTATTGCCTACACTGTAAATTTTTTTATCAAAACCATCTTTATCCACCCCATGAAAAAGGTGGGTTTGGGTGGAAAATGGTTGTTACTTTCACCCTTAAAAGATTTTTTGTTTGGGGCTAGAAATTTCCACTTCTAGGTGGAAATTTCAACTAAATTTGAGAAAAATTCCTTCTAAACAAAATCAAATTGCAGTATGGTGATACCTTCCACCTTCAATTCAAATAAGGTGGAAATATATTAGTATTGATTCCACCCAAAGCAGCATTTCCACCCACTGGGTAGATATTTTCCACGTAAAGTGGAAATATCTATTTCAATTGAAAAAAATGTTATCATGAAGAAAACTATACTTTTTATGGTGGTACGTTCCACCTTTAACTGAAATAAGGTGTGTGGAAATATATATGTATTGATTCTACCCCAAGCAGAATTTCCTCTAAATAGTTATAAATTTCCCTTCTAAGGTGGAAATATATCTCATTTGAAAAAATATCATCAAAAAAATCTAACTTGCAATAGGTCGGTTTAGTGATGACTTCACAATGCCCATTGTCTGGTTCTTACTGCAGAAAATTCGCCCATTTAAATCAATGGTAAAATTATTACATACACGCAACTTCAAACAACCACTGTAGGTTAGTGGGCGGCGTTTTTTGTTTGATTTTACTTTTATTTGAAGGGCCAAAGCTTCGTAATTCCATTTCAGGTTATTTCCGGGGTTAAAAGTTTTTATAAATGCGTATTAAACTCATTTTAAAAAGGGCACTTTTGCACCGGAAAATAGCGTTTTAACGCTTATTTAATGACATGTGATAGTTCTGAGCAGAGTTGCGATTGGCATATAGGATAAAAGAGTAAAATGATATTGTGCTTCGCACCAGGATGCGATCATACAAGCGAAAAGAGTAATTGCAAATTCTACTGATTTTCTAAGAATAGCAATTTGGCTTCAAAATGGGAATCACGCTGTAGCTAAGCTTGTTTTATAATCAAAACTAATCACTACATGAAGTCAAGTTTTTCGATAGAAGATTAGGAGAATTTCAAGCAATATTATTTATGTTCACTTTTTTTGGTCCTCTGCAGGAACAATGGTCTAAAGCACTGTGGCTAGCTAACAGCCAGGTTCTTCGATGGAGGAGGAGTTGGGCAAGTTGACCCTAACGCTGACGAAAAGGAAAACTGTTAAGTTTTCTAATTTTATTTATTGGGCGAAATTTTTGCAGGTTTTTCGACATGTCTCAATTTCTGCGAAAAGCCCTGCACAAAAGACGTGCATGGAGCGCCAGGAGTCCAGGTCCAAAACTGGAGCGCCAGGAGTCCAGGTCCGAAACTAGAGCGCCTCGCTACCCTAGTAATGATCTTTTTTGTTTAAGTTTTAGTCCCAATTTTGGCAAAGAGACTTTTGCTTTAAGAAGTGGTTTTTAAAAAACTTTAAATACTTTCTCAGTGATGACCTGTAACCATCATATCTGAAGTACGACCTAGGTATTCTACAGTAGAGGTAGATCCCTGCCAGTAATATTTTCATTTTTGAGAATAGGGCAACTAGGTTGGGTTGTTCGTGGAGTGCCTGCTAAAATATCAATCCGGCCCAGTGGTGCACCCAGAATTTTCAAAGAGGGGAAGAGAAAATTTTTCAAAAAAGGAATACTTTTGCTGCCGAATTTTTGGCCTTTTTTACTGAAAATAGGGGTTTCCACGCTATTTTCAGACAAAAATTAGCTAACTTCGTTCTCGTTTGCTAATATTTTGTCAAATAAACCGATCTAATGGCTTTTTTGGCGTCGCATTCGCCCCGCTTTCAAAAATTTTGGATACATTTGTTTAAAAATGGTGACTTTAATTGAGATCTTCGTCCAAAATTTCACAATATTTTTTTTCAGTTTTACTTAGGCATCTTTTGGTTTTACTTAGGCGTTTTGTGCTGCCTCGTGGCGGAGTGTAATTTAAGGAAGAAATAATTATTATAATAAACATTTTTTGTCTAAAAAGCCCTTTTCTCTACTAAATATCGTAAGTGGCATTACTATGGGACTGGATGTAGGGGGATTTAGCTCTCCTACATCTTACCCCTGCAAGCCCTGCCGCGCTCACCGTTATACGCCTGTATATGCGACTTTAATTTTGCATTCACAAAATAATACAAAATCATTTACTTTGCTTTGACCTTTCTTCACTATGAGCTGTTAATTAAGAGCTGTAGCCTTCATTCGTTTCTAAAATTGTTGATGACCTTTTTTTGGTCTTAGATTGTTATTGTCTTCACATTTCGCTATGTTTATGATTGTTTAGCAATTGATTTTCTGTACAGTATATTCTCTGAAGTTGTCTAGAAGCGCTATTCTGTGTCATAATAGTACCCTTTTTAAAATGAGTTTAATACGCATTTATAAAAACTTTTAACCCCGGAAATAACCTGAAATGGAATTACGAAGCTTTGGCCCTTCAAATAAAAGTAAAATCAAACAAAAAACGCCGCCCACTAACCTACAGTGGTTGTTTGAAGTTGCGTGTATGTAATAATTTTACCATTGATTTAAATGGGCGAATTTTAATACTGCAGACCGGAGGTTTGTGTTCGGGTAAATGGCAAGCAATCAAAGCCGTTCCATGTGGGCGTTGGACTCCGGCAAGGGTGCGTTTTGTCACCTCTCCTTTTCATTGTTTACATGAATTGGATCGACAAATGCAGCCAAGCTGATGAGTGTGCCACGATTGGAAATTGCAAAATTAGTCGTCTGCTATTCGCTGATGATTTGGTTCTGCTTTCTTCCACAGAATCTGGCCTCCAGCGCGCATTAAATAGCTTTGCAGATGCATGCAACACCGCCGGAATGAAAATAAGCACGGCCAAAACTGAGGTACTTCATCTTTCAAGAAACCCTGATCAGTGCGTATTACAAGTGAATGGAGCAACACTGAAGCAGGTAGAGAAGTTCAAGTATCTTGGGGTTGCATTTACGAGTGACGGAAGGCAAGACGAAGAACTCGATACCCGAATAGGCAAGGCTGGTGCAGTAATGCGAGCTTTGCACTACTCGGTTGTCATGAAACGAGAATTGTCGAAAAAGGCAAAACTCTCAGTTTTCAAAGCAGTTTTTGTCCCCATTCTCACTTATGGTCATGAATCTTGGGTAATGACCGAAAGAATGCGATCACAAGTGCAAGCGTCCGAAATGAGGTTCTTACGAAGAATCGAAGGAGTTACACTGTTTAACAAGGTGCGTAGCTCTGAAATTCGAAAATCTCTTAACATCGAGCCGTTACTTTACCGAATTGAAAGATCACAGCTTAGATGGTTTGTCCATGTAAGCAGAATGCCTCAGGAAAGACTCCCCAAACAAGCTTTACATGCCAAAGCAAATGGGAGAAGACCAGTCGGACGACCTAGAACTAGATGGACCGATTACATTGAGGATCTTGGATGGAATCGCTTGGGACTTCGCCCAAGCGAAATGATGGAGGTGATGGAAGACCGTGAGGTGTGGCGGCTCAATCTTGAGCTACTGCCCCCGCAACCCTCACGGAAAAGCGGGCAATGAAGAAAGAAGAAGAAGAAGAATTTTACTACGATCTGCAGTAAGAACCAGACAATGGGCATTGTGACGCGCCACTAAACCGACCTATATGATTCTATCTTCCACTTTCAATTGAAATAAGATAGAAATAGATCGGTATTGATTCGATCCCAAGCTGCATTTCCACCTATTGGGTAGATATTTTCCTTGTAATATGAAAATATCAATCGGATTTGCAAAAATGCAACCAAAAAAAAGATTAATATTACAATATGGTGGTAATTTTTATTTTTAGTTTAATCAGGTGAAAATGTTATATAATTAATTCCACTTCAAGGTCATTTCCATGTAAATATTTTTTCTGTAAGGTGAAAATATCTACCAAATTTGAGAAGAAAAATCGCCAAAAACAGGGCTCTTATGTTGAAATGAGATGGTACTTTCCATTTTCATTTTCCAGAACTTACAGTATAATGCTATCAATTTTGCCCCAAACATCATTTCTACCTAATCATTAGTATATTTACAGTTTGTCGGAGATTACAGGATCAAGCAAAAAATTACTTTCAAAAATAATTCCAGTTTCCATCTTTTTCTAAAATTTTCTTTCTTAAAATGAAATCACTATTATATCATTATGATTATTGCTTAATTTTTAATTGCGAAAATTAATTAAATAAAAGAAAATGTTAAGAAACGAACTGTTTTGATGCTGAGCGTAACAAAATTTTCAAATGTATTTATTTTTTGGCAACTCTGTCTGTTACATCCGGGAGTGGCGGAGACCACGTTTGAAAATAGTAACGACTTCGCAAAAATTTACTGGTACCTGCTAGCTAGATGCGTACGTTGGTATTGGACATGTAGGCTATGTGGCCGTGTAGATTGATTGTTTGAATTGGAAACAAGGGCATGCTTGGCCGACAAAATTTTGTAGAGAACTGCTGATAGCCTATTAGTTTTAGAGACCCAAAATCTTTTTGAAATTAGCTTTTGATCTGTTCTTGTAGGCTATGCTGAACTTTTGCTGTAGTTTTAAAGGATTAATCATAGTTACTCAATTTGATACACAATTTAGCTTATTGCAATGCCCCACTCAAAATGCTAATAAAGTCTATAAAGATAGGCATATATTCAGACTGGTAGGTAGGCCAAAATTTGGTCAGTTAAAGTATAGCAAAGTAAGCTACAAAGTTTGGTTAGTTCAGATCCATTGCTTTGCTAGAAAAATACAATAGGCCTGTGGCTTACTAATCTTTCGTTATTTGAAATCAAAATATCTTAATCAGCGTTTTAACAATTGAACTTATTTTAGTTGTTATAGGCTAGGCTGCCCTTCAGTCTTAAAGCTGTTGAAGGTTGTGCGGCACGAAACAGTAAAATATTGCCTAACCACCTATGATGGATCCACTTTTTAAGCACAATAATGCAACAAAAATAGCACCGTTATACTAGACCTACATGTACAGTTGAAAAGTAAAATACAGGTATGAAACCGGTATTACAGTTGATAGATGATAGTAGTCTATTTCGCGTCAGGCCCTAGCCTATGCCTGTACACATGAAAGCTGTAAAAGCAATTGACTAAAATATGTTGCAGATATAAAATATCATTCATCTATAGGCCTAGCTGAAATAAATTTTGTATTTTTTGACACGTATTAAAGGTTAATCGGTACCTTGGTGTAATGGTTATGGTATGACATTGAGCATTAAAGATGTGTTGGCTAAATACCCAGCCCTGCAATCCAATGCATAAGTAAGTATGAGTTGTTTTATAGAGCTACGAATTATGTGTTGTGGTAATAGATTTACTTGCTAATGGTTCTAAAGCAGTGCTCTAAAACAGTGACTATTTATTAATGAATAGTGTTGTTAATAACGTTGATCGTTAACAAATGGCTGTACTGTTTACCTCAGGGACCGCTCGTAATGAAAGCTGAAAAAGCTGCAGCACACCCTGCATCTGTACGTTTTTATTTTCTTAACATTTTTTTAATTTTTGAAGAAAATTTTTAATAGACCTAATGCTGTGGGGATTAGTAATTAATTAATTACCTTTGTCCTCCTCGCCGCCTGACCGCAAAAACTACAAAATTATAGCATTTTTATAACTGTTTTAATAAAAAGAAAGTTGGAAATTCTTGAGAAAAGCTGTTTACTTTGCATCTTTTATAATGCATTAAAATTGTACGCGATGACTTCACAGCTAGTCATTCTTCACTCTCTGCTGTGATAAATGGACGGAAATAAGCTACAGCCCAAGTAGCATTTTTGGATTTTTGAGAAATGTAAAAATGTGGTTATTGGATTGCATGTTTGCGCTGGTATTGAACATATCACATCTTGTACTGTTGTAGAATACAGCGGTTAGTGTAGAGTCGTGGAAGTGTGTATGTTAAACTATAGAAGTATGTGACATCACAAGTGATATCCAGGAACTTCGCGACAGTATCTAACTTTTAATGAACTTCATTAAGCTTCAAAATAGTGACCCAATTGCGTTAAATGAATTTGTAAGTATGTGATCGTTGATAATCAGATGAATAATTTAAATGCGCCCTGTTTTAATTTGTTTCGCTATAACTTTAACAGCTTTATGGCTATGCGCTTTTAATGTTTAAATGTTTCGAAAAGTTGAAATAATTAAGTACCGGTAGCGTCAATTAAATAACTATGACGTGGAAATGGTCCGTGCGAACTCGTTACGCATTTTATCGTAGTACAGCAAGTATAGTAAAAAATATAATTTGATTGATACAGCCAAAACCATTTACACTATCCCTGGTCTAATTAATGTTGCAGATCAGCAGTTGTTTGCGATTAAAATACCTGTTGTAAATTATATTTCGGCAAGTAATGTTTAATTAGATGAAATACTGAAGAGAGTCTATGATCAGATCGAAGTTATTACCTCGGCATTTTTTGAAAAGATTTCAATCATCAAAGCAGCAACTAGAACTGTCAGGCTGCTGCGAGCAATGTTGAGTTAATTGCGTATTAAACAAAGATATAATGTATAGGAGATGTAATATCTATAAAGGTTTTGAAACATGCATCTTCAGTCGCACGCTAACAATGCTGGCCAAACCTTTAATGATAATTCCGATGTCTGTGATAACAATCAAAAGCAGTACAATAGATAAGGCATTAATTTTGAGTACCGGTAATTCAAAGACGACTGCAAAGTAGACTCTTGTTGAGTTAACAAGCTCATTTTTGGTAATATGTTCTGTAGCACTTTCTCTTTGCAATTGACTTTACCTACAAAGTTGGGTTTTTAGGGCCCAAATGTTTTTCATATTTTTTTTCAGCTTACCCTTTAAAAAAGTTCACAAGCTGCAACTGGTCCATTTAATAAATAGTGACTTTTTTATTTAATAATGACTAGAAAATCGTCGATTAATTAATGTCTATACCAGAAGTTCTCAACCAGAGGACACGAGTGCAAGATTAATTAGCAATAATTAACCATTTATGGCCAGCGGACGGCTAACAACACTTTTGATCGTTTTTAGACTCGCAGAAAAGCTGGCTGCCAATTTCAAGCACTTTTACCAACTTTTTTTTGTCCGTAGTGTCACAAAGCGCCTTGAAGACTTGGTGCATACCTGTAGCCACTACAAATGAAATACAGACAGAAACTTTTAGTTGTGAGCAGGGGGCCATTGGTGTTGAAAGCCTTTAGAATGGGGCCCACAAACCATAAAAGGTTGAGAACCACTGGTCTATACTGTTTGTTTAATAAATAGTGACTACATTTATTCGCAGATAGTGACTATTTATTGTTATATAATATTGATCAATTAAATTGTGAATATTTAATATATAACTAAATAAATAGCTTCTGCTAGCATATGTACTAAACAATCTGTTGACCAAGGTTATGTAATCTGTATATTTCCTGTATCAAAAACCAGCAGCACTCTGCAGCATTTGTTCACACTTTTTATACAGCCCTCATGTGCTTATCGCTGTTTTAAATAAATTTTAGCTGATGAAAGAAGCAAAAAGAGTTGAAAATGGTTTCAAAGATACACTGCATATGTTAGAGAATCAAAATAAAAAACTGGCTGTTTTATTCCAAAATAGAAGTGAAGCCAGCTATCTTTTGAGAAAACATGTCTCTAAAAGGCAGGTTGTATCAGCATAACATGTCATTTAGTTTTGTTACAATAATGGATTGTTTTGAAGGTTCAAAGTTTTTGATCTGGCACTTTTTTTTCAGTCACAGCAATAATATTAAATGGGGCAAATTTAGATGCTGCTATAGGTATAGCACAGTATTCGCTTAAACATTTTGCTAGACTTGCGTCGAGAGTTAATTTATTTAGTCGCTGTGGTTTCTGATTACATTGACAAATAACAATTTTGAATTAATGAATGTGTTAGTTGTATAACAGAAAGCACTAAGTGTTTAAGAAATATTGAACAATCATATACTCTTTATTAGTACACTGGAAACTAACAGTTTTGTCTTTTTTTTTCTTCACAGTTCATTTTTCTAAAATATGCGGATTCATGCAATCAGCGTGACTTTTTTTTAACGGTTTATTCACGCTGAAAATATGCCCAATCAAATTAGTTGAAGAGAAATAACCGCAACAACTTTTTAAAAAAGTGCAAAGTTTTTTTTTCTTCAATGCTCTTTTTTCTCCACGTGTCTGATTCTGTAGTCTACTAAATATGAATCATGACTTTTAGGCGTGGACGTTTATGCGCGCAGACTTTTAGTGTTGAGACTTTTATACACTTCGACTTTTATGCGTCTGGACTTTTATGCGCCTGGACTTTTAGGTGCTTGGACTTTTAGGTACTTAGACTTTTAGGCGTCTAGACTTTTATGTGTCTAGACTTTTATGCGCTTAGACTTTTATGCGCTTAGACTTTTATGCGCCTAGACTTTTATGCGCCTGGACTTTTAGGCACTTAGACTTTTAGACCTTGGACCTTTAAGCAACAAAGGTGGAAAAGTTTTTTTTTTTGCACAAAATTTTTTCAAAAGTAATTTTTTTCATAAAAAAATATTTAAAAACAAATTAAAAAAAAACAACGTTTTTTAATTTTTTTTTTTTGACATTTTTTACAAAAAGCTCTTTCCCAAAAAAGGTTTTTCAAATTATAAAGTTTCATTTTGATTAAAATGTTAATATCATTAAAGCTTTTCATATGACACTTATCCAGAAGAATCGTCAGAACAGAGATTGCAGAAATAGAAGCGACTATAGAAAAAGTCGAGCAATGATGGGCGGGAATAGGATCAATGAAAGAGTGTAATTTGTGTACATTTTTTTTCACTGTACATGAATTCTTTATGTTGGCAGAGGGCGGGGCTAGAAATTTTGATAAAAGTGATTTCAAAAGCAGAGAGTTGGAAGGAAAGCGAAAAAAGTTTTACAAAAAAATTGATATCCAATTGTATTTTTTCAGTAATTAGAAATGTTTTCCTCTACATGTTCGCAAAGTTTTTATACCAAATCCGGATGCATGCTATCTCCAGCCCGCGATCTCAAATTTTGCAGTGCACAGGCCCGAGTTGCTTGAGCGAGTTACCTGCTTGGGCACGAATTAGAGCAACTAAAGACTTTTGATTGTTTTTGGTCTTTACCTTACATTTGGGAGAAAAATATACTTATATAACATGAAAAGTCGCTGCTTGGGTGTAAACAAATTACTCTCGTCATCGTACTGTATTACAAGACAAAATTAGAACTGATCTGTTGTGCTTGGAAAAATCGTAAAAGCAATCGATTTTAAAGCACAAATAAAATGAGGTTTAGTCAAAAGCAAACTTTGTTTTCAGGCTGATTTCGCCCACGTATTTAAAACTTAGTAGGGAAAGCTAAACCAAAATATAACTTAGGCATTCGTTTCACTTGCATGTGTTGGATAAGGTTGTCTTTAACAGATGACAAATTGGAGTTTGGGTTGCTGAAAAATTGTCATGAGTAAAACGATAACAAATTTTAATTGCAGGAATGCAGTGAGCGTGATAAATTTAAACTTTATAGCACTTGTATGGAAAATCTTAAAACGTGTCGAAAATGGGTGTCGAGCCTGCAGCCACTTCTAATTCAACCCACAGTACAATAATAATTCGAAAGTAAAACAATAATTTGAAGCAGCATACAATCCTGTACAACTTCAAAAGATCTTAAAGCAATTCTGAAGAAGTTAACTGCAAGAATTAAACATTGTTTTTACTATAATTGTTTTTACAAAAAGGTGTAAAGATTAATCTTAAAAATATCCATTTAAACATTGTTGTTACAAATCTGCTGAGTGATGAATTCTTGGCTCCTGAAAAAGCTTGTACTGTATTGTTTTGTAGAGGTAAACTCAAAACAACCATAAAATGTTACGCGGCTTGCTGCGTGTGCCAATACTACGCAAGCAACTCATGCCCGTGCGCCGCAAAATTTGAGACCGCAGGCTGGAGATTGCATGCGTAAGGATTAGGGAAGAAAACTTCGCTAACATGTAGTGGAAAACATTTTTTGTTATTGAACATGCAATACAGTACAATATCAATTTTTTGTAAAACTTTTTTCGCTCTCCTTCCATCTATATGCTTTTGAAGTCACTTTTATCAAAACTTCAAGCCCCGTTCTCTGATGACAAATAGAATTCGTGCACTGCTTAAAAATGTACACAAATGATGCTCTCTTATTGATCATTTTCTCGTCAATCACTGCTCAGCTTTTTTCTATAGCCGCTTCTATTTCTGTGATCTCTATTCTGATGATTCTTGTATGAAAATCTGTGAAAATCTTAACACTTTAATCAAAATGAAACTTTTTTGTTTGAAAAACTTTGTTGTTTATTTTGGAAAAAACTTTTATTTGAAAAAAAAAGACTGCTATTTAAAACAAAAAAAGAAAACAGATTTTTTTTGGAAAAAATGCTTTTTTTGAAAATTTTAATAAAAAATTTTAGCAAGTAAAAGTTTTTTTCACCTCTGGAGCCTAAACATCTCGGTGCACAAAAGTTCAGGCGCATAAAAGTCCCAGTGCATAATTGGTGGTGCGTAAACGTTCCGTGCCTAAACGTTTGCACCTAATAATCGTAGACCAGCTAAATAAAGGTCTATGGTGCAATATGCATGATACTAAAAGTTTTGAAAGGTGGTTTATTGCATGTTTTTTGAATTTGTATTTCTGGATTGTAGGTTGTTACATGTGGTTGCAGATGTTCAACGAATGCTCGTTATGGTTCCTTATGTTTGTAAAGAAGACATGTATTTTACTACCTAAAAGGTTAGTGAAAGCATACGTCTTTTTTCTGCGAAGTAAATGTTTGTGTAGAAATTCTGTTTACAGTTATTGCTCAGTTAATAGATTTTGTTTAAGTTTTACAGGTAGCTGTTTGCCAAATTTGTATTTTGTTAGGTCTTTGCATATATTTATCTGCAGATGTTTTAAGAATTTTTTGTTAACCTTTTCTTTTGTTGACCAACTTTGATTGTGTAGTGAAGAGTTATGGTGGACGAAACAATGAAGTTGATCCTATCTTTCCTAAGTAAGACAGGGGTGTATACTATACAGCCTTTGTCACCGCATTTTGTTTAGTTCTGTTAAGCATAGCCGCCAGCTGTATATCAATCAAGGTTTGCTAAATATACACCATTATTGATATTTATTGTTTCAGGTATCAAATTCCTTGGAATACTTATACCCGATAGCGTTATTGGATGGAAGTATTTTTTATTTTTGTGGAAAAGCAGAAGATATGCTGTACTGAAACCGTGGTCCACGCTGTAAATAGTCTTGCTGCATGCTTTTTAGTGTTCAGTGTGGAATTTCTGATTCAAATCAGTAAGAAGATGCAATGCATTGCGACATTGGTGGGATTAAATGTCCGAAAACCAGTGTTGTCGTTAAGAGAATACTTAACCAACTTTAAGTTGAGGCATTGACAATGATTTTATTTGCTGATATCAATTGGAAAAATTATTTTGATGCATTCTTGATAACTAAATTATGTAAGATAAAATCATTGTTGATTTTTTTGAAGCAGTTCAAAAGAAGCTTCTTGCAAGTTTTCGGAGACTCGTGTGTGTCTATGTGTTGAGTATTTTTTGGTGAATGAATTCAAAATTTTGATATTTCTGCAGTTTTTCACTTCATGTGTAATCTTGTGAAACTTTGCTATCAACATTTAAAATACCCTAACAATTGTCTGAAATATTTCGTTGTGAAGTTGTAGTTAATCTTTGGTTTGGATATTACAGCTTACTTGCAGATGCGATCATGAATGTAAAGTATCATACAATGATGATGATCGTGAAATAATCTTTGAAATATGTGTAAATGATTTGTATTTGGGGTAAGAACAACATTATATTCCTAGTAAAACAGTATGTTTCCGTTTGATATACCTTTAATTGCTGTAGAATTCCCTACAACACCCTTCCAGATGAAACGCAATACAAGAGCTGATGAAAGGAGGATTTAATATCATGCCTGCTTCTACGTCAGCATGCAATTTTTCAATCACTTACTTGTGGTTTTCTATTTTTATCTTTTGACCAATTTCGCAGACATCTGTTGTTATTGTGCTAAGGAGGTTTTGACAATTCCATTTTCTATCTGTATATTTGAACCACAAAGTATTGTGATGATAAATATACAGACTATAGATGGAGGGTGAAATTTTCGAAACCTCCTAAATACAACTTCAACAATGAATAAACTGCAGAAAGTGTTAAAATAGTGAACTATCATCTAGCAAGTGATTGCAAAATTGCATGCTGAGGTAGCAGCAAACGTGATATTAAATCCACCTTTGAGGTGGATGCAGTGAGGTGTAAGTGGAATGAATAAAGTGGATATTTTAACTTCAAGGTGGTTTACGATTTCCACCCAAATAGGTGGAATGAATATAGTGGATATTTCCACCTTAGAGGTGTTTTGGAAGAGGTGGAATACAACACCTTCAGTGGCAAAAAAACATTCAAAGGTGGAAATGAAAAACAAGGGTGGAATTTTAGAACAACTTTTGAAGGTGGCCGTACATACAGTTTTTTTTTACAGTGTACGTTCTATTAAACTCGAAAAAACATGTCACAATCTTTTCAACAATTTAAAATACGTTCTTAGCTGTAGCTATTGGTATATCAATTGGCAAAATTTAGCAACCAGTTTGACCAGAGGGGTATTCTTCATGCCTAGTCGTTTAGCCATAAAATGGTAATTTAAACAAATGCATGCAAAATTTAAAACAAAATGAAGCTAAGTTATTTCAATTAGGCGGTCATTACCTTTCACGTCAATGTAGCAATTAACAGTCTCGCTTAATTTATTGACTTCCAGTTTTGGTGGCAGCACAAACTTTGACATAACGACCATGTATGATGAAAATTTGATTTTTTCTGTGTGTCAGGCTTCAACTTAATTCAATGGTTGACTCACTAACCTTTAATAAATCTCGCCATAAATTCGTCTGATCCGTTTTGTTTTTAATAGATGAAAGACGAATTATAGGATGGTTTCTTCCTAGACCTTCCATGTCAAAAATGGCTTTCAACCAGCTGCTGGATCCGCATTTATATATTTCACAAACAATGACCTAAATATCGTGAAAAGATTATCAAATGAAAAAAATTAATGTGATGTTGAATTTAAATAAAACTTTTGTATCAGCAAAAACCACAACAACTTTGTGTTGCTGATATAACCAGTAAAGTGTGCAATGCTTCTAAGAGGTCCAGAGAAGTTCAATTCCAGGATTATGACTTAAAAGCGTGATAATTTTATCTACAGTAGCAGACCTGTTTCAAGCGTTACCGCGATTATCAAGTAAGCATATGTAAAGCCTAAACAAAAAACAATTACAAAAAATAAAATTGTAATCACCAGCACAAGGAGGTGTGCAATGCACTATACTAAACAATTTATTGTTTTAGCGGAACTCACTTTTCTAACTTACTGTATTTGAGATGGAAATGCGGCGACAACGAGCATTCATCAGACAGAAAAATATGCTCGCTTGTTTTTGGAAAAGTATGAAATGGTTGAGGTACAATATAATGGTTGTGACGTAATAGACAAGGTGAAAAAACTCAGAAGAGAAGGAACTAATAATTCCATAAGCAGAGAAAGGCGTTCGAGTCTTAGGCAGAGGGGCTCGTTCGAAAAATAAGCGACAATCTCCACCAGCCAGCCCTAGTGGCAGCTCCACCAATGTCCCCACTACACGTTTGGAGAGGCGAATGGAGGCAGCACAGAGTATTCGTACTCGAGATAATGTCGCACACTCACGGGTCAACCATCACCAACTGCTGTTGGGCAATTGGAATATCCTCACCCTCACAGGAAAAGAGCTAGAATTGGTTGAGGAAGCAAAGCTGTAACATCTCGATATTATCGGAGTTTCTTCTACCAAACGACGTGGCTCTGAAACTGTGGATCTGGATGGCGGATGGAAACTCTTCTATTCTGGTGCTGATCCTAGTATGTCTGCACAAGCGGGTGTGGGGATTCTCACAAGCCCCCGTTTGTCAGACTGTGTGTCAGATTGGATTCCTTTGGGATCACGGGTCTGTATGTTGAAGCTCAAGGTATTGGATAGGTCATTGAGCCTATTGCAGGTATATGCCTCCAATGCCACGAGTGAATATCAGACTTTTGTGGATGAAGTAAATGATGCTCTTTTACAAGTATCAGCTACTGAATCTACAGTCCTTATGGGGGATTTTAACGCACATGTTGGAACAGACACAGATACATGGAAGGGTGTGATCGGAAAACATGGAGTCACTGGACTGAATGAGAACGGAAGGTATTTATTGCAGCTCTGTTGTAGCAACGGACTCCGCATCATGAATACCTTTTTCCAGCACAGAGAGGTTCACAAGTATACATGGTATCGACCTAGTATGGATCAAAAATCTTTGATAGATTTTTGCATAGTTTCGTCAGATTTGTTTTCTGATGTGCTGGACGTTCGAGTGAAGCGAGGTGCTGAATTGTCAACTGATCACTATCTGGTAGTATGTTCCTTACGACTTTCGAAACCTTGGCCAAACAAGAGATCCAACAGGTCGTCTGTGACTTACCGGATCAAATGGGAGGCTTTGGAGGACAAAGAAGTAAGAAAACAGTGTTTGCATCCAGTATATCATCTAAATTCAGACAACTTCCTGATGTATTCGAGGACATCGAGAGGGAATGGCTGCTGTTCAGATCACCAATCGTTTCATCAGCTGCTGAAAGTTGTGGGCGAAAACGGCTTAGAGAGGCGGGCGATAGTGAGAAAAGAACATCTTGGTGGAACCAAGAGGTTAAAGAAGCTATTCGAGCAAAGAAAGATGCGTTCAAGGCCTGGCTACAAAACAGATCGTCATCTGATTTGCAATCCCGGTACATTGCCGCGCGAAAACCGGCAACCTTGGCAGTAAAGAAATCCAAGGAGAAGTTATGGGAAGAGTTTGGTCGTTGGTTGGATTCCAACTATTTTTCGGCAAACAAAGTATTTTGGCAGACCATCCGCCGTTTACGTGGCAAAAGATCGAGTATCACGTACTCAATCAAGGATTCTGCTGGTAACATTCTAACGGATGAGAATGAAATCCTTTTACGATGGAGAGAATACTTTGAAGATCCTTTGAATCCTGTAAAGGCATCGACTCGTGACACACACGAAGTGACACATCTAGGAGAGGACGAAGTTTTCACTGCATCAGAAGTGGCAATTGCAATTAAAGGGATAAAATCTGGAAAAGCTGCTGGTGAAGATGAAATCAGACCCGAGATGTTGAAAGCGCTGACTGGAGGAGAAATTCTCTGGTTAACGCGAGTGTGTCAAGTTGCGTCGAAGCTTGGCAAAACTCAAAGAAATTGGCAAACAGGTGTGATTATTCCGATATTCAAGAAAGGAGATCGCAAGCAATGTACAAACTACAGAGGGATATCACTCCTCAGTTTGCCAGGGAAAATATATGCCAAATGCCTTGAAAAGAAATGCCGAGAGACAGTGGAATCAAAACTGGAAGATGGTCAGTGCGGTTTTCGTCCGGGTCGCAGCACCACGGACCAGATCTTCACTCTGAAGCAAATCTTCGAGAAATCTTGGGAGTATGGCAAAGACCTCTTTGCATGCTTTGTCGATCTTGAAAAAGCATATGACCGAGTTCCTCGGGATAAACTTCGGAAGGTTTTGCAGGAGTATGGCGTTGATGGTCAATTGTTACGCGCTATTAAGTCATTCTGCTGCAGACCAGAGGTTTGTGTTTGGGTAAATGGCAAGCAATCAAAGCCGTTCCATGTGGGCGTTGGACTCCGGCAAGGGTGCGTTTTGTCACCTCTCCTTTTCATTGCTTACATGAATTGGATCGACAAATGCAGCCAAGCTGATGAGTGTGCCACGATTGGAAATTGCAAAATTAGTCGTCTGCTATTCGCTGATGATTTGGTTCTGCTTCCTTCCACAGAATCTGGCCTCCAGCGCGCATTAAATAGCTTTGCAGATGCATGCAACACCGCCGGAATGAAAATAAGCACGGCCAAAACTGAGGTACGTCATCTTTCAAGAAACCCTGATCAGTACGTATTACAAGTGAATGGAGCGACACTGAAGCAGGTAGAGAGGTTCAAGTATCTTGGGGTTGCATTTACGAGTGACGGAAGGCAAGACGAAGAACTCGATACCCGAATAGGCAAGGCTAGAGCAGTAATGCGAGCTTTGCACTACTCGGTTGTCATGAAACGAGAATTGTCAAAAAAGGCAAAGCTCTCAGTTTTCAAAGCAGTTTTTGTCCCCATTCTCACTTATGGTCATGAATCTTGGGTAATGACCGAAAGAATACGATCACAAGTGCACGCGTCCGAAATGAGGTTCTTACGAAGAATCGAAGGAGTTACACTGTTTAACAAGGTGCGTAGCTCTGAAATTCGAAAATCTCTTAACATCGAGCCGTTACTTTACCGAATTGAAAGATCTCAGTTTAGATGGTTTGTCCATGTAAGCAGAATGCCTCAGGAAAGACTCCCCAAACAAGCTTTACATGCCAAAGCAAATGGGAGAAGACCAGTCGGACGACCTAGAACTAGATGGACCGATTACATTGAGGATCTTGGATGGAATCGCTTGGGACTTCGCCCAAGCGAAATGATGAAGGTGATGGAAGACCGTGAGGTGTGGCGACTTAATCTTGAGCTACTGCCCCCGCAACCCTCACGGAAAAGCGGGCAATGAAGAAAGAAAAGAAGAAGAAAGAGAAATTTTCCTTAGAGATCTAGCCTTATGCTGCCGTACGCGATTATAGTATTGCAACGAGCTAAGTGCCGTACACGACTATGATACTCCCACTATTGCGACATAATAATAGATAGCTTTTTTCTCATAAAGACAAATGCTTGGTTGCTTTGAAGCATAGTTGTACGAAAAGCCGTGGTTGAAGCGTAGAGAAATTACTGCAGTTGGCAATAAAGCGTGGGGCTGTACGAGCTAAGATGTTAGGCTATAATTTGAAGTTAGTCTATTACTGGTATGCTATAGTGATTCATGTCCAAACGAGTAAAGATATAGAGTTTGGCAAAGATGTAAGATACTGGACTAGCATAAGAAGAAAAGCAAAGATATAAAGCTACCAGTTAACAAAAAACAGTGCATGTATTTGGAGTTACGCTAGGCAACAAACTAAGTGCGGTGTTATGAGTTTGTTAACTTGTGACAATAGCAAAAGTTTGCTGACAGGGAGACAAGCTATCTGGTTGGTTATATCTCACGTTTGTTTTTTCAGAAATTTTTGTAGAATACTAGCGAGAAATTAGTCTACACTAAACGCTGACGCGCTAAAAAACTATTCCGAACTTTAAAAAGCAATTCTCACAACACAAAAACAATTCTCGTAAAACTTGGCAATTAATAAACTCTGAGCTTCCAACTAATAAATTAAAAAAGATCGAGGCACCTGAACGACTGCTGGTAGATAATCAAGAAGTAACTGACAAACTCGCAATTTTGGAAACATTTAACCAGTAATTTATCTCGGTAGGCAAAAAGTTGGTTGATAATATAAACACTACCCCGAATTCTCTCTACAAATTTTTGTCAAGAAGAAAACGCACCTCAAGGTATCTAGAACCTCGCAGGTACAATGAGGTTTTTAACATCATACAGCTATTAGGAATCTTCATATCTACAGGACATAATAATGTTGATGCATTTTTTATTCGTATAGCGTGTGAATCACTTGCACCTTACTTACTCCAACTATGTAGTCTCTCTTTCGAATTTGGACTGTTTCCCGACTGTTTGAAAATTGTTATAGTTGTTCCAGTATTTAAAAGTGGCTCAAGGAATGGTGTTTATAACTAACCTCACATTTATTTGTTGTTTATTTTTTCCAAAATTATGGATAAACTGATTTCATCAAGATTAATAAATTTTCTCGAGAAACATAACGTGCTCCATGCAAACCAATATGATTTTGGTAAAAAAATGTCCACCACTCATGCTATTCTTGATGTGATAAACCAAATTAATTACAATATTAATCAGAAAAAAATGACAGGATTGTTATTTCTCGATTTAACAAAAACTTTTGATACGGTATCTCATGAAATATTACTGCAAAACTTGGATCGCCATTATATTTGTAAAAAAGTAAGCGACCTATTCAGATCTTATTTACTTGGTAGAGGGCAATTTGTTTCTATTTCTGGTTATTGTTTGTCGGCGAAAACTGTATACTATGGAATCCCCCAAAGGACAAATTTAGGGTCTAGTTTTTTCTCTATATACGTCAATGACATTTTTTATGATTTCGAAACGGCACCTGTGCTGTATGCGGACGACCCTTGCATAATAATAATCCAAGTAGAAACGCCAAGATTCTTCAAAAATCACTAAATGAAGAAGTAGAGAAAGCGCGACAATGGATGGTAGCCAAAAAATTAACTATCAATACTGTTAAATCTAATTCACGTGTAATTTCCCATGTATCAAATAAAACCGCCAGAAAATGTGACAATAAATTGCGGTGGTCATTCAATTGCAACACAAACAAATGTCAAGTACCTGGATTTAATTATAAACAACATATTATCATTTGAGAACCATATTAAATATGTTGAACAAAAAATGGCATGTGCAATTGGTATAATGGGAAAACTAAAACATTACTTTCCAAAAAAAAACCATAGCTGTAGCTTTACCATGCTCTTGTATATTCACACTTAACTTACAAACTCTCTGCGTGGGGATTTACCTACAAATGTAATTTTTAAAGGCTTACAATTTTATTAAAGCGTGCAGTGAGAATTATTTCTATTGACAAAAATTCCGGTAGTCTTCATCCTTCATATCAGGATTTGAACATTTTAAAATTCAACCAATTTTTCCTGTCAGAAGTAGTAAAAATTATGTATCGAATTTTTATGAAAGAAGAACTTTGCAACTTATGTAAACATTTTATGAAGTCATCATACCCGATTAACACGGAGACCGACCTCTAACACCTTTGAGACCCCCCTTTTCAAAACTAACAAACTTCAACAATCATTTCTTAATCGAGGAGTTAGCATCTGGAACAGCATTCCTAGCAACACTCGTACTTACCCCTTCCCAAAATTTGTAAACTTTTTTATGCAGCATTTAATTGATTCTTGAAAAAAATGTTTACTTGATAATTAACGAATTTTACTTTAGAATATTTTAATAAAAATATACTCAAATTTTAGCTCGTATTCTTGCAGTTGATCATATTCTTGAGCAACTGTAATAAAAACTTTCAGTGACTGTTTGGCTAGAAGACTGCACCAGTAGGTCCCTTCACAACATCCGTTCGTGTTATTTAATTTACTGTATTTTGTTTTAACGTATGAGTTTTAATTTTTTTTACACGAAAAAAATAAACTTACCTGACCTGACAATGACCGTATGGCTAGATCCGTACTTGATGCAATTGACGTTATTGAGGACATACTAAAAGATTCCGACTCTGACCTTAACGAACTCTCTGAGAGTGAATATGAACATGTGGATGATATGTATGATGATGAGGTAGATCAAGCATCTGATGATGACGCTAATCAGAGCCCGGCAGCTGTTGTCGATGCTGAATAAGAAAGAAATGATGATGCAGATGCTTTTGGTCCAATCTGGTATCTATTGTATGCTAAAAGTTTTGGGCTAAAGCTTCCCGATAGTCCAAGAAAATCACATCGAATTGATGATTTTTATTTATTGTTCCCAAAACAGTGCTTTGGACTGATGTGTGAAATAACTAATGTTTTTGTACTGCAATATTTTGACTACCCATATGAAGTACCTGAAACCTCTCGTTTCAATAATTGGTTTGATTGCACTGTAGATAAAACGAAAGCCAATGATGGTTTGCACAAGTTAGTGGAGGTATGTAAGAAACCATGTATACCTGACGACTGGTCCATCCATCGCAGAGCAAGAACTCCTGGGTTCAGGGAAATAATGTCGCGCAATCGTTACCAGCTAATTGGCTCTTTCTTGCATTTCGGTAATAGTGAAGAAAGAGTTCTCCGTGGAAAAGAAGGATATGATCCTTTAATCAAAATTTTGTCCTTGATAAATATCGCAAAGCCATTACCACACCAGTGCTATTTGCCTGATAGAGAATACTCCATAGATGAAGCAATGCCGAGATTCAAAAGTCGACTATCTTTTTACCAGTTTCTCCCCACCAAATCCATCAAATAGGGAATTAAACTGTGGTCTTTATGTGAAAGCAAAACTGGCTATTTGTTGGACTGGGATGTCTATACCGGACAATGTAACAATCCTTCTCCAGCTGAGCACGGCTTGTGATACAATGTTTTAATGAAATTAATAAACAATTGAGGCATTTGAAATATTGGCCGCAGACTGTACGTTGATAGCTTTTATACTATTCCAGTCAGGGTGTCGAACTGAACCTGAACCCGAACCGTAAACCCGAATGAACCGTTTCATTTTGGTGAACCCGAACCGAACCTGAACCAGCAAAATTTTACTTCAGTGAACCTGAACCAAACCTGAACCCTCAAAATTGTGCTCAAGTGAACCCGAACCGAACCTGAACCCCTAACAAAAGTAAGAATATATTTTTCGATATCCGGATGCCACTGGCGCTGGTACACGCACAATAAGAGTAGTGGTGATCATCAACAGGATCAGCAATTTCTCCTTTTTTTTTTTCTGGTTGAAACGAGTAACGACAGTTGAATTTTAAGTCAATGAACCCGAACCGAACCTGAACCAGTAATATTTTACTTGAGTGAACCTGAACCAAACCTGAACCTCGAAAATAGTGCTCAAGTGAACCCGAACCAAACCTGAACCGCTAAAATATTTTGAGCAGGAGCTAAACCTGAACCCGAACCGTTATTTGAAACGGTTCGACACCCTGATTCCAGTGCTATTTGAATCTCTGACATCAAATGGCACAGCTGCCTGTGGTACAGCAATCTTCACAGAAGAAAATTTTCTACTAAAATTAGGCCACAAAACTTGGTTCTTAAAAAAAGCCACAGTATTTTTCAGACAAAGATATGCTTGTTTGCTGCTGGCATGACACATGTATGTTAGGGTTTCTTTCTACCATGGACAAAAATAGCTGTGTTAAAAAGACCATCAGAAATAAGGGAAATGATACCGGATATAGGGACGTTAGCAAGCCAACTGTAGCTATCAACTACAATCAGCTCATGGAAGGGGTCGATTTATTTCATAAAAAATGCACCTCCTACCATTATGGATATGAGTGTCGTAAATGGTATCATGCCATATGCCATTTTATCTGTGAGCAAGTCTTTGCCAATTCCTATGTAATATTCAAGGCTACCAACCCTCCTTCAGCAATGACGTCAAAGCAGTTTAAACAAAACATTGAAGCAAAATTTGCGACTATTTTCCTCCAAATCTTTATGCAAACAATGGTCGTTGATCTTCACAAAACCTTAAAGAGAATGAGACTCACCTTTGTGAAGGTCATTTTCATGCAGCAAAATATGAAGCGCCGAATTACGAGCCGAACTGCACAAGGTGCAGTTTTTTCAGCAAGTTATCCAAAATGGAAGCAAACAAGATACAGTTGCGAACAGTGCAAGGACGGAAGGGGCTGCAACATGCCTATGTGCTTTCCAAACTGTTTCAAAAACTATCACCTTGTCAAGCGTTTTATACGCTTCATGTCTTGCCTCCAATACAGTGTTGATGGAACATTTCTTGACATTTCTTTCTTACGTATTGCAATAATTGTTGACAATGTAAATATTTTTGTTCTTTTGTTGTTGTTTTTATTTTTGTTAATACTTAAGATAGAGGAAATACAAAAGTAATCATTTCAAAAGGTGATGGCGTTTAAAAAATAATAGGTCCTACAATATAAGATATTTAAAAAATAGAGCTCTAGTTTGACTCACTCTCCTCCCCCGTCTGAAACCACCCCTGAAAAAACAAACTACAATTGAAGCATGTTTTGGAAAACGTTGACAAGTCGCATTTCGTTGTTTTCAGAAAATCACGTTTAAAATTTTAAATTTCTATTTGAGCTTGTTGTCAAATGCAACACATTAAGCTATGTATTACCGAAAAATGATTGAAAATTAAAATATTTTTTTCTCAGGGAAACTGTTTGTAGTAAATACCTTGAAATCTAAGAAAAACTCATTTTTTGAAAAATGTCACTCGTCAACTTTTGCTTCAACGTTCTTCAATTTCGCAAAGCAGCATTTTCAATTACCGGGTATTTCGTAACAAAAAGAAGAAAGCTTTCAACAATAACAACCACAAAATCGTTTTTGAACGCAGGGTTAGCTTAAAAGCTGAAACTCTGAAAGAATATAAATGTTCGCTCCCTCAGAAATCGGTCCTTAGGATGTTTTACGGCCAATAACGATGCAAGCACATTACCAAACAATTTGATTGCACGTGGACCACCAAAAATTTGCAAAAAAAAGGATTAACGGTAAATTTGTTTAGAAACAAAAATTTGTCCACAGAGGGTGTCCTCACCCTGGTCTCTAGAACCGCCCCTGAAACTTGGTTTGACAAAAATTGATTTGTCAGCTTGCATCATCATCATCATCATCAGTGGCGGCTCGCCCATAGGAGCTGCAGAGCTGCAGCACCCCCAAAAAAAATCGAAACTTGGTCTGGCTCCCAATTAAACATTTTTTGTCTTTCTTTTCATTTTATTTTCAATGAAATGCTTGAAACTCAATTTATGTTTGAAAAAAAATATAAAAAATAATTGGCAACATCGCTTTGGTTCTGTGCACCTCCAAAATTTTTTCTCGCTTTGATTTTTTTATTATGACGTAAAATGTTTCAGATAGTTCTGAATAGAGCAGTTTGGCTGGTGGGTTGAGCTGCAAATTTTGCAGCTCAAGGCAAAAAAGTTAGGTAATTCTTTTGGTATTTTTGTTCTCGTTAGGCTTCAAAAACTTTAGTAAGCAGTGCTTCTTCAAGTGATTTTGCGATTAAGTGAAAGGTGCTTTGAAAAGAGTTGCAGTTTGTTAATTAGGCCTATTTTAGGCTATTAGAATAAGAATTACAAAAACAAGAATGTCTCTTAAGTTTAAACAGCTACCGTAAGTCAAGAACTGAAGAATGTTTGTGCACAGATATCAGGTTCCCGGTATAGGCTGCAGTAGTTGTAGCTTAAATATTTTTATATTTTTGCACAATTTTGTACTTTTAAGACAATCTGTCAGTAACTCTGCATCAGTAATTTTTAACACTGTTCAAGTGGTACAAAAAAACAACTTTTTTTTTATTTGGAAGTAGGCTAACTTAAATTGTTAAAAAACTATTAGATATCTAATGTTGGTCTATAGAGCTGATTTGAAATAGGCCAGGGTTTGATGGTGGTTTAATCTGTGAAATGCTTGTTCTGTTTGATGTAAGCCTACCTATACAAGTTTGGGTTAAAAGTTTGGAAGTGGCTATTTTGTCTCTTGAGGCAAAATAGTGTTTTTCCTCTGTTTGGGTTAGGGTTAGGGTTTGGGTTAGGATTAGGGCTATTTTGGCACTTGCGGCAAAATAGCCGTTAGGACTATTTTGCCTCCAAATGGCAAAATAACAGTGGGCTATTTTGCCTCTAGAGGCAAAACAGCCACCGCCTAAAAGTTTAGTTTTGGAAATACCGGTGACATACTAACCCTCTCTCCTGCTCAAATGCTTCTTCTAACAGTGGCCCACTGGGTATATATACTGTAAGTCTGCAGTTAGGCCCAGCCGATGAACATCAAGCTGAATACCCGTACCAGTTTGACAGTTGCAGATAGGTTAGAAATAGCCTAATTCTAGTAAAAGCTTTTGTCCAGTACGATTTGCCTTTCAGCATAGCCTACCAAAAATAAAGAACAAAAAGTTTTTATGGTGATTTGCGCTTTGTTCAAACTAAATTTAAAGTGCTTTAAGTATAACTTATATTCACAACCAAATCAAATTCAATGATTATCGCAAAAAACTGCGTGTCAAAATTTCTAAAGCTACAAAACGACCAGTATGCTTTGAAAACTAAATATGATCGAAGTAATTGCCATGACCTTGTCAGGTAATAAGTATTACCTATTTGGTCATTGTGCATGAACACAAATGGCGAATTTGCAGTTGATGGCTGTTGTACAATGTCGAGTAACAGCCAGTGATTCCTACCTTTTTAATCTTATGGAAGACATAGTTTTAGCTAAAAGACTTTGTTATTAATTTTGTGCCAGTGCCATTATACTAACTTGTAGAAGTATTGATCTTCAGTGTTCACATACTGGTACTTCAGTTATTAGAGTTGCTCCTTTTGTTTTACTAGTATTATTTGATTTTTAATTTTACTTGAATAGGGCATTGACTCAAAAGTAACCAATTATTTATATTGTTGAGTTGTAAGGTAGCTTCAGAACAATAACATTTAGGAAAATTTTCCTCAACATAGTGAATGCAGTTTTATGATTAATTAAGATCAATGTGCTGAGAAAATTAATAATAAGCTATAGACAGTATCCAGATTTCAGAGTCTTATAGGTACAATCAAACCTTTGATTAACAGCCTTAGACATACTGTTTCGAAATCGACATTCGTCTTTTATTCATCGTCAATATAGCTAGGACTGCAGGTATGAAGATGAGTGTAAAATTTCGCCTTTCTATGCTCATATTCATACCTGTAGTCCTAGCTATACTGACAAGGAATAACAGATGAATGTCGATTCCAAAACAGTATGTTGGAAGCTGTTAATCAAAGGTTTGATTGTACCTATACAACTCTGGAGTCTGGATACTGTCTAATAGCTTATCATCAGTTTTATACTGTTGTGCGTATTGCAAATTATACTTTATACTGGAAAATTTGGTTTGCTTTTGCTTAAAAGTATGTATATGGTAGTGACTGTTTCATTGAAAATTTTCAAGTTAAAGAGAATAAAACGAAAATGAGAAATATTCATCTGTGCTTTTTTCATTTGCTTTTCTAGGGGTCAAGATTAGGGTTTAAGTTAGGGTTCAATTTCGGAATAGTTTTAGAGTAAGCATTTGAGTTGGGGTTAGATTTGAGTCAGAATTAATAAAAAAATAGATAAATCTTTCTGGTGAAATTAAGCCTTCCAAAGTATATTAATATTCTTTGAGTAATACACAAGTATGGTGCTAAAGTATTAAACCTTAGTATAAGTAACAACACAAAAGCTACTCTTACTTGAGTTTGCATTATTATAAATGATACAAGATGCTTCTGTTTTTACATGCTTTTTGTTTATTCAGAATTTCAGAGATAAGTTGTATGTATTCTGTAAATGTAATTCAGTATGTGCAAATAATGGTAGCATGCTTAAATCTAAAGAAACTTTATTTTCCAACCCTTTGGTGACAATGTTGAACTAGGGAAAGTCTTGAAGATACGAGGTGAATCCAGTCATCGATGTTGATGTGCACAACTGCAGATAAAAAACTGTATGTGATGATGATTACTGCTGATCTTAACCGAAGATTTTGCAAATGAAAAAGCTTTTTTTGAAAATCTTAAATGTACAATAGAAGAATCAAAAGTGAATCTTTAAAGATTACTACCTAACAAAAGATCTTATTCTAAAAGAAGATGCTATTACAATTGTTACATGTTGTGTTTCAATATGTTAGTAACAAATTGTGGATAGACTTTTCGCTAATTTTGAACTGTGTGTAACCTCAGATGGTCAACCTGATTTTACTTTGTATATGATGCTTTCAAGAATGATCCAAATCTTTAAAATGGAATGAATACCATAAGTTCTTGTGCCATTTAAAAAATGACGATTTATCCTGTCTATTTCTCTCGTGATTTAAGTTTGTTGATTTGTAAAGTGGCTAATATCATGGCATGCATTGGGGTGCTTTCTCCTACACACTTCTTTTTTTGAAATAAATCCTTTGATGACTTAAAATTGTAGTAATTTCACTCCACAAATTTCTCTCAGAATCATAACATAAACAATATGACAATGGTTCTTCTTCACAGCTCATACCACTAGTGACATAATAATTCTGTTTCCAAACCATACATGTTTCTGGTGGTATGAGCTGTGAATATCTGAACTGTACTAAAGAAGAACCATTGACATCATGTTTATGTTATTATCTTACAAAACCAGCTCATGTTTTTCCAGACAATGTAGCAACTGATTTGGTGCTTTTATACTCTGGAAATGAAGCTATTTCTTTTTAATACAATTGTTCGTCTGTTACACATACTGTAACTTCAAAACTAATTTGCCATTACTGTAATTCCATTAACTTAATACCCGTGTTGCAAGGAAGCCACAAGCGCGTTCATTTTGTAACCAATATTGGGTAGCGTTGTCTTTACTTGTATTTCTGGTCTTGTGTTGATGGCATTCTTTGTTTATAGCATTATCCTACTTGAATGAGCATGATTCGTCCAGTGAAGCCTACAGCAGTGCGTATTGCATATTGTAGCGTAGATTTAACACTTGAAGTGTTACATATTGTTCAATGTTAGGTACTGCAGTGTTGATATTGCATTGTCTGTAAGCCAACTACACCCGAATCATTGTATGATTTCTTTTTACTGTTCTTAATTTGATACTGTAAGTTCGTACTACTATTTTTTATCGAAGTTGCATCATTGCTAATGCTATATTTATGTTGACAGATTTTTGCCACTTTCATTTTGCCGTATGGGTTTGTGATTATGCCTTGACATTGATACTCTTGTCAGAAAAAAGTGGCGTTCATCTCTTCATGTTTGTATGAAAACTAGCAATCTATTGCAATTTTTAATGTTACTTTTTTGAATTACAGTAGCACCGGTACTTCGTTAAATAAAAGATCAAGTGAACAATGTGATGATTTTTGGTTTGTCCATGCTCCGGACTCCATAGGTCAGTCAATAAATATTGTGCTATTTTACAAGATTTAAGAATGAAAATCTTGCTAATTTTTGTGTGTCGCGTTGACTAAAATAACAACTTTTAAGCCCTGTCTATCCACTGGACGTAAAATCGAGAGCGTATCCTTAGTGTATTTTAACTAACTGGCAGCTTGTACCCTGGTGAAGGCAGTCCGCCGGGCGTATCTTAATTTCTTCTAAAATAATCCAAATACGCTCGTATACTCGCGATATTACGCACAGTGTAGGCGGGGCGTAAGTAATAGAGCTTACTTTCTGGCCTATAGGTAAGTTAAAATTGTAGTGTGAAGTTGTAAGTGTCACAGTGTTGGTGTAGCTTTCGTGAGGGGGGTCTGGGGGGCGAAGCCCCCCAGACGTTGGTATGGCAATACATTTGCAGCACCATCAAACATTTTTGTCACGAGCCGCCACTGATCATCATCATTAGCAAGAGCTGCCTATTTTCTCCACTGAAAGAGAAAGATCTTCCCCAATTTCCTCCATTTTTCACAATCAAGGCTCTCTTGAGTGCGATTGGAGTTAAATTTAATTAGTTGATGAAGCCATGTAGTGTTTGGTTTTCCTAGTTTTTGGTTTTAGTCATATGGTGTCCACTCGATTAATCTTTTAATCTATCTTTGTCATTTGTCCGCATAATATGTCAAGCCCAATTGCATTTTAATGTTTTAATTGTTTCAACAATATATTGTAATTTGGTTTATTCTCGAATCCACTTAGCTTTTGTTTTTGTGTTTCCTAGTGATGGCTAACATTTTCTTTTCGTGAAATCTTTGCGTTGTACTTACCTTTATAGTTTGTTTCGTAGTTAGATTTTATCTTTCGTTTATGTTAGGGTAAACGCAATAAAACGTTCAACAACATCAATAACGTGATCCTTGGCTTTTGCACCCTTGTTTAAGTGGTATAATTAGTATATGAGAGGTAGAAGTGCTAACCCCACTTATAAATCGGCCCTTAAAAGTTTTTGCAGCCAGAAATAATGCAAAATCTGATAAACTAATTTCATTGCGCTTTTAGAACCGCAAATTTATGAACAAAACAAAAAAAAACGATAGATCAGTTTCGAAACAAAGATTCTCCACCTAGTATTTCCCTCCTCCTTAGAACTGCCACTGAAGCTAGTTTTTACCAAAAAAGTTACTATTGGGCGTAGTTTTTATCAATTTTATAGCAATGGAAATGCTTTTAAAAACATTATTATAAAAGTAAGTTTTTCCTGGCACCCCGGTACTTTACGATATCGGCGATTTTACCAACACGGCAGCAAAAGGCTTGTAGTCATGCAACAGCCATATATTTCAGTCCACAAAGCAAAGATAAAAAGAACCAAAAATTGCTCGCTTGAGTGTTTCAAAATCAGAGAACCCAAAACGGAGAGGATGAAGACTCTGTCATAATGACCACAGAGTAAAAGATGCTGCAGTTCAAAGTATTTTTTTTCGTTTGAACCTGAATGCGAGGGCTGGCTTGTTTAACTTTTTTAGAGCACAGATAATACATTATCATGTAAAATTTAAGCATTTAAAACAGTCATCTTTAAAACTTTTTAAGTGCAAAAGAGCTGGAGAAATTCGCCAATTAAGTTATCGAAAATAAACCGTCTATGTCCTTGGCAATATTGTTCGAACTAACGCCAATATTACGACAAAATTCCCTTCTAAAATTTTGCTATGCTGTGGTACATCATTTTTGATTGTACGATCTAGTTGCTTGGAGTTCAACTTTCCCTTCCTATTTGTAAAAACTTAGCGTATTACAAAATACAGTGGTTAAACTAATTGGTGAGGGCTATTCCATTTTATTCAAAACTAAACATTTTAAAACTGCCCGACATGAACAAACTTGAAATTGCCAAATTTATGAGTAGATTTATGCACAAAACCCTTCCTCAATACTTCCCTCATCTTTTTGTGAAGGTCAGTAAAGTCACTATTTGTACAACACGATCTCCTTCGAACCTCACCAAATTATACATTTCTCGCTAAAAGTAACAGGTGTCAGCGAAGTATCAAATGTCAAGGTGTAAAAAGTTGGAACTCAATTCCCACTGAAATTCAAAAACTGCCCAAGTCATGCTTTAAAGTTAAATTGTAATCACGTTTAATGCAAGTTTATTGAAGGAAGTAAGTTGATTTTGTTTCAAATATTTATGGTAAATTGTTCAGCATGCAACGTGGACATGAACTTCCATCCTTCTTTTCAATGTAAATTAGTAAGAAGCAAATCAAGTGGGTGCTTCTCGGGAAGCCCGAAAAGGTCCCATTATTGCCTTCCATTCCCCATTTGTGTTTATAATCAGTATATCAAATCCTTTTGACTCTTGATCGTTTGTTGTTTTCCTTTTGTGTGTTTTTGACTCGATCAAACTACTGTTAATTCTGTTAATTAATGAATTACCTCACTACAAATTTATATGTGTTTTTTGCAGCACCACATCACAAATTGGTTTTATTTGTAATGAAAGCTTTGGTAATTATTTATAGGCTAACCATTAGGGTTGCCCATATTTTCAAAAGTGTGAAAAGTTGTCCTCTCAGCCTTCAAAATGGATCCATTTACTGAAATAACACAGCAATTTAAGTCATCAAACAATGCAGTTAGAAAAAAACAAGGACTGAAACAAAGTAGTTAGAGAAAAGAGTACAAGAACAGAGCAAACTACTTATCATATTGATAAGCAGGATATTAATACCTACCACTTAAAACTTTAAAATTTCAAAATAATTAAAACGCGAGCAATACAAATAAGAATTCGAATCGAGCATAAAACCTGCTAATTGCAGCAGCTACGGATAAATTTAAACACATAGTAATAAGCACCAAATTAACTACAAACAAGTACACCCTCATATTTGTTGTTTGTATCAAAGGACTTGTTTAATTTTTTTACAAATATATCCAAATTTAATAATAAGCTATAGACAATATACAGAGTCTTATAGGCACAATGAAACCTTTGATTAACAGCTTAAGACATACTGTTTCGGAATCGACATTCGTCTTTTATTCCTCGTCAGTACAGCTAGGACTACAGGTATGAACATGACTTTGAAAATTATTTTGAAAATTATGCATGCTTTGAAAATTATTTTGAATTGAACTTTTATAATTATCTCTTGTGAAGTTATGATTACCGATAGTAAATATTCTTGGGAAAAAAATGTGCTAAGACGTGATAATTTGCGATTCCTTGCCTTTTTTATGCTCATGTTCATACCTGTAGTCCTAGCTGTACTGACGAGGAATAAAAGACAAATGTGGATTCCGAAACAGTATGTCTTAGGCTGTTAATCATAGATTTGATTGTGCCTTTAAGACTCTGTATACTGTCTATATCTTATCATTAATTTTTTTAGTACACTGTTCCTAATAAAAATTTAAACTTATTTTTGAATTGCTTTTTAGTTTAACTGGTAAATCGTTCCACATTTTGCAACCTACGTCCTACGTAGCGAATCAATTTTTACGTAATTTTTTTAATACAAAACATGAGAGCAAAATTTTTATTAGAAGTTAAACGCGTTGAATAGCTGTGGTTTTGCACGGCTCGCCAAAAATAATCATCAAAACACTTTGGAAATAATGTGGTTTAAAATTTAAATACAAATTTTAGTACTTCAAGATTCAAGATAGTGTTAAGCTTTGACTGATACAAGTACGAATAAATTGGTAAAAGTTTTGTTTTGAAAAAAGATGTGTTTGCAATTATTTTGATTATATAATTTTGGTGAGCTTGAATTTTTTGTGTGTGTTTGGATGCAGCGTTACTCCAAGATGTTACACCATCTTGTAAATAAAAGTGCAAAATTCCAAAATAAACATTTCTTGAAACTGATACTGGTACATAGTGTCTCAATTTTGTAAGAAGTCTTTCACCCTTTTACAGTTTTGATACAAAGTATTGGGTAGGTTGTTCCCAACTCAACTGTTGATCAAACAGAACTCTTAGATGTTGATGGTAATGCTGTTTATTAACGGACCATTGGTGGTGTTGATAGCGAAGTTTTTAACGGAAGACTTACCTTGTGAAAATCATAGACATTTAGTTTTGTTAGAATTTAGAGAACTTTTGTTGATTTCAATCTACTCTTCAATTTTATAGAATTCATTTTCAGTTTTATTTTTGAGCCTTTGTATGTCACTATCATCACAGAGCATTACGGTGTCATCGACGTGCAGCATCATTTTGAAATTACAGGTATTTGGTCAATCATTGATGTAAGCAAGAAATAAAAAGGGTCCTAGCACACAACCTTGTGGAACACCTGTAGTGATTCGAAGATGATCATAAAAAGTTTGATTGCTATCGAAAATGTATTGATACCTATTATTTAAGTATGGTTGTAGAAGGCTAAGAGCACAGCCTCTGACTCCGTAATGTTCCAATTTGTCCAATAAAATTCTATGATTGACACATTCAAAGGTCTTGTCAAAATCAAGAAAGTTTCGGTTAATGAAGTGATTGCGGTCCAGTTGCTGCAATATACTGCAGTTTCATGAAAATACGTTATAGCAAGGTTTGTGGAGTACTTTCTTCTGAAGCCGAATTACAAATTTGAAAACAAAATATATTTTTCTCAATAATCAACTAGATGTTTGTATAAAATAATATCAAGTACCTTATTTAATGGAGATAATATTGAAATAAGTCTGTAATTGTTTAGATCTGTTTGGCACCCTCCTTTATGTAATGGTGCAACCTTTGCAATTTTCAAAACTTTAAGATAAGTTTCTTTTTTTAAGCATTTGTTGAATGACATGGCGATGAAATGTGCTATAATGAATTTAGCTTCTTTGATTTAAAGTTACAGGGATATCGATGTAGCCTGGAAGCATATTATCTTTAACCTTTATCAGAACACAGGTTGATATTTGTCAACATTGAATTTTTTTTGTTTGATTGCACTCGCCCCCTTTATGCTAGCTTAACGCCATTCACTGACGAACGAAAACTTCTTATTAGCTTCCTGATGCAGTGATATGAAATTTCAAAATTTTTTCCACAATGAGTTATTTGTGTTTTATCCTAATCGGAACTCTTGTTGACAAATGTCTACATATAAAAACAATAGCAGAATAACAAAAACATACGGCTTTTGAGATTTAAAATTACTCTGAAAGACTTGTTGTTTTGGTGCATATTTATCCTTTAGTCACCAAACATCGTCAGGCGCTAACTATTGGACAATCCGCGCACTTTTATATTGCAATGACTACTTCGTGGTAAGAGGAATCCGTACCTTCATAAGAGTTTTCAGTGATCCAATGCTCTGTGGATTTTTTCAAATTCTTGACTACTGAATTTGCTGCTTGTTTGAAGTCACCGAGCAGAAATAATCCTCATAAATCATCTTATCTAAGGACGCAACAGCGTGACCAGGGTGCGAGTTGAACCCAGGTTATTCAACAAGAGTTGTCGTAAAAACAGCGCTATTCTGCTCGAATGATCTGGGTTGTTGCGTCCTTGGATAAGACGCTTTATGAGGATTACCTCTGCTTGGTGGCTTCGAACCAGCAGCAAATTCAGTGGACAAGAATTCAAAAAAATCCCAGGAGCATTGGATCACTAGAAATTCCTCTAAACACGAACTAGTCATTGCAATGAAAAAGTGCGGATCATCCAATAACTAGCATCTGATGCTGTCCGGTGACTGTTGCTATTGTTGTTACTAAATAATTATTGTTACAGCTAATAATTAGCTATTGTTTCAACACAAATACGAGCAACTGTAAGAAATATGCAACTGCATTTTGTGAAGTGATTTTGGTTGAAGGATGTTAAGTTTCTGTCCACAGTTCTTATTAGTAGCCTAGTTGCATTTCAAAATACTTAGCTAGATAAGAGTACCTGTCAGAATTTAGAGCATAAAATCAATCTTGATACCAATTGGTAGTCATACATTGCACATTTGAAGTACTAACTCATGCAACCAGTGCTGCCACCGAGGGTAGGGTAGGCTCTGTCTGCCTTCTTTTTTTGGCAGGGTAGGCCGTAACTGAGCCCTAACCCACTGACGGAAACTTCGAAAAGCACTATTGAATTTTGGTGAAGTCCTTTTTTTGGTCTTCACCTACAGACGAAAAACGACAATATACCAAATTGTGATAAAGAAGTTTTTTTCTTTAACTTGCCGAAAGAAAGTCCCGGAGACAAGATACTTCGAACAAATCTCTGCTGGAGGTTGTTTGAAACCTCCTCACCTCTTAATCCGAGCCAACCCACTTTTTGTTGCCATGGCCCAACCCACGCCCGGCGCCACTGGGGGGCATTTTGGGGCCATGCACCCTGATCACTGCTTGTGCCTCCTAAGCAAAAAATGTGCCCCCCTAGCAAAGATAGTGCCCCAAATCAAAGTAACTAGCCCGGTGCCACTAAAGTGCTTTTTGGGTTCTGTGCCTCCCCAAAAATACTGCTTGTTCCCCCCCAAGCATTGTGCACGTTCGCTCTTGGACGAAAGCATGGGTGAACACTATGACAAAGCCACAGATTTCGTGACAAAGACCTTTTTTTGATCTTCATCCCTCATTCTGTAGGCATGAATTAAGACCCGCACCATAAAATCCCGTTGCGACCCCCCTCCAGGCAAGAATCGTGCCCCCATTCGAAAATTGTGCCCCGAAAGCAGGCAACCGGCCAGGAGCCCTGCCGTCCAATTTGGGATGAAGACTTTTTTTGGTCTTCCCCCCAAATTTAAGGATAAAATTATTTTATGCCTCCCAAATATTGTTCGTGCCCTCCGCCCCCGGTCACGCTACTCTGGCGCCGCGCCAGGCTGTAAGATTGATCAATCTTGCATTTCCATCACAAGAAGAAAAAATATATGTTCAAAAACACCGCGCATTAGCATTGAAAAACACGTTAAAACCGTAGGTTAACAATTGCCAACATATGTTCCGATTAAGTCACGCAAAAGCACTGTTCTGATAAGGGTTAAGGCCGGCGATTGTTTCAATAATAATTTTATATGCGTCAGACGGTCGCAGAACTTAGAAGAAACTAATCGCTTATCGAGACACTTATGGTAGTTTTTGTTTTTTAGAGCAGTCGGTTTGAAACCCAGTTTTCACCAACCGTTAAAAGTGCGCGTTTATTTTATTGCATATTTGTGTGGGATCAGTAATGGTTTTGTTGTCTACTTCCACGTCGTTCGGTATATTAGTTGTCTTTAGTTGGCTCTGTCCAAGGATCTGGTTAATATTCTTCAAAGTATCCAAAGGATTAAATGGACCACGAAACCCATTTTCAAAGTATTTCTATTTTGCAGCCTTTTTACAAATTCCTTTTTTACACACTGTACAGTTCGGCTTGTAATTTACAACTGCACTCTGTGCAGTTCGGCTTGTAATTCGGCACTTCATATTTTGCTGCATAAAGAAGTCTTCAACGCAGCCAATTTTTAAAATAAATTACACCAGAATGGCTTTGGAATTGAACTGTTTTTTTTCAACTTATCGGTAGGTGTTTTGGCAAATGAATTATTTTATTTGTAATATTGCTATGCCGTGACATTAAATGCTAGAATATGATCTTGTATTTATTTGAGTTGAAACATTGAATTCAGTGCAGAAAGTTTCAAAATATTTTGGAAAAGCTTTTCTAAAAACCCAGGACATAAATTTGCTTAGTTTAGATTAAAGTAACGCGTTCGTCTCTGGAGCGGAAGGTCTGATGTTCAATTCTCGGGCCGGTCAAATTGATGCAGTGCTGCCAACGGCTTGCCACTGCTGCAACATTTCTTGGAAAGGAGCTGTGTTGCCTGGGCGCAATGAGGCGGAGATGTGCCCCACAAACTCGTTACAGGCTTCGGCGTAATACAGCGAGTATGATGAAAGATTTGGTTTGATAAATCATCCATCTTTAGGATTTTAAATCGACGATAAACATGTTTGGGCAAAGTAAAGATCCACTTATTTTTGAAGACTGTTTTAGAAACGATCTTAGTTTAGTAAAAAAAATTTGTTGCTGGATCCCCGTGTATGTATTTCTAAGCTTTCGGCTGAAAGGTTGATTTCGAAAAATGGAACGTTTTCGATCTAAATTAGTTAAGCCCTCACCAGGATAACATCTCTGAATAAAACAAAAAGAATATGACTTATTGTTAGTAGGTAGGCCCCATTTAAGGGTAAAAATAATTGCTGTATTTTCTTTAGCTCTCTGCTAACGCAGCACCATGGATCAGATCTTCATTCTGAAAAAAATTATTGAGAAATTTTGGGAGTATGGCAAAGACCTCTTTGCATGCTTTGTTGATCTTGAAAAAGCATATGACCGAGTTGCTCAGGATAAACTTTGGGAGGTTTTGCAGGAGTATGGCGTTGATGGTCAGTTGTTACGCGCCATTTAGTCATTCTACTGTCGACCGGAGGTTTATGTTTGTGTAAATGGCAAGCAAGAAAAGCCGATTGATGTCGGTGTTGGACTCCGGCAAGGGTGCGTTTTGTCACCTCTCCTTTTCATTGTTCACATGAATTGGATGAACAAACGCAGCCAAGGTGATGAGTGTGCCACGATTGGAAATTGCAAAATCAGTCGTCTGCTATTTGCTGATGATTTGGTTCTGCTTTCTTCCACAGAATCTGGTCTTCAGCGCGCATCAAATAGCTTTGCATATGAATGCGGCACCGCCGGAATGAAAAAAAGCTCTGTCACAACTGAGGTACTTCATCTTTCAAGAAACCTTGATCTGTGCGTGTTGCAAGTGAATGAAGCGACACGGAAGCAGGTAGAGAAGTTCAAGTATCTTAGGGTTGCATTTACTAGTGACGGAAGGCAAGACGTAGAACTGGATACCCGAATAGACAAGGCTAGTACAGTAATGCGAGCTTTGCACTACTCGGTTGTCATGAAACAAGGATTGTCAAAAAAGGCAAAGCTCTCAGTTTTCAAAGCAGTTTTTGTCCCCATTCTCACTTATGATCATGAATCTTGGGTAATGACCGAAAGTGTGCGATCACAAGAAGTTTTTATGAAGAATCAAAGAAGTTACACTGTTTAACAAGGTGAGTAACTCCGAAATTCGAAAATCTCTTAACATTGAGCCGTTACTTCTCGGAATTGAAAGATCTCAGTTTAGATGGTTTGTCCATGTAAGCAGAATGCCTCAGGAAAGACTCCCCAAACAAGCTTTACTTGCTAAAGCAAACGTGAGAAGGCCAGCCGGACGAATTTTTTCAACTTTCCAACAAAGCAGTAAGCTTCCAAAGCCGCATCCCAAAAAATATCCAAACATCTAAGTTTTTTTTCTGAAGAGCTAATTTCTTTTAGCTTTTTTGGTGATACTGTTTCGTGTGAAACAAAGCGGCTAAAAGTGGCTTAGCTATAAGATGAAAATGATAAAAATGATTTTATGAAAAGTCTTCAACTTTCACTTGGCTTTCTAAAAGTTAAACATCTTCAAAATTTCGTGACTCCCAAGACAAAGAAATTTTTTGAAATACTTCGATTTGATTCTAAGTTTCTTCATGAAGATCCTAGATTTTGTCAAAAATAGAAAGCTTTTTATCGGCGTTATAGATTGTCAAAAACTTACGAGTTAATAATGACAATGCTGGGTGCGGAGTTGCTCTTTTGCATTCACATAATAAACTTTTGACCAAAGAAGTAGAAGAGCTACAATTTATACATTTCTATAAGTAGTTTTTGATCATTAAAGTGACTACCCAGATACTAGAAAAAAATGTAACACAACAAAACAAACAGAACATTTGAGTATTGCATTCTTCTAAATTACAGATTTTATCTCGCAAGCTGCTTATCAAAGCAAATCGAAACATTCTAACATGAACCTAGATGTAAGAGCATTGTATATTTAGCAATCTTTGCTTATTTTAACCTTTATACCGATTATCGATGCCAGTTGAAAGCATATTAGCATATTACTTGTAATTCAATAAAAGTTTTGCAACTTTTGCAAAAATTACCCCTATGTGTACCACCCCTAAACTATAATCAAAAAGAAACTAAACTTCACCAGAAGTGCCTTTTGGTAAAAGGAATCCAGTTTATAAGCGGAGAGCTAAAGAAAATACAGCAATTATTTTTACCCTTAAATGGGGCCTACCTACTAACAACAAGTCATATTCTTTTTGTTTTATTCAGAGATGTTATCCTGATGAGGGCTTAACTAATTTAGACCGAAAACGTTCCATCTTTATAGCAGTATGTTTTTACTGTTAAATAAAAACATTTCTTATTACTGGAATGTCAATTGATACTGCTAAGTTGCTGTCACTCTCAATTTCGTGGTATTCGAAATCAACCTTTCAGCCGAAAGCTTAGAAATACATACACGGGGATCCAGCAACAAATTTTTTTTTACTAAACTAAGATCGTTTCTAAAACAATCTTCAAAAATAAGTGGATCTTTACTTTGCCCAAACATGTTTATCGTCGATTTAAAATCCTAAAGATGGATGATTTATCAAACCAAATCTTTCATCATACTCGCTGTATTACGCCGAAGCCTGTAACGAGTTTGTGGGGCACATCTCCGCCTCATTGCGCCCAGGCAACACAGCTCCTTTCCAAGAAATGTTGCAGCAGTGGCAAGCCGTTGGCAGCACTGCATCAATTTGACCGGCCCGAGAATTGAACATCAGACCTTCCGCTCCAGAGACGAACGCGTTACTTTAATCTAAACTAAGCAAATTTATGTCCTGGGTTTTTAAAAAAGCTATTCCAAAATATTTTGAAACTTTCTGCACTGAATTCAATGTTTCAACTCAAATAAATACAAGATCATATTCTAGCATTTAATGTCACGGCATAGCAATATTACAAATAAAATAATTCATTTGCCAAAACACCTACCGATAAGTTGAAAAAAAACAGTTCAATTCCAAAGCCATTCTGGTGTAATTTATTTTAAAAATTAGTTGGGTTGAAAACTTAGCGTCCCTTCACGATACCTTGTCGCATTGTAATTGTAATTTGTTGTGACCTTTTGTGCGTTAGTTATTGTTGGTAATCTTTTTAATTAGTGTGATGCTTTGCGATGTATACTAAGCAAATTAATTCTGTTTTGTTTCTCGGATGATTTCAAAAATCTCGTGGGCAATGGGCAATATTCAAGTTTCAATAATTTGATGGCGCTAGCATCCTGTTATATCACACTATCTGATTTTTGCCAAAGTGTACTAGTGGAGCAGTCATGAAGTTTGTGTATAGGGTGTGCTAGGTGCCACGCACGTGCATATTGAAACTGTCGCCAATTTTCATTTATGCATCGTCGGAACCGATTGATGCCAGTAGGAAGGCAATTTAGCTCTACCCCAGCTGCAGTTGGCGTAAATATCAAAAATAAAAAAGCAAAGTCAGGTGTTTTTGTCCAAATTTTTAAGGCTTGTGATGACAAGAAAATACTAAGAGAAATCAAAATTGTAATTACTGTCAAACTAAAAAAAAAATTGAAAAATCTCTTAAGTTCTTACAATTAATTTACTTACTCGTCCTCACCTTGTATTTTTGTGAAATTATATCTCTTTCATGAATATATTGCTCCTTGGATTCACATTGCAAAAACTTTGAAAAGTAATTTTGACAAACATTTCTCAATGTTGCTATCCTTGCCCTCTGCCTAGCCTCCATCAACTTCAAAACAGAAAAGGGCTCGAAAGCAATTTGCGAGAGTGATGAAGTGAAAGTTGAGTCTAATGGTCTGGTGTTTTTCATAAGAAGACGTCTAACGTTTGCTTGAAGTGGATATTTTTTTTCTGCTGAATTTTGTGTTACAAACATCCTGTGCGCAATCTAAAATAGAAAAAATTCAGCCATGGAAAGGAAGTTGTTGATAAAAAATTGAGTTTTTCAAATAGTTTCAATTTCAATTCAAGACAGAACAAAGAAACAAGAACAAAAACTGCAGAAATTTATATTTCGTTGAATAATTAATCCAAATATCCAATTCACCTTATTTACAGGTATGCCATCAAGTTTTTGCCATATTTATAAAATCATTTGAAACTTAAGAAGCAAAACGGTAAAAACTAATTTCGGTTCCAAAGCAGTATTGAATCATCGGTATTGATAAAATTAAAGCATTTTGGTCGCGAAATACGTTTGGATGACGTCGTCGGCTGTAGCTGAGGTGTCATTATTACCATTTTTTTTTGTATCCCGCTGTTTTAGCTTTAACCCTGATTTAAACGAGCTATTTGACCGACGAGCAATTTGACCAACGCCAAATATGGCATGGGGGCTGGTGTTCACCAACATTTTTCAGCTAGGTTGGTTTTGAGTTGATCACGGTATCATTGACGGTATCATTTTTAACGTCATATTTTTGAAAAATGACGTCATTTTTGCGATAACATCTCAGGCGATTTAAGTTTTGTGCAGAGGTTAATTTTGTAATAGCGTAGCATGAATTGTCTAAATTAACGTAATTATGTCACAAAAATGTATTATGACGTCATTTTTGTTAGATTTTGACCAAAAATGCTCAGATTACGGAAAGTGACTTCGGGAAACCTCAAAATTGGCAAACTTATCGTATTTAAGAAATATTTGTGATGACATTTGAATCAAAGTCAAGTTAATTTGAAATGAAAGTAGTTTTGCTGAAGGTATTTTCCACAAAAAAGCCGAAGAGAGGGGAAAATGCTCTCCCCTTCTAAAATAAGGTTAAATAAAACCAGTCTACGTTCCACGGCGTTTTCTTTAATGCTAAGCTTTTGCTAGCAAAGAAGCTGTGAATTTTACAGCAGCAGTTTAATAGCATTTGTTTGACAAGTCCGAGATTCGATCCAAGTATACCATTTTAGTGTCAGATTTTCTATTCTCTAGATCACTGATAGCTTTCAAGCATGTTTTGTAGCACTTGGCTTGACACACTTTCGTAAATCACTATTATTTGTACCTGAAGAGGATTCTCGAGGAAGAATACATCTTCCAGAAGGATTAGGGATAACCACCCTGCTATCAATCCAAAAAAAAATGCACGATTTGGCATCCACGACATTATTATAGTTTTTCAAAATTGCTGTAAATACTGTAAGCTAAAGTACCGCATTTGTTAAAGACATGACAAGACAAAGTTATTTTATCGTTCAGAAACAGCACAAGGTAGAAATTAATTAGCATTTGTAAGCAAGCAACAGAAAGTTGTGAAAGACCACACGCTCATCGTCTCAAGCAACCATCCTTTTTTTGATAGAGGCAAATCATTTCAGTAACATCAATGTTATTCATCAGTTCATCGAAGTGAATCGCGACTTTTCAATGATTTCAAAAACGATGACCCGTCATCGACAAGCACCTTGGCGTCGAAGCAAAGTGAATTGGTTTGATTTTGGAATTTAACCCATGTGTTTACATTTGCAAATCTCTTGTTCTGGTTGTGGACACTCTACGTTTAATTTCCACGTAATTTTTTCATTACGTCACAGTCACGTGTTGAGCATTTTGTTCATTGCCGCAGATGTTTTTGTAAAATTCTTCCTTTTTGCATTTTTTTATTTTCTTCCTTTTTGCATGTGTAATTTGACCGAAGTTTTGGACTTCTGAGAAGCTACTATTTTGTGATCTATTTATCTATCTGTTTATGCTGTGTTCCGTCGACATTGTTGTGCTGCGTCATGACTTCCGTAAGTACAAGTTTTTGAATTATTGTATGTAAGATTGTTTGGAACTTTGATTAGTATTCTTCTAGTCACTGCCTTGCTCCCCTCAGTTGCGCGTAAATTGAACTATTGTAGTTTGTATTTCTGCATTAACCTGATTTTTTGTATACTCGTATTTGTCAAATTGGTTTTTTTCTAAGTTCACTGGTTTTTGATAGGATTACGAGACGAACTATTAAAATTTTATAAACCATCAATCGATTGAAAATACAGCAGCAAACCTCGGAGGCGGTTTTTGGTGAACCATATCAGTAATCGGAAACTGACATTAAAAATCTGCACAGCAATTATATTTGGTGAGATTGTTTCTTGTTAATGATGTGTTGGAAGTCTTGGAACAATACAAACGCTTGAAGACTCGCACAACTGCATTAAAAGGCTCAGCTACAAGAAAACTGAAACGGGTTGGCGAATTTTCAAAACACGAATTTCTCAATGAGACTGCGTTTGAACAAAGTATTAACCAATTTTTGTACAGTTCTGAATTCTATGAACAAACTTGTTTTAAACTACACGAAGAAAATTTTGATGATGTCGAAAAAGAGTTAAAAGAAAATCAATTGGTTTTAGAAGACGATAAAGCTCATGCTATTGAAATGAAATCGAATTTGATGCTACTGTTCTAAAACGTAAAAGTTTAGTTGCTAATGCTGACGATGCCAAGTTTACCTAAAGTTGAATCCAAACCAAAATTTAACCCAAAAGATTTAGTTGTGCCAAAGTGGAGTGGCGATTTGGCAACTCCAAATGCTTGGAAACAACAAATTACTAAGTATTTTAAATTGACTGGCTTAACCAACGTTTCCGAGCAACTTGCCATTTTGTTATATCAAAACGTGTAGCCAAACGCATTACAAACTAGTCTGCAAATGGCGTATGGGATAGACTTGATTCAAAATGCCCTGTGAATTCAATCCCTAGGGCTATTTTACAAAAATAAAGGTTACTAAACACATGAACTGTGCTACAGCTCGTGAAATGCGTCGCATTTTAGAACAAATTTTGGTTTTGCAAGACACTTAAAACTCGCTGATTGTGCTCAAGAATTAACTTGCCGCTGAAACCTCGACTTAATTGAACAAAAGTTGAGAAATAATTCAGTGCCATAACTCGACGGTGGCTTCTTACAGAACTTCACGATAAAATTGCTTCTGTTGATTTGTAGGTAGTTTTTTTACAAAGCGAAACTGAACTTTAAGAAAGATTGTCAACAAAGACACAAACTGCTAGCAACGCTAAGAATAATACTTTTGCCGTTCATCAAATCAGTTCCAATTCTCACGATTGTGGTGTTTTGTGTAATGAGTCAAGGCACAGATTTGTGGATGTAACATATTCCGCAATTATTCACCCCATCAAGAAAAAACGCTCTATGCGCAAGCGTGGCAAACGTTTTACCTGACTTGCGCCTATGCATCGAGCACCATCAGGCTGCCGATACCGCAAACTGTGCACCATGTGTGGCAAGTTGCATCATACTATGCTTGCATCGGTACCACAGAGCCCTAGCCAAGCTAAAAGTATCACCAGTTTGGGACCTGCTATGCTCAATGCTGAGGGTAGCAAATTTAAACCAAAAAGTCATAGTATGCGATGCGCTAGTCAATTGGAAAAAACTGTCATATTTTCCCCTACAACGATTGTCGGACTGTTAAACAGTAACCGTGGGAGGCATAAAGCTATTACTTTATTTGACCCTGGAAGTGACATAACTTTGGTTAAACCTGGCACTGCAAAAATGCTTAAATTAGATCGCACACATTATATCTTTAAATTTGGCACTGCCGGAGAATGTTATTGCTGTAAAAAAGCCGTTATTGCTGTGAAAAAAATTGTTTCGTATTGGATCCTTCGTTATAATCAACCATCATTGCACTCTACTTTTACGGATATTGAACTCGAGAAACCAGCTCACAATGTTTCCAAACTTTACAATACAATTTTTAAGTAACACTCTCTTATTTGAAACCTATCGAAGCTAACTTGCCTGACAAGAACTCTGTAATAGACATTTTGATTGGCTTTGACTAAGCTAATTTAATAAAAGCTACAGGTTACGTACAGCATCCGCATGACCCTGAACATAATCCTGCAGCAGTTGAGACTCAATTTGGGTATGTTGTTAGACCTACATCTAATTCTGCCCAAGTTGACGAGCTAAAATAAATTCATCGTGTTTATTGAGAAGAAAGTGCTGAAACACTTTCAATCTATTCATAAGTCGGACGTATGCGGAATTAAATCTCGGCGAATTTTTGCTTGCTTAGATAAAGAAGTTGCTGAAGTGCAGTTTTTCCAGCACGTCAAAAGCACCATTCACCAAACTGAAAACAGAAGAATCAAAGTTTCGCTCCCTTGGAAATCTGAATATCCTGAATGCTTGGATTTCAATCGTGACTTGGCCCTTCACAAATTGAGATTGCTCAAAAACCGTTTCCTCAAATCCAATCTTCTGGAGTGTTGCAAAGACGAGATGCAACTCATTCTTGATAAATACGCAAAGCCAGCTCCTCGAATTGATGTCATTAACAAAAAAAGTTTGCACATTAACATTTGGATGCCCTTCGATTTTTCCTACCTAAGATGCCCAAGATAGTCATTTTGACAAGTTTGGTTATTGCGAAGTAAATGGCGAGCTTCATGTGGTTGTGCGGAACTAATATCTTTCCTCTTCACGATAAATCGACTATCAGCATTATAATTAAAGTCTTATTTGTGTGCCAGCGTTACTCTTACTTTACTATTAAGTGAGATCTTATACCGATGCACTTTTTCGCTTTGCTTTCAGTTATATTAGGCAAACACTGACTGTGCTCATAATCACACTCCCATAAATTAAATCCTTGCTAACACGGTACAGTACACGGACACAAAAAATCGACCAACTCAAACTAATTACGTAGTGCACTTTTTGCACACTCGCTGTACAAGCATCGTGCAAGTTCCACGTAAAGGTTTTTTACATTGAATGCACACCCCAACCGAGCGATTTCTCTTGTACATTATCTTCACTTGACAGAATTTTTGTGGCTGTGCTTCGTGTTCGCTACTTCAAGTTTGTGATGGCATTGCTTGGCCAGGACCGCCATTTCTCTTCTTCACGTATGGTTCAGCCAACTCCTCCGCTAATTTGCGAATTAAGGTTCTGCGAGAAATCTTGTCATTGGTAACCTCTTTGTAAAGAACCCAGGCATTGATAGCAGCCAAATCCAGTGTGTTTTGAAAACTATGTATTGGCCGTCTTCGTGTGCCAGTTCCGCAAGTGTATTATTTAGCCATTTGGTCAACAATATCAACTCCGTACTTTGTTTCATAATTTCGGAGAAAACTGTTTCCGGTGTTTTATTTGCATTATTAGCTATAGTAATGTCCTAGTGCATTATGCGAAGTATTAGCACGTGTTTATTCACCTTTTCCTGGTATGCAGTTAGAGTAATATCTCCAGATTTGATAGCTTGCAAGAATGAAGATCTTTCATTTTTCTCAATGGTAATGGCACTTCTCTCCTGTACTGTCCCAGAAGACTTGTTTGCTTTTCTTTCAACTGATTGGTTAATTTCACAGAAGTGAAATAACTATCAGTAGTGACATTTCTTCCTTTGCATAAATAAGGGCGCATGAGTTACATCACAACACGATCAAAAACGTGTTCGGTTAAGGAGCGCATTTCATCTTTCTCTACGTAAGGAAAGCCATTTATCACGTGTTTGCTCTCTTTGTCCAAGGCTAACCAATACTTTTGCCCAAATTTATCTGGCTTTGAAGTCATGTATTGAGCGAAAGGGCATCTGGCTTTGCTAGCGAAGAATGCTCGTAAACTGTGATGAAAGCTCCAGGTTCATACAATGCGCAGCAATCATCCGTAAAGTGGGTCTAGACTTCTGAAAATAGAGCAAATTTATCGCTTTGTAGCCTATGTGAACGATTCGATTTCACATCAAAACAGAGGAACCGTAGAATTTCACAAAATCGGTTTCTGGACATAGCGCTTTTGCACAAAGGCACACCCCAATTTTCAGTCCAAAGGTCATGCAAAGGTAAAGCACTTTTTTCTGTAGCTTCTCGAGCATACATGACAGCGATGAAAGCTTCTATTTCTTCAATAATTATAGCAAATATCTCATCTTGCAGTTAGCAGTGGGCTTCAGTAAATGTAGATTTTGCAATGTGTCTGAGAATAAAGTCATCAATAAGAAGATGCCATGTACTTGCAGGGCTACCAGCAAATACACGTAAGGCATAGGCCCAAAGTTTCTCCCAAAATATTCTGCTGCGAACATCTTCCAACCGAACTGTCACCGGAAGTTATCTGAAGCCATTCTGTTCCATCTGGAGCTATCAGTACGCTCTTTCTAGAAGTGCCTCAACGTCCTGAGAAGGAAGTTCGCTTTGTGGAGTGTCCGATGCCACGTCACTGTTCCGATCATTTTCCTCTTGATTGTGACATAAATTCATTTCAGCATCATTGTCTACTTCCTGAAGAGCTTCAGTTGTTTGAAATAGTGTCCGTCGTCGTTTAAAAGAGGGATCGAGTGAATCAGAGTCTGAAATTATGCTCTCTGATAACTCCGACTCATATTCGTCACCGAAGGAGGAGTCTAAATCTAGCTCGGGATTACATAAATCGTCTGATTCTGACTCACTGTTTTCGCATTCAGAAACATCATCACGAATATTACGCAAAGATGAAAGAATTTCATCAATGCTAAAACGTTTTCTTTTCGCCATAACGATATAGTTTTCTCCAGCGATGCAATATTGTAAACTTTACCGCAAATTAGAAAAATACTGAATAAAAAAGCAATGGCTTGTACGATTGTACAAAGAGAGAAAACAAAATAGAAATGCGGATTGGAAAGGTTGCCCAGAATTGCTACAATCACAAAAACTCAGCAGGTAGTCAAAATGACTACCGTGGGCATTCAAGATAATTTAGTTCTCCTGGTCCACAAAACAAAAAAAATTGGAAGTGTCATTTCGTAATCCGATTAAGTTCAAAGATTAAACAAAAGTCAGAGCAGGACATCTGTCTAAAAATAATAGCAATAAATCTGTGTGAAATTAAATAGCTCCAAGTAGTCAAAATGACTACACTGGGCATTTTAGTGTTAACAACTTTTCGGTTTTACGCCCTCGAAAATTGCCATCTTGCCAAATTATCTGGAATTCCGCTACGCTGTACAACAGAGTTTTTTTGAACGATGGTCTATTTAAAGGTCCAGATCTGCTGAACAGCTTGTTTTATGTTTTGCTTGCTTGGCGTCAACAGTCAATTGGTATCAACTGACGACATTCGCAAAATGTTTTTAACCCGATCAAACTTGCTCGACAAGACAGAGTGTGTCATAGATTCCATTGGCGGAACGGAAATAATCAAACGGCATCCACAGTTTATCAATGGAAAAGACTATCTTTTGGTGGCTAACCTGCACCGGATTTATCGATCAGTGATTTGTGCTACTTAGTCGACAAAACTTTACAGACATTTCCAACTGCATGCAACATCATTTCAAACCATAGCTTCACGGATGACTCGGCAACATCTTCCCCATTTATCGATGAAGCGTTGCTGGAGAAAAAAAATATCAAAACCATTCTGCAAAGCGATAAACTTTTTGTGAAAGGTTAGCATTCCAATTCCGACTAAGTAAATGAAGTTCCAGACTCAATAAAAAGTAACATTCTTGGCCGTTTGTGGAACAACTCCACTGATGAATTTGGACCTCATTTTGATAATGATCTCATCCAAAAGCCTGTGACCAAACGCTAGATTTTGTCCGCCGTATCAAAGTTGTGGGATCCAATTACAATGTTTGCTCCTTTCTAATTGAAATTGCGATAGTACTTTAGTCATTTGGCAATAACATGTTTGCTTGGACAAAGAATTACCAAGTTCAGTATAGACTGTTTTCATGCAATACATTAAAGAAATTCAAGACCATCAAGATTTTCAAATTCTTCGAAGACTCGCACCTGACCAAATAATCATACACACAAACTTACTGAACTTTACGGATTTTGTGACGCCGGAGAACAAGCTTATGGCGCCGTTGTTCGGCTTCGATATACCTCTGAACTAACTTTTATTGTAAACTTTGTGACCGCAAACGCTTAGGTAGCACCACTTAAAAAACGCTCTATCTCGTGATTAGAATTAATAACGCTGTCATTCTCGCGTTCTTAGTGACAATTGTTAGAACTGTGATTAACATCGCAAAAATTTCTCTGCGGACTAATTGTGCAAGTATGCTGCATTGGTTGCAAACACCTGTATTAAACTTCAAACCTTTTGTTTCAACCTACGTGCAGGTAATTAACGAAAGAGTCCTGAAGCCCCTGATTGTTTTCGCTATATTAAATCAAGTTTGAACCCTGCAGATGCCCAAACAAAACCTGCTCAAAATTTTAAGCTTTCAGAGTTGCATCACGGTTCTAATTTTTTCTAACAAACTAGTGATCATTGGCCCTCTCACATGCCCCCTAAAACCCAAATTCATGCGTGTGGTGAGGAATAGAAAAAATCCTCAGTGTACCTTATGTTATTTCAACTGAAAATTTTGAAAACGAACTGCTGAAACAAATTAGCTCTCGGCCAAAATTGTTAAGAGTAACTGCTTGTATTTTACGACCTGTGCTTGATATTAATTTACGGCTTAACGTATTGAGTGCTAACGAGCTGTATTGTGCAGAACTATGTTTATTCAGACTCGCGCCAAATGATGTGACAAAATCGAAATCTCAAAATATCAAAGACAAATTTAATTTTGAACCTTCCACAAATCAAAAGAAACTTATGCGAATTCACGGACGACTCGACACTCTCTCAGATTGTGAATCGACACGCTCAACTGCTTTGCCTGCAAAAAAGCAAATTACTAAACTTTTTGCCGAACATATGCACCAAAGTTTAGAGCATTTAAATTACCTTGTTGTGATTACAAACTTACGTCAAATCAGTGTTTACATTTTACGTGGAAAGCAATAATATTACTAAAATCTATTGCTTCAAAATGTATCAACTGCTACATTACTTGACGCGGCTTAATGCAACAACGATGGGACAATTAACTGCATTTTAACTTAAGCATGCTTGTCCATGTCCCCTCTCTGTATTTCGTGATGTATTTGCCTCAGTCAAAATTACGAAAACTAGAAATGTGACCATTTATGCTTGCGTGCTTTCAACTGCATGCAATGTAACTAGAGTCATTCATGTAGAAATTGCAGACTCAATCCCCTAATAACTTTTTGTTAGCTTGGATACGTTTTGCCCCCAAACGTGGGATCTATCATACACAAAGGTATAGGATCAAGTTAAAACTATTATTGGAGCTGAAACTTCATTTAAACAATGACTGTCTAGATGGAAGAAACGAACTGTTCATGATTATTGGAAATGACCCCTCCTTGTAATATAAGATTAAACAGTCATTTTATTTGCTTTCATTTTAATTTTGGCTGATTGCTTGTCAAATAAATCTTACTTCTTACCAAAAATGACTACCAATTTTCACCAAATGTGAAGCTTCACATCTAGGAAAGATTCTCCAAAGAACTTACCTTAAGTTATTACAACCATTACAAGGCCGCCCTCCAACCTCCAGAAAGTTTGGCAACATAAAACTGGAGCGTTAAATGATGTCGGTACTTTCAATTTGATGAAACTCTTTCTTAGCCACTGTCAGTTTATCGATAGGTAGATTACGAGGGCTTGAATCAGGAGGAAATTTGTAATTGTACTAGATGTTTGAATAAAATGTATACACGGTTTAACTGACCACAACACCAACATTCATCGTTTCTAAGAAAAGTTTCATAATTCAAATCAGTGTCAACAAAATTTCAGCCTATTTTATAAGTTTGTATTTCTCGTTTTGTATTGGAGAGTTGTTAATTTTGCTTTACTTAACTTGTTTAACCAATGTATTTTACACACCATTTTGCCGCCATTTTGCCAAAATGACGTCACTATAATGACGTCATCAACTCAAAATTAATTTTTTCCCAAAAAATTTGATGAACAATCAGCATACCAAATTCGACGGTTTTGTGACTTTTGGTGTATGAGTTAGAAAGGGGGGGGGGGGCATTTGTACCCCCTGCTGTGTAAAATGCATTGGTTAAACAGGATAAGTAAAATTAACAACTTTCCAATACAAAAACGAGAAATATAAACTTATAAAATAGGTTAAATTTCGTTGTCACTGATTTAAATTATGAAACTTTTCTTAGAAACGATGAATGTTGGTGTTGTGGTCATTTAAACCGTGTATACATTTTATTGGAACACCCTGTATTTACATTTTTATTTCAAGCAGCTATTGAGCTGGAAAGCTAAGAATTTCAGATTTTTCAAGACATGAAATGAATTTGATTGTCTTGCAAGTTGCAAGTCAAAGTTATTTATTATTTCATGATTTGCTTTTTCCCGTAGACATTAGCTTGCAAAACTAATTGAGTCCTTGGAAAATGCCGGAAATGAAAATAACGGCACTGAGAAATGCTAGTACTGCAAAATGGCAGTACTCAGTGTTTCCAATCAAAAATATAACTCGCTTTTTTACCACTTTCTAGTTGGTAGCGTTTTATCACCCCTGAATGATATAATGTAGTCCATTCCCAAACAAACCCTTTACCAAAAGTCCTTTGGGCGCCAAAAAAGCAACCTAAATTGTACAGTCCAAAACTATCCAGTGCCGGCACTTTCCTGTACTTGCATTTTTCATTAACGGTATTGACAACACCGGTATTTTTCAAAACCGCTTTTTCAATCCGACTATTTCCAGCTCAGTCATTTGCAGTTCCTGCGTTTTCCAATACCATCATTTCCCAGCGCAGGCATTTTACGTAAAGAAATGGAAATGTACACTAGAAAGGCCCAACCGGATTAAATTACCTTGCATATTATTCGCACGTAACCGCTATAAGATAAACTAATGTCCATGAGCAGGTCATGGGACCAAAAAGCACTCAGCAGCAGTGGTAACTTAAGAGGATATTTATTGCTAATCAAAGTACAAATTTAGGGTAGTGCTCGATTCCCTAAAATGAACAGAACATCATAAGTTTGAATGTGCTGCAATTCTTTCCATTTTTTGATTTCTTTTCTGTAAAGATTTCTCTCTCAGTTTTGGTGCTGTTTTTAGCCTGCATGAATGATATATAATTGGAAGCCAAAAAACAATTGTAGTGTAAATCAGTAGTGGTAGCCTAAGTACACTTAACAGGTATCAGTAGCAGTAACCAAGTTTTCAGATTTTGTTAGGCTGCTCACTGCTACCAGGTGTTAATCGCGTTTCTTAGTCTGCGAGGCATTTTTCAAAATGATGCCTTTTGTGATGTCACAAAACTGCAAAATGCAAGGGTTGCCAATGGTACAGAGTTAAACGGGTTATATCGTATGTTTGCGTATAAGGGGAATATTAAAAAAAGGTTTGGAGCACCTTTTTATTACCTCAAGTAGATCTCATTTGTTCAATAAAACCTTTTTCGAGCAGTATCTATGTAACTTCATCGGAGAACAAAGTGACGCAAATTTATTCTTACTATATGGTACAATTTGTGAGCTGGTTTATAATTCAGGTAATATTGACGCCTAATTCATGACTGAGGTTCTATCAATTTTAAGCATTAATTAGCTATGTCTTGTGCTGTAGATCATAATTACTGCTTGACAAACCAGCAATGGCAATATAGATAAGTTCAAAACCTTCGCTGATTGCTAACGAATGCGTTACACCTGTCCGTGTGTTTAATTACTTTTTTTAAGCTCAAGGTGGCATTGTGATTTGTTTGTTCTTAAATAAATTTAAAACAAAAATAAGCCTCTTGTTCTTGGTAATTCTTTTTACAAAAACTGTATTCTTATTTCTATTTTTTGACAATGAATTGAGCTCTTGTTCTGCTTTGTTCAAATTTTTACGTTATAATTTGGTCTAAACTCGTATAATATGCACTGTGCAAGTAGCAGCAAAGTAAAAACAAAGACAGGAAACTTAATACAGCAAGATATGCAGCCCTTGGTTTAAGTTATTTGTTACGACTATTGGTAGCTCACACGATATCATACTGTTCAATCAACCAGGTTTCCCGCATTTTCGTTTCGCAGCCTGCTTAGTATATGTTATTCAATACTCCACTCAATGTTCTTCGGTTTTTCTTTGCTTAACCTGGTCCAAAATAAAACCAAAATCTGATTGATTGACTTCGCAAATAGTCGATTGCATCATCAAAAAATCACCAACTTACGCAGGATGTGCTAAAAGTATTGCTTCTGGACTAAACCCACCTCCAGCCAACTGATTATTTAAGCATGTTCTTCAGTTATCAAATATTTACCAAGCATTAACTTTTCTTCGTTAGTGCAAATAAGACTTATTGAGCATTACTAAGTTTGTTTGTTTCTTTTGTCTCGTTTAGTGAATATTTCGTGCTATCATAATTAGCGGTAATTTAGAGTAGTGGCAACCATAGGCGTAGCCAGGATTTTCAATTGGGGATCCCAAATCACAAATCGTATGGAATGATGCCATCAAGAATCTTCAAAAAGAGGAACCTTTTATGTGGCAAAGATATCGTAGAATGAAAGAGCTGAAGCTGTGTCCTGTGTGTTGGCACTAAAGCAGAATTTTGCTAAAAAAATAAGGCTTGAACGAAAAGGTAAAGAATGAAAATTTCTAATTTGGGAGATGTGTTGAGTAATTTAGTTTAACTGAAACGCATCACCGACGGAGGTCTGGGGACAGAGCCCCCAGCCGCCGGAGGCTAAAAGGGTCTGAGGGCAAAGCCCCTAGTCGCAATTGCAATCTTTTTGTAACTTTTTGGAAATAAAAGCTGTTTTAATGCCATTGGATCACATTTTGCAGGTGTTCAAAACCATTTGAAAAAACAAAATGTTTAATATTTGAAAGTCAATCGAAAAAATTAAATTGTTCAATCCTCCTTTCACTTGCAATTTAAGTCCAAAACACGATTTAAATCTTGCATTTTATTTTAAATTTTTTTTAGCTATTTGGTTTAGTTAGGGAGAAGTACAGTGCACTGCCTCCTGCAATACTTTATCCACTCGAAGATTTGCCTTAGAGATTTTTGTTTTGTCATGAAACTAACCAAGTATAGGAGTACATGTATGGCCATGAGGCCTAGGCCCCTTCAATTCAAAATCAGTAATTTTTTCAATGAGTATTTTCCCTAGCTTTTTTTTCAAAACTATTTTGTGTCGTAAAAACTAACGAGGTGTAGGTGAATTCGTATTGAAAAATGGTACAGTGGATGGTTACTAGGGTGTTGCAGTTGCCCCGACCTCTTCGGATTTCTTTCCACTTTCTTCAAAATAGGAGATTTCCAAAAACAATCAAGAATACAAAGTCTTTGTTTAGGAAAGCAACTCTGAGTGCAGCTGTTCAATATACGATTGCTTTAGTTACATAGCTAGAATTTTCTCAAGCTTTCAGTTTGCTCAACTATACCTAAGCAATCGAAAATTGAGAAGTGAAACAAAAATACTTCCCGAAAAGATGGTGTTTATTCATGCTACTTCTAACACCATAAATCGTACAGTTCAAGGCATCAAACGGAAAGATGTTACAGATGTGGAAAGCATACTTGCCTTGCATGCTTGGTTTGCCTGGATTTTAAAATCAAGATTGTAATGCTTTATTAAAATCCAATTAGTAGTACAATCAATGGATCGGAATCAGTCGCAAATGTTCAGCAGCGTAGCCTGGGCGGGTGGATGCAGCCCCCAGTTGACCGGCGGAAAAAATACAGAACAAAGAAAATGCCACGTTTTTTTTCACTTTTGAGACTGCCTTTTGCACTGGAATAGACTCAACAATGGTTCAAAGCATATTTTGACAAGTTTATTTAGGGAGGGGGGGCTAATTTGTCAAGAATAAATCTCATTAATCAGAAAAAAAAATTTGAAAAAGGCCAAAAATTAGTAATCAAACTTGATTGCTTATTGAAAAATGCTTCAGATAGATTTCATCAAAATATATATAAGCTCAGAAATAGGAGGGGGTCTATTTAGTATTAGTTAATTACATATCACTTCTCTCAAACTTCCTTCCATTAGCCCCTTAATTATATATTTCCATAGATGGGCAAGTTAAAGCAAAACGTTAGCTTCGTTAACCACTAGTCCGTTAGCAAACTTCATACCTCCGTTAAAGTTAATTCGTTATTTTCAGCTGAAATTAACGGAAGTTAATGAAGTCCGTTAATCCGTTAACATTTTGAGAATAATTTACATTTCATTTATTCATTGACTTTTAGAACAAGCGTAATCACCTGTTGAGCTGATTGTAAGGAAAAATTTATTGCTATATGGTGGTCTTTTGTGTTTTGGATGTTACATTTTACAGTCTAATCTACGTTCAAGATAATAATAAGCTCATATACAGTAACAAAGCAGCGACCGGAAAATCTTTTGAGGTTACGAACAGCGATAATTAATAGACTTATGAGACTGCAGCTTTTTATTTGCCACAAAAAGCAATAGATATATCGTTAATTGTTTGTAGGGGCGCCGAGAGCCAAACGTAGGCCCGGGGTCAGCTCAAATATTGGGCATCTCCAGCTTTGTAAACTTCATAAAAGAAGAGGAAAATGCCACAATTTTCTTCGGATTTTGATGTGAACTCAAAAAAAAAAAAAAGGTCCTCGATATTCCACAAACTGATTTGTCAGTGTCATTTCCATACGCCCCCTGAAGTCCAAGGGCCCCTTGAAGCCCATTGGCCTCCTAAACTCCATGGGCACCGGGGTCATTGTCTCACCTCGCTTCCCCCCTTTCGGTGGCCCTGCCTAAAGGCTACCAGCGCAGAAGCCCAAGAAGAGTCATTTTTTCGCATTGCTTGTTTTTAAGTAGTCGCCCTTCTGGTGGCTCTTCCCTGGGCTTCCGTGCTGGTAGCCTTTAGGCCAGATGGTACGCAAACGATTAAACATCAAGGAAACTGTTAGGTAGAGACGGTTGCTTACTCAGTGCCACGACACTATTACTTTAAGTCTCTGTGCTTTCACGCTACAACAGCATCTAAAATTAACTATTTAAGCTATGGCTTGCAAAACAATTTCTTGATAGTGTCGAGATCCAACCTAACCCAAAGCATAATCTTGACTCTTAAAAAAGTAACTAAAAACATTGCCAATGAATATTCGTCATTCATTCTCGTTTTAGTCCTATCACAAACCATTGTACAGTGTAGGCCTACGTAGATTTCACGTTTTGAAACCATCCGCGATCCGTGGATGCAAACACTTCCAAGTTTTTGGATGACATTAACACTTAGCTCAAAATAAACACTGTTTTTACAGCTATGTTTTAGTACCGGTACCTACATTCTGTTCTTTCAATGGTCTTTGGTTTGATTATATCGATTCCGCCGATTACGATTACAAATACGCACCCATGCAATCGATTTTCCATTGCGATTATTTCACCTTTAATCATCGCTATTACAATTACATCGCTTCGCCAAAATTTAAAAATAATTTTTGTAACAGCACTTACGAAGTCGGAATCTTTTCTGCATTTTTGCTGCAATCTACCCAGCAATTCTGTTTTGCATTATCAATATTATTAAACTGTTATTAAAATTGCAATCATGCATGTCTTGCACTTGCATTCTGTTCTGTAGTTGGTCCACGGTACCCCTCCCATGATAGAGTTTATACACTTATATCATCATTCACGCTTTTGCTTGGTACTAGAAGCCTAGCCTATAGTAGCAGCCAGCCATGGCTCGATTATTTGCAATTCCTAGATTACGATCCTTTGTAATTGATTTCTAAGTACGATAATTTGAAAATTGCGAAATTTATTACAAATTAGTGATTGTAGACTACGATTATAGTCGAGATCATTTCTGCTATAGGTTAGGCTACCTAACTATCCATGTCCACTTTTCTTGCTAACGCTGCCATGCTAGTCACTTCAAGCTTACCACTAATAACAGATTATTCATGGGTGCATCATGGGTCTATCCCAGTATCGCAGTTCAACTCATCTACGATCTAACCCACTTTATACTTACTTGTATGATTAAAATCATATTTGCTGCATTTCTTATTGCGCTTGCTCATTTGATCCAGCGCTCGCTTGTTTATCTCGCAGCTCCTTCGCTTTTTCTTCTATAAAACTCGTGCTAATTACGCAACAAGTATTACAGCGCAAATTGGTTTATACCGGTACGATGAATGGGTGGTACAAGAAATTAACGATGAAAACCTTATGTTAACGCAACTTAACGTAAGTTAATGAACCATTGTCGTTAAGTTAACGGGCATTTTAACGGAAGTTCATTTAGTCCGTTAACATGAAAAAACGTTTTAACGGATTAACGAGTTGATGAAAAAGTTATCTTCGTTATTAACGGATTAACGATTAACGGACTTGTGCCCACCTATGTATATTTCTCTATAAAGAATAGACAAAATGTATTACTTCTTGAGAGTTGTATTGAACTACCGAGATAAGATTTCATGATTTACCAGCTTGCAAATCAGAGAACAAAAGTTCTAGCAATAGCTATCTCCCACACAGTCCAATTATGCAGCTAGCAAAATCATGTTTTTGCTCCGCTAATTTTATTACCACGTTTCAATAGCATTAATTTTTATCAAAATAGGCATAAAACTAAGTTATTTTTGACCAAAAAATACAAAATTTTCAAGCGCTGTTGGCCAAGCCCCAGACTTCCATGTCTCCAGCGGATGGGAGCTTTGCCCCCAGGCCCCCAGCCTACGGTGGCAGGTGGATTCGCCCCCAGGTTCCAGAAACAGTTCCCCCAATTGCAGATTTCTGACTCCGTGACTGCGAATGTCCGTCACATGAGAATGAAACATATAAGATTTAAAACCACCGCGCATTAGCATTGAAAAATATAAAAAAAAGGCATGTTGACAATTGTCAACATATGTTCTGATTAAGTTACATAAAAGTGATGTTCCGATATAGGTTAACAGAACAAACAGTAGAAACGCAAAAAAAACATTGAAAACTATAACGAAAATTCTCTCTTTACTGCCCGTTTTCCCATAAGGGTTGCGGGGACAGCCGCTCGAGATTAAGCTACCACACTTCACGGTCTTCCATCACCCTAATCATTTCGGTCGAGTGAAGTCCCACGCAATTCCACTCAAGATCCTCAGTGTAATTTTGATTCATCTGCAGTAGTTCTAGGTCGTCCAACTGTTTTTTTCCCATTTGCTTTGGCCAGTAAAGCTTGTCTGGGAAGCTTTTTTGTAGGCATTCTGCTTACATGCTCAAACCATCTAAGCTGAGATCTTTCAATTTGAAGCAGTAGCGGCTCTTGAGATTTTCGAAGCTCAAGAGATGTGCACCTTGTCAATAATGTAACTCTATTGATTTTTCGGAGAAACCTCATTTTGGACGCTTGCACTTGCGATTGCACTCTTTCAGTCGTTACCGAATTTTCATGACCATACAGCAATACAGTTGGTGAGAAGGGACAAAGACTGTTTCGAAGATTGAGAGCTTTTCTTTTTTTTGACAATTCTCGTTTCACAGCAATGAATAGTGCAAAGCACTCATTACTGAAATTGCCCTGCCAATTCGGATATTTGGGTCTTCGTCTTGCCTTCCGCAGGCTGTCAAGTAGGTCATTATTTCATTTTTTTTATTATGTTTTTTTACTTTTATTATTTTTTATTATTTTGGAACCGTCGTCATTATTTCATTATTATTTAAATAATCTACTAATAATTTTTGAGATCACTTGATAAATTGCAATAAATCGTGAGTCATTGAAATGAAGCCCTTTCTTTTTTTTTTTTTAAGATCACCTAAAAAATCTCGTAAAAACTGTGCGAAGACCTTCTTTGACTGCTCTTCAGTTCAGTTTTTTTGATCTCTTTGACTGTCCCGGTTCTCAGTCGAAATGATATTGTAAGTCTAATCGAAATACACTTGAAAATTTTCATTATTTGTCAATATGTATGCTTGAAAATTATCATTATTTGTCATTATTTAATGTTCAGCAGTTAGAAAGGCAATCATATTATACTTTTTTGAGATCGACAAAGCATGCAAAAAGATCTTTACCATATTTTCAAGATATCTCAGACATTGAAACAAAATTGAATGCAACAATGAAATCTTGATCATCAAACTCAAGCCTTAACATGATCAAAAAATGAAGAAGAAAAAGCATTTTTGTATAGCATGATGTCTGATTGAAAAACCAGTATCGAGAAAAAGGGAAAAACTTAAGCTTTCAAAGAAAAGAAACAAAAATTATGACAGCTTATCAATAAGGTGCTTTTTGTTGACACAGCTGTATAAAAAAAAAAAAAGACTGGCATTGGGTAAATAAGAATAATGAGAGCTTTTCAGTTTAAAGTTAGAGCCAGACATAAAATTAATTATTAAATTAGAAAAAAATGCAAAAATTTGGTATTAATTATGCTCGTGACAGTAGGTCTACAATGCAACTTTTGATAACTTTGATTTAAGAAGTTCCCTTGTTGGCTATGTACTAAACAACAACTCCAAAAACAGAAGAAATGATCAAGAGTGATCACCGGTTCGACTTACAGTCCAAAAACATTCAAAATGAAACCAACATGTTTTTTGAAATTGCCAAAATTTTGATGTCACTGTGCTACCCCTAAACATTCACAAATTTTTACGAAACTTGACCAAAAGGGTTTTTGTGCAAAGCCTTCAACTTGAGCTAAGGTAGAAGCTGCCACAAAAAAACTTTTAAATTTATAGGGCGGCTGCAACACCCTAACGGTTAAACTTAATAACCATGTTATTCGCGGGCCGGATTTACAATGCACTGGGCCTTTGGTACTAGTGGGATTTTTGCAATATCTTCCGACCAAATATAGGTGAAGAACCAAAAAAATTTTACCATCTGAGTGCGGGGCCCACGGCACTGTACCATGCGGTAAATCTTTGTTTAGTTATTGCATTACGTTCATAAAGAGGTTAGATGAAGGCCTGGGGTGGCAACGTTGAAGAGACTAACTCTTAATTTCACCCGGGTTATATATTTAAATTGGCTGAAAAAATTGAATTGAGGGGACCCGGGCTCCCTGGTTGTGAATATTATTGTTGATTACTGTTGAACGCGTGTACGATTTACGCAAAGATGCTATATATAAAGAAACTGAAACTGAAAAAGCATGGCTTTTTTGTCACATTTTTATCATGGCGGCATTTCGACTGGGGAGTGGTGTGGGGGGCTCTGGCCTAGTAGCCACCCCCCCTGGCTAAGCATATGGTGGCAACTAACAGAGATTTATAAGTTGATATGATCCCTGTCCACTGTCCGGACTGGCGTAGTGCATATCAATTACCTATGTTAAATTAAACAAGCTTTAGCCAGGATTTAAATGGAGTAAAATGAAAAAGATGACTTGAGGTTACACGGCCACCTGCACTCATTTGCTAGCTGTTGCAATTTCGACTTGCTCTAATCTGCTTTTTTTTGTTGCGGTTGAGTTTCTACTTGTGTTTCAGCTGTCTTACTCGCAAAATTGTAGATTTTGCAAAATTGTAGTTTTTGCGATAGCGAAGATAGCGAATTTAAGATAGCAAATTAAACAATATCGTGGACTGTATTTTTTTTTGAAAAATAGTTTTTAAAGTTTCAAAACTAAGCGAATATTTGAAGAGCCTAATTCTTGAAAGAATCGTTCATACTTCATAAAATAGATGTAAGCAAAAAAAAATTTAAATATAATATTAAAATGCCGTTTTAGTTAAGCCTCAAGACTTGCAAGAACAGTCGCGTCATCACGAAGGTCTTCAAAAAATTCAATAACTTTATTAATTTTGTGCAATACTTGCATCAATACACGTATATCTGCATTAAAACATTCGTAAGAAAAACTATTCGTATATAGGAGACACAACTGAATAAAACACAAGACTTAAGATTTCAAGATCATTTTTACGAAACTTGTAGATTTCATTAATTGTGCGCTGTCTCTAAATTCGTGGACAGACTGGTTTTAAATCCAGATCTAACCCTAAACCCAAAAGCAACTCGTAAAGACGTTTTATGGTAGCCAGCAGTCGTAGCACAAAAGTAGGCTTAACCTTACCGTTAACCCTTAATAACCTTAACATCGTCTCGTCAAAACCTTTTGTGTTAAAAAGTCTTCGCAAAAATCCTGTTTCAAACAAAAAGAATAATGTTTTATTGCTCAAGCAGCTGCGGTATTTTGCGTCGTTGTGAACTAACGACTAGATCGTGTTGATTTCCGAATAAAATCTAGCAATCGTTTTGGTGATGTGAATTTTGGGTCAGTTGTACTCGGTGATTACTATCAAAAGCAAAAAGCAGAAAACAGTACACACAAATGTTCAACGCTCAAGCCGCATAACAAGCAACTTTTTTCGAAATTCGGAGCCTTTTGCAAGCGCAAATTACAATGCAGTATGAAAATTAATTGAGTTATCATTTGCTAAAACACAACTCTTACTATTGTAGAAACGCAATGTTAAACACAAAAACAGAATTCATGTTTGAAACAAATGTAGGTCAACAAGCTCACGCGCTTTTCGCTCGCACAGGGCAAGCATAGGAACCGGAGTGTGACTGTTCAAATTTTAGTGCAGCCAGCCAACCGAGCAGCCAAACAATGAGGCGAATACAGATTTAAAAGGGTGAAGCCTCTAGCTGGGATTATGTGCAGAATCGATAGTATAGGTAGGCTAGCCTACTAACTGTTCTTTTGGTAAAAGGCACACGATTAGCATAACGCTAATTTATTACCTTGACGTTTTGCTCAGCTGAAAACGCCGACCATCTTCAGAAGTTGAGTTTTCAGCTAAGCGAAACGTCAAGATAATAAATTAGCGTTATGCTAATCGTGTGCCTTTTACCGGAAGAACAGTTAGTAGGCTAGCCTACTTATAGTATCGATTTTCATGCCCGGTAGACCAGATGGTTCTAGAAACCACTCTTATTCAGTTTTTGAATTATGTGCAGAAGACGAAGAATCAACTAAAACATTTCTTCACTAAATTTCAGCTTACTGCGATTCATGGTTTTTGAAATATTTCATTTCAAAGTTAGGAGATCTACCCAACAATGCTGCCATTTGAGATCTAAGTTTTTAGAAATTAGGATATATCCTGCTTAAATTGTAAACGTATTGCTGTTGTAACACCAATGAATGCTGAAGCCTTGCTTTCAGGAGCTTTCAAACCAATGTAAAAGATAACTTAAGCAATAAACATCATTTTAGGAAAAAAGAAATTTTAATTCGCAGCACTTTTGGGGAGATCTCTTTACTTTGAAACAAATATCTCGGAAACAATACGTCGTAAACTGGTGAAATTTGGTAAAGATAAGTTTCAGATTCTTTTTTATCTTTTGCACAAAATCCAGCTGGATGCTTTATCTGCTTAAAAAATCTTTCAAGAAATTAGAACACATAAAGTCACTATCTAGGTCAGCTTCTAGTTGTCACAAAAATGACTACGGATGGGATTCGAAGAAACGCAGGACAGGCATTTCACCGTTTTGCCACCGTAGCTCTCTGTTGAATCCAGCATGCTAACACGTAAACATAATTATAGTCTAGTCAGAAAACGCGTTTAAAGGCCCCAGAAAGATACATTTTTTCACGTATATAGCGATGCTCAGTATAGCCAGAAGTTTTTGGCTAGAATTGTCCCTACCCCACTTTTTTGGCCATTTACGCCATAATGACGTCATTTCTACAAAAATAGACTACTCTTTTAGGTTTACTGACTTTTACTTTATTCACTCTCATGTTTTTTGTGGTTGGACCTAAACTTTCAATCTTGAATCACTCAGCAAGTGCGACACAGGCAATCTCCAGAAAAGTTTGTGACATCATACAATTATAGCGTCACAATCCAGAAACAAAAACTATCAACCAAAATCAGAAAAAATTGATACCTTGAGTGATTGTCAACTCTTATAACTTTTGAGTTATTTGACGTAGAAGACTGAAATTAATGTTGAGGAAAGTATAGTAATGTAGAAACTCTTTGTAGAAATTTGGTTAATTTTAAAATATAATTTCATAAACAAACCAAAATTGAAAATACGTCACAGATTTTGAGAAATTAATAGAAATTCAAACTTTTTGACAACTGAGCCTTGACTAAAACTTGTTTAAATAACAGTTTTTACGGACTCGATTGCTTTTTTTTATTAAACAATTTTTGACGTTATTGTGATGACATTGTAGTTTAGCCGACATTAACAATAGAATTACGGAGGTGTCGTTTTCGACACCAAGATTTTTTATTTTGTTGTATTTCCAGATATTTGCTTTACAGGACGTAGATTTTTTTCGACTTTTCCTAAAATTTATTGTTACAAACCATTCATAACATTTTATTACAATATGTTTGTATTTATTAATTACTTTAGATGTGTTAACTCTCACACCCTATTGTTTATGAAGATGCCATTGTCGACACTACAGCATTTCTGCTAGCGAAAAGTTCTGGAGCTCATCAAATGCGCTTTTTTGTCTGGTTTCTGTTTGCTCACATTTGTTTGAAAGTCTAATTATGAGTTGTATCATTAAATTTGTCAACAAAACTGCGGCGAGAAACCGTTTAGTTTTGACATGGACTTCCAACTAGTAGCGGTTTTGTTTAGAAACCAAACAGTAAAAATTTGCTATTTTTTGAATGGTTCACTAAATATGCAGAATGAGTTTTCAAATGTTCGAGGTTCGGGCACAATATTTTACACAGCTCGATATTTGTAAATTGTAAGAATGTACAGGTAACTTATAAATTACAGAATAGCGTTTTTATTACAAGCTATAGAGAAAAACTAATCTACTCAGCATGCTTTCAGAAAACAAGAAATGCCCTATTTTTTGTTTCTTCGTTACGTTCTTCAGGAGGAACTTATGCTTTGAATAATTTAATATTCATTAAGTTATAAGGGCTTATTGGTGTTTTTATATTTTATAAAAATGTGTTGAGTAATAAACTAATACTGATCTGATTTTTTATTCGGCACTGTACTGGAGACTGAAGAGGTCAGGCTCAGCGAATGCTAATGGGATACTGACAGCGAAGCTTTACTGTTTATTGAACTAATAGACAAGTTTTAGTTTGTCCGTTTCTACGGCATAATGATTTGTAACACTGTTTTAGACGGAATTATTGTTTTAAAGATTTATTTCCTTTTTTACTTGATTCTTATTTTAGTGACGAGTTAGAGACATATATTACATTGAGGCAATTGGTCAAAGATCTTATGAATCATCAACCGCACTTTGCAGCAGAAGCTGCCGATTTCATTATTGACTGGTTCACTGATGATAATTTGCCAGATGAGAAAGAAAATGAACAAAAAGATGAAAATCTTCCATCAGTTGTTGATGCTGCTAGACAAAGACAAGGTAGGCATCTGATTAGCAGCAGCTCGGACAGCTATGAAAGTAGCAAATCCAGCAATTCGGATTCAGATGTTTCCAATCCTTCTGTTGGATCAAATGCTAATGGTGCTTCAACACATTTAGGAAAGGAAAAGACGGCATAGAAAAATAGTTCAACGTTCTCGATTATACTTTATTTTTGAAAGCTGCGAGCTCTCGTCGACTAAACAGCATCACTATGAACATGTAAATCTATTGCGAGAAGAGCCAAATGATAAATCGGAAATAAAGCGAAAACGGAATTTTATTAATTTTCAGCTGCTTATAGTTTTCTTCCTTAAAGTCGAAACCATGACAAACAGTGCGAGTAAGTTTAGCGAATTACATTAATTTATAAAGTTTTTGTGTGAACGTTTTTGTTGTCAACGACAACATCATTGCTGATCACCTCATATTTTGCAAAAATCATTCAAACGTGTATGGTCATATGGAAAAGAGTTGTTAGGTAAAATATAATAAAGTAATGGCTTACGTAGGTTATCACGTATTGATTTGCTTTACTTAGGAAAACTTTATCGCAAATGTTCGCTAAAATTTAGACGCAGCAAAGCCAAAGTTTGAAACCAACCAAGTATAGAAAAACAAACTGCTGAAACGACGTAATACCTGATATTATTTACAATAGCTCTGTGATTGGATTATTATTTATTCTTAAATTGCAGTTTCATGGATTCAACACAACCAAACTGGCTTTTCATAACCAAACATTTCAAAATCCTTTTGATATTTTTTATAGAGCTCTAGTGCGAGGTTTTTCGGAATGCCTTCAAATATTTTTTTAGTGGTATCATCGTTGGCTTTGTATTTTTCTCTTGGAAACACCACTTTTTGGAGATAAGCGGATAAATTTAGCTTTTGTTTCAAATAATCTATATCACTTTCCAAAGTTTCTATTTTGATAATGTAATCATATTGAGCGTCACAGACTTGACACGAAGAGAGAAAAGTGAGGAAATGTCGATCGCCTTTTGTGTTGTCCCGAGACAATAGAAAATTCACAAAATCTTCAAAAGTTGCATTTCCATCGTCGTTCTCATTTCTTTTAGATTCATTGTGACGTAAGTGGCGAAAATTTTTGTTGATAGATTGTGAAAGACCTTTGTAATAATAGTATCCATTTCCTTCTGGGACCAATTTGCCGTAGTATGCTGAGACTAATCTTGAAAAGGGATTTCTGACCGTAATTACCTGAACAAATAATGTTTTAACAACTTTTCAGCACTAATACATGAGTTACCATGCTTTAGAGGCAGGTCGGTTAATTTTCTAGTAGTTAGTATAGCATGTTTTATTTCTGACAAATTTTGTACAGTAAAGTGCATATCTATGGTACTGTAAAAATTGCAAGTTTCTAGAAAAAGGTTCTAAATCCAAAGCAAAGCTTGTATCATTACAATGCGGTAAGGTGTTAGTCTTTGGGGCAGGAGGACTGGGATTCAAATCTAGGGCCGGTCAAATCGGACGCAGTGAGTGTTTCCAGCGGATCGCCACCGCTGCGACATTTCTTTGAAAGGAGCTGTGTAGCCCGCGGGCGCGATAACGCAGAGTTGGGCCACGCAAACTCGTTACACGCTTCGACGCATTAAAGCGATTATAAGGAAAGATTTGACTTGAAATACATTAATAATTGGGTATTATTTTGCGCAGAATACTCGTTTATTACAGTAATACCAAATCATGATGGCTGCATTAACGAATTTTTTTTTGTCACAAAATTACGGACGTATTTGAGGAGCTTCACCAAATTAAAATAGCAGACACCTTTTTTATAATAGCAATATGTAAAAAGAGAAGATTTATTTTTGCACAAAATTTAAAAAAAGTTAAAAACAATGCTAGCCTCGACGTAAACGAAATAGTTAAGATGGGTAGCGGAGACGAGAGGAGGGCATTGTGCCATGCCCCCTTTCTTGGGCCATTACACAGTGCCAGAAATGTGTAAAAAATGTTAAAATCAGCGTTCTTAGACTGAAATGGAGAACAAAAGTGGAAAAGTTGTTACTTCCTGCAAGTTTTGATTTTAGCATTTCATTTTAATTAGGTTGAGAGTAAGGATAGAGCCGATTTGAGATTTTTTGCCAATGCCAGTATTTTGCAGTCTTAAAAAGTGTTTCAACTCAAGATCACTACATCCTATTATAGCAAAAAGACATAGCTCTATTTGATACCAAAGAAACAATAAGAAAAACACCCATAAATGTGTTAAAATAATGTCCTCATCAGGCATTATTTTAACGATCGATTTCGTAGATGATTTATTAATGTTAACAGGCTCTGACCTAGTGTCATCGTGCTTGTAGCGCCGTTTTCTCTGCTTTATTCAAGATTCAAACCCGGACTCATTTATTGGTCATTTATGTGCGTTGTTTTATGTACCTTGGTTTACTCGTTTTATTTTTACACGTAATCATTGCCAAATTTGGACAATTTAATTAGTGCAAAGCACACTATTTGACTTCCTGCTGCTTTTCAAATTCTTCAAATCCGGTTGCTTAATATCACTTGTTTATTCCTTTATGATGTAAAATAGTATGCAAATTTGTTGGTCTTGCAAGCTGCGAGCTTGTGATGCCAAATCACTCAGGATTTTAGTGCCATCGAGAGAGGACGTAATTTTAGATCTCCAGAGAAGCAGGCAAAAAGACCCAATAGCAAATCAGCAGTTGCTGTCCTATTTTTTTGGACTGAGAAATTGTCCTTCCCAGAGCCTTTATTGCTCAATTTTGGAGCTTCTATTGCACGGCAATTTCAGAGCCGTTTGCATTAGTCTGTCGAATTGGCACCCCTTGGACAGCAAGCAGTTGAGACCCTGGTGTCTTTCCTACTTTCGGGCCTTTCTCTTCCCTCTCTCCCTTGAGTGGTTTGACAACCAAGTTTCAGTAGCAAGACCAGAATATTTTAAATTGGACTCAGCGTCTTCATCCGGATACTCATCGGTGAGTTAATTATTAGTCATTGCGTTTGGATTCTCGATACTAAATTACTACTGAATGTCAATGCTAAATTACTACTGATTATGTAAAGGTTACCGTTAAATACTATTTGCTTAATTTGCTTGTGCTAAACTTTATTTACAGTTTAAAATGTTACGTGTCTTACTTGCTTTGCGTAATATTTTATGCGTCCGCGAGTTTTCTGTTTCACATAGTGTAATGTTGGTATTTATTGTTTGCGTTTTTTAGAAACCGCTTACCGCTTTCCGCTTATTGGACCACTTTGGATTGCATTGGATTAAATTTTCAAATTGACTATAACAAGCGTGTTACGATTTGCGAGTAGACGCTGTAAATCAAATCGTTAACAGTGCTCTTTGTTGGGTTTGCAAGAAAACACTAGATTTTCAATAAATAACGTTTCATGTGGTGGGGGAACTATGCCGCACCATTTCCTATTGCACCTTAATACAAGCAGAGGCTCAAACGTTTCGATATCGATAACGCAAAACGTTTCAGAAGGCCTTTCGCGTTGTCCTAGCTCTCTCATCTGGGTCACGATTTATTCAAAGACGGCTTATCACGGAGTAGTATCTCAAGCAGTTGGTGGGGCCAGGTTATATTTCAAACGCTTTCCTGCCAATACCTATAACAGTTTAGCGTTTGCTGCTTGGCAAGTTGCAAATAACTATTCTGTCACCAAAGTCACAAAACTATTTCCGTACTGTACCAAAAAGAAGAATGACCAAACAGCTTGTTCCCTTCAGGTGTTTTCATGCTTATTTGTGTATGCTTGGGCTGCTATAAGACGTGTCTTTTGAACAGAAAAAATTTACTTAAAATGAACTCAGTTTTAGTTACTTTTGAACAAAACGTAATAATTTGGCCTGTGGCGTCTGGGAGCTCCGCCTCCAGACCCCGGAGTTGATTTAGAATTTTTTACCCACGTTCCATGACCCATGCCTACAGAATTTCCAATTTTTACCGCTTCACGTGGTCCACGCTTACCGCCCGTCTCACGCGTACTGCCGGCTTCGAAATTTCTTTATAGCAAAGAGCCTCTACTTTTTGCTGATGGATTTCAAATCGAACCATTTCCGTTTAATTTTCGCCACTGAAAATGGATGGTCATCTGCATCAGAATTCAATTCATTGATGAAATCAGCGATAGCTTTCATTTTTAATCTACCATACCTTTTGTCTTGCAGGCGAAAAGTGAAAATGTTAGGCATAGTACTGAGATGACTTACTAAGTATGCGCGCTAGATTCATTTCTTTCTTAGTAAATCTGCGATTAAAGTTTGATTTAATTTGTATAAATAAGTACTGTAAGTACGTAAAAAAAATTGAAGCAGCCATGTTTACGTTTGCTAGATTCAAATAAACTACATTGCGGCGTGTGCGCAAACCGAAAGAGGTGATGCTATTTGTTGTCTATTGTCAATATTAGTCAATTATTTAATGATTGTTATATATTTAATGACGTTTTTTATTTGTGTTTGAACGCAAAGTAGAGCAAATTGCTTTTACAAACACAAAAGCGATGATTTTCTGTTCGGAATTCATTCAAGACTTTCACAAAGATTTTTGACACTTAAATTTTTTTTGGAAAACTAAATAATGAACATCCGAATTCCGAAGTTTTTTAATCATTTTTTTAAACTTTAAGTTGATAACCTCATCATTGTGACGTCACTTCCATATTATCGAAAAATGACGTCATTTTACTATGAAGTCATAGGCGGTTCAAATTATGTCCATAGGTTGATTTTTCAATTCTGAATCGTAAAATGCCTCAGTCAAAGCAGTTACGTTTCGAAAACGTCTTATGACGTCATTTTAGTTAATTAAGTTAAATTTAAAAAATGCTCAGATTTCGGAAAGTGACTTCGAGAAACTTTAAAATTTTGAAACTCTCCATTACGTTAACAATTTGAAATTTTCAAGAGTAATTTATGATGAAATTTGACTTGAAGTCAAGTTGATTTAAAATAAACATCTTGTTGAAGGGATTTATCATGAAAAAACCTAGAGGAGGCAAAAATGCCCCACTACAGTACCGTCGCTCCCGGGGCCAGGGGGGCCATGCCCCCTAACGGCTGCTTGTGCCCCCCCTAACCCCCAGTTTGGTTTAATCAAAATACTTATTTGGAACATCATGAAATGACAAGACAACAGACAATAATGGAAAAAGGAATAATAACGTTTAAACATAATTCTCGTTTTCCATTTTCTCGATTTCTTGCTGAATTTGTTGGTCACTAACTGCGGTGTGGTGCGTAAATGCGACTCAATCTTATTAACACGCCTCACAGATGTGTCGCGGAATAAGGATGTAAGCCTAAAGAATTGTTACGGGTACTTAGTTAGTGATTATTACCTGGAACAGTACGTGAAAGCATTTAAAAAAACAGCTGTTTTTGTTTTTAAAGAGCACACTCAAGATTTTTTTAAAGTCAAAGTCAGTTGCGCAACCCGGAAAAATTGGCTAAGGAAGCTAGCATATTAACCCCTCTTAGCCTAGTCATTCAGAAAATTTAAACCATAAATGCAAGCGTTTAAAACTGTTTTGGACTAGACCTAAAAAAAAAGGAGGAGCTGAATGGGCCAAGCAATTAAAATCTTTCAATGACTTCTAAATTTTAGCAATTTACTGTGGTTATTCATATGGCTTCAAAAACGCGCGAAATGTGATTGAAATGGCGTTAAAATCGCTATTTCTTACCACAAAATCACAAAACTCGCCCAGAGGCTGGAAACTCTGCCCCCTGGCCCCCTCTTTGATACGCTTGAGTTGCATCAGTCTGTTCAGCACGGGGCCTAAATTAGACAATTTTCGTACAAAAAGAATTTGCTTTTGATTCAAACCCCCCTCATAACAAAATCCTGGTTACACTTCTAGCCGCATTAACTGCTGCAGATAGATTTTTCAAGCGATTATGTGGGCTGCAGATTAAACAAACTAAAAAACGCTGCTTCCCCCCGTGTAAAATAAGGTTTAAGTTGGAAAACAAGACAATAACTTTGAAGCAGAATATCTCTAAAACAATGAAAAATTGGAGCTCTACCAGCTAATTCAGTCAAACCTCGGTTATCGAACATAATCCTTTCAAGAAGGCTGTTCGAAAAGTGATTTGTTCCAAATCCGAAACAATTTTTCCCATTAGGGTTTGATGTAAATAATAATTTGATCCGTCCCAAGTCTACAAAACAACTTTTGTAAAGTATTTTTTACTATTTACGCCATAAACTGTACTGTATACCTTAAATGAAAATGGGAAGAAATAGATTGTGTTTTATTTTAATAAAGGATTTCCTATCTAAGATGATGAAAAGAAAACAAAAAGTAAACATTTTGTATGCTTATTTTTAAAACATCGAAAACATTAAAAGTTAAGATACTGTTCAGTACGAAAAATTACAACAGCTCAGTTACATCAAAGATCCTGTGAAAAAAGCCGACGGATGCAGTATCATAGAGCATTTGTGTTCGCTTGGCTTCTGGCGGTTTGATCGCGACCCGAATTTATGTTCGAAGTCTGAGACATAAAAATCTCGAATTTTTTGGTCGAAAAACGGCTTGGTCGAGAATAGAATTGCATGATAACCGAAGTTTGACTGTAGCCTACTGCAACTATTAAGTAATCAGGACAAACAATTCTTTTTGTGATTTTACGCAAAACCATGCGCTTCCATCTCGGTGATTATTGCAAATGAGAAAATTCTTTTTAGATAGGCATATTTAACAATTGAAAGTAGGCAAATATGCTACGGTGAATTGCTTTCTGGTTTAAATTTGTTAATTGATTTATTTTGAAATATTGCCAAAAATCCTTTTTACGTATGCCAATAATTGAGTAATTGCTACTTGTCTAACTTGATTTCTCATTTAAAACCTCTGAAACAGTTTGGAAAAAAACGGAGCCAACAAAAATGTAACTTATTAGTAGTGGACTTTTTCAAAAGGTACCAGTTTTAAACGGCACCAAGCTCTCAAAATTATGACGACCTGCCGATTTCAGGTGATACGGGATAGAAACGGGTCCCTTAATATCGAAAAATTATCAAAGTTTTGGAGTTTGGTAAGCGTTACGAATTGCTATTTCACTAATTTGTAAGAACAGCATAAACTTTGGTTGGGTCTGGCTGTTATATTATTTTCACGAACTTTCAACCTCATATGTTCTTAATTTGTTTTTAACTTTATTGAATAATAAAGCAACACAAATTTATTCTAGCTTGGTAAAAAGTTAAGTTTGAGGTTAATTGAAAATGAATTAATAAGTATATGAGGTTTTTCAACTAAAAGATCAAACTTTTATCTTTGCTTTAAACTTAGTTTGCTTTGAATTTTTCTTTCAATCAACTCCCAGCTAAGTTGCTGGTTAATGGATCGAGCAGCTGCAATTGCATGTTCATTTGGAAAAGGAGGTTTGGAGTTCAATTCCAGGGTCGTTTAAATCGGATATGGTGTAATCAACCACTCGCCCCTTTTGCAACTATTTTCTGAGTAGGCTGTATAGTCTGACAAATGCAAGGAGATGTGGTGACTCCACAAACTTTGACAGAGCGGCCATGCATGACAAAGATTAGATTATTTCTGAACGCATCACCGTAATTTAATGGTTGTCTCACTAACCTTTAATGAATCTCGCCATAAATGCGTTTGATCCGTTTTGTTTTTTAAAGAAAAAAGACGAATGCTTTTTTCGCTTCTTCTTTCATTGCCATTTTTTGCAACCAGACCTTCCATGGCAAAAATGGCTTTAAACCAGCTGCTGGACCCACATTTAGCTATTGCGCAAACAATGACCTAAATATTGTGAAAAGATTACAAACTGAGAAAATTAATATGACGTTTAATTCGAATGAAAAATTTAAATCAACAAAAACCATAACAACTTTGTGCTGTTGGAAGAACCAGAAAAGTGCGCGATGTTGTTAAAAGGTCCAGAGAAATTCAATAGCCAGGATTATGACTGAAAACCTGTTTCATGCGTTACCGCAATTATCAGGAGAGTAGATCTAAAGTCTAAACAAAAAATAAACAAAGAAATAATTAGAAAAAATATAATTGTGCTCACCACTAACAGGGCGAGCAAGCGTATACAGCGCACTAAACAATCTATTGTCTTATCCAAACCCATCTTTCTTACTCACAGCATGTTGAATTGGCAATGCGGCAACGACGAGCATTCACCAAAAATGCTCGCTTGTTTTAGGAAAAGTTTGAATTGGTTGAGACGTAATATAATGGTTATGACGTAATAGACAAATTGAAAAAATTCAGAAGAGAAGGAACCTATTATTGCACCTGCAAAGAGAACTTTCATGGAGATCAGAGAATTCAAAACGAAGAGGATGGGGATTCTGTCAAAATGACCGCAGAGTCACAAACGCTGCTGGACAAAGTCAAAGCAACCGCACAGTCACAAACGCTGCTTGGACGTAAATGCGAGTGTTGGACCGTTTAGTTTTTTTAAGAACTGTGGTAATATATTATCATGGAAAATTTCAGCATTTGAAACAGTCATATTTAAAACTTTTCTTATCGAAAATTTGCTAATTGAACTTATCGAAAACAAACTGTCTAGATCCTAGGCAATAATGTTTGAACTAAAATATATCACAAAATAAGCGGACTAATTGGTGGGGGAAATTACCTTAATAAGGCTACTTCATTTTATTTAAAACTAAACATTTAAAAACTCCCCAACTTGCTCAAACTTGAAATTGCCAAATTTATGCATACAGTGATACCCGTTCTCAATCTTTCTTTGGTGTTTTTGTGAAGGTCATTGAAGTCATTTGAAAGACCGATTTTCTTAATTGTGTGTCTTAGAAGTGATCAAACTTCTCTTAATTCTGTTCAAATCAAATCTGTCGTCGTTGTAGTAATACAACGAAGCGTGAACGAGTTGGCGGGGCCCATTTTGCATCATTGCGCCAGCGGGTAACAAAGCTCCTTTCGAAGAAATTTCGCAGCAGTGGCGATCCGTTGGCAACACTGAGACCGATTGGACCGACTCGAGATTTGAACATCAAATCTTCCGCTCAGAGACAAACGCGTTACCGCTCGGTCACCGGGTGGCCTGTTAATTAATGGATTATTTCACAACAAATTTATGTGTGTTTTTTGTAGTATTGCATCATAAATTGGTTTCATTTTTAATTAATGCTTTGGTAATTATCTATAGGCTAACTAAATATCATATTCTTTTTGTTTTATTCAGATATGTTATTCTGACGAGGGCTAACTGATTTAGGCCGAGAACCTTCGAATTTTACAACAAAATGTTTTTACTGTTAAAATAGAAAAAATCTAAATACTGCTAAGTTGCTGATACTATTTTTTGTGTTAGTCGAAATCAACCTTTTAGCCGAAAGTTTAGAATTACAGTAGGTCTTATGAGGACCCAGCACCAAATCTTTTTCTGCAAAACTAAGATCGCTTCTAAATAAACCTTTAAAACTAATCGAAGGTATACTGTGCCCACACATGTTTATTATCGATTCAAAATTCTAAGGATGGATGATTTACATTGATCCAAAGCAAGCAAATTCATTTACAGGTTTAGTTTAAAAAAACTCTTCGAACATATTTTGAAACTTTGTATGAATTCAAATTTTCAACAAGTTTCCATCTCAAATGAAAACAAGATCATATCGAAAAATTTAATGTTACAACGTAATAAAAATTATTACAAGATTTTTTAAGCAGTAATCTCTGCTCCCAAAAGAATTGATTCATTTAGCAAAACACATACCGATAAGTGAAGAAAAAAACGAAAAAAAAACTTTTTGACTTCAAACTTCATTCTCGTGTAATTTATTTCAAGAATAGTTTGAGTTGAAGACGTCGCGTCTCTTCACGATCTCTTGTCGCATTGTAATATTAATTTGTTATTTTGTGCTCTTGGTGATGGTGGATTTTTGGTTACCTAGTGGGGAGTTTTGTGATGTTAAGTAAACAAATTAATTCTGTATTGTTCCTACGATGATCTCAGAAGTCTCATGGGCATTGGGCAATATTCAAGATTCAATAAATTTGATGGCCCTATCATCCTGTTATATCACACTATCTGATCTTGGTCAAAGTCTACTAGTGGAGCAGTTATGAAGCATGTATATAGGGTGTGCTAGCTGCCCCGCACTCGCATATTGAAACTGTTTCAAATTTTCCTGTTTGTGCTTCGTCGGAACCGATTGATGCCAGAAGGAAGGCAATTCAGCTCTACCCAAGCTGCTGTTTGCGTAAATATTAAAAATAAAAGAGCTGACGAGTCAGGTGTTTTTGTCCAAATTTATAAGTCATGAGGTGAGAAGAAAAATAATTGAAAAATGGAAATGAGAAATTCCGTAAAACTAAAGAAATTTGAAAACTATCTTACATTATTACAGTAAATTTTCTTACTCGTCTTCACCTTAAATTTTTTTGAAAATATATCGGTTTTATGAATATATTGCTCTTTGGATTCACATTGCAAAGACCTTGAAAAGTAGTTTTGACAAGCATTTCTCAATGTTGCTATCCTTGCCCTCTGTCTCGCTTCCATCAACTCCGAAACAGAAAACGGCTCGAAAATAACTTGCAAGGGTGATAAAGTGAAATTTAAGTCGAATGGTTTTGTGTTTTTCATATAATAACGACTGATATTTGCTTGAAGTGGAAATTTTTCTTCCGTTGAATTTTGTGTTGCAAACATTCTATGGGAAATCTAAAATAGAAAGAATTCAACGATGAAAAAAAAAATAGTTGAATAAAAATTGAGTTTTCCTAGTTATTTCAATCTCAACTCACGACACAACAAAAAAACACAAACAAAACTACAGAAATTCGTATTTTGCTTCATAATAAATCTAAATATCCAATCTCATTTACATTATTTGCAGGTACACCGACAAGTTTTAGACATATTTTCAAGATTGTTTGTAATTTTAGCAGTAAAATAGTGAAAACATTTTTTGGAGCCAAAACAACATTAAATCATCGGTATTGATAAAATGATAGCATTCTGGCACCGAAATATGCTTGGATGACGTCGTTGGCTCTTGCTGAGGTGTCATCATTGATTTTGTTTATTTATATTACAAAAATTTTGTTTTAACCTTATTTTAACCGAGCTATTTGACCAATGTCTTTGACACAGGGGGAAGGGCAAAATTGCTCCACTATCTAACTCTTAAGCCAAAAGTTATGGTAAAACTAATGTTCCTCCCAGTATTTGGTTTGAGAAGTCCGAGATTCGAAAATGTATACCATTTCAGTGTCACACTTTCTACCCACTAAATCACTGACAGATTTCAAACATATTTTGTAGCATTTTGAATTTTCGCCTAAAATACTTTAATAAATCACATATTTTTACCTGAAGAGGATTCTCATAGAAAAATACGTTTGTCAGAAAGATTAGGGACAACCACCCTGCTAACAATCCAAAGAAAAATGCGCGATTTGGCATCCACGGCATTATTATATTTTTTTGAAAATATTTTAACTACTGTAAGCTAAACTACACTACAGTATTTGTTAAAAGTAAAGATGGGCAAGTTAATGCAAAACTTTAGCTTCGTTGACCACTAGTCCGTTAACAAACTTCACACCTCCTTTAAACTTAATTCATTTTTTTAGCTTTAATTAACGCAAGCTAATAAAGTCTGTAAATTTCTTAATATTTTGAGTGAAATTTACATTTCTACGTATTCACTCACGTCTAGGACACGTAATAGCACTGTTGAGCTGATTGTAAAAAAATTATTGCAATGGAAATCTTTTTATGCTTTGGAAGTTACATTTTACAGTCTAATCTAATTTCAAGATAAAAATATGTTCAAATGCACTAACTAAGCTGCAATCGGAAATTCTTTGGAAATTGCGAACAGCGATAATTAATAGATCTATGATGATGCAGCTTATTATTTGCCACACAAAAAGCTCCTTTTTCGCTTTTTCTTTTAGAAAACTCGTGCTTATGCGCAACAAGTGTTAACCGTTCAAACTGGTTTGCACCGGTACAATGAAACTTAACGGAAGTTAGTTTAGTCCGTTAACATAAAAAAAGGTTTTTAACGAATTAACAAGCTAACGAAAAAGTTACCTTGGTTATTAAAGGATTTAGAAATTTGTTTTATTGCTCAGTAACAGCACGAAGCAAAAATTAGTTTTTGTACTCGTCAAAAGGCGACAGTAAATTGTTAAAGACCACTCAGTCATCAAGTCAAGACACCATCCTCTTTCAAGAGAGGCAAATCATGCCTGTAACATTAATGCTTTTCATCAGTTTATCTAAGTGAATCGCGACATTTCGATGATTACAAAAATGACGATCCATCGTCAACATGCACCCTTACTTGGCGCTGAAGCAGAGGTTTGCCGATGTCACAAAAAAGAACTTATAAACTGCTAAAGAAAATCTCTTGATGCTGTTATTTGTACGAAGATATTAGAAAGTTTATGTAGAAAGATTTAAATTTTTTATGCGAAAATGCCGTATTATTAGTGGGAATGCACTTTCAACTCTTGAATCCCTGATACTTGATAAATCTCTAATTTATTTGTGCTGTAACGAGTATTCTGTAAATTGAAAATTGTAATTAGATTAGAAGAAAATTAGAAGATAAGTAAACAATGAATAAATGAAGAAGAAGATTAGTAACAGTTTTTTCCTATCACAAGCATATGTTTTTTAGTCTTAACTTAATTTTTTGTCGGAAAAAAGCAAAGGATTTTTTGCGAAATCTTTTTTTCTTCACTAAAAATTAATTGACAAACAAATGCAGCAAAATTTGTGTTGCAGCTTGTTGGGCCTTAATGTTTATATTTTATTATTTTGTTTTATACAAACTTATTTTTGACGGACAGTTTGATCAACGTATTTCACACGAAGAGGTGCTGGAGGAGAATGCCCTCTCCGTATAATATAAAGTTAAACAATCTTTCTATTTGATTTCACTTTAATTTTACTAATTGCTTGTCAATAAAATCTTACTTCTTACCTAAAATGACAACCAATAATCGCCAAGTGAGAAGCTCCAGTTTAAAAGAGATTCTCCAAATAACTTAGCTTAAGTTGACAATAATTACAACAAGGACATTCTCCAACCTCCATAAAGTTTGGCAACATTATGCAGCGGTGATGCCCAGTGGCATGTAGCAATTGGCATACAGAATATGAAAAATACCAAGTTTTTAACAATTTTGAAACCAATTTTTGCACTGGAATGGAAAATGGCACCCCCCCATTGGCGTTCCAAATTTAGGTGAAGACCAGTTTTTTGGTCTTCAACTTAATTTAGACGGAAAAATTGTTACAATTTGAGATGAAGACGTTTTTTTAGTTTTGGCTTGCAACTAAATTTGGTCAGAAAAATAGTTTCAATTTTAGGTGAAGATCCTCTTTTGCTTACCTTTGGTCTTCAACTGAATTTAAATAAAAAAATCGTTTTAGTTTTAGGGGAAGACCTTTTTTTAGCCCTAGACCCCGGAATAGCCCTCTCCCCATTGCAGATTTCTGGCTACGCGCTTGGTGATGCCCATCGAGAATCGGAGCGTTCAATGATGTCGGAACTTTTGATTTAACTTGATGAAACTCTTCCTTAGCCACCGTCAGTTTATCGATAAGTAGATTACAAGGGCTTGAAGGAGTAAAAAAATTGTAACTGTACTTAATCGTTAGTTCACCACGTTTCTTAGGCCAGAAGGTAGCGAAGGAACTTTAAAAGTTTTCGATTCAAGCTGCAACCCGCCCCCATTCTGTTTACCACACACGGTGGAGGTGTGGTAAACAGGTCCAATTGCTGCTTGAAATTGTACAATGTACGAAGTAGAACTGCATTTCAAGCAACTATTGAACTGGAAAATAAATAATTTCAGATTTTTCAAGATATGCAATGAATTTGATTGTCTTGCAAGTTGCAAGTCAAAGTCATCAATTACTTTATTGTTTGGTTTTTCCCGTAGACATTAGCCTGTGAGGCTTTTTGGGTAGCTGGAAAATGCCGAAAATGAAAATAAAGGTACTGGGAAGTGCTGGTGCTGAATAATGGCAGTATTCAGTGTTTCCAATCAAAAATAGCTTAAATTGTGCTTTCCAGCGTCGGCATTTTCCTGTACTTGTATTTTCCATTAACGGTATTTGACAGCACCGTTATTTTTTAAAACCGCTTTTTAATAACGACTATTTCACAAGCACTTTTACTCTCAGTACCTGCGTTTTCCAACCGTCATTTCCCAGTGCAGGCATTGAACATTGAAGAACTGAAAATGTGCACTAGAATAACTCAAATGTTTTAATCATTTTTTAAAAGCTCAAGGTGACATTGTGCTTAGTTTATTCTCAAATTTAAAGAAAAAATGAGCCTCTTCTTCTTTGAAATTGTTCTTATAAAAATTGTATTCTTGTTTTTATTTTTAAACAACGATTTGAGTTCTTGTTCTGCCTGGTTCAAATCTATACGTTATAACTTGTCTACTCTCGACGCTTGTATAAAGCCTACACTGTACTGTAGCAGCAAATTAAAAACAAAGACAGGAAACTCTGTATAGCAAGATTTGTAGCAATTAGTTTAATGTATTTGTTACGACACAGTACTAATGGTTGCTTTTAAGATATCATTTTGTTCAACCAACCAAATTTCCCTCATTTTCGTTTCGCAGTTTCCCTAGTGGGAATAAGACTTACTATTGAGTATCACTAAGTTAGTTTGTTTCTTTTGTCTCGTTCGTTGGTTGGTAAATACTTTAAGCTATTGTAACTTACGGTAATTTAGTGCAGTGGTAACTGCAACAATCAAATGTTAGTTGAAAACTCGGATAGAAACTTAATCGAAAGACATCAAAGATAAAATTGTAATTCGATTTATTTTATAATAAAAATGAAACTTGAAATCGATTTAAAGAGTTACTGCTCGAAATCGAACTACTAGAGGAAATACAGAAATGTCCTAAATATTTTTGCCCTATTCCCTTTACTCGCAAAAGTACTATTTACTGCGTTTGAGTTCATACAAATTTGAGACGTCAAAACAGGTATGAGTTCGCAAAAGTTATTCGTCAAGAAATGCGATGTTCGATGAGTACGGTAAACGGACTCTGCTTAAGACAGCGAATTTAACTTAAACTCATTTCATCCGTGGTATTAACTGAGTGATATAATCAGTTGCATCAAAGTTAGACGAGCTGTGGTGATGTTTTTACCTTATGAAGGATGTAACACTCGAAGCCAAAAACGATCATATTGTAGATCAGTTCTGGTAGCCTATGCCTGCAGGAAGACCAAACTAAATAGGCCTACTCAAAGCTATTGTCTACGATAACAGTCCTAAAACAACACTAACTGATCTACCAGTTCTTTTTCTTTACTTGTGATGTTTTTTGACTTTTACCTTCCAGTGCTTTTATGAACAATTTTGAGGTGGTGAAGAATTTGAATATGACTTTCGATAAAGTCGATTTCATTTTGTTTTCACAAGAAGCTTTTCGGACAGAACTGTTTAGTTACGATCTCTGTCTGGTTTGGTATGTGGTGAGCAGGATCTTTTAAAGACCAAATGCAGTAAGGAGAAATGCACTCTGCAGTAAAGAGAAATGCACTCTGCGGTAAGGAGAAATGCATTTTAAGAAGACTGCACAATAGTAAGAAACGCAATCTATCCAATGACAGCAGGCTTTGATCTTACCGAAACAGTTGGAGAGTGAATACGAACTGCTTTTGCCTGCACAAATTTGTTTTTTTCCATGAAACATAAACCGCTTTCAACAGGTTCAATTGAAACTGAGAGCGAGCTGTGGTTAGGATTTCAAACTGCGAATCAGAATAGTTCTGTGCGCACTGATTGAATTCCAACAAATGTTGGCCAATGGCTGAATCGCTCTCTGGTTCGAAATGAGTCTTACTTTTTGCTTTGCATTTTCTATTTGACTGGGATCTGGTTGGTTGAGATCGACGGGTTTCCTGTTCCTGAGTAAGAGTGGTTTTTCGCCTTATTACTTTTGGAACATGTTGCTTGATGCGTTCCTGAAGCCTTTGAGTAGTGCGACCTACGTACCGACTATCACAATGGCACACGTATTCATAAATAACCATACTTCTTTAATTGGCAGATAGCACATCCTTTTTGGCAGCAGGTAGCATGCATTGGCTTGAAAAAATCAAGCGTGGTGACCAGGCGCGTAGCCAGAAACTCGCAATGGGGGGCAGTTTTGGGGGTCTGGGGGCGGAGCGGCGATGCTCCCATCTGCCAGAGGCCAATGGGGGTCTGGGAGCGAAGCCCCCAGCTGCCGGAGGCTGGGGGTCTGGGAGCATAGGCCCCAGCGCTCGAAAATTTTGCATTTTTTTGCAAAAATAACTTCATTTTAGGGCTATTTTGTTTAAAAATAATGCTTTTAAAACGTGGCTTAGAAATTGGCAGTGCAAACATGATTAAATTGGTGGCATAAATGGGCTATTTGGTAGGTGGCTAATGGTAAAATGTTAGTTTTCTTGTATAGATGCTGGTAAATTATAAAATCGAATAGTTCAATAAAACTCACACGGAGTAATCTATTTCGTATACATTTTAGAGAGAAAAATAATTGGGGGGAGCTAATGAAAAGAGATTTGAGAGAAATGATTGGTAATTAACTAATACTGAATAGCCCCCTCCCTATTCCTCAGTTTATAGTTTATTTGTTGATGACACCTATGTTTAGCATTTTTACACTTGTAATCAAATTTGATTGCTTATTTTTGACCATTTTTCAAAGTTTTTATTTATTTGTTAGTTTTAGTTTTGACAAATTAGCCCCCCCCCTGAATATATGCTTCAAAAGATGTTCTAAATCACTATTTAGTCCACTTCAGTGTATAAAACAGTCTCAAAAGTGCTAAAAACGTAGTGTTTTTCTCATTCTGCATTTTGATCGACATGCCAATGGGGGGGGGGGGCTATAGCCCCCCTGGCTACGCTACTGGTGGTGACACTGCTCCGTAGCAATTTTGCACAGCATTTTTAACTTGATGTTCTAATTGCTGAGAAGCTAAGCCTATCCACGGGGCTCTAAGATACACTGCACACGTTTCTGGTCCAAGGGGTTTGGCTGTAGAAAATTGTGCTTGAGTACCATATCTTTAGAGTACTCGTTGTAAAGCAAGATCTTTTTGATAAAACCAATCTCTTGCTTAAGCTTGTTTTTCGTACATATCATAAGTGCTCTGTGTAACAGCGTGGCGATTAGGTTCGTTTTCCGTTTGCGTGAGCTGAAGGATTCCCAGCGGATGTATTGACCAGAAAAAGTGGGCTTTCGGTATACACTGGTCTCGAAACCAAGTTCAGTTCTTTCCACTAGAATGTCTAGAAATGGAAGTTTGCTATCATGTTCGTTTTCAAACGTGAACTTGAGAGCAGGGTGTAGACGATTAAGCGTGACCAGGAAGTCGTCAACGTCACCCTCTTGTTTAAACATGGTAAAAGTGTCGTCAACGTGTCGTCAACCGATCAGTGGTCGAGTGGATAAAGCATCTTGCTACTGCAACGGTAGGTTCGGGTTCAATTTCCGGTCGGGTCAAACCAAAGACTACAAAAATTGGTATTCACGGCTTCCATGCTTGACGTTCAGCAATTAAAGGAGCAGTATGAAGCCTCCGCCGTGTGTTGTAGACAGGTGGCAGCTTGACTCGAAGACCGAAAAGTCTCTTCGCTGTCTCCTGGCCAAGGTACCTTGGTGAATAAAGTGTAATTACATATCGAAAATAATGTGTCGGTTTTTGAACACAGGAAAATAGTTTGGACTCGTGGTAGCCAACAAAGATGTTCGCTAATAATGGGCCCAGTGGTGAGCCCATCAGTGGTGAGCCCATCGCGACGGACTAGCGATGTGATGTTTGCTAAGTTGTTCGCTAATACTGGGCCCAGTGGTGAGCCCATCGCGACGGAGTAGCGATGGGATCACCACTGGGCCCAGCATTAGCGAATATCTTTGTTGGCTACCACGAGTCCAAACTATTTTCCTGTGTTCAAAAACCGACACATTATTTTCGATATGTTGATGACACCTTTGCCATGTTTAAACAAGAGGGTGACGTTGACGACTTCCTGGTCACGCTTAATCGTCTACACCCTGCTCTCAAGTTCACGTTTGAAAACGAACATGATAGCAAACTTCCATTTCTAGACATTCTAGTGGAAAGAACTGAACTTGGTTTCGAGACCAGTGTATACCGAAAGCCCACTTTTTCTGGTCAATACATCCGCTGGGAATCCTTCAGCTCACGCAAACGGAAAACGAACCTAATCGCCACGCTGTTACACAGAGCACTTATGATATGTACGAAAAACAAGCTTAAGCAAGAGATTGGTTTTATCAAAAAGATCTTGCTTTACAACGAGTACTCTAAAGATATGGTACTCAAGCACAATTTTCTACAGCCAAACCCCTTGGACCAGAAACGTGTGCAGTGTATCTTAGAGCCCCGTGGATAGGCTTAGCTTCTCAGCAATTAGAACATCAAGTTAAAAATGCTGTGCAAAATTGCTACGGAGCAGTGTCACCACGCTTGATTTTTTCAAGCCAATGCATGCTACCTGCTGCCAAAAAGGATGTGCTACCTGCCAATTAAAGAAGTATGGTTATTTATGAATACGTGTGCCATTGTGATAGTCGGTACGTAGGTCGCACTACTCAAAGGCTTCAGGAACGCATCAAGCAACATGTTCCAAAAGCAATAAGGCGAAAAACCACTCTTACTCAGGAACAGGAAACCCGTCGATCTCAACCAACCAGATCCCAGTCAAATAGAAAATGCAAAGCAAAAAGTAAGACTCATTTCGAACCAGAGAGCGATTCAGCCATTGGCCAACATTTGTTGGAATTCAATCAGTGCGCACAGAACTATTCTGATTCGCAGTTTGAAATCCTAACCACAGCTCGCTCTCAGTTTCAATTGAACCTGTTGAAAGCGGTTTATGTTTCATGGAAAAAAACAAATTTGTGCAGGCAAAAGCAGTTCGTATTCACTCTCCAACTGTTTCGGTAAGATCAAAGCCTGCTGTCATTGGATAGATTGCGTATCTTACTATTGTGCAGTCTTCTTAAAATGCATTTCTCCTTACCGCAGAGTGCATTTCTCTTTACTGCAGAGTGCATTTCTCCTTACTGCATTTGGTCTTTAAAAGATCCTGCTCACCACATACCAAACCAGACAGAGATCGTAACTAAACAGTTCTGTCCGAAAAGCTTCTTGTGAAAACAAAATGAAATCGACTTTATTGAAAGTCATATCCAGAGCTTTTAATAGTTAATCATTTGCATGCTTTCTGGCCCAAAGTCTACCAGCGCGGAAGCCTAGGGAAGAGTCACCAGAACGGCGCCTACTTAGATACAAGCAATGCGAAAAAGTTGTCTTCCCGCAGGAATCGAACTCCCTAGGCTTCCGCGCTGGTAGCTTTTAGGACAGATAGCATGCAAACGATTAAATATTAAAAGCTCTGGCCAACAAACGTCAAAAACATTACAAGTAAATTATTATAATCAATAATCATCATAGAACAAGCATTAAGTTGCTGCGTTTAAACAGCCAAAAATTAAGCTTGCGAGGAGACGTCTTCTTTAGCTCAAGTTGTAGAGCAGTGGACTGGTAATCCAAAGGCTGCAGGTTCAATTCTTGCGATGAAACAAGTTTTTCACATTGCTTGTTTTTAAGTAATCGCCATTCTGGTGACTCTTCTCTAGGCTTCTGCGCCTTTAGCCTTTAGGCCAGATAGAACGCAAACGATTAAATAGTCTTGGTCTTGTCAACTCTTTTTCCACTATACTGTGGGAAGTTCCGTAACCGGTATTGTACAATAAGCAACAAAGCAGTTTTAAAAAATAACAGAATAGGTACCGGTACGTTATACCAGTAAGCCTGCTCAGCGTAGGCTATTCTCAGAGCTGTAATCACAAACTAGCGCAATCGTACAGTAGGCCTAAATTATAACCCACAACTTCCTAACTAGTTGCAGTAACTTAGCCTAACCAAATACGAAACCTTGGCTACTGCTGTAGGTACCTGCAGACATAGGCTAGGCTACCAGAACTGATCTACAGCATGATCATTTTTGGCTTCAAATTTTGTATCATTCTTAGACTAAAAACTTGACCAAAGCTGGTCTAAGTTTGATACAAAAGATTATATCACCCGTATAATGCCACCGGTGAATTGAGTTTGAATCAGAATTGCTGTTTCAAGCAGAATTCGCTTACCTTACTCATCGAACACCACATTTCTTTGTCAGCTAAAAATTTTTGCAAAGTCATGCCTGTTGTGACGTCGCAAACTCGTACAAAGTCAAATGGAATAAATAGCATTTTCGCGAATAAAGGAAAAAGGGTAGAAATATTTGCGGCACCTCTTTAGTACCTTAAGTAGTTTTTATTTCTTTCATAAAACCGATTTCAAGCAGTATCTTTCTAAATAATGAGTGGTCGGAAAAATAATGAAGCCAAATTCTTGGACGAAACAAAAATTTTTCACTTGAATGCGTAAGTTCGATAGATGAAATGAAAAGGATGGCGGTAAGGTAAAACTGACAAAGCTGATGGTAAGATGGTCAAGCTGGCGGTCCTATTGGTGTTCACACTGGCGGTTTTGCTGTAGATAACACTAAGAAGGTCCAGGACATAATACTAAATAAGCCTACGCCTACCACAAAAAAGACACACTTACCAACCGTTTTGACGTCCAAAAAGTGGCTTTCAACTGCAGTCGCTAATCTTTCAACAAAAAATACATTTTTCAAGCCTTCCGGAATAGTTAAAGTTTCTAAACAGTTCTAAACAGCAAGTAAAAAAAAAAATAAAGCCAAAAAAGGTCAAGCATTAGTTTATGCTTTTCTGCTCAAATGACGTTTGCGCGTACGTCAATTGAGCAAAAACGTCAAAAAAGAAAAAACGCAAGACTGGATAATCCGGCAGAAATTGGAAAACGACAAAAAAAGAAAACCCTAGTTCGGAACTTCGCTGACAGTAACTAACGAAACTTTTTAAGTTAATATGACCACTGATCAGACTGACTTAGGGCATATCATTTAGCTACTTTAAATTAAACAAGCTTCAGCCAGTAATTACTACTAGAGTATGATGAAAAATATGATTGGAAGTTACTAAGCCACCAACATTACTTTGCAAGCTGTTGCAGTTTCGACTTGCTATAAGCTCAGTAATCTACTATTTGTGCTGCGGTTGCGTTTCTGCTGGTGCTACTGTCTTGCTTCCAAAATTATAGTTTTGCCATAGCGAAGGTTATTGAACAACATCGTGGACTGTCTTTTCTCTTGAAAAATAGTTTCTAAGTTTCAAAACTAAGCAAATAATTGACGAAAGCTAACTCTCAAAAAAATCGCTCCAGTAAAACACTTGTTAGCAAAAAAAAACAACATTAAAATACTATTTTCGATAAACTTGCAAGACTTGCAAGCACAGTCGCGTCATCAAAAAGCGCTTCAAAAATTCAATAACTTTATTAATTTTTTTCAAAATTTGCATCAATATATTTACATTAAATCATTCATAGAAAAACTATTCATATGTAAAGACACAACTTCATAAAACATAAGACTTTACAATCGTTTTCACGAGAACTGTAGATTTCATTGTCATTGCCCTGTCGCGGACAGGTTGATTTTCAATCCAGATCTAACCCTAAACCAACGGCTAAAGACGTTTTAAGGTAGCACGCATCGGAAGCCCAAAAGTAGGCCTAACCCTACCTCTACCAATTAATAACCTAAACTTGACGCTTCAAAACCTCTTGCGTTAAAAAGGCTGCGTAAAAATTCTGTTCCAAAAAAAAAAAAATAATGTTTCATTGCTCACGTAGCTGCTGTATTTTGCGTCGTTGTGAACTAACTAAGACATTGTGTTGATTTCTGAATCTTTTTGATGATGTGAATTTTGGGTCAGCTGTACTCGGTGATTACCAACAAAAGCAAAAACCGAAAACAGTACACATATTATGTTCAACGTTTAAGCCGTACAGTATAACAAGCAACTTTTTTGAAATTTGGAACGTTTGAAGAGCTCAAATTACAGTATGAGAAATAATTGAGATATCATCTTTCCCAAAAAAAACAAAAACGGTCATTTGGTCGGGCGGTAACGCGTTCGTCTCTAGAGCGGGAGGTCTGATGTTCAAATCTTGGCCCGGTCAAATCGTACGCAGTGTTGCCGATGGCTCGCCACCTCTGCAGCATTTCTTCGAAAGGAGCTGTGTTGATCAGGCGCAATGATGCGGAAATGAGCCCCGCAAACCCGTTGCGCGCTTCGGCGTAATACCGCGAGTATAACGAAAGATTTGATTAGATTTTGATCTTTTCAAAACACAGCTTTTAGTTTCGTGGAAAAACAATTTTGAGCACAAGAAGAGATTTCAGGTCCGAAACAATGTATGTCAACAAGCTCAAGCGCTCGCCACTCGCACAGGGCAAACATCGGAACAGGAGTATGACTGTTCAAATCTCAGTGCACTCAGTCAAGCGAGCAGTTATACAATGAGATGATCTCAGACTTAAAAAGGATGAAGCATCCAGATGGGATTATGTGCAAAAGATAAAGAATCATCTAAAACATTTCTACTCTTTCACTAAGAAAAAAAGAGCCAAAGCTGTTTTTTTCAACGCTTTCATTTTGGTATCTCGGTGAACTCATTGGCTGCATTACGTAAGTTTTCTTATATTTTTGTTTATGACATCACATGGGTTTTGACATTTATCATTATCATCTATTTGCTGAAATAATTTTTAACATCGCATTTTGCATTTAACTGAACGGTGAAAGGAGTAAGCGGGTTAGCTATTTGATCGACTGAGCAGTTAAATAAGATCGTTACCAGTAAGCATCAAAAACTAATTGCTGCGATTTTGTAAAATCAGTTTGACAAAAATTTTATTGAAAATGGGCGTCGTCACTTTACAGTCTGATTATCAATTCATTATCGTTTATTCGATCACAAACATAGGTGATCGCATCCAAAGTCGCATATGTCGAAGATTTATTACTGTCTTTGAAATTTGTATTGCGTTTTCGAAATTAAAGAACGTTTTTGAAAAAAGGAGATGGTCGTGTGTCAAATAATTTTTCTTGCATGTTTGAAAAATATGTTAAACGAGGACTAAAAGCAAAATCAATGTGGATATTTGAAGTTAGACAAATTGTATTAGACTAGATTGGCATTGACTCCATCCTTTTTGATCTAACCGTTTCCGAGATATTTTACTTAAAACACGATATAGGGGCCTCTAATGTTACAATTTTTATTGGCAACCCTAACCTTAGCGTCGCCAGCGACGCCTTCCCAGTTATAACCTAAAGCAACGCCAATATTAGGCTAGTGCATTGAGTCGCTTCGCTGCAGACTAATCTGTTTGATCATGTCAGCACAACAGATCCGAGCAGGTAAAAACAGTTGACTGTTTGGTAGCCTGGCGATCTCAATAAAAATCAATCTGTCAGATACAATTCAGTCTAAATTATACGCTAGCCTAGCAATTACTGGTACTAGGCTACAAACTCATACCTGATTGCCTGGAATATTGTTTGGCTTCACATCTACACAAACAAATGATTTTGTATGAAAGGTTCAATGGAAGCAAAACCGAACCCAATAAAAGTCCCGTGAAAAGACTGCAATAATATCCTACTAAAGTGTTGATCTGATAACAGTTTTCTGATTTCAAACACATATAATTCAAATTTCTTAATTAATTCTCACAAATCTAGAACAAATTTCTATGTCTTTCCTTGACAACAAAATTTTCCACTGACACCCAAACAGGAGTTACATCGCAAAAAATCAGTACAATCAATTTAAAAATGATTACGCGACGACCAGGCGCGTAGCCAGAAATTCGCAATGGTAAGTTTGGGGGCAAAGCCCCAGCCGCCGGAGGCACGGGGGTCTGGGGGCGGAGCCCCCAGCTCTCGAAAATTTTGCATTTTTTTGCAAAAATAACTTCATTTTAGGGCTATTTTGATTAAAAAATAATGCTTTTAAAACGTGGCTTAGAAATTGGCAGTGCAAACAAGATTAAACTGGAAGCATAAAAGGGGTATTTGGGAGGTGGCTGATGGTAAAATGTAGTTCTCTTGTTTAGACGCTGGTAAATTATAAAATCGAATACTTCAATAAAACTCACACGGAGTAATCTATTTCGTATACAGTTTATAGAGAAAAATAATTGGGGGGGGACTAATGAAAAGAGATTTGAGAGAAATGCTTGGTAATTAACAAATACTGAATAGCCCCCCTCCCCCATTCCGTATAGTTTATAGTATATTTGTTGATGACACCTATGTTCAGCATTTTTACACTTGCGATCAAATTTGATTGCTTATTTCTTACCATTTTTCAAAGGTTTCATAATTATTTGTTGGTTTTATTTTTGCCAAATTAGCCCCCCCCCCCGGGACATATGTTTCAAAAGATGTTTTAAATCACTATCTAGTCCACTCCAGTGCATAAAACAGTCTCAAAGTGCTAAAAATGTAGTGTTTTTCCCATTCTGCTTTTTGGTCGATATGTCAATGGGGGGGGGGGGGGGGGGGCTATAGCCCCCCCCCCGCCCCCCCGGGTACGCTACTGGCGACAACTATTGTAATTACGTACAGTAAAAAAGCGCAATAAATTGCTTGATTGATTAACATTACTTAAAGAAAACTATCGTTAATGTTTGCAAAATTTAAACGCAACAAAGCCAGATTTTGAAACCAACCAAGTATAGAAAAACAAACTGCTAAAATGACGTAAAACTTGATAAAGTTTATAATACTGCTGTGATTGAATTTATTCTTAAATTTCATTCACGTGAATTCAACATAACCAAACTGGCTTTTCATAACCAAACTTTTCAAAATCCTTTTGATATTTTTTATAGAGCTCTAGTGCAAGGTTCTTCGGAATGTCTTTAAATATTTTTTGGTGATATCATCGTTGGCTTTGCATCTTTCTTTTCGAAACACCACTTTTTGGAGATAAGCGGATAAATTTAGCTTTTGTTTCAAATAATCTATATCACTTTCGAAAGTTTCCATTTTGATGACGTAATCATATTGAGAGTCACAAACTTGACGCGAAGAGAGAAAAGTGAGGAAATGTTGATTGCCTTTTGTGTTGTCCCGAGACAATAAAAAATTTACAAAATCTTCAAAAGTTGCCTTTCAATTGTCCTTTTCATTTCTTTTATATTCGTTGTGACGCAAGTGGCGAAAATTTTTGTTGATGTATTGTGAACGACCTTTGTAATAATTAGTGTATCCTTTTCCTTCTGGGACCATTTTGCGGTAGTATGCTGAGACCAGTCTTGAAATGGGATTTCTGACTGTAATTACCTGAACAAATAATGTTAAACAATTTTTCTGCACTATTACCTGAGTTACCGTGATATAGAAGCAGCAGATCGGCAACTTTGTAGTAGTTGGTATAGCATGTTTTATTTTTGTCAAATACTATGCGGTAAAATGCATTTCTATGGTACTGTAAAAATTGTAAGTTTCTGAAGAAAAGGTTCTAAATCCAAAGCAAGTTTGTATCATTACAATGCAAAAGCCAGTTGGTCGAGTGATAACGTCTTCGAAAGGAGCTGCGGTGCCTGCGTTTGCAATGATGCGGAGATGGCCCCTGCAAACTTGTTACACGGTTCGACGTAAAACAGCGAGTATAATAAAAGATTTTATTTGATTTGATATACATCAATAATTGCGTATTATTTTGCTCACAACTTGTTCATTACAATAGTACCAAATCATGTTTGCTGGAACTGCTGCATATAAATAATTCGTACCTAAATTTTTTTGTCACAAAATACCCTCGTAATTGAGGAGCTTCACCAAATTGAAATAGCAGACACCAGGGGCGGCTCGTCTATGGAGACTGCGGGACTGCAGCCCCCCCAAATAATTTTGTGCTTTCTGTCATTGGCATTGCAACAAAAAATTGAAAACATTTTTACTTTTATATTCAATTTTTATTGAAAAATTTATGCGATTGCCTCATTTGATGAGCTAATTGAATGCTTTGCTTTCGTAATGCCAAGGAAACAATTTTTGTATCATGCGTTAAATACACCTTTGTGCCGACTCGAGACTGCAAAAGTTGCAGTCCAGCTCGTCAGGCTAATTCACATATCTCCGTGACGTCAACTCAATCGAGACATTTTTTCTTTATCCATCGCGAGCTATTCAGCCGACTGGACTGCAGTCCCTGCAGTCCCAAAAACCTTTTTTCTTCAACAAACGAAATCGAATAAAGCATTGTTTGCGGCAAGGGTTGTTGCAACAGTTCAAATGATAGCCCTTCTTTACCCGAGGTGGAGTCGAGGACACAAGGCTGGAGGCCAAGGCCAAGGCCAAGGACACAAAAATAATCCGAGGCCAAGGGCAGCCTTTTCGAGGACAGACCCTCTCGAGGCCAAGGACAGGAATGCTCGAGGCCAAGGCCAAGGACCAAGGACACAGCCGCAAGTATTCTCCGAAAAAAAAAAAAGGTCTTCAAAAAAGTTTTTCAGGCAATCTCCAATTTATAGGCGTAGCCAAAATTTTTGATTGGGGAGGCCTAAACCAAAATCACATGCAATGACGTCATCAAAAATTTGCCTATTGGCACTTAGTCAGGATTTTGCAAAGGGAGAAGGCTTAAACTAATATAGTTAAAAAGTGCAAATACGTAACTTTGGAGACGTTTTGAGAAAGCCAGTGTAACTCAAACGTATCACAGACGGGGGTCTGGGGTTGGGGCCCCCCAGCGGCCGGAGGCTTTAGGGGTCTGGGGGCAAAGTTCCCAGCAGTTTAGCGGTTTTTGTAATTTTTTGGAAAAAAAAGCTATTTTAGTGCCGTTGAATCACATTTCGCACATGTTTAGAGCAATTGGAAAGCACTAGATTTTTGACATTTGAAAGCCAATTAAAAAAATAAAATTGTTTAATCCTTCTAGTTGCAATATAAGTCCAAACCACATCTACCATCTTGCATTTTGGTGTTAAAGTTTAATTGTACATGATTTGCTCCAGGTTGGGGGAAGTAAGGTGCATTGTCTCGTGCAACATTTTAGCAGTAAACGAAAACCCACTCGAAGATTTTTCTAAGATATTTTTGTTTTGTCATGAAAATAATCAGTTATAGAAGTGCATGTTAGGCCAGGGGGCCCAGGCACCCTCAATATTGAAGTTCAACGATTTGTTCAATCAGCATTTTCCATGGATAATTTTTTTTTAGTTTTTTGTGCGTAAAAACTGGCGAGGTGGAGGTGAATTAATGAATCGGTATTGAAAAATAGTGCAATAGATGGTTACGCTTACTAACCATGTTACTGCCGGGCCGGATTTACATCGCGCTGGGCCCCTGGCACTTTGGAGGTTTTCGCAGCATCTTTCTGCCAAATGTAGGTGAAGACCATAAAAAGTCTTAAAATTTGAGCACAGGGCCATTAGCTGGTACTGCGCCATATTGTGGTAAATCCGGCCTTGGTTAATGCATTACGTTCGTAAAAAGGCTAGATGTGAGCCTGAGATAGCAACTTTTAGGACAAAAACTATCCTTTTCTTCCAGGTGTATGTTTAAATTGGCTGGCAAAAATTGATTTGAGGGGATCCCGGGGCCTTTGGTCTTCAATATTGTTGTTCGCTTCTGGTGTAAGCGAATAACGCTAAAAAGAAACTGAAGAAACAATAGAGTTTTTTGTCACATTTTTGTCATTGGTGAAATTTCAATTGGGGGAAGGCCCGCTTGGCTAAGCCTGTGCTCCAATTGCGGAAAACAAAAATGTATTTGCAAATTTTCCGCTAGGTTTCTGGCGTTTTCCAACCAGTGGTGCAAATCTTTGTTGGGCATTGGGGGGGATAATTTGCAATTTTACCCCAATTTTGCCCTATTTTCAACATTGGGGGGGATGAACCTCGACCAAGACTTTTTTCAGGTTAGCAAACTAAGGGTAGACCATAAAAACAAGGTCTTCACCAAAAATGGAACACTTTTTTTCCCCGAATTCAAGTACAGACCTGCGCTCAGATGCACGCCAGAGTCAAATTATTGCAGGAGATGCAGCTAAAGACCATACTCAAATTGCTGGGGGGTACACATTCAAATTATTAGGGGGGATATATCCCCCATCCCCCCCGGGTTTCGGCACCCCTGTTTTCAACAAAATTTCAACGGTTCAAAAAATTGTACTGTCCTCGAGCCGAGGATTCGGGCTAAATTTGACATCGGGCTTGATATTCGTACTTGCCTTGTGTTTTAGACTTTTAGGTGCTATAAAACATAATTGAAATAACTTTGCAGCATAGAATAACGACTTCGTTTAATCATCAATACGATTATTACGACAAATTTGTTAAAGCGTCATAATTGATCAACAATAAGTAACTTTATTTTATCCGCATTGGGGCAAATACCTATTCAAATTTTCAGACCAGGGACGCCCAAACTTTTTGAGGAACGGGTTACAATGACTTTGAGCTGACCGCACAATCAGTGGGTGAAAAACTGGCGGAAATTTAGATGAAAATCAAAACAAAATAGGTTTTTATCGCATTTTAATGCAATTTTTGTCGGGATTTTAGATGGTGGCCAATTGAAACGAAAGAGGTTTGATTTGTTTTCTAACAAAATTTGTCTGCTACAGTAGTTCATATCGAAACCTACGGCTCCGGGGTTTGGGCAGTTTAGACGAAACTTAACTAACTTTCTGGCAGTTTCGGGCCTGTTTTTGGCTTCAAATCACTTGTCGGGTTCGGGCTTACGCTTTCGGGTTCGGGCGTAAGCCCGGCCTCAAAGGACCCTTGTCAGGGATCGGTTTTATCATTTTGTGGAATTTTAAATAACTTTTGGTACTTTTTAAGCAATATTGACTGATTCTGGGAATGCACTCCATGTTTCATCATTATTCAATGAACTGTCTCCACTAAATCCTCATTTTGTCCTTCTGTGGTCTGGGTTGGATTCTTTGGATCTCCCCATCAACAATTTTAGACTTATTCGTAAAGGAGCGCTACAATCATGTTACCGTAACGAAGCACCTTAGCAAACGCAAAACTAAGTTGATATGAAGCGAAAAGTTTATAGATTGGCCTTGGCCTACGAAAAATAGTTTCATTTTGTAGATTAGTACGAAAGACACAAACAAGCTTTGTACAATATCATGAAAAAAAAATATTTGCAGCCCTCCCGTTTCAAATAGGCACGAGCCGCCACTGGCAGACACCTTTTTTATAAGAGCAGAATGTAAGAACATAAAATTTCTTTCGCTCAAATTTTAAAAACAAATTAAAAACAATGCTAGCCTCGACATAAACAAAATAATTAAGTAGAGTATCGTAGACATGGGGGGGAGGACATTGTTCCATGCCCATCTTTGAGTCATGGCGCAATGCAAAAAAACGTGCAAAAAGCGTTAAAATCAAGGTTCCCAGATTAAAGTGATGCACGAAGATAGAAATGCTTTTGCTACCTGCCATTTTTGATTTTAGCATATCATTTTCATCAGCTTGAGAGTAAGGGTAGAGAAGATTTCAGATTTTTTTAGCCTGCGCTAGTATTTTGCAGCCTTGCAAGTTTTTCAGCTCAAGATCATTACATTCTATATTAGTCTATAAGCTGAAAGCTGCAACGTGTCGTTTCGTTCCATCTCTCAGGGAGCTACTGTTTAAAAATAGATTTAAGAAATATACAGCCACACCAACTTCCAACAAGTTCTCTACTCGAAACCCCGCAGTATTATTGTAATGCCATCTTGAGCAGGGCAAAACGGCTGAATATATCAAGGAAAAATTACTGCGCGGATGTGCACTAGACCGTGACGTATCCAATCGGAACGCGCCTTTACCGCGCGATTTTGTGGATTTCCCTCCAGCTGTGTTTTTGTCAACCAAAAGTTTCTACCAGAACCAGCGCAGTAGAGATGCCATCAGCGCGGCGTACGCGGCCGCGCGCTGTTGTTGGTGCACCGCGCCGCGCAGCGTGGCAACTAAAATCTGCATTACGTAAAAAAATTATCGTTAGCGCAGCGCCGCGTACAATAATTTTTTTACATTTTTTTTACAATTATTACTGGTGATTTTCTCTTTATGAACAACAATGGTTAGTCTGGATGTAACTATTTTATGAATTGAAGATATTGCATGCTACTAAAACAGTAAAAGGTGCCTTCGGTTCAAGTTTATTTTTTCAGAATTCGGAGCATTCTAGAATCGGCTATTTTGGCTGCAAGAAACTTAGTTTTGATCGGCTGAACATGTTTTTTGACACCAACAAAAAGATTTTGGTTTCGGTAGGCTAGACTAGGAAAGGTTTAGGACATTCGGTGAGAAGATGAAACAAAGGCAGACCAATGTGGAAGAAACAAGTTTGTGGGAAACAATCATCAGAGTAGAGGCACAAAACAAAGCCTAGCGACACACTCACCCTGTACGCAGTAGGCCAATGGTATTGGTACAAGCAGTACTTAAATTGTGGCGTCCCCCCATCGAGATTGAGCGTCCCCCCATTGAGATTTAGGCGTCCCCCCATCGAGATTTGAGCGCTGGTTTGGTTTGTGGGAGGGAAAAGTCACTGTTTTTGGCCGGAAAAACCGCTTAAATTTTGGATTTCGGCCAGAAAAAGCCTTCGGATATCGGCGAAGACCTTTTTTTTTGGAAATCACCTAAGTTTCACTAAAAAATCGCATCAATGCAATTCAGGAACCATGAAAATTTAGGTCAAGTTCTGTTACGTCGTATTCTTAGTTTTGTTCTTTGTTGCCCACTAGTGGTCTGTGTTCTTAATGTTTGGCTAACGCTAGTTCTGTTTATGATTTGCCAAGTCGCCGGAAGCGATGCATCATTTTCACACTGACAAAATCTTCACGCGTGGAGATTTGGTCAGTTCAGTTCAGCATTCCTAGCATCAGGTTGTTCTGATTTTTTGGAATTCTCTCTCTATCGCAGCTGCAGTGAATTTGAACTCGCATTTGACTACCTGGCAAAATCAATCGGTATGTATTTGTTTATAATTTCAATTTAGCGTTAGTCTTCGTATATCTTGCTTTCTATAATTTTATGGTAATGATATGGGAGCCGAGAAGCACACCTTTTTACTGGTTTTTCGGGGGTTGGGTGTGGTTAGTCTGGGCATGTGAGTGCTTCACATGGTCTTGGCTCAGATATTTTTACAGGGTTTGGAAGTAATTGCTATACTACGTTTGAAACGTTTTCGTTTGTTTTCAGAAACCGCAGTACGCAGTATGCAGTATGCAATAAACAACAACTCCAATAAGCTGCGCGTTTCGATTCTTTCCTGTGTACAGGTATAGGGCTGCGCCAGGAGCCCAGAGTGTACCCTACACAAAGTTTCGATTGATTTTTATTCCTCACATATTCTTAATTTCACGTTTGAATTGTATTCACGTTTGCTGTGCAATGATGGACCTCAAAGAAGACATAGAACTCAGAAATAATCTTTCAAATTTATATTTAAGAGCGGAGCGCTTGATGTCAATGAGATCAACCTCCTCTGAAAGCGTAGAAGCTGTTGCAAGTTTAATTCAAACAACGCTTGAAAAACTTTTGGAAATTTTAAAATCTGACAAAATTTTGGATTCCAAAGAAATTGACGCTGTTATTAAAAATAACCACGAATTTAACGCACGCTTTAAGGATTGGCTTAAATCTAAGTCTACTTCAGACGCTACTAGCAGTACAAAGGTCGTGGAAGACACCTTATCTTTTTTGGACCTCGACGTGGCGCCTTCCAAATCGTTAACTTCCAGTGTCATAACCAGCAGTAGCCGTTCCACATCTAGCTCCCGATCAACAGTAAAGCGACGAGAGGCTTACGAGAAAATGAAATTATTAGAGTTAGAAGCTGCCCATGAGGAAGAACGCGCCCTAGAGGAGGCTAAACGCGCCCAAGAGGAGGCTAAACGCGCCCAGGAGAATGTCGAGCGCAAGCGGCGCGAGACGAAGCGTAAACTCGATCTGGCTGCTCTCGAATTCAAATTGTGGGATAGTGATCTTTGCGAAAACGAATTTCCAAAAACTAATACGAGCGACGTATCAGCTGAATCTCAATGTCCTGTAATTTTAAAAGAGCAAACTGTTTCAAATACCGTTTCCACCGTTTCGGTTCTGACAACGGCTTCTACTACCGCATCCAAACGCGGAGCATCAAGCCATGTGCTTAAAGGCGAACAACCTATTCCGCCAGCATGCCTTTCATCTGCTAATGGCACTAGTTTTTCAGCTTTGCCCAATGCCGACTTAGGTGTTAATTTTTATGCACCTCCGCCCGTAGTTACTACGTTTTCTACTCCGCCCATGCAAAATGCTTTAATGCAACGTGATTATGGCACAAATAGCTCTTTTCCCAGGGACCCATTCTCCAGTGCTCCCAATCCTAGTTTTCATCAACAATCTGTATGGTCCGGGGCCCCGGGGGGCCTGGCGGGAGGGGTTGCCTTTTCTCACCCAAGAACAAATGACCGCATGGTACAACCACATGGGTTTTCGCCAGTTCCTCAGTACCCTGTTTTGTGCTATCCTGGAGATAACATCTTTTTGCCCAGGCCTGAGTTTCCTAAATTTAATGGAGACCCGCTAAACTTTACGACCTTCAAAAATGAATTTGTTAAGTACATTGTGCCTAAGGTTTCGGATCACAAAATTTTGCTTTGTTATTTGCTGCAACATTGTGAAACTAAAGTTCGAGATAAGATTCAACACTTCTCTAATAAAGGAGACGCTGGCTACGCGTTAGCCTGCGAAAGACTTGAGCGAGAATACGGCAGACCAAATATTATTGCTGACGCTTGTGAACAACGCTTGAAGGCTGCCAAGGCTGTAAAATCGAATGATCCTGTTGGCTTAAAACTTTTTTCTGAACTTTTAGAGCAGACATTGATTACTCTTGAAGACATTCGATGTTTTGGAAGTTTAAGTTCGTTGGACACTATGGCTCAACTCATTCAGAAGCTTCCCTTTGATTCTCGTCGTGCGTGGGTAAAGGAATCAGTTAAAGTAGAACAAGAAACAGGTCAGGTTGCTGATTTTTCTCGTTTTGTTAAATTCGTTAACCGCTTATCTGACGAGGCCAATTCTTTGTATGGTCGCCGATTGCTTGGAGCCCAAAGCACTAAACCTCCGTCTAAGGCTCAAACTACCCCTGATATTCGGAAGTCTGCCAGCTCTTATAACGTAACTTCCAAGCCCACTAGTTCTAACTCGAGTAAACCCGCTACTTCGATCCCATTTGCGTGCTTTTATTGCAAGGACATTAATCATGGATTATTAGAGTGCGCTAAATTTCGAGGTGCGCCATTACATGAACGGTCAAAATTCATAAAGGAGAACAAGTTTTGCTACAAATGCCTTGGTTCTAGACACCGTACGCAAGGCTGTACGAAGCAAAATACTTGCAAGGTTAAGGGTTGCACTGGGACCTTTCACCATACCCTGCTCCATCCTTCACAACGTAATCTTCCCGACGCATCTAAAGATACTGATGCTTCTACTCCCGCACCTGATATTGCGACCAGTAGTTCCACGAATCCAAATAACTCTGCGGTTTCTTGCTCTAGTGCTGTCTGCTCTGTTTACTCTAATGAATCGCCTCAACGTGCTAATGCTGTATACCTATGTGTGGTACCCGTACGGGTTAATTATAGCACTAAACAAGTTGTGACGTATGCATTTCTTGACCAAGGCTCCACCCATACCTTTTGTAATCAAAAACTGGTTAAAGCTCTTGGCATTTCTGGGGTCCCTAACGAACTTACTTTAAACACTTTAACTGGCTCGAAAAGCCATCAAGGCTATGCTTTCAGTCTTTCTGTCTCATCGTTAACTGAAGATGAGACCTTTAATTTGCATGATGTTTTGTCTATTGAAGACATTCCTGTAACACCTAATGCCATCCCCGTTGACAAAGATTTAAACAGCTTTCCTCACTTACGAGATCTGAATTTTCCTCAAGTTCACGGAGCCACCGTGACCTTGCTTATCGGCGCTAATGTACCCGAATTATTTTGCACGCGCAATGTGCGCAAGGGGGCTCGAGGGCAACCTATAGCTGTTCAAACCCCTCTGGGATGGTCTTTATTAGGTCCCTCGCTTTCTCTCTCTACTTTCAGCAACTGCTCTGTGAATTTTGTGACGTCCGATCAATCTTTGCAATCACAAATCAGTCGGTTGTGGGAGACTGATTTTGGCAATCAAACTTCCATTTTCGACATTCCCACTTCGAAAGAGGACCGCATTGCTTATGACATCATGAATAACTCTGTTAAATTTGTAGCAGGGCACTATCTACTACCGCTTCCGTGGAAATCCGGCTTGGAGCTACCTACCGACAGCCACGTGATGGCGGAACGACGTCTTTCGAGCTTGAAGAAAAGACTTACTTCAAACACGGTACTGTGCAGCAAGTATGTGGACGTAATGGAAACTTATATTAGCAAAGGCTACGCTAGACGGGTTCCATATAACCCTCTAGTCACCAATAATGCTAAATGGTACTTGCCACACCATCCTGTCTTGCATCCTCGTAAGCCCAATAAGGTTAGAGTTGTTTTCGATTGTGCAGCGAAACATAAGGGCATTTCTCTTAATGATGCTTTATATCAGGGTCCAGTTCTAACCAATTCTTTAGTGGGAGTACTAATTCGTTTTCGGGAAAACCCTATTGCTCTAGTTGCGGATATCGAGCAAATGTTCCATCAGATTAAAGTTGATCCCATTGATTGTGATGCTCTTAGATTTCTTTGGTGGCCAAATGGGAATTTTACCCCATTACCCGTTACGTATCAAATGCTAGTCCATTTGTTTGGAGCTACCTCTTCACCCAGTTGTGCTGCCTTTTCTCTACGTCAAACTGCTTACGACTATGGCAAGAAATTTGACTCTTCTATTGCCAACATTGTGTTGCAGAATTTTTACGTAGACGATTGTCTCTGCTCTGTATCGTCTATTGCCGACGGTATCAAAGTTACTAAACAATTGCCTGCCCTGCTTCGCTGCGGAGGTTTTCGCTTAACTAAATGGCTAACTAATCATGAGCAAGTTTTGCAGTCTATTCCAGCGACAGAACGTGCTTCATCAGTGCAACAACACGAACTGGACGGAGATGTCAAGGAGAGAGTGCTGGGTGTCTACTGGAACGTCCAAGATGACGAGTTCGGATTCAACGTTAGTCTACCAGAAAGACCGTCTACTCGTCGTGGGATCTTATCAGCCGTGAGTTCTTTATATGACCCACTGGGGTTTGTTGCCCCAGTCATTTTGGAGCCTAAGGTAATGTTGCAAAATCTATGCAAACAAGGCTTAGGTTGGGATTCTGAAATTTCTGCTGCAGAAACCCAAGATTGGGAACTTTGGCTAAACAGTCTACCTGAACTCTCTAACTTACGCATTCGTAGATGTATTAAACCCGAAGCGTTTGGTGACGTAGTTCAATGTGAAATTCACCACTTTGCGGATGCTTCGTTTGTAGCTTATGGATCTTGCTGCTATATTCGACTCACTGATGACAAAGGGAATATTCACTGTTCCTTTCTGATAGGAAAATCTAGGCTCTCACCTATAAAAACCGTGTCTATTCCCAGACTTGAACTCACTGCTGCCGTACTATCTGTAAAGTTAGATAAGTTGGTGCGTAAAGAACTTGACGTGATTAACTGCCTCTCTACGTTTTGGACAGATTCCACTGCCGTGCTTTTTAGCATTAAAAATTCAACGAAAAGGTTCCCTGTGTTCGTTGCTAACAGGCTTGCTATAATAGAAAAACATTGCAATGCCTCACAGTGGCGCCATGTTCCCACTAAACTCAACCCAGCTGACGTAGCTTCCCGTGGGGCCTCCGTTAATAGCATTGTTTCTCACAACCCATGGCTTTCTGGCCCAGAATTCTTGTGGCATTCTGAAACCCACTGGCCTTCTGATCCTATAACCAACGAGCAAACAAGCCTTGAGTCATTACCTTCTGACTTTATTCCCAAAAAACGAGAGGCAATTGTAAATGTTACTGCCGCGTCTAAGCCTATTTCTTGCACTGTTATTGATCGACTAATTGAAAGATATTCGTCTTTGCCTAAACTTCTGAAATCTACTGCTTGGATAATTAGATCCATACAGTTTTGTCGTGCAAGAAAATCAAGCACCCTTCTCTCATCTTACTAATCAGCTGATGAACTCCAATATGCCGAACTTGCATTAATTAAATACGTTCAGCTTCAACATTTTTCAGTCTTGTTTAAGTTGTGTTCCAGCAAGAATCCTGCGTTGGCTAAAGACTCGCTCGCAAGATCATTAAGAAAGCTTCATCCGATGTTGGTTGACGGAGTTCTTCGCGTTGGAGGTAGGCTGGAGCGCGCTCCAGTCGACTATGGTAATAAGCATCCTGTTATACTCCCCAATAATTCGCATCTAACAGATTTATTTATTCAGAAGCATCACCTCGAGGTTGGACATTCCGGCGTGGGACATACTTGGACTTCATTACGCCAGCGCTATTGGATAGACAAGGGAAGCTCTGCTGTACGTCGCGTCATCGGCAACTGCATTTTATGCAAGAAACGAAATGCTTCCGCCTGCAAGCAGCTGATGGCTGATCTACCTGATGGTAGAGTGCAACCTGATTTGCCCCCCTTCACCCACGTTGGAATAGACTATTTCGGTCCCCTATTCGTTAAGCAAGGCCGCAGTCACGTTAAGCGTTACGGCTGCTTGTTCACGTGCTTAACGATGCGAGCTGTACATATCGAAATTGCCCATGGCTTGGACACTAATTCGTTTTTAAATGCCTTGCGCCGATTTATCGCCCGCAGATCAAACCCAAAACATATCTACAGTGACAATGCTACGAACTTTACCGGCGCTGAACGCGTTTTGCAGAAATCGTTACAAGCACTCGATCAACACCAAATCAATGATTATTTAACAACACTGAAAATCAATTGGCATTTCAACCCTCCCACCGCCAGCCACATGGGTGGTGCGTGGGAGCGGATGATTCGATCGGTTCGTCGCATACTTTCAATCACTTTCAAAGACCAAGTTTTGACCGACGATACATTGCTCACTCTAATGAACGAAATCGAATCCATTATCAATTCACGACCCTTAGTGCCAGTTACATTCAACCCTATGAACAATGAACCTTTAACCCCGAACCACTTGTTACTACTTCGTAATACTGTTACTCTTCCCCCTGGTGTTTTTGACAAAGGGGGCTGTTATGCGCGGCGCCGTTGGGCACAAATTCAATTTTTATCGGACCAGTTCTGGCGCCGTTGGATCCGTGAATATTTGCCAAATTTGCAAGAGCGCCAGAAATGGTTTCAAAGTGTACGCAATGTAACCAAGGGCGATATTGTTTTGATTGTCAATGACTCGCAGCCAAGAGGTAAATGGTGCCTTGGCAGGATCTTAGAGACTTATCCAGACAAGAAAGGTGCTGTTCGCTCCGCACTTATCAAAACTGCCAACTCAATTGTGAAACGCCCCATTACAAAACTGTGCCAAGTTATCGAGTCTACCTCTAATTAATTCAGCTCATGTCCAATACAAACATCTCAATCTATTAAGCCTAGTAACATTTGTGTGTATTTGCTGTGAATTTATTTTCCCCCGTGCCTTGACGACATCTCTGAAGTCACACTATATTTAAATGTTAAATTTATGTTGTATGGCCTTTCTGTTCCGGAATACGACTTGTGTACATCTAAAAATGTCTACCTTTGTTTCCATTTTTGCCGCGGGGATTTGTTACGTCGTATTCTTAGTTTTGTTCTTTGTTGCCCACTAGTGGTCTGTGTTCTTAATGTTTGGCTAACGCTAGTTCTGTTTATGATTTGCCAAGTCGCCGGAAGCGATGCATCATTTTCACACTGACAAAATCTTCACGCGTGGAGATTTGGTCAGTTCAGTTCAGCATTCCTAGCATCAGGTTGTTCTGATTTTTTGGAATTCTCTCTCTATCGCAGCTGCAGTGAATTTGAACTCGCATTTGACTACCTGGCAAAATCAATCGGTATGTATTTGTTTATAATTTCAATTTAGCGTTAGTCTTCGTATATCTTGCTTTCTATAATTTTATGGTAATGATATGGGAGCCGAGAAGCACACCTTTTTACTGGTTTTTCGGGGGTTGGGTGTGGTTAGTCTGGGCATGTGAGTGCTTCACATGGTCTTGGCTCAGATATTTTTACAGGGTTTGGAAGTAATTGCTATACTACGTTTGAAACGTTTTCGTTTGTTTTCAGAAACCGCAGTACGCAGTATGCAGTATGCAATAAACAACAACTCCAATAAGCTGCGCGTTTCGATTCTTTCCTGTGTACAGGTATAGGGCTGCGCCAGGAGCCCAGAGTGTACCCTACAAGTTCGTTTACGGAACAAACTCCCAAAAAATCCTGGCTACGAGCCTGTTCTTCACTAAGGTTCAGTCAACGCTGAAAATCCCCCACGCAAAATTTTACAATTTAAGTACTGGGTACAAGCCCAAGGCTAGACAACAGTTTCTTCTACACATGCGCTTGCATTTCAGAGTGACAGAGTTAGTTCAGTGTAACCTATTCGTCAACAGGTCATGGCATCAAGAATTAGGCTTTTGGTCCTATGTCTGTAGCCTATCTCAGATCTGGTAGACCTATGTAGTAGAGTACGAAGATAGGCTACCCAAATTTCCAATGACAGAATAGCCTATGTAGTAGCAAAATTTATTTCACAATCAAACACACATGCAAACGGCAAAGGTATAATACATAGGGTAGTTTCATACAAGTCGAAGTGCAATAGCTTGTGACAGCATGCAGTGCACGTGATACCTTATATTTCATTATTTGAGCTACTGGTTTAGGATTAGTACAGTAGAGGTAGTTGCATGGAATCATAAGGTAGACTGGTAGATCGTTTTTGATTGCCAAAACATGGTGCAGAAAAACTCATAGAAAGCACACACAAGGCAGATTAAACCTGAAAGCCTATACTTAAACGACTGATCACACGTAGCATGTTTTTTAGTTTTTACTCGACCACCTTCAAAGTTAACGAGTGCGAAGTTTTAGACTTTTACTTACAACTCGATAATGGTTTGGTCTAGCCATAGACTCTTTATTAGTAGACTAGAAACTGACGCGCGAAGAAAAAACGAAGAGAATTGAAGAGAAAAAACTCCTCTCGCTGCGAAGTTTTTTTGGCCACGCGTGAATTATTCGACACTATAAAGTTTTTCGTGGTAAGTTCAAATGCACAGTACAAGCAGAAGCATAAGAAAACTTAGGCAATTAGAAGCTTACAACTGAAGCCATGAAGCTAGATCAGCCGACTAAAAAAGCCAAAAGAAGTTTCCAGTTGAATTAATAAATTAGCTCAAAAGAAGATAGATACAGAAATGGTCAAAGTAGCCGAAAAACAAAAGTATTGCTACTTACTCTGAAATTCACTTCAAGTAAGAATAGAAGTACGGCGAATTATTTTCACTTAAGTGAAAGTAGTCCAAATTAATTCTCTGTAATGAAAGTAGTTTCAAAGTATAATACTGTCTCAACTGCTATACTGTCTCAACTGCTAATGCTTGTACCCACCAAAAACAACAAATATTTGAAATAACTCGCCATATCTCAAGATTTTATCCACAGCACAAATAAGTCAAATATCACGTTCGAGACCTATACAAACATATTTTCAATAAGCAGTTTTGCCCGGTAGAATGAGAATAACTTTTTTTTAAGTCAGGTCGTTGTAAAATCATGGTAAAATCACCAAATAAAACAGCTTCGTTACTGACTACCTCTGGATAGGTACTATGAAAGAACCTCTTTTACAAGGTAACTGGAAAATCGAAATCCAGGTGAGTTTCAAACTCGACAAAATATGTATTTTTTTTTCTGTTTTCAACGGTATCAAAATGTGTAAGAGTATGCTTATAAGGACTTGCTGATAGCGCCGTAGAAAAAAATTGACTCGGAGCGATAGCCAGACGGGGCACGGCAGCGCTCAGCCCGCTTGGAAATTTTTACTCGTCATTTATGCACAGTGGCGTAGGCTTAGGCAAGATTTTCCAAAAGGGGTGTGCATGAGTCAAAGCCTAAAATTGTCATCATTCGTTTGGGGTCTGGGTCAAAGTCCCCAGCCGCCGGAGATGATAATGGGGTCTGGGGGCGAAACCCCCAGCGCTCAGAACGTTGTTTTGCAAAAATAACTCGGTGTTAAGATCGTTTTAGATTAAATTTGGATTAAAAGGTATGCTTTGAACGGTGCAAGACATACACAAAATAAGTATAAAAACCAGAGGTGGAGTCGAGGACACAAGGCTCGAGGCCAAGGCCAAGGACACAAAAAAATCCGAGGCCAAGGCCAAGGACACAAAAAAAATCCGAGGCCAAGGCCAAGAACAGCCTTTCCTAGGACTTACACTCTCGAGGCCAAGGACAGGAATGCTCGAGGCCAAGGACCAAGGGCACAAGTGCAAAAAAAGGTCTTCACAAAAATTTTTCAGTCGATCTCCTAAAAAAAAAAAAAAAAGGTCTTCACAAAAATTTTTCAGGCGATCTCCACTAAAAAACGTTTTCCAAAAAATTTTTCAAGCGCTCCACAAAACTTTAACAATTCAAAAAATACTGCTGTCCTCGAGCCGAGGACAGGCCAATTTTCGAGGACTTGAGGCCTCGAGGCCAAGGCCAAGGACTTGACCTTTGAGGCCAAGGACTTCAAAATGTGTCCTCGAGGACTCCACCTCTGATAAAAACAACTGAAGGGCACAAGCTAAATAATATATTTAGCCATTCTTTTCCACAAGTATTATACGTAAGGCCAAGAAAGAAAGTAAAAATTATGTAGCTATTGGTGACAGATTTTTTTGAAACATGCGAAGCCTTAAACGCTAACTTATTGGCATTGGCCGCGAAACATCTCAACCATCCACCAGTTGGTTGAAATTCTACTTCTTAACAAGCCATTGTCTAGTTCGATCATTAGATATAGAGAAATAGTGCTATGCCTTTTTTGTTGCAGTTTAAAGTGTGGTGAACTTGACTTGAGTAAAGTTGACAGAGAGGCCGAGATGGTAATAAAGCCGTCGTTTTACGATGACTCTGATCGTACGATCTGCGTTCAACCCGCACCCTGGTCACGTTGTTGTGTCTTTGGATAAGACGCTTTACGATGATTATCTCTGCTGGTGGCTTCAAACAAGCAGCGAATTCAGTGGACAAGAATTCGAAGATATTCACAGGAACACTGGACCACTGGAAACTCCTAAGCAGGTGCGGATTCCTCCAAGCACGAAGTAGTCATTGCAGTAAAAAGTGCGTGGATCGTCCAATATTTAGCGTCAGACACGATCTGGTGACAGGAGGATAAATATGCACTATAAAAAAAGTCGAAAAACTTTTTAAAACAGAAATATGTTGGCATGAGCAAAAAAATTGAAATCTACACACTCTTACCCTCGAGCTAATTAAACTAATGCTGAAATGGCAGGAATAGCGTTAGGTTAGCCTTTCCCACGTGCAATCCGTGCATGCTTTATGGTAATGTAATTGCGCGATTTTAACTTTTTTCACACATTTTTTGAATTGTGCCATGGCCCAAAAACTGGGGGGCAATGGCACAATATCCCCTCTATCTGTGTTACTCGCTGTACATGCACTTGTGGAATTTTGTGACCACATGAACTCGAAACTTGACCATAGCAAGTTAGCTAGAGTATAATCAGGACCGTAGTCAGGCGGGTTATTCACCGGGGCTAAACGTATTGGCAGGCCCGGCGCCAGGATAGCGTGACTGGGGCGGCAGAAATAAATTTTATGAGGCACGAGAGGTTTATTTATGTGAATTCGAGAGGGGCACGGGGGCACGAGAAATTTATCCCAGTCTGGATCAAATGAACAAGGTGAAGACCAAAGATTCAAAGGGATTTTCCGGCCGAAAACAGGTGATCTCAAAAAAAAAAGGTCTTCACTGAAATCGCAAGGGATTTTCCGGCCGAAATTGGGAAATTCAAGCGGTTTTTCCGGCCGAAAATAGGTGGTTTCCAGAACAAAAAAAAAGGTCTTCTTCCCAAAAACGTCATGAAATCCGATGTCAGTCCACAAAAAACACCAATTTGGGCCTGATTTGCACTCCAGTAGCCCCGAGCCTGTTAATTTCTTCGGGGCAGAGTCCTCGCTTGGGGGGGCACAATTTTCGATTGGGGGGGCACAAGCAGTCATTTGGGGGGGCACGGCCCCGATATGCTCTCCCGGGGCGCCGGGTCTGTGTATTGGTATTTGCCATTTACCGAAGTACAGTAGGCTAATATGAAAGCAATTACACTAGGGCGTTCCCATTTCAGAAAGATTTATTCAGTTTTAGAAAAAGTGCTGTAATTCTCTTATAAATGGAGTTGAATCTTATGCAAGAAAAAGTAGAGGTGGCAAAATCGGATAGATATCTTTTACAGTAAGTTACGGATCTGTTTAAAGCATTTACAAAACACCGAAGATTTACGTAGTAGACTATAATAGGCTTCCCCTTTCTTGTGTAAGGTCTGCAAAATGTTAGTACAGGTTTCGAGATTCTAAAGTCGAAGCTTTTCAGAGTTCATCATTGTCTGTTTTTAGAGTATAGACGTTTTAGCCGAGACGCAGGAACCTAACTCAAGTGTCATTGATGTGGGTCGTGCGTTTCAAAGCTTTGCTGCTATTTACAGCACCTTATGTCTTTCTGAGATCTAACGGTTTTTATTCTTTTTTTTTAAGATTTCTATCTCTTGCTTACATGGAGCTGCTATCGTTGAAAAAGGATAGCTACCACTAAATTGCTAGCATCACGCTTCTCGCATTCGATCTGCTCTAACACTATTTGCATCAAAGTCTATTTTAACCTAACCTACCGTATATCGTTTATATGAAGTCTATAAGCCACAACATTACTTTATCGAGTCTATGGTCTATAAACATTTTACTACCTAGGATAGCCTATGACTGATTGTAAAGAGTCTATGGTGCAACCAAAGCAGACAGAAACTGAGAGTTTGATTGCGATATCGAGTCAGTGAACCGTGAAGAAAAAAAAGACAAAACTGTCAGTTTCCAGCCTACTAATAAAGAGTCTATGGTCTAGCTACATGAAATTTTGACAGCAGTTTGAGATTCATAAGTTATTTGTGTGTGCCAAATTTCAAGGCAATGAGTCCCGTAACTTCAGGTTTAGGACCCCAAAACTACTTCAAAAGTTTGGTGTAAAAAGCGGTCTTATTCAAAAACGGCTGAAGTACGGCAAAAAATATTTCACATGGTTATATGTCGTAAGATACTTTTTCATCCCTACCTACACTTTTAGCCGCATTGAGTTTTTTTCTTTTTTCATTTTTTGCTTTCTAAATTTTGTGCACTCTTCTTCTCCTAAACCACACAACATCGATATCTAATTTTTGAGTAAATTTGTTGAGCTGCAAATGCAATTTTGTCTCCTTAAATTTTTTGAGGCTTCTGCCCAGAACCCCCCCCCCGAAATGGGGCCCTAAAAAACTAATTTTTTTAATTGCTCAAGCTAGGGTGATAGTTTTTTGTTTATATTGGTAGATATTTAAGCAACAAATAGTTTGACATAGTATGGAGGTACCATCCCCCCAGGGGCCCCCAAATGGGCTCCCCAGAAATTAGTTTTTTGAACGGCTCAAGCTAGGGCATTACTTTTTTTTTACATTGGTAGATGTTTAAAAAACAAATATTTTGACATGGTTTGAGAGAGCGACCCTTTTGAAAACTTTTGAGAATAATCAGTGCTGGGCACCGCAAGTTTTTTTTTAAGTCCGCAGTCCGCAAATCCGCAACCGAATTTCAATTTTTTAAATCCGCAACCGTAAGTCTGCAATTGGACGTTTAAAAGCTTAGTCTGCAACCGCAAGTCCGCAACGACTCTTCGAGATTCTTGAATCCGTAATCGCAAGTCCGCAACTTCCTAATTCTTGAAGTCCGCAACCGCAAGTCCGCAACTTCGTAATATTTGAAGTCCGCACCGCAAGTCCGCAACTTTTTATGAACCGAGTGAAAAAGTTTTGCAATCAACCACGTCCCGAAGTGAACTGCTCAGAGTTGATTGGCAAAAATAAGTCAAAAGCTGTGACGTGTGGGAAGTATAGCAAACGTATGGTAAATACATTCCACTCAATAAAAGAAATTACTCACAATCGTTGATTGTAGTAAATATAGCACAGTATGACTTGTTATTGAGCTGCTTTTTCGGATGGCAAACTTAAGAATTGAATAGCCCAGCCCCTCTTACTTTCAGGTCCAACTCAAAACAGATTAAAACGCTTGTATTTTTGGTTAAAGTTTTTAAGTGACTTGACTAAGGGTTTTTAGCCCCCAGCCCTCGTGGTTGCGCTTCTGCTTATACAGTAGGTGCCTAAACTGCGTGGAAGCATAATGCACAACCCTCCAGCGAACCCTCGAAAATGCTACAATGAAGCTAGGGATTCTGAGATTAAAAGCCATTGGATTACAGTGAGAAGCTATCAAATAGCAAAGCACAATCCGCATTTCCGCTTGCAACAATATATTCCAAGAAAACAATTTTTTTCGAGGCAGGAAAAGGCGAAGGCAGTAGAAGGTAAAAAGACATTCATATCACTAATCGTATTACTAAATTTTCAGTCCCTAGTTTCAATAAATACTCTAGGAATGAGATAAGCACACGCTACCAGCAGTGCCGTCGCCGGACCAAACGAAGTGAGAGTGCCCTAGCCGAAAATGGACTGAACTTTTGCACATAAATACTGATATTTTAAAAGCTACAATTTTGTATTCATCTTTGGAAAAAGATACATATAAGCCCGGCAGCGTTTATTAGCTCGTTTCGCATGCGGCCGGTATAATTGCTTGAAAAATATGTCTACAGAAGTGAATGCGACCAGAAGCGCAACCAGGGTTTTGTTAAGTAAGAGAGAGGGGGCTTGAACCAAAAGTAAATGTTTTTTGCACAAAGCTTGTCTAATTTAGGTCCCGTGCTGAACAAACCGACGCTACTCAAGCGTGTTACAGAGGGGGCTCAGCAGCTGGGTGATTTTTGCAATTTTGCGGCAAAAATAGCAGCCATTTGAATCACATTTCGCACGTTTTAAAACCATATCAATACTTACTGTAAATTGCTAAAATTCAGAAGTCATTGAACAATTTAAATTGTCTAGCCTCTTGAGCCCCCATATACATTAGGTCAAGTCCAAAACACGTTTAAACGCTTATTCTTTTTTTGGTTATATTTTCTAAATGACTTGGTTAAAGGGGACTGATGACCCCATAGCCTCTTCCCCCTAATTGCGCCACTGACTGCGAACTAAAATAAATCTTGAGTGTGCTCTAAAAAAAAACAGCAGTTCTTTTAAAAAAATGTTTTCACGTATTGTTTCAGGTCATAATCACTAACAAAATACCGGTAACGCTTCTGTATAGGCATACATCCCTATTCCGCGACGCATCCGTAAAGGCGTGTTAATAAGACGGATTATTGGGTCACATTTATGTAAAGCAGTTGGTGGCCAGCAATTTTGCAAACAATCGAGAAAACTTCAAACGAGAATCATGTTTGAAAATGATTATTCCTTTTTCCATTATTGCGTGTTGTCTTGTCGTTACGCGATGCTCCAAAAAAGCATTCTGAATGAACCAAAATGGGGGGCACAAGCAGTCGTTAGGGGGGGACGGCGCCCCTGGCCCCACTGTAGCGACGGCACTGGTTACCAGTACAAAAAATGACACCCCAGTGGCAAATTTTGTAAACTCACGGTAAAAAACAACAAAGCCATACTTTGAACCATGGCTGTAAATTCGAACTTAAACCCAAAAAAAGTCGGTTGTTTTGCCGAACTCGAGAAAACAGTGTTGACTCCAATTTGAATCAAGTTAGATCCGTTTGTAATAGCCTGTCTCGCCGCGCGCCGTATCCTTCATATTTCTGCAGTCATACCACACTTTGGATATAAACACAACAATGTTATTCCTCACAGAACACCAAAAATTTGATTCATCTAAAGGAGCACGGCGAAACAAGAAGTCAATTATCAGCTAGCCAAATCAATATCAATTAATTAAAATTTACTAGACCAAAATTTACGCTATTGATTATACTAACACTATGCTAGACTTTACTAGACTATACTATTTAAAAAACTATACTAGGTCTCACTATAGAAATAGAAACATCAGCAACTAACTTACTACACATCTAACTTGATACACTAAACTACGAAAATTTGAGACACCACATCACTCGTACTGTCGAAGACTATCTAATTTGAGCACTAGTTGCAAACTTAAAGATTATGAGATTAAAGGTCTAAAGACAATACAGCTAAAATTACCACAATGACAGTTCTAGAAGATTCTTAAAACAAGCGCAAAAGGGGGTTCTAAAATGTTCTAAAAAATCAACCAACTATTTGCACCAAAGATGAGAATGCGTTATGTATTCGTTTCTCACGTTACCAAACAGCATGTCAACAAAAAGAAAGCGGTTAAATCGAAAAGCAGACCTAGTATTTATGTCAGCCTGAACTCGAAACACTTGATATTTTTGCCGAACTTGAACTCGTAAAAATTAAATTAATTTCTCATGTTTGATTGGGTAAAAACATGAATATTTTACGAAAATAGTAAGAAATTTCAATATTTGTATAAAACTTGCGGAATTGCGGACTAAAATTAAAAATAGTCCGCAACCGCAAGTCCGCTATTTAAACTGCCAAAGTCCGCAAGTCTGCATGTCCGCAACTTTTTTCGTTAGTCCGCAATTGTGGATTTGCGGACTAACTTGCGGACTTGCCCAGCTCTGAAAATAATACCCCTAAAATCAATTTTTTATTTGTCGTAAGCTAGAGAGCTAATTCGTTTCTGATGTTAGAGGAAATTTAAAGGATATTTAACTTGCGGTGCGGCGCGGTGCAGCGTGAACTTAGTTGTGTTTGGATGCGGTGCGGTGCAGCATGCGGACAAGGTTTGCTGACGCAGCGCAGCATGCGGATGCATGTTTTGTTATCCGCGCCATCTCTACAGCACAGTACTGAACTACCAGAACTATGAAGTTAGATAATGAAATGAACAGAAGTGTAATCTGGCAAAAAAGATTGAAAGTAAGCGCACATGCAACGTTTTATCATGCACCTGATCGCAAAATGTACTACAATAATTTAATATGAAGTTGAGCGTTGTTTCAGTGTGAAGTTATGGTATTTACACCAGGCTATACTGCTACCATGATTAGCTCTTGTAATTACTAGTGTCAGGTAAAAAAAACTAAGAGTGCCGTACCAATAGGCCTACCTGGTTCACAAGATTAACTCTACCAGAAGACCGCCAAGGTCATTTCACTGTCTATTTTAAGACAAGAATGTTCCTATTGTTAAAGGCAGCTCAGCTAATACATAGCCAAATTTTAACTTAATCTATTACAACTCGTGTATACCGGTAGTGTATGTACAACTAAACTTTTTGAAAAAAAAATTCAAATAAAGCTGCCATTGCACTGTACCTGGTTCTAATGGACAGCAAGTACGATATATCGACAAGTTTGCAGCAAAGCAATTTAATTGAAGGAAGGTCATTAAACACCAGCAGCTCTGTTAAACCAACTTATGTAAAGGTAGGTAGCCAAATAATAGTAACAAGTGAACAAAAGTTGTTACAGTTCAAATCAAATAGCGTTTTATGTCATTTGCTAAACACAGAGTGTGGTATTAGTAAGTGATAATACGTAACAGCATAAAATATAGTGCAGGCTACTACACATAGTGCTCATTAGTGGTAATATGAACTCGTAAGCTACCACTGTATATTCATTCAATAAGTGGCGCTTTGTACTTTAAAATTAATGCTGTGCTAAATTTAATGACAGGATGACGAGCTTTTTCCTTGGTTTATGGGGGATCAAAGCAACTGATAAATTTTAACGTGAAATCAAGTGGAATCTTTATTTATAGGCACTTTCATACAATTTTCAAAACGCACTACCAGTACCTGTGCGAAAAAACTTCCCCGTTTTTTTTTTTGCGAAAGTATACTATAAAAACACATGTTTGATTGCAACCCGATCTCCAAGAGCAGATAGGGGATCACTTACTCAGCCAAAAAATTGCAAGAAACCCCTTACCAATATAACGTTACCAGATTTTCCCTACGCTACATCTATATCACAGCAGCAACACAGTTTCGTTTTACAGTATATATGCAAAACTTCTAATGAAGCTGGGTGCTAAAGATAGTTGATATCCTTTGTGGTCCCACTTTTACACGCCGGTACAACACATCTGTATGTGTTAGTTGAGTTGATGTGACATTTTGCAAATGTGTCAGGTTTCTCGAAATTTGGCCAAAATTTTCTGGTCGTTTCTCTTTGCATTCTAGCTCTATTAATATTGTTTTTCTAGCTGAATTGTACCAGGGCTTGGATGCTGCCGCAGAAGAGCGTGTATCTACCAGGTAGCCTACAAACTACGGTTAAGGCTGCATTTGAACTTTTATCGAATTTTGTATTCTTATGTCATAACTATTTTTGCTCACTAGATCTAGTGATCAAGCAGCTTTCAGTTGCAATGATGTAGAGAAAATTTATGCTATATTTCGTCAAAAGTGAGAGCAAAGAAGTTAATTTCTCAACACTAATATTTCGAATGGAAAAGATGAACGATTTAGATGAAGAAATACATGTCTATGTTATTCATTTGTTACCTAAGTTATTGTTGTTGTGTTTGAACTTTTCTTGCCGTTTAGTGACAATTTGAAAAGTGTGTAAATACGGAAACTATAAAAAGCACAGGACACTACTTCAAGTATCGTGCATAAACCCACGACAACATCATTCTGTTTTAACATGCTGCAAATATGATGCAGTTTATAGCTGGTGCCAAACTTGCAACCCTTAAGCCCGCAATTTGGTAAACTGTCCTCCTTCATTGGCAGGGATGTGAAGCACGAGGAGATGTTGCTGTTTGAGTGCAGTTCTATAGTTATATTGATGGCAATTTACTGCAGGACTTTTGCATAAAACGATGATCAAAAGGACAGTTTAGTAACTAAAATAACGTAGTTTAGTAAATAGACTACCAATTGGGGAAATCCCCTGTATATTCGAACGTTTTATCAGCCGCGTCAGAATGATGTAGGCAGTATTGCAATGACGAATCTATTTTTGAACGCTGCAATTGAACGCGATGTCTGAACCGTAAGTAACTTCTGGCTTGCGTCGCTCTAACGTCAGTTGTCTGGTATTCATCCTCTTTGCACATTCCAGGTCGATCAAAAAGTGGCCCCCCGAGAGGTGGAACGAACTTTTTTTCTAGAGCCCGTAGAATTTTCAGCTTACAATTTAGATATTGTAGCCAGAAGACATAGTTCTATTATTTACCCAACATGTTTTAAGTGAGAAGGGAACTGTGACACATCATTTCCATTTGGGTTCTAATACAAACACAGGATGGAAAGGTTCGATATCGATAACACAAAACGTTTTAGAAGGCCTTGAGCAGGAATCGGCAACCTACGGCCCGCCCAGGCATTTCACCCGGCCCGCGACTTTTTATTGTCATCCAGCCCGCGACCTTTTTCTTTTTTCAATGATAGATATGCAGCAATAAACCGCCGAAATGATTCTCTCCTTATTTTTTGAATTTTTGGCGATTTTGGTCTTCGCCATCAATTGGACCGAAAAAAAAGCGTAAATTTTTGGCGAAGACCTTTTTTTTTTTTTGCCCTTCGCCATCAATTTGACCAAGCAAAGGCGTGAATTTTTGGCAAGAATCTTCCCTTTTTGGTCCGCTAGAATGGTGGCGGACCGCTGGAACCTTGTTAGGACTGAATGTGGCCCACCGGTTCTTTCATATGCGGAGAGAAGAGGTTTAGTAGTCAAACCACAGCCATATATTCCAGTCCACAAAGCGAAGATAGAAAGATCTCAAAATTGCTTGCTTGAGTGTTTCAAAATAGGAGAATTCAAAAAAAAAAGATGGAGACTCTGTCAAAATTATCACAGAGCCACAGACGCTGCAGGACAAAGTCTTTGTTTTGTTTGAACCTCAATGAAAGGTTAGTCATTTTTAAGATTTTTCAAGTGCAAAGGAGTTGGAGAAATCCCCTCATTGAAATTATCAAAGGTGGAGTTGAGGACACAAGGCTCGAGGCCGAGGCCAAGGAGAAAAGAAAATTCGAGACTAAGGCCAAAGACCGATTTTCTGAGGACAGACCCTTTCGAAGCGAAAGACAGGAATTCTAAAAGTAAAAGACCAAGGATACAACGCTCAAGTGTTCTTCAAAAAAAAAAAAGTTTTGGGCGCAAAAAACTCGCAAATTTTCCGCAAAATTTCAAGAGAAGAAAAAAAAGGTCATGACCTTAGCCTTTTTTTAACAAATCCAAAAACAGTGCTGTCCTCATCCGAGGACAGGGCATTTTCGATGATTGTAGGCTTCGACGCCAAGGCCAAGTACTTCAAAATGTGTCCTCGAAGACGTCGTCGAGGACTCTACCTCTGAAAGTTATCGAAAATAAACTGTCTTAGGTCTTTAGCAACATTATTTCAGCTAAAATCAGCATTACCACAAAATGCATTTCAAAATTTTATTGTGCTATGTTACGTCCTTAACCGGCCACTTGGTCGAGCGGTAACGCATTTGTCTCTGGAGCGGAAGGTCTGAAGTTCAAATCTCGGGCCGGTCAAATTGAACACAGTGTTGCCAACAGCTCGCCAACGCTTCAACTTTTCTTCAAAAGGTGCTGTATTGGCCGCTGGCACAATGAGGCGGAAATGGGCCCCGCAAACTCGTTACACGCTTCGGCGTAATACAGCAATTATAATGAAAGATTTGGTTTGATTTATGTAGCGTCCATATTTATAGTCCAATCTAGTTGCTTGGGGTTCAACTTTCCCTTCCCATTTGGAAAAACTTAGCATATATTGCGAAATAAAGCAGTTAAACTAATTGGGGGGGGGGGGGGAATTATACCTTGATAGGGCTACTCCATTTTATTCAAAACTAAACATTTTAAAACTCACCGACTTGTACAAACTTGAAATTGCCAAATTTATGCATACAGTAATACACGTCCTCAATCCTTCCTTAATATTTTTGTGAAGGTCATTGAAGTCACTATTTGTACAACACGATCTCTTTCGAACCTCAACAGCTTGTATATTCCTCGCCATAAAACTGATAGAATTCAGATTTCATCGAAGTATTAAATGTCAAGGTCTAACAGTTTGAAACTCAATTTCCGACGAAATTCAAAAATTGTCAAAGCCACGCTTTAAAATAAATTGAAATCACACTTAATACAAGCTTAATTAGATGAAGTAAGTTGATTTTATTTCGAATATTTGTGTTAAATTGGTCAGTATGCAACCTAGTCATGAACTTCCATCCGTCTTTTTGATGTAAATTATTAAGAAGCAAATCGGAGGGCTGCTTGACTCGAAGCTAAAGAAGGTCTCTTCGCCTCCCTTAACAGCCTTCCAGTCTTCATTCGTGTTTACAATCAGTATATCAAATCCTTTTGACTCTTGAGTTTTTGTTGTTGTTTTTTTTGTGATTTTAACGCGATCAAACTTCTGTTATTTCTGTTAATTAATGATTTACCTCACTACATATTTATGTGTGTTTTTTTGTTTTTTTTCATCATATCGGTCTTATTTGTAATGAATGCTTTGGCGAAACTATTTACAGGCTGCACATACATCATATTCTTTTTGTTGTATTCAAATATTTTATCCTGATGAGGGCTACTGATTTAGACCAAAAACGTTCGATCTTTTTAAAAATAAGTTTTCACTGTTGAAAAAAAAATTCTAAATATGGCATGTCAATTGATGCTGCTAAGTTGCTGATACTCTCAATTTTGTGGTATTCGAAATCAACCTTTCAACCAAAAGTTTAGAATTCTTGCTACTAAACAAACCTTTCAAAATAGTCGGACGTTTGCTTTGCCCAAACATGTTTATCATCGATTTAAAATCCTAGAGATGGATTATTTATGAAACCAAATTTTTATTTATTCGCTGTTTATGCCAAAGTGTATAATGAGTTTGCGGGGCCCATCTCCGCCTCAAGGCGCTCGGGCAACACAGCTCTTTTGGAAGAAATGTTTCAGCAGAGGCAAGCCGATGGCAACACAGCATCGATTTGACCGGCCCGAGATTTGAATCCTCAGACCTCCCGCCCCAGAGGCAAACGCGTTACCTTGATCTAGATTAAGCAAACTCGTGCAAACTTTTTTTGAAAAAGCTCTTTCAAAATCTTTTGAAACTTTGATACTGAATTCAATGTTTAAACTCAAATATATGCAAGATCATATCGCAGCATTTAATGTTACAACATTATAATACTACAAATAAATTAATTCATTAACTAAAACATGTAACGATAAGTTAAAAAAAACACTTGCTTCCAAGCGTCATCTAGTGTAATTTATTTCAAGAATCGTGTGAGTTGAAAACTTCGCGTCCATTCACGATCCCTTGTCGCATTGTAATATTAATTATTTTTTTTGTGGTCTTGGTAAAGGTGGATTTTCTTATATCATAGTATGGTATTTTGTGATGTTGACTAAACAAATGAATTCGGTTTTGTTCCTCCGATGATCTCAACAGTCTTATGGGCATTGGGCAATATCCAAGATTGAATAAAATTGATGGTGCTTTCATCCTGTTATATCAGACTATCTGATCTTGATCAAAGTGTACTAGTGGAGCAGTTATGAAGTTCGTGTATAGGGTGTGCTGGCTGCCCCGCACTCGCATATTGAAACTGTTTTAAATTTTCCTTTGTGCTTCGTCGGAACCGATTGATGCCAGTAGGAAAATAATTCAGCTCTACCCAACCCGCCGTTTGCGTAAACATCAAAAATAAAAGAGCAGACGAGTCAGGTGTTCTTGTCCAAATTTATTAAAGCTTTAGATGATAAAAAAAAAAATACTATGAGAAATCGAAATTGGAATTACTGTAAAACTAAAGAAATTTGAAAACTATTTAACATTCTTAAAGTTAAATGAAGTTTATTAGTTCAACTGGTGGGGCAGAAAACTTTTTTGCCAACGTTTCGATAGGCTATGCTCAAGGCATGTACTACCTATCTTTGTCAGGGCTAGAATGCAAAGTTGAAAAACAAGCATACGAGAGATGCGAAAAATTACGTTACAAGTGAATCATACGTTAACGCAAAAATTATAACAAATTGGAAGCGAAAAACTGACAGATTGGCGGAGCGTGAAAAACAATAATATTACGTCATGTGGTTTGAAGTAGAGTTGCCGAATAAATGATAAGCAAAATGACAAGTTCCCTAGCATTTATTCGGCAACTCTACTTCAAACCACATGACGTAATATTATTGTTTTTCACGCTCCGCCAATCTGTCAGTTTTTCGCTTCCAATTTGTTATAATTTTTGCGTTAACGCATGATTCACTTGTAACGTAATTTTTCGCATCTATCGTGTGCTTGTTTTTCAACTTTGCATTCTAGCCCTGACAAAGATAGGTAGTACATGCCTTGAGCATAGCCTATCGAAACGTTGGCAAAAAAGTTTTCTGCTCCACCAGTTGAACTAATAAACTTCATTTAATTTATATTCCAGGTGACAACAACTGAGATGATCTTAATAATTTACTTACTCGTCCTCACCTAACATTTTCTTGAAAATATATCGGTTTTATGAATATATTCCTCCTAGAATTCACATTGGAAAGACTTTGAAAAGTAATTTTGACAAGCATTTCTCAATGTTGCTATCCTTGCCCTTTGTCTCGCTTTCATCAACTCTGAAGCAGAAAAGAGCTCAAAAATAACTTGCGAGGGTGATAAAGTGAAATTTAAGTCGAATGGTCTCGTGTTTTTCATAAAAAATCGAATGACATTTGCTTGAAGAGGAAATTTTTCTTTCGTTGAATTTTGTGTAGCAAACATTCTAGGGAAATCTAAAATAGAAAGAATTTAGCCATGGAAAGAAAATTGTTGAATAAATATCAAGTTTTTCTAATAATTTCAATCTCAATTTAAGACACAACATAAAAACACAAACAAAAACTGCAGAAATTCATACTTTGTTGAATAATTAATCCAAATATCTAGTCCTTATTCACATAATTTACTAGTATTCCAACAAGTTTTAGCTATATTTTAAAAATCATTTGGAATTTAAAAAGTAGAACTGTGAAAATATATTTCGGTGCCAAAACAACATTGAATCAACGGTGTGGATAGAATAATATCATTCCGGCTTCAAGATATACTTGAATGGCATCATCGGTTCTTGCTGAGGTGTCATCCATTGATTTTATTTATTTCTATTCCACAATTTTTGCTTTTAATCCTATTTTTAACAAGGTAAATGACTAATGCATTTTACACGGGGGGAGGGACAAAAATGCCCCTGTCTAACTGCTAAACAAAATAACCGAAAAGTTTGACGTCTCCAGCGATTTTTTCACTTGTTTTTTTTTTAAGTACCACAAGTGAAAAATCGTTTATTCCTTGGAGAGCCTCTTCCACTGTGCAAGCTCTTAAGGTTTGTCCAGTTCGGCCCAGAGTCTTGTCCAGCTGGGGTATAACTTTGTTTGAGAAGCTGAGGGCTGCCGATCAGGACTGAAAGCTCGAAACAGCGCTGTCCAGCTCTGTGCATCCTAAACAAAATGTTTTGGGAACACCAAACTTGGCATGCGGGTTGGTAGTCACCAACATTTTTCGGAAATTAACCTAGCCTCTGCCACTGTACAGGCCATTAAGGTTTGCCGAGAGGTTTGTCCAACTGGGGAACACTATTGGTTACATGTTCTGAGAGCTTCTGATGAGAGCTAAAAGCTCGACACAGCAGTGTCAAGCTCTGTGCTTTTTTCAGAAATGTTGGTTTTGAGTTGATGACATCATCATAGCGGCGTTAAGAAATAATTTCGAAAAAGGACGTCATTTTTGCGATGACGTCACAGGAGGTTCAAATTTTGTGTATAGGTTAGCTTTTTAATACTGAATTATAAATTGCCTAAGTCAAAGTAGTTATGTCACAAAAACGTCTTGTGATGTCATTTTTGTTACATTTGCCAAAAATGCTCAGATTTCGGAAAATGCTTCGGGAAACATCAAAATTGGGAAACTTATCGTTACCTTAGCAACCTCAAATTTTCAGGAATTATTTGTAAAAAAATTTAAAATGCAATTGCAAATCTTGACCCACTGATTTTTGATGCAACTCCGTAATTTATTTGTGCGATAATGAGGATTGCGTAAATTGAAAATTATAATTAGATTAGAAGAAAAGTAGAAAATAGGTAAATAATGTGTAATTTGATTAAACAAAGAAGACTAGTAACAGTTTTTCCCTGTCACAAGCTTATGTTTTTTAGTCCTTACCTAATATTTGTCGAAAAAAAGTAACGGATATTTGGCAAAATCTTTTGTTCTTTCACTAAAAATTAATTGACAGACAAATGGAGCACAACTTATGTTGCAGCTTGTTGGGCCCTGTTGTTTATGTATATATATATTTTTTTATTACAACCTTGTTTTTGACTGGCTGTTTCACCAACATATTTTACACGAGAAGGAGCTGGGGGGAATGCCCCTTCCGTGTAATACATGGTTAAACAATCTGTTTATGTGGTTTCACTTTCATTTTGGCTGATTGCTTGTTGATTAAACCTTACTTCTTACCGAAAATGATTACGAACAATGCCAAGCGAGAAGCTTCACAACTACAGGAGATTCGTCTAAGAGTTTAAGTTGACAATAATCATCACAAGGCCGCCCTCTAAATTCCAAAAGAGTTTTGCAACATCATGGAGAGGTGATGCCCATCGAGAATTGGAACGTTGAATGATGTCGGTACTTTCGTTTTGATTTGATGAAACCCTTTCTTAACCACCGCCAGTTTATTGATTGGTAGAATACGCGGGCTTGAAGGATTAGGAAATTTGCAATTATGTTTAAATCTTAGTTGATTTGGTCTGGAGTTAGCGAAGGGAATTTTCAAGTTTTCAATTTTAGCTGCAATCTTCCTCCAATAATGTTGTTTTCCACGCATGGTGGAGGTGGTAAACAGGTCATATAGCGGCTTGAAATTGTACAATGTACGAAGTAGAATTGCATTTCAAGCTGACTTGACTGGAAAGCTAATAATTTTAGATTTTTTAAGACAGTTCATTCAAAACATTTTTTAAGATTGAAAATTTCATTATGTTGCAAGTTGCTAATCGAAGAAGTCATCCATCATTTCATCATTTGTTTTTTCCCGAAGACATTAGCATGAGAGGTTACTTGTGTCGCTGAAAAATAGGGGTACTGAAAATAACGGTACTTGGTATTGGATAATGGAAGTACTCAATGTTTATTATCAATACAATTATTATTTTTTTCTTTTTTAACCTTTTCTCTTCAGGGGGCGTTTCATCATCCTTCGATGATACAACTCTACACCAGCGGTTTTCAACCTTTATGTTAAGCGGGCCAATTCTAATCGGGGTCGGCGATCGGGGGCCACCTGCAAATACCTAATAACAAAGAATATAAACAAAATCACACAAAATCAAAAATAAGAAACGTTTTATTTTTTCCATTTTCAACCTTTCAATGCGAGCCCTGGGGCTGCACCCTCTTCACCATATCTTCTAATGTTGGTTGCAAGTCCGTAACAGCCAGTTTCATCGTTGCCTTGTGTGCATGTGTAAACCTAGTTCGGTATTGCGACTTTACGAACTTCGATCACTACGGAGAAAGCTTGTTCGCATCAATACGTCATTCCGAAGCGAAAGATGAAATTCGCAAAGACCGTAACTCTGGAAAGGTTGTAACTGGTACGGCTTTCCAAAAATCCATTTTGCCAGGATCGACTGCAAACGGATTGATAAATAGTAGATTTTCGTGTTTTGCTTTATCTGAGTTTAGTTTTTTGAACCTTTGCTCAAAGTTTTCAATCATCATTCACCACGTCAAGCTTGTCAACGTAAAAAGCTTCATCCAGTTTGTTTCCCGGTTCCGCCACTTTATTTTTCAACGCTGAGAAGTAGTCGAAGCATTTCTCACTTAATTGATGACGAAATAACTGTAGCTTCTGTCGGAACAAATTCACTTGGTCATTGAGGTGAGTTACGAGTTTTTGCTTTGCTTGAATGCGTTTTTTCAGCGTGTTCTGCTTTCCTGAGATGTCTGCCAGGAAAGCCAGATTGTTCAGTCATGACCGGTATTTCAACTTTTGTTATTCTTCCGACATCTTCTCATTTAAGAAATTATACACGTGGTCCTTGAAGACGAGGAATCGGTCTAGTACCTTCCACCGCAAAAGCCAACTCCCTTCTGCATAAACAAGAAGCTTCCCGTACTGCTTATCCACCCCGTTCAGCAATTGTAGATATTCCCTTTTTTTCAAAGCTGCAACTCGTATATCATTCACACATTTCACGGCCACGGACATGACGTTTTTCATATTAAATGACTTGTAACAGAGTGATTCCTGATAAATTATGCAGTGGTACTTCAGCAGTGTTCTTCCTGCAAACTATTCTAGTTGAACGCAGAATCCAACGTTACAGCATCCCGTCATAGCTGGAGCTCCGTCAGTACAAACACGGCTCAATTTGTCCACTGACAGTTGATTTTTTTGGCACATTTTTTGAAAGCATTAAATATATCAACTCTTCGGAAAGGACTTAAGGGCCACAAAAATGTACCTCGCAGGCCACAAGTGGTCCACTGCTGGCCACGGGTTGGGAACCCCTGCTCTAGACCATTACCAAACAAACCCTTCCCAAAAAGTCCTTTATGCACCAAAAGAGCAGTTTAAAATGTGCTTTCCAGGGCTGGCACTTTTCTCTATTTGTATTTTCCACTACCAGTATTTTCCATTACTGTTTTTTTTCAAAACCGATTTTTCAATACGACTATTTCCAGCACAGTCATTTTCAGTACCTGCGTTTTCCAATACCGTCATTTTCCAGTGCAGGTATGTACATATAGAAATGGAAACGTACACAAGAAAGGCCCAAGCAGATTAAATAACCTTGCATGTTATCCGCACATAACCACTATAGGATAAACCAATGTCCATGAACAGGTCATGGGACCAACCAGCCACACAGCAGCAGTGGTAACTCGGAAGAATTTCTATTGCCAATCAAAATGCAAATTTAGGATAGTGCTCGATTCCCTAAAATGAACAGAACACCATAAATCTGAGTGTGTAGCAGATTCATTTCTTCAAAAAATTCTATATACTGTAGTACGTCATTGCATGTAGGTTTAAAGGCTCTTCACAAAAATGCTGGTTACGCCTATGCTTGTATAAACACTTGGGCTCCGATGGTAGAGTGGTCTAACGCCTGTCGAGGGTTAATGACTGCCACGAATCTGAAATTAGAGTATGCCTCTAGTTGTTGCGGGCATCGGTTCAAATCCCATCTGTGGTCATTCTTTTTGGTAACCGGAGGTTTTTCCAGCTATTGAGTCTCTTTTATCAGCTAAAACAAGCGTTAAAAACTATAATTATTTTGATCACGAAAATACTTAAGTTTTATATCAACTACAGTATTTGCAACTTTTGGTGCTTAAATTTCTACAAATTCTTAGCCTCATTTGCTCTTAGAGGGATACTGCTCAAGATCGATTTTATTGAAGAAGATAGAAGTATTTGAGACAATAAGGAGGCGCCCAAACCTTTGTTTACAATTCCCTTATTCATGAAAATACGATTTAATCCGCTTAACTACGTACCATTGGCAACTCTGCATTTTGCAATTTTGTGAAGTCACAAAAGGCATAATTTTGTACATTTTTTTTTGCAAACTAAGAACCTCGATCTTCGATGAGGAAGGTAATAGCCAGGATCTTTTGCTTTAACCTGCGATTCCAATAAGCAAATTTATCGGAGATAATACACGAGTGATGTAATTTGTTCTTAGACCAGTTTTGGTGATATTTTTAAATGATAGGAAATTTGAAGCCCAAAAACAATCATACTGTAGATCAGTTCTGATAGCCTTAATGTTCTTAATAGGTACCAGTATGAGTAATCAAGTTTTTAGATTTGGTTGGGCTACTCACTGCTACCAAGTTGTTAATCGCGTTTCTTAGTCTGTGAGAAATTTTGCCAAATGATGCCTTTTGTGATGCCACAAAATTGCGAAACACGGGGTTGCCAATGGCACGGAGTCGAACCGATTAAATCGAGTTTTTGCGAATAAGGGGAACTGTAGAAAAAGGTCTGGAGCACCTCTGTATTATCTCAAGTAGTTCTTATTTCTTCAATAAAATCTATTTCGAGCGGTATCTCTTTTACTACATCGGAAAACAAAGTGACACAAATTTATTCTTACTATATTGTACAATTTGTAGGCTGTTTTGAAATAATCCAGATAATATTGACACCTAAATCATGACTGTAAAATAATATAGCCACAAGCTTATCGGGCTCATACGAAATAACTAAAATAGAATTCTATTTGGATAAGACCTAACTGATGATGCCCGCTAGGGTGAAATCGATTTTAATAAATAAAATATAGTAGTGTATAATTTAGGACTGATTTCGTATGTACCCGGTAAGCTTGTGGTTACGTTCTTTTAACGATCCCTAAATGCCCAGTCTTCGCGGTTTCTTCCTTCCTCTCTTGCTGGTGCTTTTCGTCCAAAACATGGCCTCAAACAATAATTCATGACTGAGTTTCTATCAAACTTAAGCATTAACTAATAACTATGTCTTTTGCTATAGATCATGATTACTGCTTGACAAACCAGCAATGGCAATATAGATAAGGCCAGAACCTTCGCTAATTGCTTACGAATGTGTTGCACTTGTCCGTGTTTTTAATTATTATTTTGAAGCTGAAGCTGGCATTGTTGTTAGATTGTTTTTAAACTTAAAGCAAAAATGAGCTTCTTTTTCTTTGAATTGGTTTTGTAAAGACTTTATTTATAGCTCTATTTTTTGACAGCGAATTGAGCTCTTGTTCTGCTTTGCTCAAATCTGTACTTTATAAATTGCTCTTCGCTTGTATATGCACTATACAATTAGCAGCAAACTAAAAACAAAGACAAGAAACTTGGTATAACAGGATGCGTAGTAATTAGTTTAATTTATTTATTACAATACATTACTAATGGTTTCTTACTCGATATCATTTGATTCAACCAACCAGGTTTCCCGCATTTTCGCTTCGCAGCCTAGTATCAGGGGCGCCGAGAGGGGGGCAGGGGGTACAATGACCCCGGGGCCCATGGACTTTAGGGGGCCCATGGGCTTTAAGAAGACCGTTGGCTTCAGCGGGCCCAGCAGAGGGCCCATGAGCTCGAGAGGGGGTCCATCGAAAAGACACTGAGAAATCAGCATGTCAAGTCTGAAGACCTTTTGTTTTTTTTTTGGAGATCATCTAATTTCGACCGGAAAAAGGGTTAGAATTTTGGTGAAGATGTTTTTCTTTTTTTTTTAAGATCACATCCACTTTCGGACCAAACTACAGAATTTTCTCCGTCTATTTTGGACTTCACAAAACCGGAAATCCGTCATATTTGAGCTGGCCCCGGGCCCACTTTTGGTCCCCGGCGGCACTGCCTAGTACAGACTACTCTATACTCCACTCAATGTTCTTTGTTTTTTCTTTGATTAACCCGGTCCAAAATGCAATCAAAATCTGACTGATTGACTTCGCAAATGGTCGATGACATCATCACAAATATCTCCAATTTACGCAGAATATGCTTACAGTATTACTTCTGGTCTAAACCTACCTTCAGGAAACTGATTATTTAAAAAGGTTCTTCAGTTAGTAAATATCTACCAAGCATTAACTTTTCTTCGTTGATGAGATTAAGACTTATTGAGCTCTACAAAGTTTGTTTATTTCTTTTGTCTCGTTAACTGGTAGTAAATATTTTGTGCTACTATAATTTACGGTAATTTAGAGTAGTGGCAACCAACAGGGCTTTTTAAGTTAATATGTCCACTGACTAGATTGGCTTAGTGCATATCATGTAGCTACGTTAAAATAAACAAGCTTTAGTGAGTAGTTAAAGGGAGTTAAATGAAAAATCTGATTTGATGTTACTGAGCCCCCTACATTAATTTGCTAGTAGTTGCAATTTCGACTTTCTCTAATCTGCTACTTTTTGTAGCACATGTGTTTCTGCGGGTGTTACTGTCTTACTTGCAAAATTATAGCTTTGCGATAGCGAAGGCTATTGAAAATTATCGTGGACTGTATTTTTTTTTGAAAAATGATTTCCAAATTTTCAAAACTAAGCAAATAATTGACGAAACAAATTCTCGAAAAAATCTGTCATAAACAGTACTCGAAGTAGCAACCCAAAAAAAGATTAAAGTACCGTTTTAGTTAAACTTGCAAGATTTGCACGCACAGTTACACAGTCGCGTCATCACGAAGCTCTTCAAAAGTTCAGTAACTTGATTAATTTTGAGCAAAAATTGCATCAGTATGTATTTTCATTAAAACATTCATAGAAAAAATATTCGTATGTAGAGGCACAAAATCATACAACATAAGACATAAGATTTCACAATCGTTTTCACAAAAACTGTAAATTTCATTATCATTGTCCTGTTGTGGACACACTATTTTTAAATCCAGAACTAACCCTAAACCCAAATCCAACCCCTAAAGACGATTTATGGTAGCCCGTAATCGTAGCCCACGTAGCCCTATTCAATACTTAAACTGTAAAATTTTGCATGGGAGGACGCTTTTGCAGCCTTGACCAAACGAATATGGAATGCAGTTGAAATGTAGTGGAAACTTTTGCTTCAGGTTCAAATGTCACCGAATTTGATTGGAGACCAAAAAAAAAGATCTTCACCGAAAATTTGTTACTGCATTCAGCCGAAATTTGGGATTTATTGGTGCTGACAGCCACATTTTTGTCTAATCATCCAGACGCTCACTTCCAATGGAAAGCGCTGAAATCTCGTTAAATGGCGAAGAGATTTTGATGGGGGGACACTAAATCTCGATGGGGGGACGCTAACTCTCAATGGGGGAACGCGTCCCCCTACAATTTAAGCACTGGGCCGAACCCTACCTCTAACCCTTAATAACTTAAAGGTGGCCGCGCCAAAGCTTCTTGCGTTAAATGGCCGCGTAAAAATCCTGTTCCACACAAAAAAATGTTTCACTGCTCAAACAGCTGCTGTAGTTTGCGTGGTTGTGAACTAGCAAAGACATGGCGTTGATTTTCGAAAGAAATACAGCAATTGTTTTGGTGATGTGAATTTCGTGTCGGTTGTACTCTGTGATTACTATCAAAAGCAAAAACAGAAAACAGTACACACATTATATTCAACGTTCAAGCCTTATAACCAGCACCGCTTTTTGAAATTAGGGACCTTTGGAAAGTTGTAAATTACAATATGAGAAATAATTGGGTTATCATCTTGCTGAAACACAACTCTTGGTTCGTTGAAAAACAATTTTGAGCGCAAAAAGGGGAAAATTGTAGGATGGTATTGCCAAAAAATATATGCAGTGTTTTAAAACCGAAATGTCTTCTTAATCCAATCCAATACAATACAATCCAATACGAATATACACCTATATTAGATAAAACTCGTGCAATATCTCTGCTTGCTTAAGATGGACTTAAAGATTTTTGAACGTTACAAGAAAATAGAGACTCTTCTATCACTTTGGAGCTATTTTTACAGCATTTACTGCGCTACTAAAAAATTATCAATATTATTTAAAGTGATTGAATAATTCTATTTCCTGTGAATTTACAAAGTGTATACTTTAATAGTACCAATAAACGATGGTATGAAATATTTAGTTTTAAGTATTCTCCCGGCAAAAGTTATAAATACAATGTTAACAGCGTTTGCCGGCCGGAGTTTTTAATTTTTAATTGTTTACCTGTTTCCTGGCTACCTGCCGTTTCTGTACCTCATCTCTCAGCTTCCACGCTGAAGCCTACAAGCCAGAAAGCAAGCAAATGCTGCCCGGTTAAACCAACTCAATGAAGTGAATTTTTTGATTATTGCTGTATCACGTCGAAGCGTGTCAAGATTTTGCAAAGCCCATCTCCGCATCATTGGTCCTGAAGGTAAAATGGCTCCTTTCGTAAAGATGTCGCAGCAGTGGCGAGCTGTTGGCTGCATTGTGTCCAATTTGACCTGCCGGAGATTTGACCCTCTGACCACCTGCTCCAGTGACGAGCGCATTATCATTCGACCAACTGACAGGTCATATAGAGGGCTTTTGAGAGTCTAATTCCAAGCTTGGGTACAGAACCAAGACCAAAAAAGTCCTCAATTGAATAGCTTATTCTACCCTTCGGATTAATGAGGTGAAGGACAAAAAATCTTTCACTCAAACTGTGTCTGTTTTTCATCCAAATTTTAAGTTAATTGCGTTCCTCAAAATTTCACGAAATTTGTTTCAAATAAAGCTATTCAGCAACTCCAAATCAGAGATGGCCCTCCCAAAAATCCCTAGACTGGGTTATTCATACCGCTTTTTCTTCCCCTCTCACGAAAGCTGCCCTAACGATTAAAAACGTGCCTTCCAGGAGTGCAGGTATTTCTCTAAATGCAAAATAAAACATAAGTAAAACAAATTAATACAAGCAACACACAAAGAATAAAATAAAACAGTTTTGCTTTGCTTTCATATCTAACTTCGATTTTTTCAATTCGGTTTAGTTCTTTCGTAACATCAGATATTTTTGGGCGTGCGCAAGGTTCAAATTGCCAACATTTTTCAACAATTTCTCTGAGAATGATAAAAATGTCCAAATCACAACTAACGTTTTTTAGGGAAGTTTTTGTTTCATTCAAAAGCTTTATGTTTGGTTTTTGGCCCCTTTCCATTATAAGTTGCTCAAGTACTTCAGCGGAAACACAGCAATCATCAAACACTTTCCGTCGGGTAAGGATTTCGAAGCCAATCAACGCGTAAGCATAAACATCCATACGAGGATGCCTCTGTTCGGTAGGATTTTTCAAATACTCAGGTGGGGTGTAATAAAGAGTGTGCTGTGTATTGCCATTATTTCTAATTGTTGTAACTGTGGCTGCTCCGAAATCTGCCAGTTTTATTTGGTGACCTTTTCCTAATAGAATGTTTTCTGACTTCAAGTCTCCATGTACTATAGAGTTGGTGTGAAGATAATCCAGTCCACTGGCGATTCCCTTAAAGAACCTGGCACGTGTTTCCATTGATATATGAGGCCTCATTTTTTTAGAATTTAGAAAAGTATCCAAGTTTCCGAAAGGAGCATATTCTAAAACTATTCCAAAACATTCATCGTCCCTGTTTGTTGTTCCTAAAAAAGCGATAATGTTTTTGTGCTTCAGTCGAGAGTGAAGAGATGCCTCTCGTTTTGCTTGATCGATGCGATGGTTATATTCTTGTACATGACCGTCTCCAAAACAAGATTCAAAAAATTTTCCTACCACGTAGTCTCTTGATTCTCGGTGAAATAATAGTTGAACAGAACCATAACTTCCGCACCCCAAAGTTCTCATTAAAACTAAACAATCTTGGTCGTAGCGTTTTCCGAGAGTAGTCATGAATATAGTTCCGTGAAGAAGACAAAGTTTTTAAATATCTGAAATAAACAAAAACCTTTGAAGTTTTTCAAACCTTTGAAACTTACCAAACTTTTGAAAAAAATCACCAAACTTTTGAAAAAAATCTAGTAGTTAATTAATGCGGGCTGTTTTAGGAGATTTGGTTTGATTGCAGTAGTCGAGTATATGTAATGTTTGCTAGATAGAAGGTTTGCTAGGCGGTAGATTAGGTCAATTTCTAGTAGGGCCAAACCAAACACCTTAAAAGTTGGTTTTCACAACTTTCCTGCTTGACGTTGAGGGACAGTGCAAAATTTCCACCACGCGTAATAGACAGGTGGTAGCAGATTGAGTTGAAAAGCGACTAGTCCATTCGCTGTTTCCTAGCCGAGCCCACTTGGCCAATAAAGATAATTATGTAATTACAATTTCAAACTACCAAAAAATCTTGGGTTTTATTTTTTAATTTTCATTGACTTTAGTCGCCAGAAACGATAGTTTGGTCATTGATGATTGAATATTCTTGCAATTAATTGTAATTACATCGTTTTTTTTCACAAGTTATCCTTAGCCAGGAGACAGCGAAAGAATCCTTCAATCTTTGAGTGAAATACCTTTTACCCACCTATCTACCAAGTACGGTGGGAAACTTCACACTATTATAATATTTTTGTGCATAATGTCAGTTTTTGTAGTGTTTAGTTTGACTGGCGGGGAATCGAACCCGAGTTTGCAATTTGAATAGCAAACGCGCTATCCACTTCAACTATACTGATCTGTTGCTTGAACACCGATATATTTTTCTGTTTATAGCCACTGGAACAGTGAACTGATAATAATGAGTGACTTCTGCACCAACAGTTGAAATTTTTACGGCTAAGTTCTGGTAGCTCTCCTGAAAAACATGGAATTAGTCATGAGGTAGTTTATAATATCCTATAAACGCGTTGTAAGCTACTAACCACAAATAGAAGATTAATTGAATCAACAAAATCAAAAACGCCTGGATTGTGTTGTTGAACCAAGTCAGTCGACCACATTGAGACGCGTCCTTTTGACTAGACATGAACAGTAGTGACCCTGACGTGAGGACGTGCACTTCAACGTACTGTGTGACGCATCTTTTTAACCAATCACTACAATCCTTTACATTTTTCTGCGCATTTGTTAAACGGAATTGCTGAATTAACTTTACTCAAAATCATTTAATCTATTAATTGGATTGAAATGTTTTGCTTAAAACATCAAGCCCAATTTTAAATCAGAATAAACTAATCGCACCAATAAAGATTTTCATTACTTTAAAAAAAAATATTTATATTCCTTAGCCCAAACAACAAAATTTGGGATTCTGATTGATTTTTTTTTTTGATAATTTTAATTGGAGCGACACGACGCTCGCGTTGTATGTTCCTTTATTTTTTCTCGGCCTTTTTGAAACTAGCGAGTGCGAAGTTTCAGGCTTTTGCTTATACTGTAACTCGAAAACGGTTGAGTCCAGCAACATGAAACTTTGACAGCATTTTGAGATTAATATGTTGTATATTTGTACTAAATTTTGAGGCAATTAGTCACATGACTTCAGTTTCGGATCCCGAAAATCGTCCCAAAAGTTTCGCGTAAAAAGCGATCTCATTCAAAAACGGCTTAAGTACCGCAAATAACACTTTAACATCTTTATATATCTTAAGATACTCTTTCATCCCTATCAATTCACTTTTGGCCGTAATAAGATTTCTTCGTTTCAATTTTTTTTTTCGTAAATCTTATGCGCATTTCTTCTTCTAAGCCACAAATATCGAAATGTGACTTTGTGTAAAGTTATGGAGCTGCAAACGCAATTTTGTTTCCCTAAATTTTTGGTGCCCCACCCTAGGAACCCTACCAAAATAGCCCCAAAATCAATTTTTGAAACAGCTGTAGCTGTAGTTTTTTTTTAGTAAATATTTGAGAGACAAATATTTTAACTTAATTTGGGGGTACCACTTCCCGAAAATCCGCCAAATTGACTAATCTAAGTCAATTTTTCGAACGGCTTTAGCTAGGACGATAGTTTTTTTTTGTCAGTAAATATTTGAGAAACAAAAATCTTTTGCCATAGTTTGGGGTGCTATCTTGCGAGAACCCTCATATGAGCCGCCCAAAAATCAATTCTCATTTAACATGTATCGGTCGTTCAAATGAATTGCTTCTGGTAAGCTCCCATCTAGTTCGAAATTCTACCCCGTCATTTTTTAAGCATGCCTGAGACACAGCTATGTGCCATTGGCATTGAAAGGCACAGATATATTTTTCCCCAAACCCAGAAAGGAAAGCTATTTTGAAACTAAATTCTTCAGGATGCACACTTTAACTTTTTTCCAACTGAAATGATTGGAAAGACTAATTTTGTACTATATTAATAAAAATAGTAATGTTCTGGTAAAGCTTTCTGCATCGCAGTATGATTTCGTGCTGGTGTTTCTACGGAAACTGCTTTGCATGAATTTGTGTGCAGTGAGAGCATTGCCTTGTTAGAAAAAAGCCGGCGTTGGGTAATTTCCTGGATATTGTCGGTGCCTTCGGCAATTACCTTTTATGGCTTTGTTGCAGTTTTGCGAGGACTAGGAATGTCTAAGATTCTCCCCTCTTGGATAGAGAATTTACTAAGACATCGCACAGTCCAAGTAGAATTCTATGGTGATAAGGTTAGAAGGGAAGTAGTGAAGGGAAACCCACAAGGTGGTATCCTGTCCCCTTTTCTGTGGAACTGTGTCTTAAACAGCCTCTTGTTAGAGTTACGTAGCAGAGGATTTTATGTACAAGCCTATGCCGATGATCTAGCTATGTTGGTCACAAATGTTGATATGTTTTGGATTAGAGGTATGGCCCAGAAAGCAACAAATATTGCCGCAAAGTGGGCTTCGAAACAAGAGCTACAGATTAACAGCAAGAAAACTAAAATTGTTTTGTTCACTCTCAAGCGGACTCCGGTTTTGTGTTCCTTGTCAATGAATGGTTCAAAACTTGAACTTTCCAAGGAAGCAAGGGTGTTAGGTGTCACTCTAGACAGCAAGCTGACTTGGAAACCACGTATTCCCGAATTACACGCAAAGCAACTACAGCATTAATGCAATGTAGACAAATTGTGGGTAAAACGTAGGGAATCAAACCATCTATGATGAAAGAGATATACACAGCTATTATATGTACAATCATGTCGTATGCATGTGTATCTTGGGCTGGCGGTCTCAACAAAAAGTATTTAGTGAGGAAACTCACAAAAGCGCAGAGACTAGCTTGCCTGATGATTTCATCAGCTTTTCATGGCACCTCTACTGGTGCTCGGAAAATATTGCTCAACATAACTTCCACTGAGGAATTTCTATTGGCTGAGGCAGAGCAAGGGTCATACAGAATCACTGTTAGTGGGCTCTGGCATGTCAACCCAATTGGTTTCTTTGGGAAAACAAAAAGCCATGTTGATATTTGCAATGAGGCTAAAAGGTTCCTACCTCTTCTGCAAAAGCCAGCTGACCGAATAGAGAAAACAAAGGTATTTGAGAGAATTTTCGAATATCAAATTATGGATAAAAAGAATGCTCTCAGATTTGAAAGCGTTCTAAATCAGAACACTGTTAAGGTTTACTCCAATGACTCGAAACTAGATGGGAGATTAGGTGCGAGTTTTTATGCAGAATACCCAAACAACTTCCCAAAACAAGCATTTTCCACCTTGGAATACACAGCACTGTGTTCCAGGCAGAAGTCTTCGCTATTTTAGAAGTGGCAAAGAACCTGCTCTTGGAAAAAAATGCACAATCAAAGTACTGCTGTGCTGGTTGATAGCCAAGCAGCAATCAAAACACTTATAAAGTGCACTGTAACATCAATTACAGGGGTGGAATTCATTAAAAACCTAAATCAGTTAGGCAGTGTTGGGCAAGTTAATAAGAAACGTTTACTTCGTTAAGAGTTAATTTGCTAAGAATTTTCAAATATTTTTTTAACTAAGTTGAAGGTAAACAGTTAACTGAAAAACAAAAATAACGCAAGCTACAGTAAAATTAGAACTTAATTCGCTAATTTTACAAAAAAATTCAATAATTAACCTGCAGTTGATGCCCAATAAAATGATTCCATTTCCATACGAAATAAAAATTACTCATTCTGAATTCTGTTATTATGGTATCTACTATTCTAATAATGATAGGCAAAGTGGAAGCTTGTTGTTTATTTTATTTTATTGTTCTGTTATTATGGCATTAGGACGCATGGTGCAACCTAGAAATTTAACGGATTGATGTAAACAATAAAGTAGTTTAACGAAAGTTATAGTTAATAAGTAACTCGCAAAAGCTTTTCAACTTTTTAACTCCTTAATGAAAAACTTGACTTTGTTATTAACGAATTAATGAGTTAATACCCAGCACTGCTCTTTGGTAAGCAAAACCACGTCAGTATTGCCTGGATTCCTGGACATGCAGCGGTACTAGGTTACAAAGTGGCAGACTATGTAGCCAAACCAGGATCTAAATCAAAAATGCATGGTCCTGAATCTTTTGTTACAGTCCTGTATGCCTGTTGTGTTAGCACAGTTAAGGACTGGTCCACAGATAAATGGAAATCTATGTGGAATAAACGGAAAGACTTCTTGAGGATGAAGGAGTTTGTAGGTTGAACGTCTTCACATCTAACAATACGTCTCTTTAACCTTAAGAAGCCTCAATTAAATAAAGTAGTGCATGTTTTTACTGGGCATTGTAATATACGGCGGCACAAGAAAACTACAGGTCGTGCTGAGTCTTCTCTGAGTCCAAAATGAACCCCGAGGATAAAACACCAAATCATCATGTAGGCAATTGCAAGCTTTACCAAGATATTCGTGTTAAATATTTTGGAATCAGCAAAACCATTGTTCACAATGTGGTAACGAAATGTAACATTAACAAACTGGTCACGTACTTGGAGGAAGCTGGAAGGCTTTCTGAGTTCGACCAGCGACCAAACAAAACAACAGTAACATAGCAGCTGCAGTTGCAATGGGGCCAAATGAGGCCTACGCAATGTGTAGGTGAACTTTACCTAACGGTAGCAGATTCGCTTGCACCGCTGCTCATTAATAATAATCATAACAATGCAGTAGTTCAAAATTTGTTTTGCTTTGAGCATAGTATAAAAAAAGCAATACATTAAGTTGTAATTTACGTATTACTTACTTGAAACCAGAAGCGATGAAACCGTGGTTGTTAGAAATTAATTCTATATTGCATCTAAATCTACAGAAGACTATTAAACTGCTGCAGTATTAAATATTGCTTGAAACACACATACACAAAAATATTGTTTAACAGTATTGTCACAATATCGAAACCTCTAATAAATTTAACCCTATTTTACACGGGATATTTGACTAACGCATTTTACACGGGAGGTGGAGGCAAAAAATGCCCTCCTATCCAACTCCTAAACCAAAAACCATGGAAACACCAAATTTAATTGTAGTTTAAACGTGACGCTTGACGTACGCCTTGGTGTTCACCAAATTTTTTCAGAAAAATTTGGTTTGAGTTGATGATGTCGTTATTGCGACGTCACGGCCATATTTCTGAAAAAAAGTGTCATTTTTGCAATGATGTTACAGGCGGTTCAAATCTTGTATATAAGCTTGTATTTTGATGCTGAATAACAAAACATCTAAGTCAAGTTAGTTACGTAACAAAAACGTCTTGTGACATTATTTAAGTAAAGTATTTGATCAAAAAAATGCTCACATTTTGGTGAGTGACTTCGCAAAAATCTCAAAAATCAAAAATTTTCCGTTCCTTAGCAACTTCAAATTTTCAGGAGTTGTTTGTAATGATTTTTGACTCAAAATCAAATTGATTTAAATTAAACATTTTTTTTAGGGATTTATCAAAAAAAATCGAGTGAGGGTCAAAAATGATGCACGTGTAAGATAGGGTTAAAGACTAATATAAAAATATTCATTGTTGTTGCTGTTGTTGCGCATATTTATCCTCTTGTCACCGGACAGCGTCAGACGCTAACTGTAAGAAAATCCGCACACTTTTCATTGCATTGACTACTTTGTGGTTGGAGGAATCCGCACCTGCTTAAGAGTTTCCAGTATTCCAATGTTCCTGTGAATTTCTTTAAATTCTTGTTCCAAGCCACCAAGCAGAGATAATCATTGCGAAGCGTCTTATCCAAGGACGCAACAACGTGACCAGGATGGGGGTTGAACCCAGATCATAGGATCAGGGTCGTTGTTAAAACGACGCCTTTACCCATTCAGCTACCCTGCCGACGTCATTGGTTGTTTATGTATTGGTTGATTTTGTTTTAATTCAATTATTGGTTGTTTTTGTATGGACTTAAAGAAGACCATTCTATCTGCAGATACCCAAATCAGGTTACTGATAATCTAAGACCGAGAATCTAATTTGCATCGTTTGGTAATTTGCAGGGACCACCGACGGTTAGAAGGTTCGAGATAACAGAAACGAGAAACAAATTGTCTTCTAAAGCAAGCATGAAAAAAACAAAAAATAGTGAAACGATGAACAAAAGTGTATGAGGATTGTTCAATAAACATTGCGTTAGCGGTTTGAAAGACATGAGGTGTTACAGTAGCTGTTTAAAACGTAAAAATAAACAAACAGTAGTGTGAAACATAGGCGTGTCGTACATTGCTATTTTGCTCATTAGCAACAATTAACGTCAAAAAGGAAGATTAAAAAATTAGAAATGCAGATAAAAAGGTGATTGAAAATGTGTGCAATTTATCAAATATATTTCATTATAATGAAAATCGGCAGACGTGAGAGCGATTGCTGCACATATTGTTATTATTTTCTGAGCTGCTGTAAGCCAAAATCTTTCGAATTACTGCAATGAAAACAATTTTACATGCATATGATCAAATCATGTTAAAACACTGATTAATAATTTTAAAATCAAAGCAGACAAAAAATAGTATAAAAGCATCAATAGTATAATAATTAATACCAATTAGTTTTTTATCATTTTCAATGAAAACTATGGTTGCAAGTTTTGCGAAAAAGAAAACAAAAAAAAAACTGAATTTATTGCGTAAACCAGCATAAACAACCAAAGTGCTATTGAAAAATGCAACACTCAGAAACTTAAAAAACCTTATAATTTTCTCGACAAACTATAGGTATCATTAAAAACGTTTTTGTATTCTTCGCTTAATTTTTGAATTTTTTCCCACACAATACCACTTAACCAGCTGTGGTATAGCTTGTATATCATCGTAAATACCACAATTTGAATGACTTTGAAAGTCACAAATCATTCTGTTTTAATCCACGTAAGAAAAAAACAGTATTGTAAGTAACCACGAGGAACTATGTCTTCAAGCGTAAATTTAGTGTCGTTAAGTTTTTGTAGCATTTCACATTCACTAAACTTTTTTTTTTAATGAAATATTATACAATTTTTTATACGTAATATAAAAAATACTGTATTTCTGTAAATGCTGTTTTGTTCTTTGCAGCAGTAACTTTTCGTGTTTTGTAGTTTCATGATTTTTTATTGAATTCAGGTCTGGTTTACTGATTTCTTTTTCACTTTGTCTCAAAAAACTGCTTTAAGCTGTTTACTAGAGGGTAACATATAAAGCAAATATAGTGTACATAACATGTTGGGATTATTGTTCGTGATAAAAAATCAGTACTGTTTCGTCACTAAGCTTCTGCTAGCATGGTACTGCTACTTTTTTAGCATCAAATACTAAAACAGTTTGTTAGAAGTTTTTATTAAAGGCAGGTCAAGATGCCGCATCATGGTTAGTGTTTTAGCATCTGCATTTGCTTGTTCATCGTAGATTTTTTTTGTACGAGCGAGTTCGTCCAGACGACTTTTGACTTCGGATATTTTGGGGAGATTTTCAGGTTCACTTTCCCAGCAATTTTCAACTATTTCTTTTAGCACCATAAATATCTCTGCTTCGATATCTTTTCCCACCGACTTGTGCACTGCTTCATCATCAAGGGAAATCCTAAGTGATGGTTTTCGCAAGAATTTTTTCTTTCTTTGCCCTTTTGCCACAACCAAACGTTTCAATGCGGAATAGAAATGAAATACGACCATCGCTAACAAAGTACCTACGTAGGGAAAAATTCTACCTAGGTTGTAGGGAAAATAGCTTTCCTGAGACAATTTACGCCTGGTTAAGATCTCATAGCCAACCATCGCATAGCTGTAGACATCCATTTTGTAGCAAGTATGCTCAAAAGAAGTTAAGTGCTTTTTTGTACTGAGCTGTATTTGCTGGTCGTTTTCCTTGCCATCGCAAGATAGAGGGCCACGGGGGACAAGACAAGCTGAACCGAAATCTGCAAGTTTCACTTTAAGGTCGTCTGTTAGTAAAATGTTGTCTAGTTTCAGATCTCCATGAACAAATGAGTTTGCATGAAGGTAAGTTAAACCACTAGCAACTTCAGCCATGAATCTCGCCCGTATTTGCCAAGGTATAGGAATGTGAAGTTCCTTCAGCAACAGATTTTGAAGATTTCCACAAGAAACGCATTCAAAGATTATACCGTCGTCTTTGTTTGGAAAGGAAACGATTCCACAAACACGAATGAAGTTTTCGTGATCAAATTGAGCGAGTACTTTTGCTTCTTTTGCAATGTCCCGAATTTGAGTTTTATTTTTCCACCAAAGTCCATTTCTGGCCGCAAATTTAACTGTCACAAACCGTTCGAATTGGTTGTGATACATTGTTCTAAATTGTCCACCTGTTTCAGGCCAAATAAGCTCATCAAATTCTTTAAGCGTGTCCGGGCTGTAGCTTTTAATTGCAAACTCGTTTTGATCCATAATGAAACTGCACTAACTTACAGCAAAAAAAAGCTAACGCAAAAGCAATTACTGGTGTTACAGTATCAAAGTAATAATCTACAATAATTATTTTTCTGGAATAGCAGAAATAATATCAGTTAAGCTCAATAATGAACACCAATAACACTTTACCAAAAGCGCAGCGCAAAAATTTTTTTCAGCCACTAATAGCGCAGCGCAAGATGCGCAACTATTTTTTATTTCTGCAGTGCAGAGCAACTTTTGCAAGAAACGTTTAAGTAACTTGAAGCGCAACGCATCATGAAATTTTTGTACCAAGTTAAAGTGCAACCAAATTTTCTGAAATTAAATCTACAAAACACAATGAAAATTCCAAATTTTTGCAATTTTACAAGGAAAAAGAGTTACTAATTTGCTAAAGAAGGATGACGTTTGACAGTCTTACGATTGAAAAAAACAAAAATTTAGTTCAAAGTACAAAAATTGAGCTATTAACCGAAAAAAAAAAAACTTTTTAAAGCGCAGCGCAATTAATCGCCAAAAAATTAAAAACAATAGTCCGCAACGCAACTTCGGCAATGACTCAAAATAAAAAATTGAAGCGAAGGCAACTTCGCAATTGCGGAAGTTGGGCATTGCCCACATTTGAATCAGTTGCTACAAATTTGACAGGGTAAAGTGGCATCACCTTTGGTGAGGTTGATACGAATTTGGCAAAGTAAAGTGGTAATATACCATTTTTCATATTTGCTTTTTCTTATAAAAGACAAAGACCCTCTCTGTATGCACGTCAGCGGACATAGTCGTAATTTATTTCGGAAAAAGGTAATAGGAAAAAGCTAACAGGCCTAAGCATTAAGTAACGGCGGTAGATGAAATGTATGCTTTAAAGAGATTAGAATTGGTCAAGCGGTAACGCGTTTGTCACTGGAGCAGGAGGTCTGAGATTCAAATCTAGGGCCGGTCACATCGGGCACAGTGTAACCAATTGCTCGCAACCGCGGCGACGTTTCTTCAAAAAGAGCAATGTTGCCCGCTTGCACACTGACTCGGAAATGGGCTCAGTCAACTTGTTACACGCTTCGGCGTAATACATCGAGTATAACAAAAGATTTGATTTTGATTTACATGTAATTTGGGTTGCCACTATAGTGAGCTGCATATCAATGTAAAGAGGGTTGGCTTGGAACTAGTAAGTTATATTAACTTGCCTCAACAATATGCACTAACTATTTGATCATAACCAAAAACTTATGCTGTTTGTTGTTCTAAATGGGATAAATTGCATTTTTGGTTTCTTTCCATTGGAGTGCTTTTGATTCTTTACGTCTGCCCTGTGTTATCAAACAATTTTGGACGCACAGTATAGCTGTTGATTATTTTCTTTTCTGCATGATTAATGTTCGAGTAAAAGGGTTGAAAAAAGCATGTGAAAATAATAGAAATTTTGGTTAAATCTATTGCTTTTGGATATGCTAGTTACAGCGTGATGTAAAAACTGACGGTTCTAGCCATGACAAATACACCAGGAAAAATTTCCTATGTTTTTAAACATTTTTATCGGTAATTTATTAAGACACGCTGGTATCCGAATGATTTTGCAATTGTTTTGCTCTTGTCTCTGGCAGTCGTTTCATGTCTAATGAATCAAACTATGGACAATTAAGAATTATAAGATTTTAAAAGCATATCCAACTGAAAAAAAAATTATCGAATTCATTGTGCTTAAGCTATTTTTGAGTTCGTCAAAGTCATTTAGTTAAATTAGTTTATTTTGTGTTACACAGTTTCTGATAATGGAAGTTTTACACCAAAATCAATTTCACTTTTAAAATTGACCCTATTTTACCCGGGAGAGGGGGGATTTTTGCCACCTTCTCGGTTTTTTCGTGATAAATGGCTTCATAAACCAGCCTTTTTCATCAAGCCAACTTGAATTTGAGTCAAATTTTGTTATGAATGACTCGGAAAAATTTGACGTTGCTGTGATAAGGAACATTTTCCCAATTATGAGGTTTTCCGAGGTCACTTTCCAAAACTTGAGCATTTTTTGGTTAAGATCTAATTTAAATGACGTTATACAAGTCTTTTTGTGACGTAACTACTTTGACCTAAAGCTAGGCATTTTATGATTCAGTGTCAAGAACAAACTTAAGTTCAAAATTTGAACTGCCTATGATGTCATCGAAAAAGTGATGTCATTGCTCAAAAATGTGGCCGTGACGTCTCAGTGATGACGTCATCAACTCAAAACCAATTTTTCTTTAAAAAAAACTTGGTGAATACAAACCAACCCGCATGCCGAATTCCGTGTTGCCATGATATTTAGTTTACGAAGTAGATAGGGGGAGGGGTCATTTTTACTCCCCCATCGAGTAAAATCCGTTGGTCAAATATCCGTGTAAAATAGAGCTAAACCGAATGATTCTAGTAATACGTTTGATCATTTCACTCTCTCATTTAGCTTTTAGTTCAGCTATCGCAGTTATTTTTTTAATTGAATGAATAACGAGCAATCAATATATTTCACCAATATGCATTGCTTTTGTAATTTTCGTTTTGTTTAAGATTCTAGAAATAAAGCAATCAATATATTTCACTAAAATGCTGTGCTTTTGTAATTTTCGTTTTGTTTAAGATCCTATAACTAAAGTTTAACTGACTGCATAAGATGGTTGGTTCCCCGGATCAAATACGTTCTTTTAAGCAGAAAAAAAAAAAAATAACGGCAACATAATATCAAAACTTCTTCTTCTATCTTCATTACCCGCTTTTCCGTGAGAGTTCCCGGGGCAGCAGCTCGAGATTAAGCCGCCACACTTCACGGTCTTCCATCACATTCATCATTTCCAAACGATTCCATCTATTATCCTGAAAGTAATTCGTCCATCTGGTTCTAAGTCGTCCAACTGGTCTTCTATTTGCTTTCGCAAGTAAAGCTTGTTTGGGTAGTTTTTCCTGAGGCATTTTGCTTATGTGGTCAAACCATCTGAGATCTTTCAATTCGGAGAAGTAACGGCTGGATGTTAAGAGATTTTCGAACCTCAGAGCTACGCACCTTGTTAAACAGTGTAACTCCTTCGATTCTTCGTAAAAATCTTAATTTCGGACGCTTGCACTTGTGATCGCACTCTTTTGGTCATTACCCAAGAATCATGACTAAAGGTGAGAATGGGGACAAAAACTGTTTCGAAAATTGAGAGCTTTGCCTTTTTTGACAATTCTCGTTTCATGGCAATCGAATAGTGCAAAGCTCGCATTAATGCGCTAGCGTTGCCTATTCGGGTATCCAGTTCTTCGTCTTGCCTTCCGTAACTCGTGAATGCAAACCCAAGATACTTGTACTTCTCTACCAGCTTCAGTGTCGCTCCAATCGCTTGTAACACGCACTGATCAGGGTTTCTTCAAAAACTATTGAATAAAAGTGAGTTGGTTTGACATGAAATACTGCAAAATCCAACGGAGCGTCCGATAGCAATGTACAATCAGAGCGGTTTACACACAAAAAAAAAGACTTCTGTGAGGACCTAAGAAATATCTAAAACCTCAGTAGGGCCTATTCTTTATTTTATTGCCTGTTGCCTTTTTTTAATGATTTTACAATGTGATCCAAAGTTATAAGTCGGGCCGGGTTTTTCGGGTCTTTTTTGGGTTCGGGCCGGGTTCGGCCTAAAGTTGACAAAATTTCGGGCTTAATTCGGGCCTGAGACATAATTTTTGTTTTAGGTGCACAAAAATATAATCAAAATAACTTGGCAATAACCCTTACGTTTTTCAAACCTAACTTAACTTTTGGGTTTTTTCGGGCATGATTTAGGCTTCAAATTAATTTTTAGGTTCGAGCCGGGTCCGGGCCGGGTTCTGGCTTATATTTTTGGTTTGGACCGGGTTCGGACCTAAACTAGTCAGCTCGTTTACAACTCTGATGTGGCCTATGATGAATCAAAATATTCATTATCTTACACTTGTAAAACAATAGAAAATCAAAAAGCATAATCCCTCTTGACCAGTAAGATTTATCCTAATTACTGGAGATTTTCATTCTTATTAATTTGAAACACCAAATAAGCAGTGACTGCAAACCTTGAAGTTTTTTTTCTAATCTGTCATCTCTTTTGCAATAAGATAATAATCTTCCAGCTTTCAGCTAGAGCGCTTTAAATAAGATACTAACTATGTGTAAGACAGACTTAGAGTCTAATTGAAGAAGAACTGACTTGCAAGCAATCTTGGCACTCCACCAACTTTTTGCAACATTATACTCACAGCCATTTCCTTTACGCGTTTTCAAAAAATTCAGCTCCAAAAATAAAAAAAACCTATAATGAATGTGATCACGAAGTGATATAAACAATGCAAAAGCTACTTTTGTTTGCAAAGTAAAAACCTAAATAAAATATAGCCGTTTTTCAAATATATCTGGTGTTTCTGATTAAAATTTTCAATTCCTTTTGAAAATCAAAAAATCAAGAGATTTCTTAGCTCATTGTAGTTTTTGATTTGATATCTAAGATTAATGCAAAAAGTCACAACGAGAACCTAGTATCTTCGCAGTGTTTGGTTTTTCTGAAGATGCCAAGCTAAATTGTAAAAAAATTTGTCGACATCATGTTCTAGCGAACATGTTTGAGTATCGATTTTGTAGCCTACAAAATAATTATTTCCAGGCAAACCTTCATGGCAGATATCTGTTTTATTTTTAGTTGTTGGTTACGGGTTGACTCCGGTGATAGTTGCAAAGCTCACAGAGGGTTCATTAATGCTTATCCGACCTGGCTGCAATATGCTAACTGATGAGAGGTGATATTCCTTGAAAAAGCAGCATTACTAGGCTGCTAGTTTTGTGGGTGGCTTTCATGACAGAAACGTGGTATTTTATTCATGGGGTGGCTCGTTATAATTTTTGCTTTTCAAACTATTGTACTGTTGTAAAACCTTTGCGTGCTTTCGGGTCTATTATTACTTACTTCAGATTGTTTGTCATTGCTTGCAATTAATTTTTTTAATTTCGTGACACTCTTGGTGAATTATTTTGGGGAATTCCCTGATGTGACTTTCCCTTATGTTTTTATATCTTTTAGTAACTAAATTTTAAAGAGAGTTCAGCCTTTTAAATAATATCAATTACTGTAAATACACTTTTTTAATGGTATATCTTGATACCGTATAGAATACTGCTTAAAAAATTACTAGCACAGACAAACTGATAACAAAATTTACATTAATGCTTGTTTGAATTAGTAGAGATTGTTTCTAAGACGTCAGTCTATGACATAATAAGTTGCGGTTTTACAATTTGGTAATGGAAGTATCAAGGATTTCCTTCAATACCTTATGTTGCGTTCTTAACTTTACATTGCATAATACTTCTTAATACCGTACTACTAAAAAGTACTAGGACAGACTTTTCACATGTTGATTTTTAGGCACAATTTTGCTATTTGTTATAAAAGCTAAAAAATAAAAAAACAGAAAAAAATACAATAAGAAAACTAAAACTTAAGCGTGGTCATAAGCTTATTAAAAGAAAGCAAATCATCTGCCAGCTAAATCGTTTACTTTTATAGGCATTAATTTACGAAATTAAGTTTTTGGAATAAATGCTAGCTTTAATTCAAACCACCTGGTGGTTAACGTATTATGCTCAATAATTATTGAAAACACTTTTTTAAGTTTTCTCGAAATGGCAAATAACAAAAAAGGCAATTATCTCAGCAGGTTGACGTTATGTCAGAGTTGCAGGCTTAATTTGGTTTCAATTTGGGTTCTACAACTGAAGTGGCAGTGCAAGCGCATCCAAATCCTTCAGCGCTTTGGGGTTCTAACTGTAAGACCAGCTTTGCATGTTGAAAAGCAATCTATAGCTTCATGCTTCTCGCGGAAGGTTGTTTTTATTGCAGTGATGATAATGATCTAGTCTCTACGCTAAGTTCTTCCAAAGTTCCACAGCTTCCTTCACTACGTTGTTGTATTTGGACAGATGTTGGATACTGCAGAGATAGTTTCTTTTTGACTTCAAGCAGAAGGTGTATGTCTAAAGCTCTTTTAGAACAAACCCATTACCGCTGGGCGGTTGTTCGGAATTTTAGAACGAAATTTGTCACTGTAACGTTTTTATGTTGAAAATGAAGTGTTTTTAAGTCACAAAATACTCAGTTATAGCATTTACAAACTCCAAAATCAACAAGTAATTTTTCTAGTGAACAGGCTTTAACTTATTCCTCTTTTCTACTTTTGGCTGCAAGCAGTTATCGAAACGAGTAATACTGTACCTTTGATTGCATTCTTTTTCTCAGAAGAAGGGAAGGATCAGATTTTGTAGGGAGGTACCCCCGAACCTCCTGTATTAACCGCGGGCCTGCCCACGCGTAAATAATGTTGTACGTATACCGGTATATAAGTTTTGCAAAAACAATTCTTACAATCAAAGATGATTTTTTCAATTTAAAGTGCATTGATTGACGTCACCATTTTGGCAATTTGTTACTATGATCGTGAAACTAAATGATGCAGTAAGTTTGAATGAGCTTCATCAAAAGCTGTTACAGCACGGTTTAATTCATTTATTCATGCGCGTGAACTGAGGATTGTGGGTCTATCTTAATCACATTAATGCAGAACACCCTCTGAGCCACCACAACGAGTAAACTGCTGGATCTCAATGAGAAATAAGCTTAAAGGACACAGTGACGCATTGCCGGTTTTACCATCTGAGCATACATGTAATTTGAGCAATTATTGCACTTCAACATTTTTTGAAATTTTGGACTTTAGGGGATTTAATTTACCTAACCCAAGCCTATTTTAAGCAAAGTTAGATTTTTTCTTACAAGACAGGATTTACACAGTGGCGTTTTTCGTCCGCTTTCGTCCATTTTTATACGCTTCTTCTTCATGAAAAGTAGGGGCTTTTTCGTTAGCATTGTTACAGTATATCCGTATCTGCTCTAAACATATGGTCACACACTGTATTAGACAAGTTTTTCAAAAAATTTTTTTGTAAAGAAGAACAGATATATTTTGAAAAATCGCTTTCAACATTCATATCCGACATTTTTGAACAAAATTTAGACAAAACGTAATTGTCTACTTACTGCGGATATGAACAAATGGACATATCAAATGGAGACGAAAAAGTGAATATTACTTTAAGGAAAAGCAAAAGCGTACTAAAATGGACGAAAAACGGATATGGTGTTTTGTAAATGCCCCTTAACTTTTGTATAAAAACTGAGATTAAAAGGATGTGCACATGCACATTTCCTACTCAGTTCAGCTATTTTTTTTATTGTGTGACTTTTTTGTCTGTTCGGCAATTTATTGCACTTTCAAACGGTTTCTATAGTGCAGAAATTGTCTGGTTTGAATTTAAATTCAGAGCAAGTAAATTTATATCAGAAGTTCTCTATTTTATTTTGATTCTATGTAGCATGCAGAAGGTTCGGGTTGGAAAAGATTAGTCTTCATTTTTGGTTTTTGTTGTTGGAAACAAAAGTGTTTATTCTTATTTTTGTAATGAACGCACATTAAGAAGCACAAAAAGTCTGTTCTACAATGATTTCTACAAACTGAGCGTTTAGTAAACATGTGCATATTAAATTACGCACAAATTGCAATGAATATTTAATGAGTTAATGCTAGTTTTTACGCAGAATCTTTGATCTTGTCAAAAAATCACGGAACAACATGCGATTATTGATTATTTACTGTATTTGTGATGAAAAAACAATGCTGGTTAGAATTTAATTCGCTAGATTTATGTCGAAAAAATAATCGTGTACTGCGTCATAGTTCATCAAAAGGTTGAAAATCTGTTCACTAGCAGATCTGAGAATGCAGTTGTGAGTGAACTTGAACGATTGTGGAATGTGAGAAAACAAATTCTTTGATCAAAAAGTAACTGTTTTTTAATGGTATCGAGTCGGTATTAAAGCGGCAAGCTCATAATTGTTCTTTCCCCATTGCAAAAAGCATTAAATCAACTGCATCTTTTGTCTTTCTTGTGTTGAATATTATTTATTTTTTGTTAAGATAGAAATTCTCCAGTGGTTTATAAAATCGTCCAGAAATGCTATGGTAAAAAAAGCTTGTTTGAAAAAAATAAAATAAAATAAAGTATAAACCAAGCTATTTTGTAAATGAGTCGGTCCCTAAATTTGATAAATCCGCTGCTGTATTGTAATACCACTTAATTAAAAAAAATGCATTTTTACTGGTTTCAATTGCTAAACGAATGGAAAGTTAATCTATAATGATCTAAATGCTGGCATTAAAAATGCAAATTTTATAAATGGTCTAAAAAAGCATTACACTATTCCAGTTAGTTAATCCAAATGTATTTTTGAGCTTATTTTTTCAACCCATTAAAGGTTGGGCATTTTTGATGATTGTAGCAGTTCAATCCCCAATTCAAGAGAGGTAAAGGTGTATAGTACGTTTTTGTTGTACCAATCGTTCCGTTGGTAAAATGCCAACAAAATAGCTAGGTTATGCGTTGATCGCAAAATCTTTAAAAATTCCCCAAGAGCCATTTTGAAGGTTTTTGATTCGTTAGGAGAGTCCAAAATTTTTTTATAACAACCATAAATTTTGGAGTTGAGGCTGACTGTTCTTAAATTATCATAAATTTTCAGCCTCATTTTTTCTTAAAGTCTATGAAAGATTAAAGTGAAACAAATTTATTCTTACTAGGTTAAAAGGGGTCTTTGTCATTAATTAAAATAATTACTGAAATAGTTTTAAGACAAATTAATAATGTAACTTCGGTAAAGTGGAAAGTTTATTTCTGAGGTTAACATGGCTAAAATTTAACTAATACCTGAAGAGGCCTGATGAAAGGCAAAAACGTTTGTATTTGTGATTGTAAATAAATCAAAAATCAGAATACATTGCAGAAAAAACCAAGAAATCTCTGCTGATAACTTACAAATGCTTTTTACTGTAGTAAGCATTTGTCGTGTGTTCTTAATTATTTTTTGATGCAAAGGCTGGCATTGTTCTTCAATTTTGAGCAAAAAGTCTCGTGATCTTATAAGCTTGTCCGTATAAACAATAAGAGTGTGTAGTGAATAATTTTTTCTGGTTCAACACAGTACAATTCAGTTAGAAAAATTGGGTAAGCTGTATTGTAAGTTGTTTTGTACCCATTCACATTAAATATTTTCTTGTTTGTTTTTTAATTTGGCTTATTTTTTATTTTTTCTTGCTGTCCAATGAGTTTACATAAAATATTATTCATTGGTCTGTACTATGACTTCATAATAAATCTTTAATAAACAGCCAAGATTCAAGGTTGCTTTGATAACACTGGAGCAAGAGCTTGAGAAAAGTTTTTGAAAGTCCTTTGAATTTTAGGTTGCTAAATCTCTTGTAAGTCATTGAAGCAGTAAATACGTTTTTTTAATTATTCGAATTACAATAATTTAATTATTCGAATTACAATAATTTAATGAAAAAAGAGTTCAACTTTATTCCTAAGCAGTATTTTTAAGCGTCATGCCAACGAATGAAACACATTATGACATTTTGTTTTTGTTCGCACACGACGCGCCAGAAGAGCGTTACAGCATTTCGTTAAGTTTAACGGTTGAAAAAATAATTAATTATGACAATTTGACCTACTTTTGACAACCTAGAACTTGTTTAGCCTAAATTTCGTTGAACAATTGTCAATAACTTGAATATTGTGCTTCCTTGAAAATATATTTTTGTCATTTAAAATACCAAAATAGGATAAAGCTTATGAAGTAAATGGTTAGATAGATTAAGTTTAATGCGTAATTAGTGCAAAATTACTTTTAGTTTTTGCGAAGCCATAAAAAGAAAATACCTTTAAAAATCACCAATATACCATAAAGCTCAGATGGTGAGGAAATCAATTGGAATTGCCAATTTAAAGTTAACTCCGCTTCAATTTTGCTGTGTTTTTTCTTGTTTTGAAAGATAGAGTTTTCAGAAGAAAACAAATTTTTTTTAGTACAAACTAACAATATATTTTGTGAATAACCAAAACGTTTTTTTGCTTAAAATCGAACGCCACAAAATTTTATCACAATGACCTGATCCACAATCTGGTTCTTCTGAAGAAAAAAGCAAAATACAACCAACCAATGTCTAAAATGGCGTTGATGGTTTATTTAATTACACCGTCGCCGATGAGGTAATGCTAAAAGCTTGAAAGAAAATGTTAGGTAATATGTAAACTTTGATGTGCAATTTAAGTAACAGCGTTAGCTAAACGCTTTGCAATAATGTGGCAGCTCTAATTACAGAATCAAATCATAGCGAAGAACAGCATATTTAGCAGGTTGTTTTCGGATCAGATTTATCTTTTCGTAAACTGCTGGATATACAATTATGATAACGCAAACAAATTACGTAGCTTTGTGATTCAAGGTGTGCTTTAACTTACTAGCTTTATAGTGGAGAAGAGATAAGGGAATAAAGGTACTTAGAACATTACTGCATCTTTTATTACAGTACGTTAAAGCAATTAAAATCAAAGAAATGGTATGATTGGGTAATCTCAAATTCATTCAGTCATGCGTATTATGACCTAAGCAATCTAAGGCAGAGTTGTAAACGGGCCGACTAGTTTAGGCCCGCACCCCACCCGAACCCGAAAATAAAAACCCGAAATCGGCCAGAAGCCGAAAATTAACTTGCAGCTCAAATCATGCCCGAAAAAACCTGAAAGTTAAGTTGGGTCTAAAAAATGTGGCAACGTTGCCAAGTTATTTTGATTATATTTTTGTGCACCTAAGACAAAAAGCAAGTCTTAGACCGGAAATGAGCTCGAGATTTTTGTCAACTTGAGGCCCGAACCCGACCCGAAAACCCCGGTCCTACTTCCAACTCTGCTCTAGGGTTCGTATGCGCCTACTTAGATTAACTTCGATGCTCGAATTATCAATTTTCCATCTGTTAACCGTTTAACTGATATTCGGAAAAAATAATTATAAAGTATTTATCTTTGAATTATACAATGATTCTAGCAATCTTTCAGGTAATTGTCCAAAATTTTCCGTAAAATTTTGTTAATTTTGCGACCTGAGTATGCGTAACCACGACAACGCTATTTAAGCACACATAACCAACCCTTTTTAGATTCTGTTTGCAATTTTTTTGTCAAACTGGGCCACCAAGGATAGTTGTTTGTTTGGATCCATTCGATAACAAGCGCTAAAAAGTGTTTATCAACAACACAGCGAAGCATTGCCAGTTCGAGAGTCGAACCTGGAGCCAACTACTTTACCAACTGAGCTATCTTCAATTAGTTATGAAAAAAAAAATGAAAAAACAAATTGTGCAATTTAATTAAGCAAACAAAGTTTGGATATTACAGTAAAGACTTATAAAATATATTTTAATTACTTGGCAATATTACTTTTTTAGCAAACAGAACTTCCTTTAATCCCTCACTACTCATTGTGTAACAACTTTAATAAGGTTTAGAGTAAAGTTTTATCTATGGAAAAGAGCTCATAAAAAGTGGAGCTTGTCTAATTTTGAATGCCTTCTTCGTTCACGTTTGTCTATTGTATGTGAACGTTTTTCTGCTCCTCTAATTAAAATATTTTTGTGCTCCTCCAATTGGTCGCAAATAATAAACCGGTTTCACAAGTTATCATTATTTTTGCATAACAATAATTGTAGTACTGCTATAAGCAAAACTAGTACTAAATTTGACAAAATCAAACATAACAAACAAAATAAAACATTCAAATTGCAAAGGTCCAGAAAGAATTTTATAAGTGAATTATAATTAAAACATAATGCTGTGACCGTAAATGACAATTTATTCAAATCAAATAAAATCTTTCATTGTACTGTACTCGCTGTATTACGTCGAAACGTGTAACGAGTTGACGGGACCCATTTCCGCGTCATTGAGCCTGCGGACGGCACAGCTCTTTTCGAAGAAAAATTGCAGCGGTAACGAGCCTTCGGCAAATTTGTGTCCAATTTGATCAAACCGTGGTTTGAACCTTGTACCTCCCGCTCCAGAGACAAACACGTTACCGCTCGTCCAACTTCTGGCCGGTGATAGCACATTATTAACAAATGAACTAAAAAATTCGTCTTACTGAAAAGTAGAATTTGAACTTTGTGCACTATAATACTGTACTGTAGTTACGTTGGCACACACAAACTGTATTAAATTGAAGTGCAAAAACATAACTACTTATTTTTTTCTTAGTTTGAATATTTTGTGATCAGGTTATTATGATAGTAATTTGGTGTAACTCATGGGGTAGTTCGTATATTTTTAGACTTATTTGAATTTTTATATTTTACTTTGCATAACCAAGTTTTTTTAACTAGCGTCAAACGTAACAAACTATAGCAAATTTAGACAAGAACATGTTCAACTATAGCAGTAATTATGTGGTCATAAACGTAAGCCAGCATACTTGGTGCGACCATGAACCAAACAACCCGTGGTGTGGCTGGGAAGGCGGAGGAAGAGTTTTGGAGTTAGTATGCTTGACGCTCATCAGTATGGTAGGGTCTGCTGGAAATGTGCTAGTGATTTTGTCAATCGTGGTTGAAAGACGAGCTCACAAGCACGGCAACATGTTCATTATCAACTTGGCTGTGGCTGATTTGATGGTAAGTAATTGTGTAAATTTTTAATTAAATTTGCGGCTTTGCAAAACATGCAAGTGTTGCAAAAGAAAATTTTCGATGTTTCTGGTGGCTAAAATTAATTTTTGGTAAAAGGTTGCAGCAAATTTTAAGAACGCCCTTGCTTTTATTCCTAAACAAAAATTGAAAATAGAATTTGCTAATCAAGGCAATACTAAGAAATATAATCATCTTTCACCGCGACACGAATTTACAGTTAGTGAAATAATGCAAACAAAAATAATTTAGTATACTGTAGGACTGACAAATAATAGTGATAGATTAAAACGGCAAACTTTGCAATTTTTGTTAAAAATAGTACATCCATAACTTGAAAACAATAATAGTTTATTAATCAATAAGTTAAAAACAATAATAGTTTGTTAATTAATACGTTAAAAACAATAATAATTTGTTTAAAACAACTACTTTCAACATCGACATTTTGAATTATAATTATTCTAAGTTCATCATCAGTAATATTTTTAATCGACAAGTTTGACGTCCTTCGTGGTCGACTCCTGGGAAATCATAACGACTTCCACTGGCAGTTAGGTGGCTAGATCAACCACCAACCCTGCAGCTACAAAGCAGCTCGAGTCTTATTGCATAAAATTATTACTAATGAAAGTAATTGAATAAGATTATTACAGCAGATGATGAACTTACTTTTAATCGAAACATTTAGGTTAACAATGAGTTTTCAACTAAGATTAACCGTGGTGGATTAGATTACAATTTTTTTATTTAAGGTAGTTGAACTCTAATTTTCACTCAAAATTGCATGTGGTTTTGATTTATGTCTTTCAAAAAATTTAAAGTTACGGTATAGCCTACTTTCTTTTAATTTTAACTACTTCAAATTCTACGAGAATATTTGCGAAAAAATTTACCTCGTCTCGGTTTTTTTGTTGAAAAAAATTTTGCTGTTCGTGAAATATTTTAAACACCGTGGAAACAAATTGTTGCAAAATCTTTCGCTTCACGTGTGGTTGCGTTTTTCGAAATTATTACTACTGTGTTATCGCAGTAAAGAAAAAGCATAAGTAAACATGTTTACACATAAAAATAAAAATAGTAGTGTTTCTACGTAGGAATTTCTATTTCAATATAGGTAATTTTAATAACTATTCTTTCCGTTTTGCAATTACCAATTTCATTATGTTTAATTACTTGATAATGCTATTAAATAATTTGTTTTAAATCTGCTGTACAAATGCGCGTCCTGTATATAAGTTGCAAATGTCTTCAAATGAATGTTTGCTTGTGTATATGCCCTGCAAACAAAAAGCAAAAGAGTAAAATTTGCTTAACATGGTTTTTAATTGTCGATTATTACCTAAGAATACACAGCATTAGCGTACTTAATGTCTAATAAGCGCTAAGATTTTTGTAGTGGATAGAACTAAATCAAAAATCAAACCTTTGTTATATACACTGTGTATTGCCTAGGTGTGTAATGAGTTTTTGGAGCCCATTTCCGCGTCATTGCGCCAGGGCAACACTGTTTCTTTAAAAGAAATATTGCAAAGGTGACAAACCGTTGGCAACACTGTGCCGTATATGACCAGCCCGAAATTTAAACTTTAGACCTCCCGCTTCAGAGACGAACGCGTGCCGTTTTAGAAACGAACGCGTGCCGCTTTACCCGCTGGCCAGTAGATTCGCTGTTGATAATATCGTAATTGATGACTTAGATTTACCGTATTGTACAGTACATACGCAAGCACTCTGTGATGTCATTAATTGCATTGATCAATTCAATTAAGATGGCGACCTCATAATGTCTGATCTGCTTGCTAATATAGATCGTGAGTGTCGTGGGAAATGTTTAGAAGTTTGTTTCATAAAAGGAGTAGCCTTTCTCAACTTTATGACGTCATCGACTAAAAACTGCTTCTACTAAAATGTGCCACTTATGATTACCGTACTGCAATTTTTTTCGTCACAATTTTTTATTTTTTGCAACTAAAATGACCCTAATACTTCAGTGAATTGGCAGCCGCAAATTAACATTTCCACAAAGTTGCTCGATTGTTGCTTATAATTTTTACTTGCTGGTTTATAATAAATAGTCTGTACTAGTGATGCAAATAAACAATGAAGCTTTTTAAAAAAAAACGTATTTTTTTGGGTTTCAAAAAATATATATATATTTTTTTAATTGTTATTTTTAAATGAAATCGGATTTTTGTTTTGTAACACCCTTTAGCTAGCCAATCTTGAAAACCGTAAAAACCTTTAATAGATTTAAAAAAAGACATAAAATTAAATTTTTCTTATACTCGCTATATTACGTCGAAGAGTAATATAGCGAGTATAAGGAAATACTTGATTTGGCGTCTTATCGGTTTAACCTACTGTGCTAACAACGGAAAAATAACATAAATCAAAAGTCACAATAATTGTTAAACAGTATATTTTTGGCTATCTAAACTCTTATTAGCTAGACCCCAAGCTATAGGCTACTCGTCTATCAACACAACTAATGGTTAGTCTTACTCATTACTGAAACAATCGCAAAAATATATTTGGTAGACAATTAGCTTACAGTATTTATATCATTAGCAATCTAAACTGATGAGTTAATCCCAATGACGTAATCTCGTCTAGTATCAACCACTAAATCATAGGATTACTGAGGATCAAAAACTAGCATATTTTGCTTTTGTTGAAAGCTGACAAAAAGAACTAATCGTTAAACCTCAGAAAAAATCAGCGCGAAAAAATAATTACAGAGCTTTCGAATCAAAAAAATAATCCAAACTTTAAATTTGCAAAGACAATAAAGCGTGCAGTCACTGATGCTCAATTTTGAATACTCAATTAAAAATCTTAAGTCAAAGAGATATGGAAAGCTTTGGAGATGCAAATAAAAAAAATTTCTCAACCCGAAGTTTGGATTGCCAGTTGCGTCGTTCCAGGAGGGGGGAGAGAGGAAAGTGGTTCGCCCCTGGAGTCACCATTTTATGATACCATTTTAAACAAAAAAAGAAAATAACGATATGTTTAATATTATCGGAAATGTTTAGCACACTGGAATGAACTAAAAATGAGCATCTTTTGAAACATTTTTTCAGTGAAAGGGCGCTAATTTCTCAAAAATACAATTCACAAGTAAGCAAAAACTTTGAAAAAGAAAAATCGCCAAAACTAAGCAATGAAATTTGAATTAGGGTTGAAACATGCTGAAGGTAGGTTTCATGAAAAAAAATATAAGCTCAGGAATAAGGGAGGGGTGACTATTCAGCATTAGTTAATTACCAATCACTTTGACTCAAATATTGTTTCATTAGCCTTCTACAACCACTTATTTTTATCTATTTCATGTAGACGAAATGAGTTATTCCTTGTGACTTTCATTGAACGACACGATTTTATGATTTACGGTACCAGCTTGTAAATAAGAGAACTGAAATTTTACCATTAGCCACCTCCCACATAGCCATTGCCCATTTACGCAATCAGTTGGGTGATGTTTTTGCACTGCTAATTTCTGTGCCACATTTCAAAAACATTAATTTTCATCAAAATAGGCATAAAATTAGGTTATTTTGCAAAAAAAACACAATTTTTAAGCGCTGGAAGCTCCTCTCCCAAATCCCCGAAACAGCCCCCTCCACCATTGCAGATTTCTGGCTACGCGCCTGAGTCTAATCATGTTTTTGCTCATTTTTATGCCACCAGAATTCTTCTTGATGCCACGTTTCAAAAACATTAATTTTTATCAAAATAAGCCTAAAATGAAGTTATTTTTGCAAAAAAATAAAATTTTTTGAGTGCTGGAGGCTCCGCCCCCAAATCCACAATAGCCTCCGGTGGAGTTTCCAGACCCCCAAAGCAACCTCCCCTTATTGCAGATTTCTGGTTGCGCACCTGATACTAAACGTTTACTGCCGCGGTGCTGCTCATACTTCAAAGTTATATTGTAGAATCTTACAATAAGAAGTTATTGAGCTGGCCAAAGAACAACCGCTATCAACAGTAATAAAGTAGTGCCGTTATCTTCAAAATTTTAATTTTAAAGTAACGCTTTAAAAATGGCCGAGAGTCAGTGGAGACTGAACCCCGCTCAGGGAAGCCGTCCACAAGTCAAAATGAGGAGATGAAGCATAAATTTTGCGAAATTTTTTTGATTTTCGTGGCATTGTGAATCGTGAATATGCACCAGAAGGCCAAGCTATTAAGAAAGGGTACTCCTGGGCATTTTACGTCGACTTCATGCAGCTGTGATAAAAAAGCGGCCAGACATGTGGAAAACAAAAAAATTTTCTGCTCCACCATGACAATGCTCCTGCTCATTCTGCCATTGTCATCCACAATTTTCTTGCTAAAAACGGCCTGTCGTTTGTTCGACGTGCTCCGTTCTCTTCGGACTTGGTGCCAAGCAATTTTTGGCTTTTTCCAAAGTTGAAAACAGTCACAGAACCACATCATGCAAGAATTGAAAGAGGAGCTAGGGAGCATTCAGGAGGAGCAATTTCAGAGGACTTTCCAGAAGTGGCAGAACCGCTGGGAAAAGTGTGTTGACCTTTAAGGGGAATATTTTGAAGGAGATTAAATAAAATTGGCAAAATCTATTGTGTTGTGTAGTTTATACAAAAAAGTCGGATGCTTTTTGAACAGACCTCGTATGAGTATTTCGTCGCGTAAAAATTAAAGAAGTTGGATTGTTGTTTGAACTTGGTGCAATAGATTGTTACTAATCATGTTATTGCATTAAACTTACAAAAAGGTTAAACGAGGACCTGGAATTGCAACTTTTAGGGACCAAAACCTTGACTTCCTTCTGGGTTATACGTTTAAATTGGTTGGTAAAATTTAAATTAGAGGGCCCGGTACCCTGGTCGTCATTATTATTATAATTGTTTATTACTTTATACACGTAAATGCTAAAAGATATCTGCAGCTGAAGAAAATATAGGCTATGCTGTATTTATTTTCATCATCAGTGGTATTTCAGTTGGGGGAGGGGTAGGTCCCTTTTAGGCTACGCCTATGGTCATGTTAAATGTAGTGATGCTGTATTATTATTATTATTTATTTTTGCATATTAGTGTCGTTATTTTGCATTTATTTTAATTTGCAGGTTACTGGCATCTTTATTCCTACCTGCATTAGTCACGTGTTGAAAACCAGCAATGCTCTCTCGCCAAACGCTTGTCGCGCGATGGGTTACCTTGCAACAACGAGTTGCATATGTTCAATGTGCAATCTTATGTTCATAGCCGTTGACAGGTTCGACATTACTGCTGTTTTTTCAAAATAACTGCTTTGCAGCAAAAGCTTAGGTATTATCAACTACCATTTACATTATTGCCCCACAATAAGCTTTATGACCACACTATTACACGATTAACCTCAAAATAAACAATAATGCAGTTATACTGCTTCAGTGAGTGAGTGTACGTACAGTATATACAGTACATCATATGAAAAAAACTTAAAACCATTTTAAGAAATTTAATTTTTTCTATCTGGTATTTAAAAGATTTGGATTTGATTGGCTGAATTCTGATAACAGCTAACGCTTAGCAGACGCATACAAACTAGGTATCCAGGAAAAATTCAGCAGTATATTCAAGAAAAGCGAAAAGGAATTTTGAGAAATGGTCAAAATACTTTTTCCACAGAGGCTAGCTTGTCCTTTCACAACAAAGACAGCTGCCAAGTGACCGTTTGCTATTGAGGAGCAAAAATTAATTTATGGTAATCGATTTAAATTGTTAGTTACACAATCACGTGATCATGGGAAAAAGCAATCAGTAACATTTGCAGCCATTTTTTGGATGGAATAGATTTTGAAAATATTTTTCAATTTTATTATTGAGTATTATGGGCATTCAAGTCAATTTTTTTTCTTCTTTAGTTCTGCAAATATAGTATATTACTCTACAGCAGCTTGAGAAACATTAACTTATCACATGAAATTACGCGGAGCTTATAAAGCTTTTTTTCTAACAATGGAATTTTTCTTACGAGACTGTAATTAAAGATGAGTTAAAAACCTTACGTTGTAATTAGGTACTGTGCGATTGTCCGAAAGCGCGCTCACGACTTCTTGTTTTCACCCAGTAGAACCAAACTTATCTTAATTTTCATTTGGAGCTGGTCCAATTTGATTACCTTCCCTACGTTGTTTGGTTGGAGTGACCTCATGTAAGTAACTTGAGTTTCATCGTCTATGCGCTTTCAGTTTATTGCCAATTTCCTAAAAATCTACAAATATATTTTTGCGTTAGAAACATGCACAGCGTTTGTTTAACCATATTAACGCAATATAGTTATCTTTTGCCAGTCTGCACAGAGCTGGACAGCGCTGTTTCGAGCTTTTAGCTCTCATCGGCAGCCCTCAGCTATCTTTTCAAAGGTATTCCCAGCTGTACAAACATCTTGGCCTAACTGGCAAACCTTATGGGCTTGCACAGAGGCAGATGCTTAGTAGGGAATAAACGATTTTTCACTTGTGGTACTTTAGAAACAAGTGAAAAATCGCTGGATCCTTGTAGTAAGGACAGCCATAGGCTATCCCTACTACAAGGACTCCCCTCTGCGTGACCACGGAAATCAAAACTGCAATATCTTGACGTCCTTCATGGTCGACTCCTGGGAAGCCATGTCAACTTCCACGGGCAGTTAGGTGGCCATAACAACCACCAATCCTGCAGCTCCAATGACATTTCACATTGTAGCTCAAGTCAAGTATGCACAGAGCTGGACAGCGCTGTTTCGAGCTTTTAGCTCTCATCGGCAGCCCTCAGCTATCTTTTCAAAGGTATTCCCAGCTTTTACAAACATCTTGGCCTAACTGGCAAACCTTATGGGCTTGCACAGAGGCAGATCCTTACTAGGGAATAAACGATTTTTCACTTATGGTACTTTAGAAACAAGTGAGAAATCGCTGGATCCTTGTGAAATATCATTGGAGCTGCAGGATTGGTGGTTGTTATGGCCACCTAACTGCCAGTGGAAGTTGACATGGCTTCCCAGGAGTCGACCATGAAGGACGTCAAGATATTGCAGTTTTGCCAGTCTTTTACCCTGGGATATGCAAGCGCCAGTTTTGTGAATCGCTTCCGCTTCCATCACTTGATTACATAATCTTTGCTTTAAAGTTTTCTTCTTGAAAATTTTTTGCAAAATGTTTTTTCTAGATATGTCAAAAACATAATATGGAACCAAAATATGTAGATGGTTTGTCATTGCACGAATTTAAGCCTAGGCGTAACCAGAAATTCAGATTGAGAGAACCCAAAAGCTAAACGTACAAACGCATGGTCATTTGTTTCAGCTGATACTAATTTTTCTAACCGTTCAGCCAGAAATTTAAAATAAGAAGCAACTACTTAATATTGGGTCTAGTGTCGGTCTTCCAAGCTCTCGGGATATTAACGTTTTAATCGCATCTGCTGTAAAGAGTAAATTTTTACTTGGATATAATGATAAGGCACCTGGTTATTAAAAATTTTTAAATAATATTCGTTTTTATATGCAACTTTCCTCTAAATTTCTGCACAGCAACGTGCATTTTTAAGACTGCAAAACAACAAACACTGCGAAAAGTTTACGATTATAAGTAGTCGTAGATATCATACTAGAACAATCCTTATTAATATAGCAACGATAGGATATTCTGCAATAAGACATGCATTATAATCTCACATAGGCAGAGACCGAGAGGCCAGGGGGCCCACCCCCCAATTGAAATACCACCAATGATGAAAATGATGACAAAATAACGTATGTTTTTTTTAGTTGGATTTTCTTAATATTTTAGCGTTTACGCCTGCAACAATAGCTAACAAACATCAATAATGATGACCAGGTGCCTCGGACTTCCCAATACAAAATTTTAGCAACAAATAATCATTCAAACGCATAACCTATGAAAGTTTCAGGGTATTTGTCCGTAAAAGTTGCAACCCCAGGCCATCATTTAACCTTTTTTATAAACTTAAAGCAATAGCATGATTAGGAATACTATTCACTCTTCATTACGACCTTTATATTGCGTAAATTCAACTTGTGATAACTTTTACAACTTTACGAAATAATGAAGTGGTTGACGCCAGAACAGCGAGCTAAAATTACATACACATATAAATGACAAGTAGGGCGAAGTAAGAATTCGAACAGCAATATAAAACGAGTCTGTGGCTTACAAGGAAAAACCAAAGGGCCAAATTAAGCTTTTGATACAATTGAACATTATGTATTCAATAATTAGAGTTGAGTGGAAGTTTTGTCAATATTGAGTTGGGGCTGCTTTTCTTGAGTAAGTAAGATTTCTTTTATTAACAATTTACGCCAGTTACTTGCATGAGATAAGACAATGGGGTTATTAAAATCAATGTGATGGTCCGGTATTTGCCAAAGGTGTATAACGCCATCAATATCATTCGAAGGATACATGACAGGGTTGCGATCATTAAGCGAAGAAATCAAGGTTCTTTGAGTCTGCTGTCCGATCTTACACATAAAAACTAACAGCACACACTCTGCCGCTGCAGTTTGGTGTGCCACAAATCAACGGTGGTTGCTCTGAATTTAAAATCGGACAGCAGACTCAAAGAACCTTGATTTCTCCGCTTAATGAGCACAACCCTTTCATGTATCCTTCGAATGATATTGATGGCGCTATACACCTTTGGCAAATACCGGACCATCACATTGATTTTAATATCCCCATTGTCTTATCTCATGCAAGTAACTGGCGTAAATTGTTAATAAAAGAAATCTTACTTACTCAAGAAAAGCAGCCCCAACTCAATATTGACAAAACTTCCACTCAACTCTAATTATTGAATACATAATGTTCAATTGTATCAAAAGCTTAATTTGGCCCTTTGGTTTTTCCTTGTAAGCCTCAGACTTGTTTTATATTGCAGTTCGAATTCTTACTTCGCCCTACTTGTCATTTATGCATATCTATGTAAATTTTGGCTTGTCGTTATAGCATCAACAACTTCACTATTTCGTAAAGTTGCTTTATCTTCTCATTGAGCGACTAAAACAAGTTTTTCTAGTGTTGTAACCATGCCTTATTATCAAGCTTAAATTGTAACAATCCAACTTTGCTCTTGTTTTTGTGCGACGATATAGTTTTGGAAAAAAACAAACTTAGTTAGGATAACTGCTTATTGAACGAAAAGTTGTAGTCGACAACGTATTTAAGGCCGAGTCATTGTTGCATGCCCCCTTCCTTTTTGGCTGAAGGGCAATACAAAAAAGCTCGCAAAATCCGTTGAAATCAGTGTAATTGAGGAAAAATTCATACTATTTTTAATATTTGTACAACTAAACAACACGTCTTTTAAATCGATGTAGAACAAAAATAATCTCAAAATTTAGAATTGAGTTACTGTATTTTTTGTTAAGATATCTACAAACTTTGCTTGCTATTTGGTACTGATATAAAACAAAGTCTTCCAAGCAGAAGTTTGAACAAAATTAGCTCTAAAATTCAACTACTTTTTTAAATGTCATAAAAATCTCTAAGCGCTGCTGGGGGCTGTGCACTCAGGCCCAGTAAAGCAAACAGAAGGGGGTTAATGGGGCTTTAGCCCCCCCTTAGCTAAGTCACTTAGAAAATTTAACCCCTAAATACAAGCGTTTAAAAGTGTTTTTGACTTGACCTAAAAGTAAAGGAGTGGGGGCTGAAAAGTGCTGGGCAATTTTATTTTTTCAAAAAGCTCCCAAATCTTAGCAATGTAGTTGTATCAAACGGCTCCAGAAAAGAGCGAAGTGTGATCCAAATGGCATCAAAATAGCAAAAATCTCCCAGCGACTGGAGTCTTTGTCGGCGATACGCTTGAGTTGCATTAGTTTACTTGCCACGCTTCTCTATTTAGACATTTTTTTGAAAGAAATATTTTGACTTTGGGTTTAAGTCCCCCTTGGTACATTTTTGGTTGCGCGCCTACCCTGGTTCAACTTTTCTTCTTCCATTCTGCAGTGCCTTTTTCCCATAAAAAGTCTCTCATTTCGAAATTGCATAATGACGTCATTGCCTGTGATTTGCGGTTTGGTCCCCCCCCCTATCAAAAACCCTGGCTTTGCCTATGAGCTTTGCGATATTATAATTTGGTTAGAAAAGTACAGTTACAGTATGATGCTTTCCTCTGTTCATTTTTTTAAGAGTGATAATATTGTCATAGTGAGAAAAATTAACCATGTGAACTGGAAACATCATTTCAAATCAAATCTTTTGTAATACTTGCTGTATTACGCCAAAACTTGTGACTAATTGGCGGGGCTCATCCCTGCGTCATTGCGCCCGGGCAAAACAGCTTTTTTTGAAGAAACGCCGCGGCGGTGGCGAGCCGTTGGCAACAACACTGAGACCGAATTGACCGGCCCGAGATTAGAACCTAAGGCTTCCAGCTACAGAAACGAACGCGTTTCCGCTCGACCATGCTGGTAGATGTTGTGTTGCATCACTATAATTTAAGCCCCTAGAAATTTTTTTAAAAAAGAGCAAAGACCCCAAATATTTGAGAAAATTTTCAATATCTTACAACTAAACAGCGAATCTTGAAACACTTTTGGATTAAAAAGGAGTTAAAGGACTATATGGTGTATCTTCGAATTGATGGGGTGGGGGTGCTGGCCCTGCAGTAGTGTGAACCACAAACTTTTAAAAAGTCTTTTTTGCAAATGCTCGTTTATCGAACAATAACCCTTAGTCATGCATTTTATAAAAATTGGACCACAATTAAGTTTTCAACGTTCAATATTAATGGCCTTTGACCAAAGTGGAAGCGGTTCCTTTTATCGCTTTCAGGCCTCCGCCTCCACAAAAATTTGCGCCTTCCGCTTCCACATCTCTGCTTTTAACAAGTTGCACCACCACTGCAAGTACGCTACTTGGTCCAATTAAGATTGAGCAGTGTGAAAGAGTTTATATGCCTAATGATAGAAAACGTACGAGCAAACAATATTGACTTTACTTCTGCAGCGATTCTACTGGAGTGCACATAACCTCGTAAAAAAAATAACTGAAAAAAAATTTATTTTTGCAGTAATTGACTAAAGAAATTGAATATGTTTCTACCTAACAGACTGCTAGTTCATGCAGCTGCTACAAAACGTTCAAAATGTTTTGTTCAACTTTTTAATATTATTTTTAGATATGATGCAAAAATGATGGCTTGCTCCTGGGATGATACATTATCTCCCACTTATAATATTCTACTGATGATTTTTGCTGTTATCCTCCCCTTGTGCATTATCACATTTTGTTATTGGAAGCTGTTCCGGTAAGCTTAACCAGGTTATATTTTTAAATCCTTCAAAAACAAATTGAAACTATTCCATTGCAAAAATTAACAATATTATATCATAAACATTTTCAAGAACAAGCCGCTATTATGTGTAAGTTGTAGATAGCTTGTGGGCTGTCCTCACGAGAGCACGACTGTGTTTCTCAAGCTCTTTTCGTAAAGTACTGCAAGAGAAAAATTGTTTGTGCTATACAGGGTGGGCCGTAAATAACGCACCAAAGCATATAAAACAATTCTGATAATTATAACAAAGGCAAATGGCGAGCATTTTGAGCATTTGTGATTGTACCAGCGTGTACGTGTTTCTCTGTTCATTTGTTAAGTCTTTCTTTAATAAAAACGTGTGTTATTATTATCAATATTGTTTAATATGCTTTGGTGCGTTATTTACGGCCCACCCTGTATAAATCTTTGCCGCGAAGATTTGAGAAAGGTTAGAACAGCTTGTTCAATCTTCAAAATGTGGCCAAAAAAATATGGCTGGTAGACAGTGGTACTCTTGATTGTTTTTTATTTTTTATTGCAACAAAAACAATCTTGATTTAAAAGTAATGTGTGCTGCTGATGAGAAGTAAACAGTTTGCTACAAATCAAATCGTTCATTATACTCGCTGTAATACGCCGAAATGTGTAACGAGCTGGCCGGACCCATCTCCGCGTCATTACCCTCGGGCTACACAGCTTCTTTTGAAAAAGTGCCGCAGCTGTGGTAAGCCGTTGGCAACACTGTATCCGATTTGACCGCCCCGATATTTGAACCTCAGACCTCCCGCTCCAGAGACGAATGCGTAACCGCTCGACTAACTGGCCGTAGCGTTGTCCAATGCCCTGCTTAGTGCATTAGTGCATAATCATCACACTAGATAGTATTGCGTCAGCCTTTGTTTTATAACGTAATAAAAGTGGCTGTACCCTTCGAAAAATCAATACCAATCTGACATAAGAATCGTCGTTTGTCAATAATTGCTAATAAATATGATTACAAAGACATGCTTGACGTGCGGTTTACAATATTTTGAAAAACATTTTCAATGAGTTTGAAAATTTTGAATAATTTCAACCGTTTCAAACCACTAAAAATATACTTTAAACATTTCAAAGTATTTTCTCGACGTTTTGACATAGCATGTACATTCAATTTCGAATCATAAAATTCTTTTCTCAATAAATAATTGGGGAATTTACATGAAAAATTATGGTTCGTAGTACAAAGCGAGCCAATATTTGAGCAATCATTTAATTAATTGTTGATCGGGCTAACGATAATCAAATTTTTTTGAAACTCGAATAAAAAATTGCTTTGCAAAAACATTTTGGTGAATAAAATAAGAGTTTATAAGCGCAGTGTAACTACTATTTAAAAAAATATAGTCAAGATATTGCCAAACATTTCCCAAACTCATCAATAAAAGCGAAAATTTTGATAGAAAATCAATCCATAAGCTAAATGTTAGTGACAGCCAAGTTCTCGAAATTTACAATCTGGCATGTTAGACTGGCATGACAGGAATATCCCTGTGGCATGTTTTTTCAAGATTTTATTTAAGAAAGTTGTTTATGACCTTCAGTAAAAGGCTAACATTTAGCACTTAGAGCAACACAAAAGAATTCTCAGTAGGGTTGCCAATTATAGTTTATGAACAGGATTATTCTACGTTTATTAAAATTATTTTCCTGTTAGCTAGTAACAAACAAAAGCTGGCAGAACAAAAAGTAAAAATTTTTTTCAAATTACTGGCAAACAACTTCTTTGTAAAAATGAGCAACTTAAATTTTTACCAGGCTCAACATGCTTCTAATTTTATTGCAAAGCATCAGCAAACAAAAAAAGACACTCCGTTTACCAAGCTAAAGGTCTCGAAACTGAACAAGCTCTACCTATTTGAAGTAGGTAAAGTAATGTATAGTTTGTATCATAAGCAACACCATAATAACCTAAACTCATACTTCAAAAAGTCCAAAGTCAGACATTCCCGCCCTACTCGCTGTTACACCTCTCTCACGTTTATGAAGCAAATATGAAGCTGCAACAACTTTTTTTATATCAGTGAACAGGGTGTTAAAACTTGGAACTTTATTTCCCACAACATTAAAATTTCCTCCTTTTCTAAGTCAACATTAAAATTGATTCTTAGCAGTTTTTTTCAACAACTTCTATGTAAAAATTTTTACTGGAATTGACTCTTCTCGTTTCTCTCAAAGTAATAACTTTAAATAGACCTGAAGTTCTTATGAGCAACAAAATGCATAGTCGGGGACTCTTTGACTAGATGATTGTAACAGGTCTCTTCCAGTCTCCGTTCGTGAAAGAAATTATTTTTTGTTGCGCTATTGTAAACTACTTTCTATGAAGTGTGTCGTTTATTGCATCTTATGCGGCAAGTAAGAAATTGAACTTGAGCTCATCATCTTACAGCTGATTTTTGGCTGAAATAACTTTAAGCTAAATTAAACTCAAATAAATTTAGCTTTGATTTATTTCTACGAACAGTACTTAAAAGTGTAGTTGATCCCATTGGAGGCTATGTTTGTTAGACAGCTTTGGATCAAAGTTGTCATATTCTGAGACACACTGACAAACTGGAATTCTGTAAGCAATAAGCTCATTAACAGTACACAAATTATGCTAGCTAGAAGACTGCCAGCAGGTTAATGATGTGTTGTATTGATGGATGTGCATTGACTAATGCGTCGGCAAATGTGTTGACGAATGTACTGACGAATTCGTTGACGGTGATATGACGAATATTTTGACGAAATATATTAATGAATGTGTTGTTATGTGTTGACGAATGTGTCGACATAAACGTGTCGACAAAAATGCAAAACAAAAAATAACATTTTTATTAGATTTAACTCAGTCAGAAATTCTCGATAAGATGGCATTTCAATCTTTGAATGATTTAGCTAAAACAAATAAAACTTTAAAAGGGTGATCAAAGGAACCCTGCCTTCATCAACACAAAAACCTTGTTTCAAATTTTTCTTCAATACTTTGAATTAAAATTCTGGATATAAAATGCAACAAATATTGATTCAAAATCTTAAAGGTTGTAAAGAAATACTTCGGTGAAGTGGAAATTTTGTTTAGCCAAGTAATAGCAATAAACAGCAAGACTAAAGTCATTCTAGGGATTTATTTACAATAAAAAAATACAAACGTTTTCGCCTTTCATCAGGCCTCTTCAGGTATTATAGTCATGTTAACTTCAGACTAACTGGAAAAAATGAAACACAAAAAATCAAGCGATATTAAGGTTTCGAGTCACCGGGCGTAAAAACCTTGATATCGCTTGATTTTTTGTGTTTTATTGTTTCCAGTTAGTCTGAAGTTAACATCGCTATAGTTTAATTAATACCCTAAGAGGCCTAATGAAATGCGAAAACGTTTGTATTTTTTATTGTAAATAAACCCCCTAGAATGACTTTAGTCTTGTTGTTTATTGCTATTACTTGTAAAGAATAGCTAAAAATTCTACAGCTTGTTTCGTCTTTGTATTCTTCAATAGGAAATCGCATTCAAATAGAATCTATTTGACAGCAAAGACAACTTGCGGTGTTTGATTCAAGCTGCCTCCTGCTAAACTGTTTACCACACTTGTGGGAAACTTCAAACTATTCCTTTTTAGTGGTGAGCTTCAAAGAAGGAAGGAAGGTGTGTTTACCACTTTTTATGGTTTTTGTTTTGGCTCGACTAATGAAACTGCGAGTTTCTCTTGTATTGTTCTGTGCAAGCATTTCACTTTGATTGTGTTGTTTAGGAACGTAAGATATCGCAGCCGATCCATGAAAGATATGTGCCTTGATGGTGTTTCGAAGCTGAAGCGAAAAAGAAGTGAAAATTTCATTAAACGGGAACTAAATTTGCTCAAAACTCTGATTACAACAGTGTGTGTGTTTTTGGTATGCTGGACTCCATACGCTCTATGCGTTCTCGTTGACTCGAATGGTGTCAACTATCAATTAAAAAAGGTAAGTTTTTAAAATAAAGTAACCTATAAAAAATATCTGCAATTTACAGTAGTGTAATTTGGACGTAAACATCAAATAACATAATCATGATGTACTGTAGTAATTGTAAAAATTAAACCGTTATAATAACTCTATAGACTGTTACACTCGTTGCCGAGATCTCCAGGAAAAATTCAAATAGTATTTGAATAAGTTTGTTACTGCTTAAAACCCCATACAAAAATCCCAATTTTTTGATAAGCTCTAATGGGGTCCTATGTTATTGCTATGAAATCCGATTCTTGCTGATCGTTGCTTTTTTAGATTGTGGGTCGACTTGCCATTAGCAATTCCGCACTGAACTTTATCATATATGGAACGATGAATCGAGTGTACAGACGCGGCTACCTCAATCTCATTGCCTGCGTTCATTTCAAAAAGAATAAATATCGGTAAGATAATCGGTAAAATAGCAATAACATGTCCAAGCCTGTGAAGCAATGAAAATCTTTCTTGAAATCTGATTGCAAATTTTGAATAAGACTCGGCAACCACAATTGGGACAAAAACATGTCTTGTTTGAGAAACTAACTTCGACTAATCTTGGGTTTTAAAAGCATTTTATTCAATTCCTATTGCTTTGCTTTAATCTATTTTTGAGGTAACCGCGCTTTACAATTTCTCCAGTTACATTTCTTGGTCAGCTTTTCATAAAAATTTGTCGCGAAACCCGCTTATTTGTTCGTTGTAACCAACTACTACTACGTTACTAATAGGTCTAATGCGCTTCTTCACCGGAAGAAAATCCGCTGTTTGTTCAAACCGACAAAGAGTAATAAACTTCGGTCAAAGGCACATAATTTAAGTATGGCATTAATCAGAATATTTATTGTTTTCGAAACTTTTTGTCTGACACTATTCAAGAAGAATCGTCAGAATGGAGAGCGAAGAAAAGTCGAGATAGGCAATTAAATGAGAAAAACTAGCCGTGATTAACTGAAATTAAGAAACAATGAAAGTTTATCCTCCGACAAAAAAAGAACTTGTGTACAGTTTAAAGATATTGCACTAACTTTCGGAGCTCTCATTAGTCGTTCATTTGAACCAATCAAAGCTCAGCTTTTTTCTTTTTCTTCAAATTGCCTTTTTTTCTTTTCTCTGTATAAGAATTCTTCTTGAAAATGTTTTAGTCGAAAAGCCTCCAAGTCTTAAAAGTTTTTCAAATTAGAAGCCTTTACAAAGCCTCTTGCTACTGAGCAATTTTTGTGATATTTCAGCAAGAAATAGCTTCTTTAGCGCCATTTCGATAGCATTTTGCTCAATTGTAAAGCCATTTGCAAGAACTAAATTGCTAAAATTAAGAAATCATGCGAAAGAAGAAATTGCCCAGCCACTTCAGCCCCCTAGCCCCCCTTACTTACAGGTCAAGTCCAAAACATGTTTTAACACTTGTATGTTTAAGTAAACGTTCTAAGTGACTTAAGCTAAGGAAGGGGCTAAAACCCTCTTTAGCCCCCTTTTTCCTCTTGGTTATGCCACCGAGCAGAATCAATGAATCCGAAACTTAACTGAAGCCGAGTTCCGGTCTGGCTCGGTTATTTGCCAAAAATCACAAACATTATTCTAAGTTTAGAAAATTATTAATAGTCAATCTTCTGAAACAGCACTCGTTTGGTAATTATTTTAAGAATTTTAGTTATTATTATTATAATTCTTTTACAGATTACAGTAGCACCTGATGAGTCCTTAGGATGAAACAAACTGTTGTGCGGTTAACCTTTTGTTGTGATTTTTATAGTTTTTTTAAGTTTACAAAAAAAGCAGAGTTTCAACTTTTCCCACTTTTGGAGAAAAGTGCAAAAGCCGTCTTCTTCCATAATGTACTTCGGGAAATATACCAGATCCTTTTGCATTAATTTTCAATGAATTTGATTATTTAAATTGTAGCGAAGAAAATTACAACTTTTTATGGTCTTGCAGAGGAGCGTGATGTCTTGCTGGTATGCACAGCAGAAGCTTTTTTTAAACCAAAAGAACCAGTAAGCCAGGTATAAGAGTGCAGTGCTACTCGCCATACTTACACTATTGCGGACTACAGGTAATATACTGACCAAAAATTACCAGATATTATTTTGTTTGTAACGGTAACACTACAATGGGTAATAGGTATAAGACAATAATAATGACGCATAAACTTGCTTTCAATCAATACTGCTGCAATATTGCCCACAACAAAGAGCAGCTACGTCAGTGCCGTTGCCAAAGCAAATGAAATCGGGGGGGGGGGGGGGGGGGGGGGGAGGGGGCACTACCCGAAAGTGTAAGGGCACTAAAGTAAACTGAATTTTTGAACATTAAAACTCATCTTGTACAGTTACAAATTATGTGCAATTCTAAAAATTCTGTATTCGTGTCTAAAAAAAGATCTATTAAGCAGCAGCGTTTCTAAGCTCTTTTCGTGTGCCCCGCAATTTTCGCTTGAAAAATCCCTCTGCAGCAGTGAGTGCGATCTAAACAATCTTGAGTGGGCTTCAACACAACAAAAAATTTTTTTTCCAGCGGGAAGACAACTTTTTTGCATTGTTTGTTTTTAAGTAGTCGCCCTTCTGGTGACTCTTCCATAGGTTTTCGGCGCTGGTAGGCTTTAAACCAAATAGCACGCTAACGATGAAATATTAAAAGAACTGGCCAGCAAACGTCAAAACATTACGACTAAATTATTATTAACAACAAAAACAGCTGGTATTTCTATAAAAAAAAGTTTTATTTTACCAAAGGAGGGGAGTGGAGAACTTGAACCAAAAGTTAAAATATTTTTATTCGAAAACGTCTTAATTAGGTGGTGTGCTAAGCAAACTGGTGCAAATTAATCGTATCTCGGATGGGTTTCTGTGGGGCTTTAGCTTCCAGCCGCTTGGCGATTTTACATATACATTTTTTTTTTTTTTGCAAGAAAGAGCCTTCTAAATACCATTTTAATTACATTTTAAACGTTTTTAGAGCTATTTAAAAGAACTATACTGCCAAAATTAGACCCCCGAACCCCCCCCCCCCCTAATTGCGCCACAGTTCAAGTTTTGCCGGTATTTAGTTTTTTTCATGTTATTATCACTAACCAATAAAAGATTCTGTAGGTTTACATCTCTATTCCGCAACACATCCGTACACGCTTAGCGACCCAACTATGTCACGCGACCCACGGCTGAGGATACACTCAATGAATATTGAAGAAGAACAAATGAAAGGCTGTGCAGTAGTGTGCACCGTGTTAATAAAAATAGGACGGATTATCGTGTCACAATTATGTTATAGGAGCTGGTTGCCACCAATTTCGCAACAGATCGAAAAACGTCAGACGAGAACTATTTTGAACGTTATTATTACTTTTACATCATTGTCTTTTGTCTTGAGGCTACGTGATGTTCCAAAAAAGTATTTTGAATATACCTAAATGGGAGGGCACAAGCAGCTGTTAGGGGGGCACGGCCCATCTGGCCCCCCCGTAGCGACGGTACTGAGCTTCGGCATGACTGGCGGATAACCAGCGCGCTTATACTGGGTTTACTAGTTCTTTTTGTTCAAAAAAACTTCTGCAGTAAATACTTGCAAACGTCATACCCTTCTGAAGGACCATGCTAAGTTTTAATTTTTTTCACTGCCATTCAAAATATCAAATTCATTGAAAACCAATACGAAAGGTCATATTATATTCCCCATAGTACGTCATAGAAGAAGATAGCTTTTGCGCTTTTCATCAAAAGTAAATCAGTCAATCAGAGTCAGTTTATTCATGTACCGCAAACGCAAGCAAAGAAAAATCCACATTTGGAATCAGGGATGTGGAAGCGGAAGCTGGCAGTGGAAACGGTGGAAGCGGTTAATTTTTTGTGGAAGCGGAAGCACTTTGATGAAAGAGGTTGGAAGCGGAAGCGAACTCGGAAGCGAAAGTGTTGAAAAGGAGCTGGAAGCGGAAGCAATTTTTCAAAATCAGGCGTTTCCGGATTTTCAAACTGGCTACAACCGTTGGGGTAAAATGTAACAATAATAATAATAATATAGAGTCGACAACCAGGGCATGGTATGGAATGGAATGGAAAATGAAATGGAATGGAAAATGAAATGGAATGGATATTTCGGTGTGGAATATGGAAGATGCCAGAATGGAAAGGAATGGAAGATTTCAAGAATGGAGTGGAAGACAATCTGGAAGATTTCAAGCTATCAAGAATGGATTTCAAGATTTCAAGATTTCAAAATTTCAAGAACAATCTGGAAGATTTCAAGATTTCAAGAATGGAAGATTTCAAGAATGGAGTGGAAAACAATCTTCCATACTTCCATACCAATTCCATGCTAGATTTTGTGCATTGTATTTACAGAAAAATACATACCGATGTCGGGTGGTGATAAATAATATTGTCACAAAAGTATTCAACATCAATATCTACGCGTATTATTTGTCGACAAATCGCGGTACTTTGGTTGTTTATATTGCGCAAACAGGAGTGTACGTACAGCATCATTGTAAGTACTTTGCAATACGTAGCATTGATGTCATAGTTGACGACTTTGACAGATTTGACTTTTTTTTTTTGAGATTGACAATTTGCCCAGCCCTAAGTTTTGTTCTCTTACATCGTCACGAAAACTTGTATTTGCTATTTCATTCCCATTTCAGCTTATTTTTGTTTATATTTTTAGTTTTTGAGCTTACAATAATTCTTTTCGGTGTTAAAGCTTGGTATTTCTATTACGGTAAAGGTTCTTTAGCAGTTTGGTTATGACAAATTTTATAGTTGATAAGAGAACAAAATTGTACGGTAATCATTAGACCATAGGCGTAACCAGGGGACCCAGGCCCTCTGCCTACCCCCCGATTGAAATGCTACCAATGAAAAAATGATGACACAAAGCCTATTTATTCATTTTTTTAGGATTTTCTGGGCGCAACGGTACATGTGCACAACAGCAATTAGCAATAACTTAATATTGACGATCAGGAGCCAGGATCCTCTCGGTTAAAATTTTTGCCAACCAATTTAAATGTTCAAGCCGCAAGAAATTCAGAGTTTTTGTTCTAAAAGGTGCAATCTCAAGCCCTCATCTAACTTTTTTGTGCAATAATATGTTTTAGGCCCAGCTAACTTTTATACTGCAAAAACATGATTAGTAACCATTTATTGCATCTAATGCACCAACTTGAAATAACTTTAAATTCCACCTTCACTACCTACCAACTTTAAATAACAATCCATCTCCATCTCGTCAGTTTTCACGCGACAAAATGCTTTTGAAAAAAAATTAGCTAGGGGAAATGCTTATTGAACAAATTATTGAAGTTGAATCGAGAGTGCCTGGGCTCCTGGTCGTACATATTCCTAAAACTGGTTATTTTCACGACAAAACAAAAATCTTCAAAGGCTCATCTTCGAGTGAATGATTTAATGCTAAAAATGTTGCAGAAAGCAATGTACCTTGATTCTCTTTACCCGGCCTAGTCACAAAATTTAACCCCAAAATGCAAGATTTTAAACGTGTTTTGGACTTGACCTGAAGTAGAGGGATGGATTTGTTCAATTGTCTTTCAAATCTCAAAAATTTTGTTCTTTCAAATGTCTCTGAAAACGAGGGAAATGTGATCCAAATGGCATTAAAATAGCCATTTTTTTCCAAAAACTTACAAAAAATCGCCAAGCGACTGTGTGCTTCGCCCCCAGACCCCCGTAACTTCCGGCGGCTGGAGGCTCCACCCCAGGTCCCGTCTGTGACACGTTTGAGTTGCATTAATTTGCTCTCCACGTCTCCCAATTTTTATATGTTGGTGAAACTTTTTAACTTGCGGTTTTAGTCTTTTCCCTTTAGCAAATCCTGGTTACGTGCTAAATCAGACCCCTAGCTTTTGATCTTTCATCCTTAGTTCCATACAAAGTCTCTCTTTTCGAAAATTTCTAATGACGTCATTGCATGTGATGTACGGTTTAGCCCTACCTCCAATCCAAAATCCTGGCTACGCCTATGCATTAAACCATGTGCAATATGCATACCAGATACCGGTTGTTGCATCTTAGTATGTTGTTGACGCATCTTCATGAGCGGTAGCTTACAACATTGCAAAGATGCAAAGCTGCAAAATAATGTTGCATTGCTTCCAGTCTAAAATTTCTTTGGTATGGAAGTATGGAATCGAATATGGAAAAAAATTTTAGTATGGAGTGGATTATGGAATGGACGATTTGTAATATGGAATGGAAATGGAATGGAAGAAAATTGCCAGCATGCAATATGGAAAAATTGTCTTTTATTCCATTTCATACCATGCCCTGTTGACAACACTAGTCAAATAAAATAGTTTACGAAGTAAACTTGCCTGTTTTTTTAAACTAAATTGAATTAGCAGTTTCATACTGAAATGGGATGTGGAAGCGGAAGCTGGAAGCGGAAGCAATTAAATTTCTGTGGGAGCGGAAGCACTTTGATAAAAGAGACTGGAAGCGGAAGCGACTAATTCTATCCGGAGCTGGAAGCGGAAGCTAAAAATTTCAAAGGTGAGGAAGCGGAAGCGAACTCGGAAGCATAAAAGTTCATTAGGAGCTGGAAGCGGAAGCATTAAAAATTTGACTGCTTCCACATCCCTGTTTGGAATGTACAATTGCATGTAAATAGAGTACGGTGCATAAGGAGACCACGAAAGAGCAAAACACTCACCGAATCATGGTCACCCTATTTCACTGATTTTTACTTTTATGAAGTTTGTGCACAGCATTTTGTTATAAGTCCTCAAAGAAGATGATATATACAGTATTGAGGCACTATAGACACTTCGTTTTTTTTGTAAGCATAGAAAAATGTTAGTGATTTTTTGGTATATAACCCAGCTAGACCAAACCTCGTCTTTAAACACGTTAAATACTCAGCAGCAATTAAATTTCAATTGTTTTTTCACTAAAGAGTAAATTACCCTTTGTTTTCTAATAGCCATAAAAAGCCGCAACGTAAGAATCAAAGAGCCACAGGTTGCCGATTCAAAAGCCTGCTGTAGAGCTATAAACATTTTGATCAAAGCAAAGATAACGCTGGTTTGGTTTTCAAAGTTGCCCAAATTTGATTTGCTTACGCATGTTGAGTGACTGAGAATGCTAAGGTTTTTCCATACCAATGAATTACACAAATAAGCATCTAACCAAATGATAAGTATACTGTAGTTTTCGTCAAATCAAGGGCTGTTGTTGTTGTAACTTTGTTGAACTTATTGAGAGCACATTACAAAGAAAAAAGTATGTATATTTTGATACTCAAATTCGATTTTTTGTTTAAAAGCCATCCGCAGTCTTTTCATTACAATTGATTTAATAATTATGATAACCATGTTTTGGCAAAAGTTGATGAGTGACATTTTACAAAAAATGAGTCTAATTTTGTATCTTTTAAGCAATATTCTAAAAATATTTTCACTGAGGAAAAATTTGTTTTAATTTTTAACCAATTATCTGGTAACAGAGCAAATAGCTTAATATGTTGCCTTTGACAACAAGGCCAAACAAAAGTTATACAATTTGAACCAATTTTCTTGAAACATCGAAATGCTACTTATCAACTTTTGCCAAAATCTGATTCATATTTTGTCATCCATTTTAATAAATTAACTGACTATTTGGTTGTACGTTTGTCTCTGGAGCTAGAGGTTTAAAGTTCGAATTTTGGACCTATCAAATCGGACATTGATAACTTATCTTATCACCGCTGCCACATTTTGCCACATCACGACACAATATATTATCACCGCTGCCACATTTTTGCGAAAAAAGCCGCTGCGTTGCCTGCAGATGAAATGACACGAAAATAGGCTCCCAAACTTGTTACATGCTTCAGCCTAATACAATTTGAAAAACAAAATTTTAATTTTTTTTCGTAATAAATTGTGTTATGTTTGACGTAGCGTAGGTTCAGTGGAAAAGATAAAACTCCGAACAACAAGCAGTCAACGTCACTCGTTCGCTCCGGAACAACAACTTCTTCAGAGCCGTAAATGTAAGCACAATTATTTTGTTCATGTACTGTAATCTTTGATCTGGTGATAGACGGCTTGCTACTAACGCGGTAAACTCTGATACTATTTGTGGTTGATTCAAGCCACAGACTATAAAGTTGGTGTTACAGCTTCTTTGTTGGACGTTCAGCAATAAAAAGGAGAGTGTGAAGAAGCCTCCACAGTGTATGGTAGAAAATTGGGCAAATGACAGCTTGATTCGAAAACCACAAAGCGCCTTTGTTGGCTTCTATCTAAGGCAATATAGATTTACAAAAGAAATTGTAGCTTTTAAAGGCGGTGAATCATTTAGCCAATTACGGTGGTTTATAATAGCTAAAATTGAATTACAATTTTTGATATTTTTTGTTTTAATTTTGAGGCTGCGTTTGCAAAGATATTCAACAAATGCAAAAAGATATCCCCCGAAAAAAGTTTTTGGAAACTCTGAGTTTTGTTCTTCCCGCCAAAACCACAGTAGGCCTAATAGTTTAGAGAACTGTGGTTTTGGCGGGAAGAACAAAACTCAGATTTTCCAAACACTTTTTCTGGGGCTATCTTTTTGCATTTGTAGAATATCTTTGCAACCGCAGCCCCAAAATTACAACAAAAATTATCAAAAATTTATAGTTCAATTTTACCTATTGCAAACCAACGGAATTGGCTGGATGATGAACCGCCTTTAATTAAAAAACGAAAAAAAATCAAAAAAAATCGAGCAAAGTAACAAGTTGAACTCAAAAATTATCCAAATTATCTTAAAACACTGATCATAACGCATTATAACAATTTTCTACGTAATTTTTGATTTTTTTGGTTATTGCTACACTGCTTTTAACTATTTTCTGATCAGGGTCCTAACTCCTAAGCCAAAAGTCATGGAAACATAAGTCAAAGTAGTTACGTCACAAAAACGCCTTATGACGTTTTTAAGTTAAATTTTGCCCAAAAAGTAATCAGATTTCGGAAAGTGATTTTGAAAAACCTCAAAATTGGGGAACTTCTCGTTACCTTACCAACTTCAAATTTACAGACGATATGTTAATAATGAAATTTGACTCACCTAGCAAATTCCGCTCCAATGACTTTAGATTAGTCGGTTTATCTGCTTCTCGCCCCGTTAGAATCAGTACTGTATTCGTTGTAGAAATTTTTCACTGTACTGTGTATTACATTTAAAGAATGTTTTGCATTTACATTTCAATTGTTAAAAATCTCTAAAATACTGTACTTGAAGTAATTTATCAATTCTTGCTGACTTCGAATTTGTATTTAGAAGTCCTATCAATTTAAACGCAAATCAGAAAGTCAAAAATTTGCGAGATATAACAGCAGACAACTGCAGTTTAACCAAGCAAAAAATTATAAATCCATCAATTTCTGCACAGCGTAGATCTGGGAGTAGAGAATCTCCAACTTTCGAGCCGTTACTTCTCTGAATTGAAAGATCTTTGATAGTTTGGTCATTTAAACAGATTGCATCAGGAAAGACTTTCCAAACAAGCTTTACTTGCCAAAGTAAATGGGAAAAAACCAATAAGACCACCCTGAACTTGATGGACGATTTATGTTGAGGATCTTGGATGGAATCGCTTGGAACTTTAACCAAGCGAAATGATGGAGGTGATGGAATACCGTGAAGTGTGGCTGCCTAGTCTCGAGCTGCTGCTCCCGGAACCCTCTCGGAAAAGCGGGCAATGAAGAAAGAAGAAGAAGTTTTGATATTTTGTTGCTGTTATTTTTTTGCTTTTTTTTTCTGCTCAAACGAACATATTCGATCCGGGAACCAACCATTTGTGGCGGGTTAATCTAGATCTGCTGCCCTATCAACCCTGACGGAAAAGCGGACAGCGAAGAAAGAAAAGAAGAAAAGAAAAGATTTTCTACAAGAAGCAAATTGTTACACAATTTTCATAGCTAATTGAAATTTGATTTTTTTAAGTAACACCAGTATCATTGCGCTGTCAACAACTTGAGTTCTGTTCAATTTCAGAAACAACTTTTAATATTACAGCTATTAGTAACAACAATATTGCAGTTGTAAGTAACAATGAGCAAAACTTTAACAAATAGTTTGTTAAAAAAGCAAGCTCCATTTTTGATCTAAATGAAACTCTAAATGACACTGAAACCTTTTTCAAAATTCTTTTTCAGAGGGCGAATCCAGATATTTTTGCAGGGGGGGGCACTCAAGATATAATACTTTTGCAAACGTTTTTGCATATTTTTTCCTTTCAGTTTAATACAGCTTCAGGTGCAACCAACCACTATGTGTTATTCCGAAATAAATTTTGTATACTGAGTGCTAGTTTAGCCTGCTGGCATGTAGCCAGAAATTTTGCAATGGGGAGCTATCGCGACGGTCTGGGGCGGAGCCCAGGGATTTTGCAGTTTTTTTCAAAAATATCTTAATTAAAACAAAAATTGAAAAGGGAACACCATTTAAAGGGTTCATTACGAAAACAATCAAACAAGCATCAAACTTTAAGGAAGACATGCCTAAGACAGCTGTATCGCGTAAGTTTAAAGCTCATCAGTTAGGGTTAGCACGGCCAAAACAAAACTGAGCGAAACAGCTGTCTAAGGCATGCAGCTGGTAGTTTTATTTTATTTTTTCTATTTTTAGCAATGTCTTCTTTGAATTTTGACGTTTGTTCGATTGCTTTCGTAATGTACCTTATAAATGGTGTTTGCTTTTCAATTTTTATTTTAATACGTGATTTCTGCAACCCACTCAGCGTGGATGGATTTCCTGATGCTTTTATCTTACGAATTTTTATCTTGAAATTAGATTAGACTGTAAAATGTAACTTCCAAAACACAAAAAGACCACCATATCAATAAATATTTCCTTACAATCAGCTCAACAGCGACAATACGTGTTCTAGAAGCGAGTGAATAAAACGAAATGTAAATTAAACGCAAAATGTTAACGGATTAACGGACTTTATTAACTTCCGTTAATTAAAGCAAAAAATAACGAATTAACGTTAACGGAGGTGTGAAGTTTGTTAACGGACTAGTGGTTAACGAAGCTAACGTTTTGTATTAACTTGCCCACCTATGGCGGAATCAAACGAATTAATTTGTATTTTTGCGAATAAGGGGATTTGTCAAAAAAGGTTTGGGGCATATCTTTATTACCTCAAGTAGTTCTCATTTTTTCAATAAAACTGATTTCGAGCAGAGTATCTCGTTAAGTCTGGACAAGAAATGGATCTTGTTTTAGATTGCAATGAATTTTATGCGTTACAAGTTTTTCTTATACAGGGTGTTCATAAAGCCAGTGCGCACTTTAAAAGAATTATAATTTTAATTGTATTTGCAATAGAAATAATTTGTAAAAAGGATTTGAAAGAAGAAAATCAATATTTTTTAAGGTTTTTTGAAATTTTATTTAAGTTTTCACATGTCCTCCATCATTTGCAATACAAAAAGTAATACGATTTTGCAGTTCAAGAAAAACATTTGCCAATTGATTTATAGTAATGCCTGAAATCACATTAGTTATTTTAGCTTCCAATAACTGGCTTTGGTTGCATAAAGAATTGTTTTCAGATGTCTCCATAAAACGTCTAATCTGGAGAACGTGGAGGCCAATAAAATGGTCCTCCCCTTCCGATCCACCTGTTAGGAAATTCTTGATTTAGAAAGTGACTAACACGCAGAATTTACTTATCTAAAAATTGCTACAAATTTTGTAGTGAAGATTATTCAATAGCTATATTTAAAACTTGATACATGAAAATTTCCACACACTTTTACAGATTGTTTCTATCACAAATAAAAATAAAGTTATAAATTTTTTAAATTGCGCACAGACTTTATGGACACCTGCACTTCTCCAGTTGAAGCAGGGAGTGTCCGTAACACCCTGGACCGCTATGTATGCGCCACTGTTTATGGTCTCAAAAATTGACCTAACCATTCAGACGTTTGCAGATTGCTTTCATGAAATTCGTTTGCCTCATTACTGTTAATGTAATAGGTTCTTCTATTGCGACAAAGGAGATGAAATGTGCGGTAATAATAGCAACTCAATCATTTGACTTGGAATACGGAAGATACGTGAAGAACTTTGTAGAAGAAATGGATAGAGCGCCACCTGATTGAAAGAAAAATCAACGTTCTTTTCCTCTTGCAGCGCTAGTTCTTTCATTAAAAAAGGAAATCCTACTCAAAAAATTTTTACTGAAAGCCAAACATTGAAAGAAGACGTTTAGGCACATTGCCGCAAATCTGTTTAAGGCTGCGCTGTTAGCCCACTAACAAATATACATTTTGGCGTTTAGGCATTTGAAAAGTAAGACGAAAAGTTAGAGTACTTTCTAATCAACCTGCCAATGATACCTAACGTCGGATGAGTAACATTTCTCACAATATTTAATTGTTTGCGTGCTATCTGGCCCAAAGGCTACCAGCGCAGAAGCCTAGGGAAGAGTCACCAGAACGGCGACTACTTAAAAACAAACAATGTGAAAAAGTTGTCTTCCCGCAGGAATCGAACCAGCAGCCTTTTCGCGGTGGTCTGGTAATCCAAAGGTTGCTGGTTCGATTTTTACGGGAAGACAACTTTTTTGCATTGCTTGTTTTTAAGTAGCTGCCGTTCTAATGACTCTTCCCTAAGCTCCCGCGCTGGTAGCCTTTAGGCCAGATAGCACGCAAACGATTAAATATTAAAAGATCTGGCCAGCAAACGTTAAAACATCACAACTAAATTATTATTTCTCACAATGATGAAGAGCAGGAAAAAAGCCTCAACAAAGCGATCTTAACTTATCACGTCCATGAAAAGTAATTTTGACCTTTTTTGCTTGCACAATCGGTTACTCTTTAAGCAATCGCAAATCGTCACCCTAATTAAAAAAATGTCTTAGTCGTTTTTTTGAGTTTTGAGAAAAACGAAAAAAAACCTTCTCATTTTTTAGTGAAATAACGTATCGTTACCAAAATTTGACAAAAATACTTCAAAATGATTATATCAACGATGATCTATTTGATTTTGGTTGAAAACATCCCACTCAATAGCTAAGTGACTTAGGCAAAAATATTAGCCTACAAATTTTTCTGTGACTTAGGCAAAAAAAATATTAATTTTATCTTGAATAGCATTGCTATTTTTCAGAGGAGGAGTCCTCAACGACGTCCTCGTGAACACATCTTGAAGTCCTTGGCCTCGATAGTAAAGTCCTTGGCCTTGGCCTCCAAGCCTACAAGCCCTCTAAAATGCCCTGTTTGAGGTCGAGGACAGCACTACTTTTTAATTTGTAAAAAATAAGCCAAGGTCATGACCTTTTTTGTTCTTCATCTTGGAGAATGCACCAGAGACCTCGCGATAAATTTAAGATGACCTTTTTTTGGAAAACACTTACGTCAACACTTTGTGTCCTTGGTCCTTGGCCTTGAGCATTCCTATCCTTGGCCTCGAGAGGGTCGGTCCGTGGCCTCGGATTGTTTTGTGTCCTTGGCCTTGGCCTCGGCCTCGGCCTCGAGCCTTGTGTCTTTGACTCCACCTTTGCTATTATTTCTTTGAACATTCACTTGAATGGTTAAAAATTAGGCCTAACTAGTGCAGGGATGAAAAGCAAGGAGGAACAAATTTCACGTTTTTTTTGTGGTGTTTTTTTTTTATACAGCAAAATCGTTTCAAGTATTGTTGAGTAGTTGACATCTTCTGAAGATAACTAAATTATAAAAATAAACTAAAACTGGAATTCTTTTTTATGAATGCCATGGAACTGCAGCGATTAAACTAACTGCTGGTGACATAAACTAACTGCTGGTGACCGTTACAGTTGCGGTTACAGTTATTTTGATTAACAAAATTTTGACCCTAATAAAGCAAGTGCTTGCTGCTCAGGACGGTCATTTTTTTGTTTATCGATATTTGCGCATTGCGGCTTACGGGTTTTGCAACGCTTGATTAAGCAGTAATGGTGTAGTGGTAAGAGCGATGGTGTAGTGGTAAGAGCGTCAGCCTTGCAGTCGCTAGACCGGGGTTCAGTTCCTTGTCGAGCCATACCAAAAGACTTTAAAAATTGGTATTCACAGCTTCCCTGCTTGACGTTCAGCATTAACTAGACCGTGTGAAGACTTAGCCTTGGTGTGGTTAACGTAGGTGGCAGCGACTCGAAGACCGTATGGTCATTTCGCTGTCTCCTGGCCAAGGCAACTTGGCAAATAAATTAGTGAAACTGAAACTGATGTAATCGCGTGATGATGACCAAGTGTGTGTGTGTGTGTGTGCATCTAGCAATCGACTTGGGCAGCGCATGCACTTAACATAATTACCAAACGTAATTCAGCATGCGTGTGCTGTCACTAAAAAAAGTAACTGTAACTAGTAACTTTTACAGGTCAAATTTTGTAATTAGATTCCAATTTCGTTAATGTTTCAAAAAGTAACTAAGTTACCGTTACAGCTACTCAAAAAGTAACTAGTACCAGCAACTAGTTACAAAAGTAATTTGTTACTACCCACCTCTGATCGAGCAACTGTGCTGTTTTCAAAAAAATCTTTTCTGTTTTCAAAGAATTTGTTCTTTTTTCTAACAGCTAAAGTAGTTTTTGGATGTCTTAGTCAGCATCGACTGACATAGGCTAATCATAAAATTGCCTAAGTCAATACCGATTGAAATAGGCTAATTATGAAATTGCCCGAGTCCTTCTCTGGACTTACACATTTTTATTATAACAGCATAAAGCGCCCTCTAGTGGCGGTTTTTGAAATCTGAAAAGTTTACAAGGTGCGCCTTTCCACGCTGATCATTTTGGTATGAATAACTCATTTTGTTCAAAAATCGACTTAGACATTTATTTTATTAGGCCGACGAAATATAGCTGATTCAATATTGTTGTGAAAAAATGTTTCATCAGTAAAAAAATAGTACCGGTACAAACTTTTAAAATGATGAAAACTGTATCTCTAGCATTTGCTTCGTTTAAGAAAAATTATTTTAGTCCAGGTCAATAATATCATTAGCATTAGTATTGCTTTTGGTTCTGTAAACGTGGAAGATCATTAGGCCATTGCCGACACTTTTGAAATCACTTTCTAATGATCGAAAACGTCATTGTTTTGCATTTCTTGACATTAAGTTTGAATAACCGCAAAACTTTATGCGCCATCAGTTTCGCGCAAGACGGTAAAGAAGCGGTACTACTGTAATTCGGCATTTGAACAATTAGCCCATTTCAATGTTAGAATTACTACTTTATTACTGTTCTGCATAAACTTTTTCTAGTACTTTATAAACAATGGCCCTTCTATCCTGTTCTTGCGATTTATTGGTGGCTATTAAATTTATTGGTGACTATTAAACACATAGTGGTCATATTGCGTATCATATTGTTTTACAAACGATATTTTTGCATTCAAATAACATTATTTTAATAAAGTTGTTTTATTCTTTAGATTGTTGTTTACATGTTCGAAAATTATGTTTTGTTAATTTTATCAGTATAAAGTTCATTGCCATCTAAAATACTGTGCGTTGTCCTCTGTAAAAAGCAAAGTTTACCTCTAGTTTAAAGTATACTGAACAGTGCATAATCTTATAAAGTATATTCTATTATGCCGGGAGTGTCCAAAAAGTCGAACCTGCTGATGGCCATTTGCGGCCATCGAAGAAATTTAGTCCTGCCCGCAGCGAGAATGCAAGCTTACCTCTACACAAATTATTGCCAGTTATCGTGCGCAACAAATAGTGGCATGCAGCCCTCAACGCATAGTTTTCGTTTTTTATCTTAAAACAGTGGAGAAAATTAGGCTCAAAACCGGCCAAGACCTTTTTTTGTCTTAACGACGAAGGCCTTTTTTTGATCTTAACCCTTTCATCACCAGGAAAATGACACTTTTGGGGTAAGAAAAATTGCTTATAATTTTTCATTTTGGTTTTCGTGGATTTGAATAGCCTGCACACAGTCTTGCTAAGTCTACTTTGGCCCTCCATCAAAAGAGTTTGGGGCTCCTTAGATAATGTTAAATCATGAAAATGGAAAACGAAAAACAAATTAAATTGTTAAGCTAGTAAATTTGCTCGTGCGTTTTACCAATTTTTGATTCTCCTTATTTTCCAACGTTATTTTTTCAAAAGCATCAAACGCGCAAAGTTTAGCACAATATTTGTAAACATTTCACAGATTGCTTTTTCTCTTACAGGATCTTCAGCCTTTAATTTTTGATAAAACTTTCGGGAGTCAAATATTTTTTCGCTTGCTTTTCATCAATTTCAAACACACTAATCCCTGAATCCCGAACATAATGAGAAACTTAAGCAATTTCGTTTTCATTTGTGCCATGATAAACCTTTTTTCATAAGGTTTTGCAATGGTGTTGATAAAAAATTTCAACACCATTTTGTCATGATTAATGGCTATTGCATCACAAAAGCTTGTACCATCAACATTACTACCACATAAAGTCTTCATAGCAACCGTGATATCTTTTACGACGAAATCAATTTGATTTGTTTTTCATGGACACCATTGCAAAGCTTCATGTAAAAAGGAACAGTTGACTGTCATTGAATAATTGCTAACAAAAATAGGTCCAGAGGTACTTTCCAACTGTAGATTACAATAAGAAATCGTAGCCCAAGAGGGTCAGACGTGATAGTTGACGAAAAGGTAACATTCAAAACCAAAACAACGAAATCTTACCGAGAAAGAAGAAAAGAGTGCGACATTATAGTAGTTCTGTAATATTTTTGCGACAACATGAATAGCATTTACCTTTGCTTTGTCGCTTTAACTGAACACTTTACTGCATATCTTTTAATACAGCTACCGATGCACAATTATTAGTGCAAAAAAATATGTGACAGTTGCTATGTGATATGTTTTTGATAACGTCATACCTAAATAGATCGGCAAGCATTGGCAAGGGATACTAACCCCTAAAATTTATAGTGATCTGGCGATGGAGCTCAAGGCTTCCCATCTTCACTTAGGGCGATGGAGCTCAAGGCTACTCCCAACGGTGCAATTCAACGTTAATAAAGTCAATATAATTTGTAGTTTTGTATCTCTCTTTGTACGTGTACACATTATGCTTAAATTTTTATAAATTCTTTAATTTTTATTAAGTTGCCTTTTGATGGGAATCCCATGGGATGGGACAGGCATGAGCTGCTATGAAATGAGATGGGATGGGACATAAAACTATGTCCCGTGGACAAGCCTGCAAAAATGTAAGCGCATATTGCAGATTTACGACTCTGCGCATTTGTGTCCCTGTGCACTTATGTCCTTGCGCCTTTACGTCTTTGAGCCTTTACGTCCTTGTGCCTTATGTCTGCGATGTCGGGTTTTGTAGCAGATACCTCTGTTTCGATCATGGACCTAGTAAAAACATTTTTTGATTGCAGTTATTTCATACTGTTAGGTAACAATCATTAACGTTTCTTCTTTGTGGCATATTCTGCATTTTAACCGCGGCTATCTCGTACACTATTTCAGCTGGAATGCTGAAACTTCTTGCAAAAAATAAAGAGTGATGAAAATATTAAATATATAATTAGAGATTTAATACACATTACAAGATACTTCTCGAAATCGGTTTCATTGAAAAAATGAGAACTACTTGAGGTAAAAAACAGATGCCCAAAACCTTTTTCCACAATTCCCTTTATTTGGAAAAGTCAATTTAATCAGATTAACTCTGTACCATTGGCAACCCTGCATTGTTCCATTTTTTGACATCACAAAAGGGATAATTTTTTCTAAAATTCTCGCAGACTAAAAAGCGCAATTACCAGCTGATATCGGTGAGTAACCTTTAACCAATCTGAAATTTTGCTACTGCTACTGAAACCGGTAAACCTAGGCTACTATTACTGATCTACAATACGCCTTTTGAGATGTCACAAAAGGTTCCCAATGGTACACAGCCAAACGGATCAAAACGCACTCAAGCTAAAAAAGTAATTGTGGAAAAAGGTTTGGGGCACCCCATCATTTCCTCAAGTAGTTCTCATTTCTTCCATAAAACCGATTTTGAGCAGTATCTCTTTAAAAATAACACTAAAAAAGAAATTGCGAAATTCTCTACATTGTTTTCACGCAACATAGGGTAGAAGTAAGAAGACCATTAAAAACGAGGTGCATAAAACCTGGCGATTAGGCGCGGGTTTGGCTTCTCTGCTCTTATGCGTTGTTAAAATGCATGCTTGGGGGGCTAAGCCCCACCGACGTTGATATGTGTTTTTCCAAATCCTTGCAGATTTTGTTTTAAGCCGTTTGTATCCATGGCTTTGATTGGTTTGAAAATGCTATCTTCGTTTATGTGATTGTGTGATTAACTTAGGTACAAGCCACTCTGTTTATGTAGCATGGTTGCAAAACTGCAAAATCTCAAATAGTAGCCGGAATTAATGAGAAGAAAATTGTTTTTAATTTTTTTCACAATTTTTTCAGTTTTTTTACTTTTTTCTGTAAATTGCTGTCATTTATTTTCATTTTTAGTTCAAAGGTGAGCAGACAGCCTGATTTGAACACAAGCAGAAATAGCGCGTAGCTTGTGTGAAATATCCGCCAAGCGTCACCAGCTCGATACTTATATTGAAAATGTATATAATTCACTGGATAACAACGGCTTAGGTTCTCATGACCAAACATTTCACACGATATACGGTATAGTCACCCGGTAGCAACAGGACCATTCAGCTTTAGTGTCCAGCTGCCACATGTCTACCCAACGCAGTGGAGGCTTCACACTGTCCCTTTTTTACTAAATATCAAATATGGAAGTTGTGATAATGTTTAGCTTGACCCGACCAAAAACAGAACATGTGTCTACCATTTTAGTAGCAGACGTTCTATCTACTCGACCCGTTTGCAAAATTACTTACCTAAATCGAAAAATTATTGAACTTTGATTGCAACATTATATTTTTAATTTTGTTTTTGCTATGCTGTTTATTTGCAATATAAAGATCTCACTCCCAAGCACTGTATTTATTTCTTTAATATTGGTTTTTGCTCTCACGGCTAGAATAAGCCACATGGAGAAATGACGTATCAGCTGAGTTTTGTTATTTCAAATGCTCTTATTTTTGCAGAATAGTAACTGTCTCATAACAGACTGTAGATTGCAGAATGCTAACTGCATTGAATGAGTCAGTGGTACGCCCCTACATTTACGAAAGATAAGATTGTCTGTATCTTATTGCGTCATCAGATTTGTTTTAAGCAGTATGGTGAAAAGCAAAATTACATCAACCATGAAATTTAACTAAGAACAAACTTTTGAGTAAACTTGAGTTAATTTTAAAATATTTTTTCTCGTTGTTCGATTGGTGCATAAGCTTCAATAAAAAGTAAAAAGATAAAATATAGCCAAGGTTTCAACAGTTTAGTTTAACTTTTTTTCATCTAGCCTACTAGATCTAAAATAAGTTAAAATTGTTAGACTAAAAACATGCATCCAAAATTGACGTAATCACGGCAAAAACCAGTCTAAACTGCGCGTAAAATCGTGAGCCTGCGAGAGAATCTTTTGTTAGTGTTGACCAACTATTAGTTTGTACGTCGGTTATCGACGTGCCTGCGAACCGAATTGCCGAACTTTTCTTAGAAACAAACTAAGATTACGCACATACACAAATCCGCACACAATTTTCCCATAGTGCAGATAGGGCTTAAATATTGGTCGCTTGTTTTTAAACTTGAAATTTCCAACTCATTTTACCGTAGATATAGTATCGCCTTAATGAGAATAGTTGGGTTAGACTGTTCAAGCTTTAGCTGCATTTTCATGTTTTTACTTTTCATGCGAAATTACACAACAACAACTTAATAAAGAAAATTTTGACATTGCCTCGTGACGAGAAACATGTTTAGCTTACTTAGTGATAATATAATTTATTATTTTTAGCATTACCGGTACTAAAAATTTATTGCAACGTCGAAGAAGAGCAGTTTTTTGTCTTGGGTCAAAAATTAGAAAAGCTCTTTTGCTGTTTCAAATAAAGTTCTTATCAGCTTTTAAGATTGACAATCAACAAACAAAAGAAATTTGATCACCATGTTGTTCGTTTTCATGCAAAATCTATTCAAATTTTTGTGGTTCTTAATTGTTTCCGGAAATTATTGATTACTCGATTCTTTTGCTGTTGCATTGTATGTTTGTGCGGAAAATGCGTGAACATCAAAGTGATCAAAATTTTGCTTGAAATTACGCTAGTTTACGTCATATCTTATCCCAGCTTACAGCTTTTAATACCAGTGACGAAGCGCATTTCCAAGGCATGATTAACAATTGTGCCGTCATACTAAAGGATAACCACTATCAAGTTTTGCTAACGTTTTTAGGCTTGAATGCCTGTATCCTCAAAAAACAACTTTTAAGACTGGGAAACGGTCGCGTAAAGGCATTACGAGACGGCAGGGGCTCTAACTTTTCACGTAAGGCCCGAAACACGAAACCTCCAACCGTTGATTAATTTGTGATTTTTTATCAAGATGTAATATCCGTTAATCACAGCTTTTGCACAAACATCATTAATTTTTTTATTTGTGTTTAAACATGGGTAAACATGTCGGCAGCGTGGCCGAATGGGTAAAGGCGTCGTTTTTACGACTACCCTGATCGAATAGTCTGGGTTCAACCCGCACCCTGGTCACGTTGGCGTCCTTGGATAAGACGCTTTACGATGATTATCTCTGCTTGGCGGCTGCGAACAAGCAGCAAATTCAGTGGACAAGAATTCGAAGAAATCCACATTAACATTGGATCATAGGAAACTCCTAAGCAGGTGCGGATTCCTCCAATCACGAAGTAGTCGCAATGAAAAGTGTGCGGATCGTCCAACAAGTTAGCGTCTGACGCTGTCCGGTGACAGGAGGATAAATATGCGCTACAACAACAGCAACAGCAATATCAGCAATCATGGATTGTAAATATTTGCACTAAAAACCGCCCACAAGAAACTTGGAAAAAAATATATTAACTGGATGGGTTAAAAATGTATGAAATGTAATTTAGTGTAGCATATGCTTTATGAAGTATTTTACCGAATTGATTCGCTTGAAAGCATAGCCGTAATTCGTAATGTAGGTGCATGGGTAACACCCCCACAAAATTTTTATCAATTTTAAGAAAAAATAATACGTTTTAATAATTGCTTTACGTTATTTACAATCATTGATACAATGACAAGCGTCCGCTGGCATGGAGATCTTCAAAAAAAAAAACCCGCAGTGGTCTTCTTAATCAAACATGATTAAAAACTTTCCGCCGTATGGTATGTGTTTTGCATTCACAAAAGCACTATAATACACTATTAACTAAAAATTCGATCAAATCTTAACAAATTAAATCAAACATTAACAGAAAAATTTTAAATACATTATGAATTTGAGAAGAATTTGAACTTTAACCTGATCAGGACTACCAAGCGCTTAAGTTGGCGGATATTTTGACCGATGTCTGACACCAAATTTTAACTCTTTGCTTACCAGGAGCCTCATATGAGGATCCAATAAAACTGTTCTGAGAACCCAGAAACCTCATATGAGGTCCCAAGCTTTGGACTGAATATTTCGCTAAGGATAGATAGCAACTCCGTAAAATTTTGAGTTTAAGCGCTCGAATAGTTGTGAAAACTAACTGTAGTAAGTGAATTGAAAATTTTTGAGTTAAAAGGTGAGATTTAGGCTATTCAAACTTGAGAAAAAAATGCACTTTTTTGATGCATGAAAAATAGGTTTTTCTTTTTAAATCTGCATGTTTAGGTGCGATTTTAGTTTGTAATAGCTTAGTTTTTTGTAATAGCGATCTGAGGAAGTTATACTTAGGCAATCATAGACTGGTGATGTAACCAGCAGTGAAAGTCAGATAGGTGACAGTTTTGATAATCCTTGTCATTGCTGTTCTTCTTCAAGTTCAACTTCCTCTGAAGAATTAGATGAGTTGGTGATTTCACTGAATGTTTCTCAGCCGTCTTGATTTCTGATTTGATTTTAGAGGTAAGCATTAGGCCTATTCTTTTTCATCTCTGATCTTTAGCAGTTTAGGCACCACTTGAACTAATGAGATATGCCTAAACTTACCGGTATCTTGAACCTCTATGGTGTGCTGGTGTGGGGATACAGCTAATAAGTGTACCGGTACCTATAAATTATGGTATAATAAGACCTTACCAGTTAAAAGAGTAATCATTTGTAAGGTACCAGTTAACAGGTTAATGTCATTATGCATAACTTGTTAAGTTATCAACAAAGTTAGTCAGTAGAACTCCTGCACTTACAGTTATACTTAAATAAGCATGCCAACTGAAGACTAGCATTCTGTAGTTTTCTGGGGCTGCAATAAATGATTAAAATTTTATTACAGCATAAGCTTATATATTGGTGGCACTGAGAGTGAGAGGAGGTACTGGTATTGCTAAGCTTGTAGACTACTTAATTATTTTCCAAAAATTACCATAGCACTAGCAATTTACCAAATAAATATGCAATTTCAGGTGTCACTGAAAGTTTGTCACTGCAAGGAATGAAAAAGTCAGCAAACTAAAGGTTTTTTCTCCATCAACTACAACAAACCAATCCAATAGAATCACACAAGGAGCTCATTTTCTGCAACATTGCCCTGGCAATGCAAAAAGAAAACATGGACTATGAGTTTGTGTTGTGTGCTCCGCCGGAGATCAAATTGTGTGAAGTAAATCAGGAAAAAAGCAAAAATTGGCTAAAAAAAACTCAATTTTACTGTGAAGAATGTAATGGTGGTCTTTGTGCAGTGCCCTGCTTTAAAAAGTATCATTACACAACTCAATTACTGGAACTGAGCAATGCTGAAATGTATTATTCTCAAAAGCGAGCCACTCTTTTTTTTGTGCAATTTTAGACAATTTTGCTGTTTTTTTGTTGCCGGTACTTTTTTGTGTGACTGGTTATAGTTAAATTTGTAATTTTTTTGGATAATATGGTGTCTTAATAGCTTGCTATGCAAATATGATAGTCGTAAGGCATGTAACTATTTTGTGAGTATTTTTTTTTTAAGTATACTATTTTTAGCCACTTTTCAAGAGGAAAATTTTTTCAAGAAAGTGGTTGTTGTTCTTATGTCAATTATTGGTCAATTTTTGATTTTTCAGTAACTAATACATGCTTATCACAAAGTACATGAAATTTCCAAAATTTTGGTATGCTGGAGAAGTTGGTAGGCCATTATTTTCATTAGATATTTTTGCTGCAAACTTAATCTAGTTTTGTTAAAAACGCTGGTTTCTGGAGACAGTTTCGCCTTGACCGGTCTGGTAAGCAAAGAGTTAATGGTTTCGGTCTCAGCAGTGAAAAATAATGACTACGAAACTGCAGTTATGCAATCAAGAAAGATTATTGCGCCAAAATTTTCCAAGTTTGAATTCGAAAAAAACAAACACGTTTTTTTTTATATTACAAAGCCTGTTTTTTTGATTTAAATCTACTTTCTCGAGTGGTGTTGAAGTAAATAACGTCAGCTGAGCAATTATAGCTATATATGCGGTAATTCCTTTCATTTCAATGTTTTGAATAATTGTTATAGTATTTCCACTCTGGCGTTTTAAAAACTATGCTGGTTCTTATATCAATCAAGTTTCTATACCTTCGTGTACCCGATTGACATGGTAGAACGAGACAATCGAAAATTGATTTAGGTTCGTTTTGCCTGAGGCCTGGCTTCATCCTTCAATCTGCAATTTTTCAAAATCCAAGATGTGCAGATTAATCTTGAATGAACAATCAGGATAGATTTTGTACGAAAAACAGCTTAGCTACCACTTACCTTTCGATAATGAAAAACTCACTAGCCAGCAATTAAGCGCTACGTTTACGTTTTATGAAAACGTAAATTACTGAAAAAAGTACATTCGAAATAAGGGGAAACTCAGTTAAACAATACATTTGGCACAATACAGTATGTTGTATTTCATGGTTTCCAGAATCAGCTAACGGGTATAACACGAAATGAAAAACTCCGATTCAGTTTGTTAAAATTCAATTATTTGGTCATCACGGAGTGAAAAAAAAATGTAAAAAATTGTAGAACTCAATAATTTTAAAGGCAAATAAATTTTATGAGCTTATATGTCACAGAGTTGTATGTGTGACAAAAAGTTAGGTAATTTCTGAAGACACAAACAAAAATTAGATTTTCTAATACACATAAAGTTAGGTAGTGGATAGATCTAAATGTTCATCAAGAATGTATGATATCAGCCACAAAATCGGGGATCGCAAACATCGTTTCCGTCGAAAAGACCTGGGAGGCAGTAATCTGCTTAGTCGCAAGTGTTTAAATTGTAGAAACAACCAAATGAAACGCTAGAAACTTCACTAAAATTCACTGCAAACCAAGGATCACGATTAAGCCATCATAGTTACAAGATTTGCGTTGGCTCAAAAAAATTTGATTGATAATCGGTACTAGCAAAGTCCAAAGCGTAACTATTTTGTTAAGTCATAGAGCTCAGTCAATTTCTTGACCGAATTACCAACAAGCAAAACAGTCGTGCGGAAAAAAAAATTCTCTGTAGTGAAAAGAATTTTGAGAATAAAATAACCCTCCATGCAATGCTCAAGATATAGCGCTATTTCGGTCAACACCAAACCTCGTGAGCTGAGCTGGCATGAATCGAAATGAGGAAAAAACAAGAATTTTTTCACTATTTATAGAATTCCTGGAAGCTGAAAACAGGCCAAGCCGAAAAACTAGAAGGCCGAAGCAAAAAAGTATAAAATCGGCAAAGCCAACTTTAACCTCCGAAGTCAAAATTATCGTTTCGCCAGCGATTAAAAAGCAAATAAAGCGTTGAAATCGGCTGCTTTGTGATCTATATATGAGTTTTTGCTAATTTGTGATCTATATATTTGGCAAATTAGCCCCCTCCTTCAAAATAAATGTTTCAACACTTAATTTAAATCATTTTTAAGTCCATTCCAGCGTGCTAAACATTTTCAATGATGTTAAACATATTGTTATCTTCTTTTTTGTACGATTGGTATCACTAAATGGTATCACCCCAAAATGGTGACACCCGGGGTGGGCCACCCCTTCCGCCCCCCTTTAGCGACGCCACTGGCTCTTTGTCTAGTTCGCGGTAAAAACACAGTGTAGCACAAAGTTATGTACAAAATAGTTGCATTTCAATAACTAGCAAACACTCTTTCGCTCTTTCTTGACGAATAATAACTGCGATAATTAGATTATTTACAAGATTAAGAATAAACAATTGCAGTCCAAATCAAAAATTTGTAATCATCTCCACAAAATGTTAAAAGTCAAACTTCAGCACTTCCGCAAAATTATAGAGCATAGACAAAATATGTACTTGATCAGAGAGATTCCTATTTGTGTTAAATTGGCGAAAGTTAATTTTAATGTCGACTGTAAAAAACAATATACCATTTCTATATACGTGCAATCTTTCAACTTCTGTGGAAACTTTGCAAGAAACTGCAAACGCGGTGATCTGACTTGATAATTCGTAACATTTTACTTTCAAAGAGCGACCGATGTGTGACGCAACTGCAAGACCGCGCGGATATGCATTGTGACGCAATCATGCACGTCCGTTATATGAGCAACCAGCTATCAAAAGAAATCAGAAGGCGGTTTAAGTTTATGCAACTAGGGTCGAGAAAAAATGTCTAGTGTAACTAAGTCCTCAACAAGACCTATTATTTATAAAACCTAGCAAAGCATATTGCAAAATTATCATTTGAAAGATGAGCCAAAATCTTATGAAATATATATAGTTGAATTAGAAACGTTTCGGTTTCTTTATAATTCATTGTCCAGCTTTTTTGTTCATTGAATATTGAACTAACTAATACCACAAACTGAAACAAAAATAATTTGGAAATTTTATTACAAGTTGAATAAACCACTTAATCAGCAGTAGCATTTTGAAATTTTTTCAAAGAAAAACCCATCTTAGTTGAATTAGAATTTACTTACAGTAGAGTTGTTTGTAATTTAAATGCAGCATGTTTCATAAATTTTGGTTTGTATTTTTTTTTTCAATCTCAAACTCAGTCTAAATTCACAGTTTTTGCTCCGCAACTTTGATAAAAAAAAAGACGTATTTCTTTTACCACACAATTTTTGAAACTAACAACAAAGTATGCCTCTCTAACAAATGAAACTCAAGAGCATTGCTAAGTTAGAAGTGAGTTAAACACAGCTTTACTTGTTGATAATTTGGTATTTTTTGTTTAGAAAAACTATGTTTAGAAACTTTTTTTCTTATCTTTTTAGGTATAAATTTATTCGGAGTTATTAGTTTTGTAGAACTGAAGTATTTGCTTATTAGTGTTTTATCACATTTATGTCGGCAAGGCGCTCTAGCCGATAACTAATTAATTTTTTCAGAAAAATGAACTGAAAAAACAAAAACAAAATAAAAGAATCAGTTAACAGCTAGCTATATGCAGCACTGCAGCCGTACAGGTTGTGATTTTTTCTTTTATTCAATAGAATTGCAGCTAAGTTATATGGGTAAAGCCGCAACGGTATCATACCAGCATTAAATTGATAACATTTTTTAAATAATGAGTTATTAGCGAAAATTTTACTAAGTTTAATCATATGCGCCAATGTGGGTTAACTTCGATCCACTAATTAACAAACTTATCTGGGAATACTTTGGATAAATGGCCGGGCAAATTGATGTAACTTAATTAAGTATTCGTTCGTCTTCTCAAAACTTAGGAATTTAGCATATGATTATTTTAGTCAATTCAACAATGTGGAAAAAAGAAAAAGGATACCCTGCGGATTAATTCAAGTTGGCACAAAGACGGGCCTAAGATTATATAGTAACTTTGGAACAACATTTTGAAAACTTAACCCTACCGTATATTTTAAGCAGGAGGCGCAAAAATGCGCTCCCTTGTTTTTTTTTGTTTTGTTTTGATAAATCTCTGCAAAACAGTCTTTTTCTCTCCAACTTCATTTTGAGTCAAATTTATTCAAAATCAACCCCGAAAAATTAAAATGGCCAAAGTAGGGGGAAGTTTCTCAATTTTAAAGTTTGTCAGAGCCACTTCAACATAATCGTCAATTTTTGGCTTAAATTTAAGTTAAATGATTTTACTCGTCGTTTTTGTTGTGTAGTCACAACTTGGCGTTTTATAATTCAGATTAAAAAAATCAAATCGATGTGCAAAGTTTGGACCGCCCATGACGTCATTGAAAAATAATTAAAATGAAAAAAATGGCATCATTCAAAATGACGTCATTTTTGCCAAAATTGCCCCAAATTAAGTTTTCTCAACATTTTGGTGAAACAACAACCACATTCCAATCAATTTCATGATTTTCCATTTAAGAGTTAGATAAAGGGGCGTTTTTTCCTCTCACTGTGTAAAATGAGTTGATCAATTTGCCTTCGTAAAAATAGGGTTAAACGCCATCCAGTAAATTTAACGTTGACTAATATACTTGACTTAAATGATGAAAAAGAAAAACTGTAAAATAATAATCTTGAAACTTTTTTACAAAAATTTTAATTTGTTAGATTGATTAACTTTTTTACTAGTTTTTTTTTTGTTAAAGTAAATTTTGACAAAGCCAAAACAAGTAGAAGCCAAACTTAAACAAGGACTGCATTAAGGCAAAATCAAAGGGAGTATCTAAAGTTAGGCCAATCGTATAAGACTAGATTGGAGTTCACTCCTTCTTTTTTTTTTTTGATCCAGTCGTTTCGTAGATATTCTACTTCAAACAGGGTAGGGTTCTCTCTAAATCCTATTTTTTTGGCAACCCTGACGTTGATAACATCCGTGACGTTATCTTAGTTTTAACCTAAGGCAGCGCCGTCATTAGGCTCAGCCACTGAAGCCTTTTAACCTCCATACATAGGTTAATATAGATCTCAGTTTGCAAAGCTACTGATGCATTGAGACGTTAGAGTTGCCAATAAAAAGTGTAATTTGAAGGTTCCGATGTCGCTTTTAAAGTAAAATATCTCTAGAACGGTTGGGTCAAGAAGAATGAAGTCAACGCCAGTCGAATTTAATACAATTCGCCCAACTTTGAATATCCCATTAATTTTTCATTTAGTCCTCGTTGAAATAGCAAGTATTTGAAACTTAATAGCGTATTATAAATTTGCAGTTTCTTTGTATGACATTTCACAAAATAAAGAAGCAATCACAAAAATCCTTATGTTATAGGCTTTGTAAACTTTTGGCATTTCAAAAATAGATTTTATTAAACGAAATACACCGTAGTAAGATAAGTGCAAATCATAGTTTCCTGGTAGAACGATAATATTTAGTCGACATGCAAAACGATGTTGTTGTAATTAAAACAATGTTGACTCTCAGCAAAACATTGTTTACTCGAAAAATGTTTGGGAAGGTTTTGTTTGCAAGACAACCTGGCCATCACAACGAGTAGGCTACTTGACCCCAATCGAAAATAAGCATTTATTGTCTTTTCAGAGGACTCAATGACGCATTCCCAGTTCGGAAATTGAACCGGAAGTCGGTAACCGTTCGAACACTAATCGGTAGCAATAAGTTGCTTAATTTTTGTTTTGAAGATTTAAAAGTAGTATATTGGATGTGACTTATTTGCGACCAAAACATAGTAAGTGACTTAGGTTTTGTTTCACCGCATTGTAACAAAGAAAACAACATATGGATACGTTTGGCTCCGTTACATCTTCAACTATCGATTATGATGTCAGTTCTATTTCTTCCAATTCCACAGAAAGCGGCTATCTGTGGGCAGACAAAAGTGATGGACATAAAATAATCGAAATCATCTACCTCACTGTTCTGGCTGCCACAGGAACTCTTGGAAATCTTACAGTTATATTCTCAATTATCTTGGAACATCGCATCCATTCTAACGGAAATGTCTTTGTTATGAATTTAGCGTTCGCAGATTTATTAGTAAGTATAGTGTACTTTGCTAATGATAAAATACACTAAAATGCTTAAAAGACCTTAAAAGGGCATTCGGCCGGAATTTTTTTGCTCAATTCTTTTTAAGAAAAATTCAAAGATTTGTATCACAAATTACCACAAAAGAAAAGCATTAGAAATTAAAATACTCTAATACTCAACAGTTTGTTTTACTGGTAAATGGGATCATCAGGTGCTTGTTTAAGCAATTTCAAAAGTGAATAGTATTGAGTTTTCAAGCTTAAAATATCCAAAACCTAGGTTATACTTTTCCAAGCCGTTAAACTGCACTGAAATGGCACGAATTGGGATAAAGCAAGCAGTTACAGCAGCTAAATCAAGTGAAAAGACCTAAGCAAAATAAACATCAACTTAATCCATTGCGAGAGAAAGCAAACGAAAAAAAGGTCGGTGGTTCAAAATAATAGCAAGCCAATCAGACGTTAGTTTAATTGTAATAAATTTCCTAAAACTAAAAAAAGCATTGCTTTTAATCTATGTTGTTAGTATTTGATGAGAGGAGTTTGAATTCAACCGATTCAAAAAAGTGCTCGACAGCGTAGGCCAGAGCGATTATCACAACATAACACAGAACACGTCAAAAATTAAAATTAAAAAAATTTTTAAAACCCTACAGTCTGTTTCACCCGTAATTGGGATCATCAGGGATATCATTTGAATAAGATTCATTAGATATTATCATTTGAATAAGTTATCATTTGAATAAGATCATTAGGGGTATCATTTGATTTGCGTACGTATTAGTGCTATGTTGTTAGTATTTGATCATAGCTTATTTATGTTCACTGTCTTGAATATAAAAGGAGTATTTGACAAAACTTTACGAGAGTTAAAATTACTCATTGGAATTTAACACCTTAATAATATACTACATACATTTTCACTAACTCGCTTAGAACCCTAAGCTGACAAAAACCAAAGTGTTACCTAATTTATGTTGTCGCAAACAGGTCACAGGGTTTGTGGTTCCCACTGTGATTGCAAACGTAGTGTTTGGAGGCAACGCTCTTCCACCTGCTGGATGTTTCGTCGCTGGATATGTCGTCACTGTGACGTGTACTTGTTCCTTGTGCAATCTCACTTTCATTGCAATCAACAGGTACAATAACTGTTTTTTTCTTTAATTTCCGCTGTTTGCAGTGAGGGGTGTTCAAAGTTTCTTAAGTATAGTAATGTTGACCTTCGAAAGACACAGCCTGCATTGCTACTTGATGCGGTAGCAACAGCTCAATCGCTATGTATGGTAGTCTTCCACCAAATCTTTTATTTTGTCTGAACAAAAATTAAGGTTAGTTTCTACACAGATTCTTTATATAATTATAAGCCATCGTGCTCATTTTACTAGAATTCGCTCTTTCACAAAAGGGCAATCGCCACCTTGATGTATTAGGGAGATAATGTTGTTGAACATTGAAAAATTTTGCTTTGTTTATGTTTAAGTCCGCTGACTTGTTATCCTATGACCTATAACATTGTGGCTTATACGGTTGTTTCGATTTCCTCTTTGCTACCTACCTTTAGTATTGTTATAATTATCCGCGCTGCTGTAGTTGCAGGCTTGATTGATTGAATGATTTACCTAAGAAAAATCTCACAGAGAAAGTTACGCTATTAGTACATTACCAAATAGTTTTTACTAAGCTTGATATACTTTTTTCAGTATTATGTGGCAATTTTTTTGACAAGAACAATTCTGCATGCGTGGTTGTTTATATTGGAGTAAGACATGACTTGGCCTGAAAATGCGATAAGTCGTACGCCATTATTGTTCCGGTACTGAAACAAAACAGTAATATGGTCTCTTCACTTTTTTCAGAAAGCCACTTTTTAGAATTAGAATTTTAGTTTTGCTTTATGTAGAGAGTTGTAAACGGGCCGACTAGTTCAGGCCCGAACCCGAAAATTATAAGTCCGAACCAGCCCCAAACCCGTAACCTAATTTGAAGTCCAAATCATGCCTAAAAAACCTGAAAGTTAAGTTAGGTATGAAAAACGTAAGTTGTTATTTTGATTATATTTTTGCGCACCTGAAACAAAAAGTACGTCCCAAGCCTGAATTAAGCCCAAAGCTTTGTCAACATTAAGCCCGAATCCGACCCGAACCCGGTCTAAGCCCGATTCGAACCCGACTTGAACCCGATCCGAACCCGACCTGAAAACCTTGGCCCGACTTACAACTCTGTTTATATATATGCCTACATATTTTTAAAAGTTTTGCACTGAAAAAAAAACAAAAAACAAGGCGACAAAACAAATCTACAGTACTGTTGTGATTGAATTCTTCCAGCCGCTCAATGTCCGATATTTTCAATTGAAGTTCCCATTTGATTAGTGAAACAGTTTCGCTTAAAATTGATAATGTGATATTTGTTGCTAAAACCGTTCCGTTAAAAAAAACTGCAATGTCATCTGTAATAGCAAGTAGCAAAATATTGACCGTTTAACAGAAAAAAAAATATATATATAGCGAAGATTGTGGTCTATTCATTTTATTCTATTATGTCCATATCTTAATATCGAATGCAAGAAATAGAATGCGCTATAATTGCTTCACGAACAAACGCAATCAATTTTTCCTTTCATTCTTTCATTGTGAATAATGTATAGAAGGAAATCGCACAAACTATTTTTAGAGAATTAAAAAAGCTATGATCGCTGGTTTAAAATTTCTCTGCTCTGTTTAAAATTTTATTTTTAAACTGATAAAAAAATTTAGGAAAATAAGAGCTAATTATTGTAAATAGATGCAACGTTACATCGGGGCAAAACTCTGGAAAATAATATAAGCACTAGAATACGCACATTCTGTAATTATTAAGGCAAGTTTTTGCAACTTTTATCACTTTTTTACAGCTTCCTAGAGCTTCCTAAATACTTTGAATTTATTTATGTAGTACAATGTTTTAAGTTGTTTTTAGGAATTTTAGATTGCAATTTTTTGCAACTTTTTTCTTTCTTACATGCAATTTTTTACTGCAATTTTTGCTAAGTTTGTCGCAAAATGTGTGTGTGATTTACGAAACATGCTATAAAACTATATCGGTGCAGTTCTATAGTCTTTGATTTGTATAAGAAAAAGCTATGTGACTGATTATCTGCGTATTAATGTTATCTAGAACCAGAGGTGGCGTTTCGCAAAATAGTTCGCAAGTTTCGCAAGTTGCACAATTTGTTGCGCTTTGATTGCGAATTTACCCAAAATGCGCAATCACAAAATAATTTTTAAATGTTGATTTGCATGTCCCGGTCAAAAGATAAATAATTTTTGATTTCACAGATTTAAAGCATGATCAAGTGATAGTTGATGCATGCTGATTGCTGATCGAAGGTTTTTTTTTCTTGTTTTGTTTTCTTCTGCGCTATCTACTTTTAAACCGCTAAACGCGCTGTATTCAAAGGTTGAGCCATTGAAGATATCAAGGAGGGCTAGTGTGTGACAGAAAGTAAGGATGCCAGGTTGGGGAATCCCCCTCAATCGGGTCATCCAAAATTTAAACTTTTTAACCTTTTAAGCTAGTCAGACCCATGAAATTTTTAAGGTAAATAAATATAAGGAAAAGACAAAATTTGGGGTGCCAAAATGGGGGTCCCTCAAACGGGGCCGCATAAATTCAAACTTTTTAATCACTCATGCTAGACACATGAAATTTTCAGGGTAGGCAAATATGAAAAAAGTTTCCCCAAACGGGGCTCTCCAAAATTCAAACTTTAACCTTTTAAAATTGATGCATGAAATGGTGGTCAACAAATTTTCAACTTTCCTATTTAAAGCAACCTTTGCATTCCTGCCCTATCAGCTTCTTCCGAAAGGTGCTTCTCCACTGCACGCTAGACTGTAAGCGAATTAAGAATGCAACTAAGTGGTGAACATGTAGAAGCACTCAATGTCATGCACTGCAATAATGCGCTGCTTTAACCCTATTCGGACCAGGCAAAATTTTTCGATTAATGGCCCAGAGGGGGATCGATTAGACACAACAAATTCAAACGTTAATAACTCCTGAACTGCAAACGACAAAAAATCCGTTTTTGCTCCACGAGAAGCACAATTTTCTGACAAAAAGTCCAAACTTATTGTCATTATGTTTGCAACTTTGATCTTCAATTAATTTGAACATAAGTCAAGGACTATCAGAAGCGATCGGTTCGCTTTTTATCTGCATAATGTTAATGAGCGTTTGATTGCCGTGACGTGGCATCGCAGCTGGAGTTTTACTCAGTAACTCCGAGATAATTACGGACTAAATTAAAAGATTATTTCTATTGAGCTAAAATATCTAAAACATTAGTTTGTTGCTGGATTAATTGCAAGCTGAATATTTATTACTCTTGTAGTTGCTTCTGCTAAAACTACAAAACATGGTATTTTTTGTACAAAAGTTTTTAAAAGAACAAGCATCAAACCACTAATTTTTTCTCATTTGCATTTTGTGTGTAAATGTATATAACATAGCTGTATCAAGCGTCAATAAAATTGGTTGAATTTTGATGTAATTTTTGGCAAGCTGAAGATTCGCAGTCTAATATAATACAGTAAGAGTTTTCACTTGGAAAACTTGTACTATGGGTTTCATTTTCAATATGGTATATCTGGTAACGGTAAACCTAATCAAAAGTGCAGCATAGCATTCTGTATATAAGAACACTGTTATAAAATTTTTATGTAACAACATTTTTATCATTATTCGAGTGGATAAAGCGTTTGCTGCTGATACAGTAGATTTGGGTTCGATTACCGCTCTGTTTAAACCAAAACTTGAAAAAAGTTTGTGTTTACATCCAGCTTCCCGGCTAAATATTAGCAATAAAGTGGACAGTGGGAAGCTTTCACCGCGTATGGTAGACAGGTGGGCAAACGACAGCCTTTTCTAAAAAATAGTACAATTTTTTCGCTGTCTGTATTGGTAAATAAAAATGTAATTACTTCGAACTCACGAAAAAAACTTTCAAAATGTGTCGCATGGAGTGTAGTAAATGTTAATTTTTTCAAACTATTTTTTGGACGATTATTCACGGACTTTTGAATCATAAGAAAAAAAGAAATTGGTCTAACTAGGTACTCAGATTCTTGGTTAATTTTTAGAATAATAGTTTGGATAATTTGGAGTACTGTAATAGGTGTTGGCGTCCGAATAATTTTTTTTTCAAAAACTGAATAAGAGTGATTTCTAGAACCATCTGGTCTAACGAGCATGAAAATCGATACTATAGGTAGGCTAGCCTACTAACTGTTCTTCCGGTAAAAGGCACACGATTAGCATAACGCTAATTTATTACCTTGACATTTCGCTCAGCTGAAAACACCGAGCATCTTCAGAAGTTGAGTTGGAGGAGTGTCGAGCACTTTTCCAATACTAGCACAAACAGTACATATCGCAGATAAGTTGCAACAAAATAAATATCAAAAGAAATAAATATCAAAAGAACACTAATTTTTTTTTATTGCTTACGTTGTGAAAGAATACGTTGTCTAATATTGGAGAGTGATTTTTTCTCAAAAGTTCAAAAATTCTGCAGTTTTTATGAAGTTTATATAAGAAAACCTCAATTAATTTGATCATTGCTTGTCATTAGATTTTCCAAAATTTTATATAGCACTCAATTGGCTTACCTTCTAATGTATTATTACAAATGATTTCAGAACTAAAAAGAAAAAAATTACAATTGTTTCCAACATTGTAATTACAATTAATGGTTGTACTGGTCGAAACACCATTCTTTTTATCACTATTCGTATCATTCTGCAAAGAATGTCTAATTCTCAAACGTAACGATTTTGTCTTGATAATCTTTCAGATTTTATTTCAGAGATGGCTTTATAACAAATTGTAGCAAACTTTGGTTGTTACTGGGATTAGTGCTGAATAAGTCTAGAAAAAACATTAAAAAACATAATATAATCCCAAGGCTAGAAATTTATTTGTCGGTTCTCATCTTTGATCAAAATCTTCAAAGCTATTCTACTCCTATTGTCCTCACCACTAGAGTACACAGAATTTTCAAAGAGGGGGTTGACAGGAAATTTGAGAATAATGAAGACCAAAAGAAAAATTTCTCCACTCAGAATCAGTGCGTTTTCCTGCCCAAAATTAGGTGAAGATAAAAAAAAAAAGTTATTAGTCAGATTTTGTCCGTTTTTGTGCTCAAACTTTTTGCCCAAATTAGAAATGGGGGGGCATGCCGCAATTTTGCATACTATTCTATGCTAATTATACTATACTGACGACCCAAAGGGGGTGGCCATGGCACCATGTCCCCCCTAAATACACCCCTGGTCCTCACATCCAGAACCAGCAATATTGTTTGTGTGCGATAAAGCCGTTAGACAGTTGCAGCAAATTAGAAACATCAAAAATTTGCTAACGACATCAGTGAATTTAGATATCTTATTTGTGATCAGAAAAAAAATCAGTATAAGTTCATCTAATAAACGGTCAGCTAATCGGATTGTTACTTGCAAAGTCTGTTAGTAGAAAATTTGCTTTCCGTTTTTATATTTTGTATCTGCAAACACAATTTTTGTTGGTTGTGAATGTACAGACATAAAACCGAAAATCGAAAAGTAACGAAACAACATAAATTTTTCAAATTCAGCATGCCACGATTGCCACCTATCATTATAGACCACAAATGAAAAATCAATGTGAAACTCAGTAATATCTGCAACAGTATGCCATGCTGTAGGCCTGTAGTAGCATCTAATACAAAAATCAATGCGGTAGCAAGTAGAATATACCATATGAAATAACACATTTTACAATGTACATTGTACTTACCCAATAATTGTTTAGTTTGATGTGAGTTTTATAAAAAATTGGTAGCATTTTACATTAGCTATTGGGTATGGCTTCGAAAAGCATTTTTTACGCAAAGATTTTAGTAATAATAACCTTAAATAACAAAAAACGTAAAAATTGAAAATAATGATTCCGAAACAAGTATTATCAAAAACTCTCTACTTCTTGCAATGTTATTGAATATCGCAAAGGCATATGAAATGTTGCAATTTGGTGAAAACACAGCGTATGCGCACAATAAAGTTATCAGTTTGCTGCTACATCACGCGCAAAGACACTCGGGCAAATTTCTGTTTTGGATGTTATTGCTTGAACTTCATGAAAAAACTTTAGGCAGTCAAAATTATGCGTATGTTTTTGTGAAAAATGAAATGAATATCTCTCTACTGATACTGCTACTTAGCATAAACTAAAAATTTATATAAAATTTGCGTCATTTTTCTTTTGTTTAGTCACCAAAAACAAATTTCGAACATAAAGACTACCGAAACTCATGCTGCATGCCACACGCTTGATAACTTATGGACACTTTTGACTACTGTACTACTCGTATATCAGCAACGTGAAAAAAAACACGGGCAAAAAACAAAAAGATTTGCGCTTTTGTTGGCCTCTAATTTCTTTTATCAATAAATACGTTTATTTTGCTTAATCGCAATTTTTACTTATTAGCGAAATGCTAAAAATAAAGCTTAGTTTGAAATTTTGTAAAATTATGCAAAATTGTCACAAAAATTCAGCTGCGAGCTTTACAAATCATAATAAAAATTATAATTCCTCAGGCAAACTAGTAAATGAAAATCTATTGTCACAGCTCATTTAGAACATCGATAGAAACAAAAGCCGTTCAAGTGGTCACTGGATTTACGTTCGAAAAAGCGTAAAATTATTAATTACGACAGAACAATTGGGACTAACAGGATTAAATTAATTTTTCGAAAATTTTGCCAGAAACGCAGGGTCGACCTTGAGAAACGTTTAATAACTCCGAATCTAGTTGTCATACGACAATGGTTTTACAAATGAAAGTTGAAGCAGTAAATTTTAGGAAAAGTCAAGAAATTTGATTATTGTGGCTTGACTGCTTCATAACAAAATTTCAAAATAAGTGAAGGGGGGGAGCGAATCAATCCCCCCCTGGGCCGAATAGGGTTAATTAACCAAATCGTTGAATAAATGCTTTCTGAATATCGGTGGTGGTTGACTGGTTGTCCACTTTTTTAGCAAATTAAGTTAATTTAAGCCAGAATAGGATTCGGTATTCTAGATTCGATTTTAGCTATTCGGAAAATTCTGGAATAGCCTACTATTCTGAAATGCCAATCCCTAGTGGTGGTACTTCTGCTTTAGATATACTATACGGTATGCTGTATAGCCTGCTGCTGAAAGACAAAGAGTAATGTATTAATTGTTTCAGGGGTAGAAATTAACTTTTTTGACAACTTGCCTGTCGGGGAAATTTTATCAAATGTCTTCTTGCCCGAAAAAAAGTACTCTTAGTTTTGGGTTAACTTGGAAAAAAGTACTGAATTTGCAAAATACGCGTAGTTTCGAGAACCAAGTTTTTGTGTGCGATTGTTAACATAATGTGATGCAATAAACAACTTTTTCCAATCACGCATTAGCAAAAATTGCTTTTTTAATTGTAAATATTTCATTTAATATTTCGCAATCATAATTATTAATTACCGTTAACTCTTGACGTAATCTTCATGCATTGCAGGGTAGCACTTGCGGTATCTGAAACAGCTGTTAACGTGGCAAGCGTCGGAAAACTTTTCTAAAATAAAAAACGTAACATTTTGTGCCAAACAGTTGTTAAACACGTCTAAGAATCGAAAAATCTGCGTTCGATTAAGAAGAGTTAATTGCGATAATGTGCGTACAACTACACAATGCATTAATTGTGATAGTTACAAAGTGCTTACTAAAATAAAGCAAGAAACTGCTTTCTCTACGTACATATTTTACTTTATTGCAACAAAGCCGGGCCTAAATTGCGTCTTTAAATAATCTTGTTTGAAGTTGTTTAATACGCTATATTTTGTTAACTTTCCCGTCGAGCAAGTTAATCCGAAACCTAATTTGCCGGAGGCGATTTCAGCTTGCCTTGGACAAGCGGGCAGGCGTTAATTTCGAACCCTGTATTTAGTTTAAGCTACCTTACTTAATAAGTACGAAATACCGTTTGTTTTTTGTACTGTAATTAGTAGCCAAAACTTGGCCGCTACAACAGGAAAAAGATTATAGATGAATTGGTAGGAAAAGCAACCGACAAAATCACCAAAGATTGCTTTCCTGACTACAAGAGAGATGCGTGGTTGCAAAAATTCAAACGATTCAACACCGCTATCCTAAGTTCGGCCGCCGTCGAGAGATTATTTTCTGTTGGTTCTGATATTTTGCGATCAAAACGATCGTCTATGACGAAGGAAAATTTTGAAAAGTGTGCTTTGCGGCGTGAGAATGAAAAGTGTTTAAAATAGCCAATTTTTCTTCATGAATAACGCATTATTTCAAAATGTGAATGAGTGGTGCTTTTTTTCCCTTTCGTGTTTATTACTTTTATTGTTCTTCGTTTTTATTATTTTTCTTAATTTAGAGTTTAATTGCTTTTTTAACCATAAAAATACTTCTTTCTTCGCTCATAGATATGTGCCTGCAGTTATAAAAGGTAAACGCATTGCAGTTGGTTTATTCCAGTGCAGCTTAGCTGAAGATGGTATCATGTTTGTGCTTTGATATTTTTATACTTAACACCATCATCTGCCGCGCGCTTTTTAAACTTCGATTATGCAAAAATTTGTATTCAAAAACTTTTTTAAATAGCGAAATCTGAGTGCGCTCCTCAAGCAATCAATTGTAGTTGCGCTGTACTATTTTCAATTTTTGGTTGCGGAATTTGTGTTAGCATTTTAAAGCGCTTAAGATTTTGGTTACAGAATTTACAATTGCGCTTTAAGCTTTTAAGATTTTGGTTGCGGAATTTGCACTTGCGCTTTAAGCTTAAAAACTTTTGGTTGCGGAATTTGCGCTTGCGCTTTAAGCTAAAAAAAATTTGGTTGCGGAATTTGCGCTTGCGATCTAACCTTAAAAAATTTTGGTTGCAGAATTTGCACTTGCGCTTTACGATGTGTTTTTTAAACGCCCAGCTCCGTCTAAAACGCAACAATTGGCTTACAACTTCGTGCAATGTGGATCGAAGTTTTTATATGTTGGGCAAAATGTTGGCAAAAAATCTCCGTTTCTCCCCAAATAATGCTTGCAAATATTTGGCATTAGATGCAAATAAACCGCTGGAGTAAATCACTGTCGTTTAAATTGTTTGGGCATAAATCCAACTTGTGCATAAATGGTCAATAAAAAAACGTTCTACAGTATTTTGGCGGTATGATTTTTGATTACATTACAGATGAACATGGTAAAAATCACTAATTAGACGATAATTGAAAATTTTAAAGTCCAACTTTATGAACCACATAGAATTTGTTGCGTTGTTAAGCGCATTAAAGGTTTGTTGTTTAATAATATAACCGAGGCACATGAGTAAGATAAGTAAAAGAGTGCAATTTCCTGTGCCGTGGTTTGTATTGAATCAACCACAAATTTCATTAAAATTGTCTTATGGAATCAGGGGGTTCCCTTGCACATATCCTATTCCTGTCTGACGTCTTACCACGTTTATCAAATTCCATCTACTTGTTATTCTTGTTGTAGTTTTTTGCAAGATTGATTGATTTATGTTTTCTGAGATTAACAACCTAGTATGACGTCACAGACGCAACTTATTTGAATAGCATTCAATGCCATGACTTTATGACAACGTCAAATTATCGCAATTTTCCACTAACTGGCTGAAATAAACTTATTTTTCTCAAAGTTTTTCTAAAACATTAATTATTCTACTTCCAAATATACTACTTGAAATGCAACAATTGCATATTTTTGAAATGAAACACTTTTATAATGATTTACTGTATGCTTAAATGCCTCACAAATCTATAGCATTACTGCATATTGTTTCATAGGCATTTATTATGATTATCTGAATCTTAATTACTAAATATTGTAGTGCAGTATTAATTCGAAAATAAAAATAAAGCATAAAATTGTTTAACAAATTTTTTTACAAAAATGAAAATTATAATTGTCATACACGGTATTTTTGATGGGCTATAAGTACAGCATAAAATGTTGCTCAAACATAACAAACCCAAAATTACATTAAATCAAAATCGTCGTCATCAGTCGTCGTCAAAATAGTATTGGCTTTCAGGCTAATTCAATAATTTAAATGTAGGTTTAACCGATACCTGACCAGTTTGTAGAAATTGCAGTTTGTTGAGCGAACATTCGTGATATGTTATTGCAGCGGAAGTCGCAGGAGAAATATTTACACAGCTATTAATTTTAAAGTTCACATTAATTTTAGTTCAACAAGTTACTGTAGGTAACGCATGCAATTGATTTAATATTTACAGTATGTGTACTAAAATGTGATGTGTACAGTACTGTACATTGTACAACATATTTTCAAACAAAATTCTACGTAAAGAAACAAAACACACCACTGATATGGTGTAATTCGGGCGCTGCTATTATGCATATACAGTATACGCGCTTATGCATTGTGGTTACGCCATAAACATAGCCACGATAGGATAGTTCTATTTCATTATTTGTTTTGTCTTCTTAAGGTTACCCCATTTATTGCTATCTAATAAATTATTGTGCGCTTTGTAATATCTTCTGTTTTTAAAATGATCAAAGATACAACTTTTCGTTTAATTTAACAAAATAACGAAGACAATAAATCAATCAAAGCAAGGATCAACATCAAAACAAAGATTGTTTTTAAAGAATAGTTAAAATTAAAAGTGTATCAGCTTGTACAATTTTTGTTTAAAAGCATATCTTTTGCCAGCCCAGCAATGGCATTGTTGGTGCTAATTTTACTTGCTAGTAGTTTTCCCTGTTGATTTTACATTAGTGGTTAGTTTGTTCTTTTTTATACCGCTCGCTTTCGACTACAACGTTATCGTTATTGAAGATCGGCTGAACCTCCAAGTTGAAAACTCCTGGGAATTTATTCTTGCATTCATCATCAAGTGCTTTGTCCAATTCAGAGGACTGTTGGGATGGATGCCATATTGTCTGCACACCTCTGTTTTTAGCTTTTCTTTCGGCTTTCATGTTGGCAAAATCTGTCATTGGTTTACATCGTTCTTCCATGTTCTTCCTTGACTAACTTATTTACGTAGTTTTTCTCCTTCTACGCGCTCGGTAATTTTGCATTACGCGCTGTAAAAATTTTTGATAATAACAATATAAAGCTATAGCGAACAGCTAAGCTCCCGTGTTTGAAGTTCGTGAGCGAAAATCGATTTTCGGTTGTCATAGTTGTAAGAATTTTCCATAAACACTGTCGCAACCACTACAAATAAGTACCGTAAGAGGAAGCAAATGAAATGGAAACTAATGTCTTTTGAGCACTTCTAATTCATGACCTACAACTGCATTTAATCTTTGATCTTAACGTGGAACTCATTACATTGTTTCGACACAATCATTAAAACAATAATTCTAATTCCTAAATTCCTGAAAATTGGGAATCGGAATGCAGACCTAAGAGTTTCATTTGATACTCAAGTTCATTTTAATCAAAACAAATCTAAATCAATTCCAATCTAGTTTCACCAAATTTGAGTTTCGAGAAACTGCAGAACAAATTTAAGGATTTGCTCCTTGCAACATATGTTTAGGCTGTTTGCAAAAAACAAATTAGGAGAAAGTAATCTCATACACTTTGACGTTAAAACTAGGATTAAAGGGGGTGAAGCATCCAGCTGTAATTATGGGCAAAAATTAAAGAAACATCTAAAACACTTCTTTGCTAAATTTCAGCTTTCTACGATTTACCGTTTCTGAGATATTTCATTTCAAAGTTGGGAGATCTTCCCGACAGTGTTGCCAGTTGAAATCCAAGTTTCTAGGAATTGGAATATACTATTTAAATTTTAGAAGTATTTTTGTTGTAACACTAATTCATGCATAAGCCTGGCATTTAGAAGCTTTCAAACCAATGCGAAAGATTACAATAAACATTATTTTAAGAAAAATGAAATTTTAACTGGCAACACTGTTGGGGAGATCTCCTTACTTCGAAATCAAATATCTCAGAAACGCTAAGACGTAAACTGGCGAAACTTGGTGAAGATATGTTTTAGATTATTTTTTATTTTTTGCACATAATCCCAACTGGGTGTTTCACCCCCTTTAAGTATTGGGCCCAAACTGATTTTTACATTGTTAGTGGAGAAACTTCTTGAGTTCAACTGTGAACTTTTCACAAGATAAATTTTATCACAGTAACACCATCATCGCGACCACCTTTTATTTATTTACGCGTTTAAAGAAGCACTCTGCATCTTTCAGACCGTGACATTGTAAAACTCCATTGTTTGGAGTATGTTTGTGTTATTTTTGTTCGTCATGCCGGACGACCGCAACAGTTAGTCGGTTTGGCCCCACCACTAGAAAAGACGAATTTCCCAAAGACGCAAAAACGAATGAACAGTTAGTTAATCGAACAAGAAGGCAGCAACTATCCAATTGCTAACTCGAAGTTCTTGTAATTAGCTGCTGAGCTATACGCAGCCAAGTTGTACCGATAATTTTTAAAGGTAACATTGCAATATTGTACTTATGCGCTATTTTTAACCCATTAAATCCCCAATTTTGCTTTTTGAATATTTTTTGTCTAAAATATTTCAGTCTGTCCTACTGAACACGCAACAGATGAAAAAAATTTGAAAAAATGTATATCTTTGTTTGTTTATTGAAAAGTATGTTGGTACCCTATTAGGGTATCGTAGGCACAGATGGCACTATTTAACTTTACCAATTAAGAAATTCATATAGTCAGAATACAACTAAAATCACGTAAACTATAATGACGTATGCAAAAATTTTGATAAAGGAGGGGGGCAGTGATGAGAATCATAATGTGACGTCATAATTTAATTTTTGACGTCACAATAAACAGCGTAATTTTTTAAACTTTTTTCCATTTAACGTCAATTATGGAGAAATCATGCATTTTTGATAGCTGGAGTTTTGGCCTCAGTTAATGGCTTAAGATAATGAGAATTCGTCTCAATTTTTGCTCCTTTGGGAAAATTCGGAATGCTCTTTGATTGTAAGTTGTTATTTCTTTCGCTAAAGCTACATGCTCTTGTTCTGAAGGCGAAAAACATCAATGTAATTTTAGTTAGTAATCACGAAAACGATAATTGAAAAGCTTGCAACGTATAATTATGCGAATGATAACAAATTATACGGATGTAAATGGTCACTAACCACAGGTAAAAATATTTGCTTCTTTAAAAATCTAGCAAAAACAGCAATTGAAAAAGTAAGTGAAGTCCGAAAAATCATCAGTAACTGATGCTACACCTTTCATCAACAAGCATCTAGAAATACCTGATAATGGAAATTGAACTCTGTTACTATAGGCAATAATTCCGAAAATGGTTTCAAATATCTTACATCAGTAAAGGAGTATTCCAGTACCTTACAAGTTTTTGAGTAATTGTAAGCAAATATCCTTTTATGACATGTATCATGACGTTTTTGATTAAACCCATCCTATACGACTATGTCATCATCGTTCCCCCCTACACTCCCATTATAATTATGATATTACAGCGTTCTCAAATCCAATTATGACACCGAAATTTTTATTAAACCATTTTCGTAAAAACATCCTTATATTTCGTGTCAGCCTCCATTCCATTATGAAGTCATTACGAGACCCTCCGCAACAACAAATCATTATATGGTATTAGAGCATTTCTTAATGTAGTTATGACACGTAAAAATTCATCGAGTTGAGTTTATCAACTCATTTTCGTAAGAACAATTATCAAAATTGCCAACCATACCGAAAATGTTAACATAGGCTTTCGTACCTATAATACCCTAATAGGGTATCAAAGCAATATTACCATATTTACTTTTGCTAAAACAATTTTTACTATTTTATCATTACTTAGGAATCTACAACAATTATTCTACACGGCTAAACTAAAAATTACGTTTTTAATATAAATTTAACTAAAACAATTAATTACTTATCTTTTCGAAAATTTCTACTTCTCATTTTTCTATCTTTTATAGGTAAACTGTCTCTAAAACTGAAACTGAGCAAAATTTCGAACTAACACGTGGCAAGCAGTAATTCAGCTATGTAAACTCCATTGCTATGTAAACTAGTAGTACTTTGGAGAATTAAATCATTAGATAATGCAATTTTAGACTGATACCCTAATAGGGTACTGTAGGTCGAATGGGTTAAAACGACAGTAGGTAGTTACAAAACTAAATGAGTTTGGTAAAAAAACATTGTTAGATAATTAATTATAACTACATTTTTATTCACCAAGTTACCTTGGCCAGATGATATCAAACAAATTTTTCGCTCTGCAATTTAGAAATTATTTTTTAAGTCGCTACTTCGGTATTTGCTACAAGCCTATGTTTGTACATGTATAACGGGTACAGACTATTTTTGGCTGCAGACTTAATTGCTAATGAAAAAATAATTACAGACATGTTAGCTAGATATTATCATTAATACGGTATAGCAGAACAATTAATGACGACGATAGGTCAGTTGGTAAATCGTCGGTTAGCATTTAGAATGTTGCTTACTCTCAGTTCAACTGTGAATGCATCATTGTGTCTTGAGAAAAGAACTTTTACGCAAATTTTTTATAGGGATCATTGCGTGGGCCAAGCAATCTCCCCATTGTGGTGGATTAGCCTGCCGAAAGACTTGCAAACAGAATCCTTAAAAAGAAAGCTACTCGCGGTGTAGCATTTTACGGATACAGTACATAGAAGGCATATTTAAAACTAAAAACTATAAAGACAGTAAAAAAAACTTTGCGTGTCAAAAAAAGAAATCATTGGTTAAACTTACAGAAGAATAAACTTTAAACTGTATTTACAGTTTTGACCAGAGTTGTAAGTCGGGCTGGGCTTTTCGGGCCGGGTTTTGGCCTGAGGTTGACAAAAATTTCGTGCTTAATTTGGGCCTGAGACGTGCTTTTTGCCTTAGATGCACAAAAATATAATCAAAATAACTTGGCAACACTGCTAAATTTTTCGGACCTAACTTAACTCTCGGGTTTTTTCGGGCATGATTTGGGCTTCAAATTAGCTTTTGGGTTCGGGCCGGGTTCGGACTTATATTTTTGGGTTCGGGCCGGGTTCGGGCCTGAACTAGTCGGCCCGTTTACAGCTCTGGTTTTGACACTAATTGCCGAAATGGGCATTGGGCATCGATAACGCCATTGGTAGACTAAGCTAAAACGCTCAAAATAGTTTTTAATGAAATGCAGCAAGTTTGCGTGGCTGCCCAAAGCGCGCATTTTGTGTATTACAACAGCCAACGGAAAAACGCTGCATTGTTTAACACAGTTTTGCTTGATTTGACATTTCATCTCACCCTCTAATGACGTCATCCATGTTCTTCGCAATTTTCTTCAAAATTAAAAAGAAGTTAAAAACTGTTTTTCTTGCGACTACAGATGTTTTATTGTAATAAGTCTAGACTAGGGGTTGAGTTTAATAGGTCACTTCTGTGAGTTTTGCTGCTGCTTTTCTACATCTTTTGTTGATTTTTTCTGTCAAACAAATCAGTTTGAAAATTTACTAAATGAACTTGCCTAAACTCATGCTTTTTATATTCCTAGCCAGCAAGTATTAGTCACTTATTGATGCGGTCTGCAGCAAATCAAAATTCGTGCTAATAGTAACAAAGCTCATTTCGGCTGAAAATCATCACTAGAAAAGAAAAAAGAAAATTGTCATTGAGCGCTTCATGCTCTTAAGATCGATCCTTATACCACTGTTAATGACCTGGTGTTCTTAGATACTACGCTGTAGTCCGGAGCAGCATTTACAAGAAAACGTTCACGCGGAAGAAGGTTTACTTAATGGTGGCAGGGACATGGATTTGGTCCAATTTGCTTTCATTTCCCACTTTTCTAGGCTGGAGCAGGATCGCGTAAGTCGAGGTGTTTTAAATAATGGTTTAGCCTCTTAAAACATACAGTATCATCATTGTAACAGCTCATCATAGATTCTGAATAAGATGGCATTCAGACTATTTGGTAGTTTAAATAGTAGCACAGCACATTAGTCACGTGGGTTTTTTGAATTTTTAGTTAGGTATTTGATCATTTGTGCCAATATCAGAAAACGAACTAAATTAGGTTTAAATTATAATCGCTTGGAAAAATGGGAAGGAAACTATTAATTATGAAAGCAATGCGACAAAACTTCCCAAAAATTTTTTTTCTTTTTTGTGCTTGACAAGGAGATTTTTATACTTAAGACTCCGTTGTAGCTCACTTTATTTTTATGAATTTATGGTGATCGATTGCATTTAACGATAACAGACATCATTGCAAATTTCAACAACTAGTTGAGGTTCGAACTTCTCTAATTTAAAAACTGAATACGACAGTAGCTTTTCAAACTTACCAATATCAGAAAACGTTAGCTTTTCAAAGTCCTAATAAAGGCAGCTATGGTATGACGCCAACCGAAATGTTTTCTCCAATGGTGCTAATCATGCAAATTTCAAAAAGTTCCAATTAGTGTTCATTATTTGCTGCAACTTAACAATGATTGGTTTAGGCATGATGAGAAGATGGAACTTTGCTCCTGGGATGACACTTATAGTTACAGTTACACTGTGTTTCTTGTGTGTCTAGCTGTTCTTTTACCTCTGGGCGTTATTACATTTTGCTACGTAAAGCTTTTTACGTAAGTAAAGTTTAATCCATTTTTAGTTAGTTTACTGTAAGTTTTATTACTGCTGGAGAGAATTTAACTTTTTAATTCAACATACTTCTACAGATCAAAAACCTAATACGTAAACTAGGATTCAAAACGGAAATCGACTCGTTAAAGAGGCTCAGGCAAAGAATCTACCTCAATAATAAAAATTGTTAAAACACCTATCTAGGTTGGGCAAATTCAATGGCTAAAATACATACGTTCAGAAATTAATTTCGTGATTGAAAACACATCCGCATTCTTCTCATGTGATGCTTTAGTGGCCTCCTTCCACTAAAATTTCTTGATGCGATGTAAAAGCAGATACGTTTTAATCTAATGTCATCGGGAAGGAGTAATAAGACTGAGAATGTGTATTTAATCACAAAATTAGTACCTGCCCGCAATGTATTTTAGCATTGATTTAGCCCATCCTTAGCAGGTGTTTTAACAAACCTACATATGATGCTGGTTTTCGCGCAAGCTAAGTATTTATTCAAAAAAAACATTAAAAAATCAAAAATTTTTGAAGGCTAATTCGATTAATCGTCCTGAAAACCGTTCAAACTGTGAAAAAAGGTATAAGTGATTGATTTGGACATGTAGGCCTACTTTAATTAAAATGCCTCAGGAAAGACTCCCCAAACCACCTTCACTTGCCAAAGTAAACAAAAAAAAGATCTGTAGACGATCCCGAACTACAATAGATGAATCAATTCAGAGTTGTAAACGGCCGACAAGTACTATACCTGAACCAAAAAAGTGATTTGAAGCCAAAAACAGGCCCGAAAAGCCCGAAAATGGGGTTAGAACTAAAAAATGTATACGATTATTGCTCGTATGCGATTAAAATCAAATTTGTCATTGCTGATAGAATGTGACGTAATAATAGCAATTGTGTAATAACAACTGCATGATGCTGAAACGAAGTCGTCATTAGTAGATTTAGCGTCTGCTACTGAAACGGTAGACTCTGGTTCATTAAAAGAGACAGTGAGAAGCTTAACGTTTGCATTACAAGGGACAGTGTGAAGCTTCCACCGTGTGATAGACTGGTGGGCAGGTGGCAGCTTGACTCGAAGACCGAAAGATTCCTTCGCTTTGTCCTGACCAAGGCAACTTGGTAAATAAAATGTAATTACAATTACAAATTTAGTGCAATGAAGTTATTTTAATTGCGCTTTTATAGAAACCAAAAGGTGAAAACATAAGGCAAGTATAGTACGTATATAAAGTCCGAATTTAGCCGAAATTTTGTCAATCTTAAGCCCGAATCCGAACACGACCCGAAAGCCCCTCCCGACTTACAACTCTGAATCAATTACGACGAAAAACTTGAATAAATCGCTCTGACAATTTATCCAAGCAAAATAAAGAAATGGAGGATTGTGAAGAGGGCACCATAATCTCGAGCTATTGCCCTCGCAATCCCCACGGAAAAGCAGACATAGAAGACACGTTGTCTTGCAACACTTTTTAAGGTTTTTAGAATGTTGTTTCAATAGCATAGTTTACTCAGTGAAATGCGATAGAAGGATAATCACAAAGTGTGAAAATGCTGTTGTTTCTGAATTTGTGTTTTACCACATTTCTCATGAGAAGTCCATAATTGATGACATTTAATTATCTCAATGAAAAAAGGTTCTTGTAACAAGGAAACTGCTGCGATTACCAAAAAAACAATCACGAAAAGAAAAGAAAACAACCAGTAAAGCAACCATACATAAAAAAAAATTTTTAAAAAGTTAAGTGTAAAAAGTAAATAGTTAAAAAAAGATGAGATCAATATTTGCTAAAAAATGTACACCATCTTAAGGTAATTGACAAACAGGCTTATTTATGGTAATTTCTGCTCGTGGAGAACAGTTAGCTTATCTTTACAGGCATGTTTTACGCTTTCACGCGAAAAGATTTGGTATTCTTTAAAAAAAGCTAGAATTTTTTACAATCTTTTAATTATCTGCAAATTTTATGTATATTTGAATACTTACTTAATGCCTATATACTACAATACAGAAATCAAAAAGCGCCGCACGACTCTGCTAGTGAGTTTGAAACATATTTTCAACTTCCGCTGATATGAGGTCACGTTTTGGTCGTTTGCAGAATGCTTTCCGTTATACAGTATTTCTAAATGGCAACGATTCTAATTTTCTGCATTATTCCGCAAGAGGCAAGACTACTACGTAGCACTTTCCATTCCACACACAAAGAAGTACGTCGTATAATAATGACCTCACAAGGCGAACAAAGTATAAGATGTAACAAGTCAATGATGCTGTTAGCACATCTTAATCAACTAGTAATGTCACGGAAACGGAAGCGTGTAAATATCAAGCTCAATTGTTGTAGATTAAACTGGTTTCAATCTTTTTTGTTTGGCGCTCAACAAAACCAGTAAAGGTCAAAGTAGGGAAGACCGGGGTTAAAAGTAACACGTTTATGCATGGGCGTAAGAGCTCAAAAGGATTTGGCGGGGGTACCAAACTTTTGCCCGAAAAATGACATTGAATTTTGCCCGAAAAGCGATCAGTTTTGCTGACCAAATTAAGGTGACCTCCAAAAAAAAAAAAAGGTCTTCACTGAAATTGAGACGGTTTGATGAGTATTAAATAGCCCAAAATTTTGACGCAAACTTGCCGAAAAAATATGAAATTGCCCAAAATTTCGACATTTTGAAACCAAGCGGGGGGAACCAGTGCCCTCCCCCCCCCGGACACCCCACGTCCTACGCCACTGCGTTTAAGCTGAAACAGTTGCAACTGGGCTTCGTTCGTAAGGGTTGAAACAACGTGATTAACAAAGAACATGACCCTTTTTGATCCCAATTCAAGTGCCTTTTTTGAAAAAGTTGCAATAAAAAAGAAAACAATGACTAAAAAAAATCATTTTAAGAGTAAAAGTAAACTTAGTGCGTAATTTTTTTTTTTTTTTGCTTATTGACGTTAAAGTGCATGTTTTTGTTCAATCGATACCACAACAGGAGCAAGTACTGTACATTACTTATAATTTACAACAGCATCATGAAACAACCTTGGTCTAGTGACTTTGAAACGGTCAAGTTAATTCAGCAAGGACAGAGACGGGGTCAATTGTAACACAGCTTCTTGGGGTGCATTCTAACATTTTATAAGATGAATTTTTGGAATAACATATTCTTGATTTTTTAGTTGATTACACAAAATATAGTGTACCACAAAGCTGCTGTCAATCCCGAGACTTAAGCTCAATAACGGTATCAGCAATCTAACGTCAATCATCACACTATCAGTTTTTAAGGGCTTATGAGACAATGCGCCAAGTTCAGCAACGTGCCCAAGCCTACAAAATGGTTTCTTGCATAGGCGTAGCCAAGGGGGGTCCCAGGGGGCCCGCCCCCCCCCCCCAATTGAAATGATGCCAATGATAAAATTGTCACAAAAAAGACTATCGTTTTTTTAGTTTCAGTTTCTTTTAATAACTTCGCATATAACAGTACACGCATACAACAGTAATCAGCAATAATATTGATTCCAGGGCCTGGGCCAACTCAATTTAATTTTTGCCGACCAGTTTAAATGGGCTCTTTATAATAATATTTATATAGCCTCAATTTAAATGGGCTCCCAACAATGATGTTGATCCAGGGGGCCCGGGCCCCCTCAGCTTAATTTTTACCAACCAGTTTTAAGTGGCCCCTACAATGATATTTAAATGGCCGCCAATTTAAATGGGCCGCCAACAATAGTATTGTTCCAGAAGACCTGGGCTCCTTCAGTTTAATGTTTGCGAACCAATTTAAACGTATAACCCGAGTGAAATTGAAGGTTTTTATCCTGAAAGTTCCTAAATGAGGCCTCATCTAACCTTTTTATGAATGTAATGCAATAACCAGGGGCGGATTTAACATATGGCACAGTGCCAGGGGCCCCGCGCTCAAATAAGACTTTTTTTGGTCTCTACCTGTATTTGGCAGGAAAATATTGCAAAAATCCCAAAGTGTCAGGGGCCTAACTCAATGTAAATCCAGCCCGGGCAATAATACGGTTTGAAGGCGTAACTATTTATTGTACATTTTTCAAAAACAATTCACCTTCACCTTGCCAATTTTTATGCAACAAAATAGTTTTAGAAAAAAATTAGCTACACATAGGTGAATGCTCATTGAGCAAATTTTTGAATTGAGTGGGCCTGGGCCCTTTGGCCGTATACGTACTTCTATAACTGGCTGTTTTCATGACAAAACAATTACCTCTAAGGAAAATATTAGATTGGATTGTTATTTACTGCTGAAATATTACAGAAGGCAGTGTACTTGACTTCCCCCTGCCTGGGCCAAATCTCTTACAAAATTTGATCCCAAAATTCAAGATTTTAAACTTGTTTTGGACTTAAATTGCCAGCAAAAGGAGGACTGAACAACTTAATTTTTCAATGGACTTTCAAATGTTAAAAATCTAGTACTTTCAAATGGCTCTAAATACGTGCGAAACATGATCCAATGGTATCAAAATTGCTTTTTTTTCCAAAAAATTACAAAAAATCGCCCAGCGGCTGGGGGCTCTGCCCCCAGACCTCCGTCTGTGATATGTTTCAGTTACAGTACACTTTTTCCTCAATACACTTCTCTCAATTTCCACATTTTTACATTTTAACTATTGGTTAAAGCCTTCTCCCTTGAACGAGTTCCTAGTTACTTGCCAACATCAGTCCACGGCTTCCGATCTTCCATTCTACGATATCTTTGCCCCAACAAAAAATTCCTTTTTCGAGGTTTCTGATGACGTCATTGCATGTGACTTGTAGTTTGGGCCCCCTCCCAATCAAAAATCCTGGCTACGCCTATACTTTCCAGCATATAATGAAATCGGGTGTTGTTACTTTAAGCCTGCAATTTCTACGACATATCAATCATGCTATATAACTTAGGAACTGTAAAGCAATTTTTCAGAGTTTTTTTAACTGATTGAATAATTGCTTGGTACACCATTGAATACAATGATGTGCGTTGCACCTCATTGCTGTAAGCCTTTTTTTGCTTTTAACTTTAATTTCGGCAATAAACCCTGAGGTCCTGTTCAGATTATTGATATGACTGTTTTGCTGGATGTGATTATCATAATTTTTCATTTAGAGTGTTCTATATTTCCGCTAATAAATTTTGTACTTTTTTGGGAACACTATTACATGAAAGTACTGCATTGTATTAGGGGATAATTTGAGGGTCTTGGATGAAAACTCGTTTTAGTTGCAGCGTTGAGATATCTAAGTACATGTATACATGGAAAGAAGCTTCTTTAACAGTGTTCTCACGTAGTGTTACAACCAACCTAGCCGGGTGTTGCAATCTACCTATTGACGGGGTAAAATAATACATTTTTTTTACGATTTCAAACGGTGATTTCTGAGAAATCCGAAAAGATAGCGACGTGAAATTATTGCGCAAATAACGCCCAAAGCTTCTTGTTTAACTAAGGAGTCAAAATTTAATTTGCAGCGCTTTAAAGTTGAATGAGGTACAGCAAAAAAGTAAAAACTGTTACAAATATTCCCGGTCTCCCCTACACCAGCCAATTGGTTGAGCGTAGCGGTAACGCAGTTGTTTCTGGAGCGGAAAATTGCTAGCTCAAATCTCGGATCGATTATATCGAGAATAGCGTTGCCGACGGCTCGGCACCGATGCAACATTATTTTGAAAAGAGCTGTGTTTCTACATGATGCGAAAATGGTCCCCGCAAACTTGTTACACGTTTCGGCGTGGTGCAGCAGGTAGTAGAATAAAAAATTTGTTCATTTTCTTATTTGAACAAAGCGCTATTATAGTAAAAATACTGCGAATTTATTCAAATAAACTTGCTAAAAAGTTATTGTACAAATCAATACCAGCAAAGTCAAAACATTGTTTGATTGATGCATTTTTATCCTCCTGTCACGAGAAAGCGGAGCCGGTGCTATGCTTTCGAGGAATCCGCACCCGCTTTAGTTAACCAGGCTTTTCCAAGTTTTCCGGTTAATGCTTGTGTAAATATATAGCTGCTTCTTCGATGCTACCAAGCAGTGATAATCATTGTACAGCTAGTGCCTAATCCGAAAAAAAAAAAAAAAAAAAACGTAACCAGCAGGATGAGGATTAAGCCCACCCAGATAATGCAATCCTAATTGTCGTAAACACTACGCCGCTACCATCTTATCCACATAGCTAACAACTCTTTTGTTGCGTCAAAACATTGATATTAATGGCGCATTTAACAATTGTTGCTAGAAGCAGATTTTATTTCAAAAGTGTTTCTCCAATAATACAAGTTTAAAAGCACTGATTGTCTTTTCAGAACATTTGGAATTCAATTTTGTTTTCATTTTTCATATTTTCCAGCAGTCAAAGTGACTTTATTTTCCAGCAGTATACTATAATTTTTGACTCGATCACAGTGTTAGTTGTTTTACTTAAATCTATTGAATGTTTATTTTTTTAAACACAATGAAATATTTTTGGTTTTTATAACATTTTACTAACGATGCTATTTGTAACAGAATGGTTTGCCAACAATGCTATTTGTTACAGAACTGTACGCTCCAGCGGTAAATGGGTTCGAGGACTTAGCGGGGGAGGCGGAGTAAGCGGGATAGGGGGAAATTCACCAAATCCGGAGCAAAAAAGGAGATCTTTGCGGAAAGAGCGCAATCTTCTTCAGACTCTTGCTACCACTGTGGCGTTCTTCTGCATCTGCTGGCTTCCTTACGGCTTCGCCGTCTTGATTGATACAAACAATACAATCAAGCCTTTGTTAAAAAAAGTATTTAGCTAAGCAGCATTAAAAAATTATAACATGCCAGATGGTAGAGCGGTAACGCCTTCGTCTCTGAAGCAGGAAAAAAGGGGCTCAAATTTCGGGCCCATCAAATCGGACTTAGCGCTGCCAAAGGCTCTCCACCGCTGCGACATTTCTTCAAAAGGAGCTGTGTGGCCCGGGTGCAATGACGCGGAGATGGGCCCCGCCAACTCGTTACACGCTTCAGCGTAATACATCGAGTATAATGAAAGATTGTATATAGCATTAAAAATAATGGGTTGTTCGGTAAGAATTGATTGAAGTGAATTTGAAGTAACCAAAACCTGCAAATCATGGAGGATTTCAAAATTCACGTAAAATTTATGAGGTTTTAACTGCAATTAACGTATTTGCTGTGAAGTTTCAATTTTGAGCTGTTTTGTGTTCAGCCATTTAAAATATCAGTAACAAACAGGTATTGCTGTTGGAAACTAAGAAAATTGACCAACCTCGAATGACAAATTCATTTCATTTGGTCAAAAACAGCACAAAATAGAAATTAATTTATATTCGTTTATAATGTCTAACTATTCAAATGACTGAAATACTGCTTTTAGAGGAAACTTTATATTTCTCCGAAAGTGCTGTAAAAATATAGCATTCAACCTATCAAATGTATAAATAAAATACACCTATATATTCAGCTCTTATTGTTGAAGATTTTTTGGATTGGTTAAAAAAATACCTTTATATATTTTTAGTCTTTTGGTTGGCTGGGTCTCACCAACTCTGGGGTTAACTTTGTGATATACGGGCTGATGAATCCGGTGTTTAGACAAGGATATCTCGACCTGTTTAACCTTGTGTTTGGATGTAAATCAGTGAAAAGGAGAGATTCAAATGTTTTGCACGGGTTCAATTCGGATTCAGTATACAGGTATATTAAAAAATAAATCAATTTTATGTAACAAACAAATATTTTCTTCTATGTAACAATTTTTAAAGATTACTCGTATTTACGTGCAGAAATACGCGTGATACCTATTTTAATGTAAACAGAAAAACGAAAAATAAAGTGCATGCAATCAAATGATACGCGTATTTAAGTGTATAGATAGGTGTGATCGGGAAACGAGCCTAAGACAACATTTAAGCTGTTTAAATTACCTGTATTTTATTTTTTTATTCTGTGGCTCATTTAACATTTGTTCTAAAGTGTAAAGGACATGTACAATTTGTTCTGAAAAAGTGGATCAAGTATTATTGCTTAAAATGTTTAGCTTGATGCGGTATCTGAAAAGCGTTGTTAAAAGATATCATATCGTTGCTGCTGGTGAAGGTATATTTCCATAAACAGACAATCATTGAAAGTAAAATGAGTGAATTCTCCTATTGCTCACAGTTAAAAAAATGCTTTTGATAGTCTTAAATTCTTAGCTCTTTGCCTTTTTCTGACAAAAGAAACTGCGGTTGAATATTTGAATTTCTGTTCGAAAAAGATTAAACAAAATAACTTACCAATAACTTACCAGATAAAACAAATAGTTTTTTGACTGAAATGGATAAAGGTTTTGGTTAATCAATAAAAAAACTTTTTTCAAAAAATTGCTTTCTGTAGAATAATTAAGTTGCAGCTGCATTAATGATTTGATAAGATCACATTGGCTAAGCTGCTAATTGTTTCTGTTTATTTAATTGGAAATTACAGTATATCATTTAAATTGCTAATTCAGTTATAATATTTATAATTCGAATATTATGCCTCCCTTGTATGCTAAGAATTTTTTTGCAATCTGCTTTTCATTACTTTTAAATTGTTTGGGCAGAATGAAATCGTAAGAGAATGTACCCAATGTTTGATTAATTGCAAAAATTTAGAATAAATTTGATGAAAAGCGCATAACTAAGAAACCAAGCACGTATAGTTTTTGCTACCATTCGAATTCTATTGGAAAAATAGGCTTCCAGCTGTTTGTACCAAGGTTTTCAAAATATGCAGTGAATAATAGGCAGAAAGACAAGTTTTTAAACTACAATTTTCTTGTTAGTTTTTCTGATCATGGTTTGTTCTTACAGTTATTATTTACTCACCAGTAAGCACGCAACGCATCAACAGAAATCCTTACCTGCACTAGTGTGTGCGTTTAGGTAAATTTAAAACATCTTTTATCAAAATCAGTAATGCATTATAAAACAAATTATGCAATGTAAAAATTACTGTGTACTGTAATCCCATTCACAAAATAGTAAAGTATAGCTGAAAACGCGCCAAATAACTGATCGATATAAAATCGCGGAAGTAACGCCAAAGTGAGCGTTAAACAAGGTCATCTGTTGACGGAAAATGACGAAAGCACTAAGAGTTCTGGTGCTCTATTCATTTCTTCTAAGCTATATTAAGAAAATATTGCATGAGAAGCATCATCAAAAACTTCCTCTAAATGTAATTCAAGTCTGTCGTGTAACTAAAACCCACGTGAAGACGCGAAATGACTACCTGAACTAAACTTGCTTCTTCGCTTTAACTAAAACTAACAGTTAGACCGCGCTGTTATTGCAAATTTAATTATGCTTAAGACCGGCCAGTTGGTCGAACAGTAACGCGTTTGTTTGTGGAGCGAGAGGTATGTTGTTCAAATCTCGGACCTTTCAAATCGGACACAGGTTTGAAAACGTCTTGCCACCGCTGCAACATTTTTTCGAAAAAGTGCAATTTCTTCTAATGTATTCCACGGGCACAATGACACCAAGATGGTCCGCGCGAAACTGTTGCACACCATGGCGTAAGGCAGCGAGTGTAGTGAAAAATTTGATTTGATTTAAATCACTAGCGTGACTAAAGCATTAATAGCAACATGGTGAATGAAACAAACCGACAATGGTGCTGGCTGATACAACTATTGGGCTATCGTTTTACCGATTGCTTGGCAGCCAATTGTCATTTCAACACTGCAGCTAAACGTATTTCACCAAAAATTCAGCTATCGTTTGAACTACGACATTTTGAATGCAATTCATTTTTTTAATCAAAATGAGTTTCATTGCACATTTGAAGCAACAAGATACTTTTAAGTTTTAACACAAATTTGTAATTTTTTTTGTTCTGGCTTTGTTCTTGATACGAAGATGAATTTATCTTCGTGATTTTGTTTGATAAAAATTTATACAAATATTAATTCCCTTTTCCCTAAAAAATGTAGTACTGTAAATTCTGTATGGCAATTGTAATTTCATGTTTATTCACCAAGTTGCCTCAACTACGAACCAGCGAATGGAGCTTTCGGTTTTGGATTCAACCTGCCGCCTGCACCACCTCTCTGCCGCACTCGGTGGAGGCTTCACTCTGTTCTTTTCAATGCTGAGCGTCGAGTAGGGAAGCTGTGAATAACAACTTTTTAATCTTTAGTTTGACTTGACCGGAAATCGACCACAAGTTTTCCGTTTATCATTTGTGTTTGTCTTTGCTCGTTTCATGTATCATCTTTACCCTTAGAGGTGATCACAAGTCATCACTTGGACTTCTCATGAAACCTGCGGCGATTAGCATATGAGCATTTTTTGTAATCATTATTTTATATTTTGTCGCTAAATAAATTAGCTGAACTGAATTAGCTGTTTCAGTAGCTGCAGCTCCATCCATTCGACCACAGATCGGTTAAACTTTGACCTGAAGATATGCTTCTGTAAATCTTATTATCTTTTTTGATTCAATCATGTTTATGCTTTACGGTTATCTGTGACGTAGGTCGGGCACTCGTAAACGCTCCAGCACAGCCGGAACTCCTCTGTCCCAAATTCGTGGAATCAACGTCATATCAGCGAATGGCTCAAACGGAAATTTGAGACATGTATGTCAATTAGATTTAGTTTTCGTTTAATTTGAGATGCAGTTGAGTTTTTGCTATGTTTTGGGTATTACAACAACAATCTAAAATATTAGCGTTGAATGAAAAGTAGCAAACATAGCAATTATTATTGAGAGTGATTTTGTGTTTCAAGCATGCCTATTACTTAGTTGTCAATTCTCGCTTATATCAAACCATTAGATTTTGTTTTTCTTGGCTAAAAGGGTTGTTTGCGTAACTTACAATAAACGAAGAGTTTAAAGGGATTGTGACATAATTTTTCGGGTTTAATAGAACGTAGGCATCAAACAAATCAAGTTTGCACATTGACATAAACTATTCAGTACCTTGCTCGTAATTTTTGTCTGCTTCAGAGTTATTGATGTTATTTTGAACCGTAATCCTACTCCCATAGTGATGACTAAAATAAGTATTGTCCGGTTGCTCTTGCAGGGATTGTCTGCACGCGAATGAGAAAATAAAAGAAATAAGCGCTTCAAACGTCTCAAAATTAAAATTCGATCAATGACGGCAATAGAAACCGTGCAAAGCGTAATGCACAGGGGCTTTCTTTTTTCTTCGTTCAGGCGCGGCACTACGCGCTTACTGCAGACGTTTTTTTGCTCTTTCCCAAACACTTCATTGCACTTTGTAGCAGTTCATAGACGGTGTGTTTTTTGCTTTTTTTACAACGTCTATATGGTTTGTGATGTTACAAAACCTGTAGCACCAAAAACGCACTGAAATATAATACAAATTAATAAGGGAAGAAGCGAGTTTGAACACTGCAACTTGAAATACACTCTTTTTTTGTAAGAACCAGTAAATTTTGAGTCGAGGTTGGCTGTTCTTAATTTTTTACTAATTTTTAGCCTCATTTGTTCTTAATTTATATTAAATTTTCAGTGCATCGATGTTATTTTTGGCGACCATGTTTGTACAGTAAAACAGTTTCATTCGAAGTGCTTTGTAAGCTTGAATAAATGCTTTTTGCTGCTTTTGCAGCATCGTGAAATTAAAAGAGATTTTTTCCAATTTGAACGACAGTCACAAATTTTCTCATTTAAGAATTTAGTATCTCAGAATCGTTGCAATTTTACTTGCAAATATTGAAAAATCACTGAAATTTCATTGTTTTGAATCGGTACAAAATTTAGTTTCTTTTTAGATTTAAAATCTATTTTTTAAGTGAGCTCTTTTCATTTTTTATGTTGCTGCTGAATCTGGCATTGTTCTTAATTTTTGTTCTTAAATTTTGAACAAAATTGAGCCTCTTGTTCTTAAGTTTATAATATGTAATGCAGCAAAAGTGGCCAAGCTTTAATAAGTCTGATCAGATGTAATCACTATTCAGAGCTGCCGTCCGAAACAAATATGTGGGTAGAGGTTTTATTCAACAGTATCGACATGAGTGGCTTTCTTGCGTCCAAAGAGAAACGGTGTTTTCCAAAATTTGCTGCAATTTTCTGAAGATTTTCAAAATTTTGTTGCATTTTTCCGTAATCTAGGTAGGGACCAGTGAGAACCAATAACAAATTATGATAATAGCGAGGCAAAACAGAGAGTCTTCTTTGGCAAAAAAAAGTTGGTTGGCAGAGCCTACTGTCGACGGCAGCACTGGGTGCATTGACTGCGAAGGGGAGATAGCATTAGCAGTAGCTAAAAGCTTCTTGTAATTTGGTTGCTCTAAGCTTTTCAGAAGCTTAATTAATTGTCAAATTTACGAACTAATCGATTAACCCCAATGTTGCAATTTAAGAATACTTGAAACTTAGCAACAGGTGATTCTTAGGGTGGGTAAGTTTTTTCACAAGTAAACTGTAGGCATAATCTTATTTGCTGAAATAGTGGTCTTCTAACTAAGTTACAAAACAGCTTATTTTAGGTTTGCACATTTCCCTTAGCTTTTATGAGAGATCAGGAAGGTCACTCTTCATTTTTAGTGAAGACTTGGTTTCGGGAACTTTTTCTAGTTGTCATGCTAAAAGGCTATCAAGTTGCTGTGCTCATTGTTGCTCCACTACTAGAATCTGCAGGAGTATTGGTGCGCAGTTACAGTTTAACCAAACATCAGCGCTTTGCAAACAATTCGATTCTAAACAGCATTAAGTGTATTACTTTACCTCCGTTACTTTTGCAACGTTTTCATTATTTGTTGCTCAAAATTAGCATAACACAGTTGCACAGGGAAGTTACTTACTTGAAGCCTTGTTTACAGCATTATATGGTTGCTGTAGGATATGTTCAGGATTTGCGGACTAAGCAACGACAGAAAATTTGAACCACTGAAAGCCTTCGAGTACAAAGAACCAAACTCGCTTGCATTTAGCAGGAAATGCAGTACTGCGTACCCTAGACTCGGTCAGAAGACTCAGCCCAATTAATAATCCTCATTATGACATCACAATACCCAGTGTAGTCCTAGAACAACAGCTGATCATATCGACAAAAATTTATGTTTGTAATTGACCATGTCACAATCCCTTTAAAGCAGCAAAGTTTGCATACGGGTCGTTTTTTGACGGTTAAATGTCGTGATGAACTCATTTAGCCATTACCAGATGATGGCATTGATGTCAAAACTGGACATAGGCCTATTTAACATTGACCCAAAATTTCATAAATCCAAAGGAGATTTCATACATTAGGGGTACCATATTTTCATTGACCAAAAAACGACCAAACTCGCTGAAGGTTCCGAACAATAGGACTGACTGAAGACTTTTTTTCTGGAGACCGCTTGTTTTTGCCCCGATTTTGCCCTTCGAAGATGGTGTTCTCCACAAATAAAAAAAGAAACGGTCTTCAGTCAGTCCGATTGTACTCGGGTCGGCCGGACTTGAACGCGAGTGTGGACGGAAGGATATCGTTTTGGGTTGGTTTGGTTTTCGACTCCCGCTATTAAATTCTGAGCATTGACAAAGAAGACATTTGCGCTACTTTTTGGTTGTCCTCTGAGGACAATTCATTTTAAACAGAAAAAGAGGACAAACCCTCTCAAAAGAGGTTGTATGGTAGCCCTGGCCGTAGTTGCATAAACCTAAAAGTGGATTTAAATCTGTTTGCAAAGTGAAATTTAGAAAGTTTATGCTATTACTGCAAGACAAATATTTAAAAAAAAAATTAAATTTGAAATTAACTTGTCGACAAAAGATTATAATGAGCAATTATGAAAGTATCGTAGGTAATAATAGACGTATTTTGATTCTAACAATATCGTATTTTTGTAATAATTGCATTGAAAATGAAAGCTTCATCAATGATAGTCAACTACAGAAACATTGTCCATTTACGGATATTTACTGATTTGCAAGCAAATATGGCAGCTACTGTAAATGATTTATGCTGTAGGTTTGTTGATGTAACTTGCATTTTTTTGTTTATAAGCATACTCGAAATTGCTGCATGTTATACTCCAATCTTTCTTTGTATGCGTGCATAATTATTATGTTGCTCGTGCATAATTATTTTATGCTTTTGAGAACGATGAGTTTTTGCTGTTTTATAGATTTTAATCAGTAGAAGTAAGAGGGTCTGGACAAGCAACAGAAGGACGTGGTATCCGACGGTACATAACACTGTAATTGCTTTTTTTGAATTGAATACTACCACTGTTAATTTTTCCATTCCTTGCATCGTAATTGCTTTCCACGTAACGCAACTCACCGTTGTTTATTTCATGTGAACAATTGATCCTGATTTGAACCATCCATGATACTATATGGCATTTGAAGTATTCCAGATGCCTGAAATCATAGTTTTTTAGTGATCTGCTGTAAAATGCTGGCATGTACTTGTACTTTTCAAACAAAAACAAACGCTTTAAACGTCGTTTGAAACATCTTAAATAAAAAAATCGCTTTTAACTTTGTTAAATCAGCATTAGAATCATTATAAAAATGGCAGCCATAAAGAATGTTTATTAATTTCTCCATTCTGAAGTTGTTTTTACTTGATTGGAAACAAAATTGTGCAATTAGTGCATTTGATCAAGTACTACTGTGCAGCAGAGTGTTTTGATCTTAAGTAAATTTTGCGCATGATATTTACAGTATGATAGGCGTTGATTGATGAAACAATAGCTTTGCAATTTTTAAATCATTAGTGACACCTGGTGTTAAACAATCTGCGTTTTTCTTACATTTAGCTAAATTTACAACCTCTGTTATAGTCTTCGTTTTCTGAAATGTCGAACGCAGAAGGTCTCTGACTGGATTTGATCTCAATTGCGTTTTGTTCGCTTAGTATAAAGTCTAAAGAATATGACGCTGAACCACAACACTATGTGTTCAGTTCTCTGTGACTATTTTTATTTTTAGTTTATTAATTTGATCGTGGCTAGTTGTGCAATTTCATATGCTTGTTGTTTTCAAGGTGAGCAAGATAATTATAACGTACAGTAAAAATTGGGGTGAAAGTTTCGAATAAGACTCAGCAAACAAAAAGTTAGTGTTAATCCAATATAAAGATTGCCACAATAATATGTTGTTGAATTTGTACTTGAGAAAAATCAAAAAATTTCTAATTTTTATTGAGCAAACAGCAGCAAAAACCAAAATAACAACCCACGCAATAACGCAAACAATATTCAAATTGTTGAAGTTGAACATTGAAAACTTAGGAACTTTTCGTATTTTTTTGTAGACAAAGTGTAGTAATCCAAAACCGAATCTGAGGGAAAATGTCGTGTTTTGGGCAAGAGCAAGAGTTTACTAAATTTTTTTGCGAAACACAAACGCTACTTTTTCTGAGGAATTTTATTTATTGAATTTATGTCTTTTCTTCTGCAATCACTGAAAAACTAAATTTTGTTCTAAATTGGTTCAGACTACCTGGAAACTTATACCTTGTCTGCTAGAAATAAATCGTTATAATACTTCATGTTGACCGGCCAGTTGGTCGAACGCTAATGCGTTCGTCTCTGGAGCGGGAGGTCTGAGCTTCAAATCTCGGGCCAATCAAATCGGACGTAGTGTTGCCGACGGATTGCCACCGCTGTGAAATTTCTTCAAATGGAGGTTTGTTGCCCCGGCGCAATGACGCGAAGATGGGCCCCGTCAACGTTACTAGCTTTGGCGTAAAACAGCGAGTATAAGGAAAGATTTAATTTTGAATTCTCCATGTTGCTGCAAAATAGATTATTTGATTATAGTCATTTTTTGCTTTTATTTTTTGTTTTCTTTGCATAAACCATGCAGCTGCAACTTTGCATGAGGAAAACTTTGAAACAAAATTTTGCATGTTCAGTTCTTTTTAGAGTATTAGTTTGAACAACTATTTCGTAATAAGTTGGATTTACAATCAAAAATCATCGATTCAGCAAACCTTAAAATTTCAGAAATCAGAAGCGCTTATAGTTTAAAAACGGCTTGTAGTAAAATGAAGCATAATCTTGTAAAATAAAATTAAAGTTGATCTGTGCAGTATGTATGTTTTTATTTTCCATTTTGCAATGAAAAAAGCTGAAGTAGTTTTCGACCTTCAAATCAAGTTGCAAGTTACTCTAAGCCAAATTACTCTCAACTTCAAATCAAGCTGCTACATGAATAAATTCCACCTAGAGTTGCAAGTTGGCCTGGAATTTTGGGGTCGGGTTCGGGTCTAAAGTTGACAAAAATTTTGGGTTTAGTTCGAGCCTAAAAGGTACTTTTTGCTTTAGGTGCACAAAAGTATAATCAAAATAACTTGGCAATAATGCTAATTTTTCAGAACTAACTTAACTTTCGGTTTTTTTTCGGACATGATTTGGGCTTCAAATTGGTTTTCGGGTTCGGGCCGGGTTCGGGCTTATATTTTCGGGTTTGGCAGGGTTCGGGCCTGAACTAGTCGGCCCGTTTACAATTCTGATTCCAACTGTTGTCTTCTCACGGTAGCTGTACTGTGCTGAACATCAAGCCAAGAAACTGTGAATCGCAATTCTCCACCGGGTTAGATTTGATTCCGCGGTTTAAATAGCAGACGCTTTTTTTACTAGAGCACTGATCAGATTTATAACTTAAAATTTTTAATAGCAATGACTAACAAGCTTCTCAACGATAGTCAGTTTCATTTCGCTTTAATTTAATTTTAGAAATGTTCCAGAGATTAGACAGTAAGTGTTGTATATGCACAAACTCAGCAAACTGAACAAATTTGATGATCCGATGGTTTGTCAAATATGAATGACCCAAACCTCCCATAGCCTAATTTACCCCCTTACGCAGTTGTGATAAAAAATTGAGCTTCCAAATTTCGAAATTACCACGAGGTAATTATTTAAGTTTCAGAAACCGCCATTTTATTTGTTTGTTTTTGTGTATTCTGTTTATTTTGCTTTAATATTAGGCTATACGAATAATAACAACAACGCTTCGCTTATCTTTCACATTCTCACAAAAGATAACAATTAGTTCTGATGGTAAGCGATGAACAGTGAACGAAACGTCTCACAGTTAGCGCCTGACGATGACAGGAGGACAAATATTTAACTACAGTACAAATAAAACAACAACGATCGTAGCTACATAGTGGATTCTTGGACAAAATTCCCAACTAAAATTTTACAACTGTTATTGTGTTTTTACTCTGTAGTACAAAGCCCCTTCTACTATCTTTCCATCAGCTCCTGGAACTCCCCAGCTTACAAGGAATCCCACAACACCCCTTGACAACAGCAAAACTTTACAAGTCAAAAAAGATTTACAAGAACAAACTGAGAGCATAAACAGCGATACGCAAGTGAAGGTAAGTTTGCTACGGGCAGATTTCCATTTATCAGGGGATAGTAAACTCTTTCACTTTTTGCTCTTTAGTACTTTTTCTTTTTTAGTTCTAGTCCAGAAATGTTCGTACGTGACGTGGCAGTAATGTGATCGAGTTTATTAGCGAAAGTACTGAAAACGTTTGAGTTAATTACAACGTTTTTGAAGTTGTCCTGGAGTGCTCATAATTGATGTTTGGAGTTTACTAGCCCTTTGCATGGAAGTTTTTGCCTGTAAATTTTCAATTACTTTTCAAGCTTTACGGATGCACTATAGTACATTATAATTTACTTTCCGAAAACAAAAAAAAAATCCCATCCGCATTATTTTCTTCTGAAAACCGGAGGCTGATTCAATTTGGGACTGCATGTTTTCTACTTTGTTAAATGAAACAAAAAAAATTGAGATTGCCTTATTGTACGGCTGCTTGATTGACTGGTTGCACTGAGAATTGAATAGTCATATTCCAATCCGATTCTTGCTGCACAAGAGACGTAAATGTGAGATTGAAGACTTGTTCTAATTTCAGGAAAAAATTAGGTCCACCCTTCCGCATTGTGTATACTGTAAGTGCAATTACGTATTATTTACCAAGTTGCTTTGACAAAAAGACAGCAAAGCTCTTCCAGTCCCATTTTTCACAACATACTGTAGAAGCTTCACACGGTCTCCTTTTATTGCTGAATATTAAGCAGAGAACTTGTGACTATCTTTTTTTGTAGCCTTTGGTTTGACTAGACCGGTAATACAGCCGAGTCTGCCGTTTACGAAGCACAAGCTATATTCACTCGACCGTTGATCTGCTAAATTACAGTAATTAACACCGTAAACAATTGTAGTTTATCCCACGGAAATTCTTGAAATGTAAATTTTGGGCGGATGGTTGAATTGCTACATTTGCATATTTCCTAACTTCTGGAAAAAAAGTTAAAGCCATAAACAAATTTTGACTAAACTGTTAGATCATGTTTATCAGCAGCGACATAACCAAGCCAAAGAGTTCTTTACCGAACTAAGGTTTCGTTTCTCAACAGAGTAACTGTAACTATTGCCATTCAATGTCACTAATGATAGTATTAGATTCATGACTTGATGGATCTAAAATAAAGTGGGACCCAAAAAAGCGGAAATTTAAGAATGCATTCGTACAGAAAGATTTCATAATCGGACTTATTTTGTGATCAAAGTCCCACCCTACCAGCATTTTTTCCTTAATATATTTTAAAATTTAATCTACTGCCAATAAAATATCTATATTTCATCGTTTTCCGTTTATTGGATGGTCAAAATTTTTCCCTTTTTTTTGTCACCCTGAATTGCCAGGCAATTAATGCTGTAAAATGACTAAGTTTATCAAATTGGAGTACATCAAGTACAATATGATTAATTTTGATACAATAATGCTAATTAATTATGATATCAAAATTTTAGAATGAAGCTATCTCTGCAGCTGTTAGCATTCATTTTATTATCATCAGGATTTTTCTTTGGAAAACTTGCATTATCGGTACCGACATTTAATAATAATTTTTAGATATATTTTTAACGAAAAAAAAACATAAAATTAGTTTTTCCTGTTTAGCTGCCATCATCTTTTTCGGAAAGCTTTGCTGCTTTGAAGCGACCTTCAACCTTGTTTAAGCGCGAAAAAAACTCTGTAAAGAAGTCGAACGAATTGGAAGAAAAACAAATTAGATGCAGTCTTATGCTGTTACAGGTTTGCGTTGGTTGTTTACTTGATTATAAGATTAAAAAAATTTTCCCGCAGCAAATTTTTTTCCGTATATCTCATCATTCCTGTTACAATCTCATCATTTTCTGTTGCCATTTTACCACCGTCGAATTCTGTTGGTAATGGTTTTATTTTTCGATATCACACTTAATTTGATTTCGACTCCATCAAGATTTAATTTGTAAAAGATTTGCAGGGGAGTGTTTATGAACTCGCTGAACAATGACGAAACGTTTGCGAAAAAAATTGCGATTCCATGGCAAACAAATTCAAAGAAAATTTGCCATAAAGTAATTTGCAACTGATTTTCTATTGAATAAACAGAGACCTAGAGCAAATGAACCACAAGTTAAGTAGCAGTGGAGCAGCAATCGAATCTTTTTGCGAAACCCTGAGAGCAAATCCAAAGCATTCAAGATATTATTTTTTACTCTTGATGATGCGTTTGGCGAGATTCCATCTGTCGTATATTGCCGTAAGTGAAAGTAGCATTAGATTTAAAGAAAAGTTTGTACACTTGTTGGCAGTTTGCTGTGCGCTAAGAAAAAGTTCTTATTTTATTTCAGCTTCAACTTGCTGATGAAATTGAGACCGGAGCAGAACCTCGTCGAAGCAAATCGGAAAACCGATCCAGCGCAAGAAACTCGCAGCATTCCGAAAAACAGCGATCGTCAAGCGTGTGTGACGCAACAATGTTTGCCACAAAAGATAAATCAGCCGATTCTCAGTCGGCAACAACAACCGATAATGACAATCCATCTGAAAAAGAATCCAAAGAAACCGATTTGGACTCGAAAACGAATGACGCAACAGTTGGTGCGAATCGCAAAGCTTCAGACGTTCTCAATTTTATTCGTGAGCCTACAGAGATAAATATTGGGGACATACCTAGGTATGAATGCGAGCCATAGCGAACTTTTGAAAAATTCGACAGTTTTTGAGACCTTTAGAAGTTCGAATGCATTGAAATGTGAAAGAGTGCAATGACGAGTGAAACTGAAGCGGAAAAAAGATGGAGGTTTAAATCCAAAACTGCAATGCATGATCTTGATTTTCTTCAATTTTTTATTTATCAAGTGTTATTTGTTGTCAAAAAATATGTTTATTGCATACATTTTGAACTTAGCGCTATAATTATAATCGAACAAGCGTTGCTTAAAGTTATTGTTGAATGGCCGATGACGTATCTATCAAGGTATTAGGTTCCGAGTTCGGATTTTAACAAAACTGTTTTGCAGTTTCAAAATGTAGTTCTGTAGGAAAGAAAAACTTAGGTTGTTAGATTTGTCAGAGATGTTTTATTGAGGTAATAATAACTGGTAATATCTGTATTTGAGATGCGGTGAATGGTTTGTTTGTCTAGATTGTTCAATCTAACATGATAGTTGTCATAATCATATACAGTTTTGCAAAAATCTTTTAATAGGCTTTAATTTACATAACAAACAAATAACGTGCAAATCAAATAAGTAAATGCTGGTTAAACAAATACGCTCAAAATAAACTTGCCTCAAACTTTACAGCACTGAGCTACTGTTAGTCAACTGGGTGTCAACCTTCAATCACATGAACAACGTATAAGGAAAGCAGCGAAGTGTATCAACGCAGATACATACTGATTGCGCTACTCAAACACGCTACAACACTGGTTGCGAAATATTATGCAAATTACCACAATGGTATGAGATGTTAAGCAGCATTTCAACCTTTAGCTCAGTCGTCGTTAAATCAATTTAATGCCATTAATTAATTGAACGTTTCAAAATTGTTGTAGGTTATGTGAAGTTTGTAAGATAGTTGTTGTCAGACGCTGCATTACATGTCATATTACCATGAATTGATATTAAAGTTTCTGGACACTCGTGATCAAAGCGCTAACCATTTCTTACTGGTTTGCTTTTCTGGTGCACGAAACCATCTTTAGCCTTTTTTTGACACTACCTAGATACTGCACCATTACGTGAAAATAACAGAAGGACAGCATAAAAATCCCTCTTACATTCCATAGCACAATGTACTATAGCATAAACGTCGTTAGCTTGCTGTGATGTTGAGAGAGAGAAAGAGAGAAAAATGAGCAGAAATTTGTAGTTATCCAGCAGCACCGTCTTAGAGGCTTCTCTGAAGCAACCCCCAGCCTCACGCTGTAACTTAAAGTCGGCATACAGCAGGCATTTAAAAAAAAATAAAGTTATGGAAACAACCGAGTCAACTGAAATAGTGTCAAACGGATGACAATCAGAATCCTCCAACTGAAAAAAACAACTTCTACGTAGGTGTCTCCTATAGTTTTTTTTAGAGAACTGACTCATCCTTTTAAAACATAATGGATTTTTCCATCGTTTTGGCTTGTATGCTTTGGCAATTTAGGAGTCATAGTTTTGTTTTCACCATTTTATAAAAAGCGCACATACTGTAGGTTGTAATTGTAGAAGAGCACACGCTTTTTCAAAAATTTCGTTTTTCTTCGACTGAGTCTCTTTTTAGCTATTTTGGAAAATATATAGAATTTAAAAGTATTTGAACTTTGAGTTGGAAACAATTCTTCATAGGTTAGTTTGCAGTAGATATTTTTTCAGATCTTTTAATTTGGGTAAGAAAAGTCTTTAGTTTACTCGTGCCAGCTGACTCTCTTCCAATAAATCCCTATTTTTTAAAAGGTGCTTTCTCACTCTGTACTCAAATGTCGACTAGACTTACCAACGTAAGTTTACTTCGAATCACACGAACATGTGTTTGTGAACAATACTTGAGCAGAGCAAGAGAGAAATGCACGCGTCTTTGAGTCAAGTTGATATTTTAGATTATCAGAGTAAGAGAGTACTTAAATTTGGCTGGCCAGTATGGAAGTTCTGTTGTGCAATTAAACAGCATAAAATACTTTCTAAATATAAGAGCTGAAGATTATGTTGGATGTTGACTATTTTGATCTCCTAGCATTTAAGAAAACATAGAAATGTTTGTTTTTACGTAATGTTGCATTGCTACAATACTGAATTTGTTTGAGCATAGAGTAGCTAAAAATATATATCATTAAAATACTTGACAGAATGACAGGAAATAGTGTTTTGTTACCTAGAAAATATTGTTTCCAAAAAGAGGTTATTTTCGGTTATCCTATATTGCAACACAACTTACTCAAAAACACTACTCATTTGATCATATTACAATGCTATTTTGAGCTAGACTAACTTCACATTTATTCGAACGCTTTCTCGTTTTACAGAGCGCCCTCGTCAGGAAACTAAAAATACGGTAAAATGGATAACTAATATCACTTTCCAAAAAACTGAAACATTGTTAAAAATTTTTCTCTCGACGTATCATGATAATTTGGATTAGCAACAGCATCTGGATCAACTTTTAATTTACACTCAAGCAATTCAAAATTGGCAATTGAAAAAAATACAATTATGACTTTAACACAAAATATTTACTTCACAAACTATCAGTAGTTAATAGGCTATCACGGTAAAAATGATTGCACTCTTAAATAAAACTTAATACACACTCAATAAAAAGGGGGCCCCATTTGCGTACATTTGTTTGATGATAGTTGGATTCGGTTCTTTGATTACGAGTGTTTCATGCAGCTTCGTCTCGCATGCACTCTTACATATACGCATTGCGCTAAACCATGTGTAAGTGTAATAGTGCATATGAGGTAAAAATATGCAAAAAACGTAACACATAAAATATGCGTCAGTGTATAATGCATATGGTGCCAAAACACCCGAAGCACTACAATCAAAAAACAAGTGTATCAATAAACAAATGTATGCAAGTGGGGCCCCTTTTTCATTGAGTGTGTATTAATTTTTTTTTAACTGTGCAGTGATTTTTACCGTGATAGCCTATTAACTGCTGATAGTTTGTGAAGAAACAATTTTGTGTTAAAGGTCATAATTGTATTTCTACCAAATGTTAATTTTGAGTTGCCTGACTACAAAGTGGCAGTTTATCCAGCTGCAGTTGCAGTCCAAATTATCATTGAACGTTGAGAGAAAAATTTTAACTATGTTTCAGTTTATTGGAAAGTGATATTAGTTATTCATTTTACCATATGTTTAGTTTCCTGATGAGAGCGCTCTGTAAAACGCCGAAAGCGTTCAAATAAATACGAAGTTAGTCTAGCTCAAAATAGCCTAGAACAGGGTGTTCCAAAAGAAACAGTGCACTGAGCACTTTCATAAGTATATCATACATTACTTCATATAGCATACAATAATTATGATAAAACTTATATAGGAATATGCAAAATCAAGGTATATGTTAGTAAAAAACTAGAAATAATCCAATTTGATATTTTACGTAATATTATGATGTCATAATATAGAGTTCCATGGTAACCTAAATAGCATAATACAGAGTTCCATAGTAACCTAAATAACATTAACCTGAAAAACAATCCCCACACATTTGGAAACTCACATCAAGTATTCTGAAGTTTCAAGGAGCGTTTGAAAATGGTTCTTACTTTACAAGAAAGGATATTTATTATTGAAAATGTTTTAAGAAAAGGTGGCAAATACACAAAAGAAGTGCAAGAGTTACTCCAAGAAAAATTTGGTGCAGAACATTTGCCGCATCGAAATTGTGTTTCCGCTTTGTTGGATACGTTCAAAGAAACTGGAAGTGTTCAAGACAAACTCAAAACTGGCCGCCCAAAAGTCGTTACAGATACAGTCTTACAGAACGTTACCAACAAACTGCAGAGGAGCCCATGAAAGTCGTTGAGGCGTTTGTCTCAAGAAACTAGGATATCTCTAACATCAACTCACCGAGCAGTGCAACAACTTAAATTCTTTCCATATAAAAGTGCATGTTGTTCATGAACTGAAACCTCAGGATTCAGAAAAACGCGTACTCTTCTGTCGGTGGTTTGAAAACTTTATTTTAGAGAAAGGTGAAAACATTTTAAACCATACATTCTTTGGTGATGAAGCATGGTTCCATTTGTCCGGGTACATGAACAGTCGGAACTCTAGAGTGTGGTCTACAGAAAATCCCCATGCTCGGTTTCAAAAACCACTCCACGATCAGAAAGTTGGTGTTTGGTGTGCTTTGTCAAGGGGGCGTATAATTGGACCTATCTTTTTTGAAAACACCATCACATCTGAGCGTAACATTCATAACATCCTGGAGCCATTTTTTTTAACAACTGACGGAGCAAGAAAAGCAACAAAGCTGGTTCCAGCAAGATGGTGCAACTGCACATACGGCTCGTGACAGTATGGCTGCAGTTGGTGAAGTCTTTGTGGATCGTGTGATCTCTCGTGGTTTGTGGCCGCCTCGATCACCGGATTTAACGCCTCCTGACTTTTATTTGTGGGGCAAATTGAAAGGCTCGGTGTATGCAGACAATCCTCGAACCACGGATGAACTGAAGCAGAAAATAACAAGCGTTATTCAAAACATTCAACCTGGTGAACTTGAGCGTGTTTTTCAAAACACGCAGCATCGCGCTCGGTTATGTCTGCAGATGAATGGCGCGCACTTCCAGCTGTTATTGTAGATCATATCTTACTGCACGAGTCAAGTCTCAATTGCACTTTTGTTGAATTGATAAGGTATTGAATTTGTAAATATTTGCAATAAATAGTATGTTTCTGTGAGTTTTGTTTCTTTGGGTTATTAGCACATTTCTACAGCACTGTTTCTTTTGGAACACCCCTGTAATATGTTTAAGGAAGTGGTGTTTCTGAATAAGTTGTGTTGCATAGGAAATATTTTCAACAAAATATCAAAAATTTTGTGGATTTCATAAAATACTGAGTCTTTTGTACATATGATATTTGGTCGTTTTCGACTTAGTCGTAGAGAGGAACAGAGAGTTTGTTTTCTTAAACTAGAACACAAACCAGAATTTACGGAGACGAAAACTTGTAAAAAATTACAAACGGATTGCTGCATTTAGTTCATAGAGGTGTTGCTAAAGGCCATATCGTAAGCGTAGCTCGCCGGTCGCCGAGTCTGGGACTCCTCTTCTTTTAAGTCCTAGGGGACAAAATTTATTTCAAATATTATTTCAATTTAACCAAGAGAAAAAGCAGCCTTATTACAAAAATTACTAATACTTGGGCTTAAGAATTTTTAAGAAATAAATTTCACAAAGGTATAAAATATAAAATAAATTAAAACAGCAAAGCTAACAACAGTTCAACCAAGATAAAACTAACAAATTAAAAACTTATTAGAGTAAAAGTTTACTAGAATTGAAATGCTTTATTTACAACGTTAGCTGTAATAAAGCTCTTTGAGTTGTTTACCCTTCAGTCAATGACTGGTATTCCCGACTTTATTCTTTAATTCACTTGGGGATCATTTCATATTTTTGCACCCGTTAATGGTATTGACTGGCTTGTTTTGACATGATAAGATCTAGATACGAAATAATCATTGGATCTAAAACTACGCGTGGAATTCGGGTGTACAGAGGCTACTTAGCAAATTTTCATGTAAATATTTTAGGCAGTTTGTTCGTATAGAGTTTCATCATGAATTTAGCAGTTTCTAGTTAAAAAAACACCTTTAACATTAAAAAAAAATGTAGTTTTTCTTACAATGGTTCCATTTTGGTTTTTCTTTTCATTTTATAGGAAATGATTCTGAAAATATACTTTTATTTTACTTGCAACTTATGTAAAAGAGTTTTAGTCGTAGTTCCTCAGAAAATCACGGAGTATTGCCAATAAGAATATACTAAGCTATAGCAGACCGAAATCAAAACGGTTTGTGAAACGTATTTGAGCAGCGGGTGCTGCTGATAATTAAAATTTGATAAAGTTAATATGTTTCAACCATTTAAGCTTATCATCCAAGTATACACCAAACTATTTGATGCAATCAGTTTGGCTTGTTTTGGAACGTTAAACATTTATCTCAAGTTTTTGCTCAGATTTCCCAAAATATAAAAACTTAGTTTTGTTAACGTTTATTGATAATTGGTTTGCTATAAGCCGCGAATTCATGTTTGGAATTTATATATTTAGATTTGATTGTTGGTGTTAATATTTTTTGTGAGCCAGAGTTAACACGCTATCATCAACATACCGAGTAAAATTAAAATTTGAACAATTAACAAAATCATTAATGTAAGTTAGGAATAAGATCGGTCTTAACGCACTCTCTTGTGGTACTCCAATGTTAATGTTTTCTTGCAAAGAAAAAATACCATTCACTGTTACGTCATAGCATTACATCCTGATTCACTGTATAGCATTTTTTGAATTCTTAATTTGTTTGCCTTTACGCGAGGAGCGCGGTCTGCAGGGCATTTTGCAGCTGTTGCAATTTTAGCTCGAAACCTGTTACAAATCGCTGGCGTTTGTACGTGTTTTAAATTTGCATATAACTAAGTTTGTTTCTTTCTTCATGCGCGAAGCATGAAGAAGGCAAGCTTTGCGCTTTTGACTGTGATGGCAAACATTCTTCTCATTCATTCTTTTTTTTTAAACCTGATGGTCAGACGTAAAATGACGTTATGTATGTTTAGACATTGCTTTAGCATGTAATTTTTGGGTAAGCCAGCTGGTCTTTTTCTTTCGTTAGCTTGCCGGTTTCAAGTTTGATTTGAAACCGTGCTGTAGCGTGGTATATTTATTTATTTCATTATTTGTTACTGAATAAAGAAGAATTCAAACCATGGCAGCACGCGTTCTGTAAGAACCCCAGGCGAGCTTAGTCTTTTTTTTTGGAGTTCGTCACAAAGTTTCAAATCAGATTTGTTTTGAAGAAGTTTCAAATTAAATTTGTTAGTAAGAAGTTTCAAAGTAGATTTTTTCTCATCGGCTGGAACAAAGTTTGGTTTGGCTTCCTTTGGCTCCACATTTAAAAGGTTTCTGGTTTTCCGATCTCACGAGCAATTTGTCGACTGCAACTCTGAGTTCTTGCGCTGTCTTTTCAAGCAATCAACGGCGAATTCTATCCGCATTTGGTTTGTCAAGTACAAGCAGCAATCAACTCAACATCTACAACTTGTTGTCGTTCAATCAAGATTCCGTGAGAAAAGGACAATCTGGTTAGTTTAAATTTGTATACGTAAACTATTACTTTTTTAGTGAATTTTAGATTATCTGTGATCGTTATATTTTGTTGTTAGCGTTCGAATTTAAATTTTTCCTTTCCAAACGGGAATTTTCTTCGAAGTGTTTGCTGGAGGTTCCAGCGAGCATCAACCTATCTGCTCTATACGAATTGTTCTATGCTAAAATTAATTAGTTTTTTGTGTGTGCTAGATTTGTTGCGATTGTTAGGCCCATTAGCCATGCTGGAGTCAGAAACTCCTGGACCCTGTCTTGATAAGGGGGGGCTAGATCAAGAAATTGAGAAATTACATTCTGTTCTTGACGCCAATTATTCTGCCGCTGAAAAAATCATGAGCTTGCGCCATCCAAATTTCAAACAATTGGAAAAGGTTATGCGCGAAGTTAATGACAATAGTTCTAAACTAATTGAAATGGTAAAAAGTGCTGATGACGAATCTGCTACCATTACTCCGTTTGGGTTAACACAAAGTAAACAAAAGTTTAACAAACGCGTTAAACAATGGCTTTGTGATATTCTTCAAACTTCCGGGGTAGATAATGAAACTAAAACTGTTGTGCCCGAAGAAAGTGGGTTAGGCGGCGAAACAAAAACTGTGCCCTATGACAAAAACCAACCTAATACTGCGCAAATTGAAAATGATTTCTATAAAGACGTTCATGATAACTCGTCAACTATGACTAGTGTGACCAGTAAAATGAGGGCAAGTTCGACGTCCTCTAAAATCAGCGTAAAACGCATGCAAGCCCAAGAACGGCTAAAAATTGCACAGCTTCAAGCAAGTCAGCTCGATGAGCTGGCAGAAGAAGAAAACGCGCAATTTGAATTGGAGTTCGAATTAATGCGCCGTAGAAATGAAGAAGAGCGCCGTAAAAATGAATTAAAACTTGAAGAAGAGCGCCGTAAAAATGAACTAAAACAACAAATTAAAAAACGCGAGGCACTTCGTAAACTAGAATTGGCGTCTGTCCAGTGTGAGATATGGAGCGAAACCGGGTCGGTAAAATCTTTTAAACGCGACACTGCACCTAGACCTAAAATTGAGATCCCTTCCGCCATTCGCACTGTCGAGCATAATACTAAATTGACATGCCTTGTCAAAGAAAAACCTTGCAATGTTTTTAAATCGGTTATTCAAACTGATACTGCTGGCTCTCAAACTGCGGTACCAAAAGCCGACGCAGTAAAACTGGTTAACTTTCCTCAGGAAAATAATTCAGCAACCACTATTAAGAAGGCCTCCTCTAGTATACTAACCGCGACAGCCCCTGAGTTTCGGCCAGGAATATCTACTGTTTTACCAAAAAATAGAGTGAACCGCTCTGCTGAACCGAAAGGTGGTGTAGAACCAGAAAGTAATTCGTTTGTGAATTATAATCGTCAAAGTTTTCCTGCTCCTACATTTCCTTTTCCGTGGCAGACTAATCTTAGCTACGAGAGCCTGTTTTTGCCCCGGCCTGAGTTTGCTAAATTTTCAGGTGACCCACTTGAGTTTAAAAATTTTTTAGGTAATTTTGAAACCCACGTCGAGTCGCGAGTCACAGACCAATATACTTTATTTTGTCTACTTGTTCAACATTGTACGGACCCCATTAAGAATAAAATTAAGCACTTTTCTGAGAAGGGTGAGCTTTGCTATCAGTCGGCGAAGCAATGGCTCATAAAGGAATACGGTTCTTCTTGGGTGGTCTCGGACGTGTGTGAGCAGAAGCTTAAAAGTTTTCCTCCGATAAAACACGGAGATGCCAAAGAATTAAAACGATTTGCTGATTTGCTGGACAAGACCTTTGTTATTTTACAAAGCATAAACTATTTAAATAGCCTTAACTCTTTAGATACCCTTACACAGTTTGTGCAGAAATTGCCCAATGCGCTAAAACGGCGATGGGTTAAGAAAAGCTTTCAAATCAAAAATGCCTCAAATTCAATAGCGCGGTTTTCGGACTTTGTTTCTTTCGTTCAGGCAGAGTCTGAGGAAGCGAATTCGGTTTTCGGCTTGCGATCGTTTGGCACGAAGAATCCACAGTCAAAAATTAAAACTTCGGTCTTTAACGTGAATGTTTCGGCAAAAGGTAATAATTCCAAACCAAATAATTTTGCTTCAGGTGCTTGCTGGTTCTGTGAACAGAAGACTCACAGACTAGCAGAATGCCAAAAGTTTCGCGCTGAACCAGTTGAAAAGCGTTTCACTTTCGTAAAATTATCTAAACTGTGTCATAAGTGCTTGAGCCCTAAACATAGAACACCGGAGTGTAAACGTAAGAAACCATGTGAGAAATGTGATGGTGCAAAATCCTTTCACCACACGCTATTACACTTTCCAAAGTCTGAATCAAAAGGGAAAAGTTCCAGTGTGGATGTGGGCACATCTACTTCAGAGTGTGAAAAGGTGGGAGCCTTTTCCTCAGCACGTAAGTATAAACTTTCCGGACCTAGCGTGTATCTCTGCGTTGTTCCCGTTATCATAGAATGACAAGGAAAGCAAATAAAAACTTACGCCTTCTTGGACCAGGGGTCGACTCACTCTTTCTGTGACATTGGAATTGTAAACAAGCTGGGAATTACTCGTAGTAAACAAAGTATTTCTCTGCAAACTCTTGCCACATCCAGTAAGTCTTATGAAGGTCTTTCGTTTGACTTAAATATATCGGATTTAAAGGGTAAAGAAAAGTTGAATTTGTCTAAAGTGTTATCGATAGACAAGATACCAATTCAACCAAATGCCATTCCGCTTAACAAAGACTTGTCTAAGTTGAGCTACTTACACGATGTGACTTTTGACACCATACCCGGTGGTACTGTTGGCCTTCTTCTCGGAGCAGACAAACCGGAGTTGTTTCTTCCGAGCAGCACTCGTAAAGGGCCTCGTGGTCTTCCTTCAGCTATTCTTACACCTTTGGGTTGGTCTCTTTTAGGTCCATCCTTGTCACCTTCTTTCACAGTTAATTGTTCCGTAAACTTTACTTGCTGTAATGAGCCGTCTGAGGTTGCGCTTGTCAAGCAATTATGGGAAACCGATTTTCAAAAGGGGACAAGCGTGCTCGACACTCCAAATTCAAAGGAGGATCGGGCTGCCCTTCAGCTTTCGACCAAATCAGTTGAAGTATAAAATGGTCACTACCAACTGCCATTGTTGTGGAAACCAGGTAATGTCGAGCTTCCGAATAATCTTGTTGTGGCCAAGCAGCGTCTTTCCAGCTTAAAGCGAAGGTTTACCAAAGATGATGACTTTCGAGGTAAGTATACTGAAGTTATTTCTTCCTACTTACAACAAGGTTTTGCTCAGCAAGTTCCGCATGAACACTTGAATAATTACACAGGCCCTACGTGGTACTTGCCTCATCATGCTGTTACTAACCCGCATAAACCGGATAAAGTGAGGGTCGTGTTTGATTGCGCAGCTAAATATAAAGGTACCTCGCTGAACGACAATTTAATACGTGGTCCGGATTTAATAAATAGTCTTATCGGAGTTTTAATGCGTTTTCGTAAAGAAAGGGTGGCACTAGTAGCGGACGTGGAAGCCATGTTTCATCAGGTGTTTGTGAAACCCAGCCACGTCGACGCCCTTCGTTTTTTGTGGTGGCCAAATGGGGAAATAGACCAAGAACCCGTTGTCCACAGAATGTTGGTTCATATTTTTGGAGCCAAGTCCTCACCCACATGCGCTAATTTTGCATTGAAACAAACGGCTGCTGAATTCGGGCATTTGTTGAACCGAACATGTCGGAGATTGTAAATAAGCATTTTTATGTTGATGACTGCCTCGTGTCACTCCCTTCTGTTGCAGAAGCTGTGACTGCCCAGACACAACTCTGTGATTTGCTTTCAAAGCAGGGTTTTCGTTTAAGAAAGTGGCTGTCGAACAGCAGTGAAGCCTTAGATCAAATTCCTGAGGCGGAACGCTGTAAAGCGCTGCAAGGCTACTCCTTTTCTGAGAATGTCTCTGAACGTGTCCTTGGCGTCCACTGGGATGTTGAAAAGGACATTTTTACATTTAACGTGAATTTGCGCGAATTTTCTAACACTAAAAGGGGCGTTTTGTCCACTATAGCTAGTCTTTATGACCCACTTGGTTTTGTTTGTCCAATAGTGTTAGAGCCAAAGCTTTTGTTTTAACAACTTTGTAGGCAAAAGTTTGGCTGGGATGTGAGTATTTCTGATCCAGAGTTAGAAAAATGGCAGCGTTGGCTTAATCGCCTCCAAGAGCTTAGCCACGTTAAAATTCCACGTTGTTTTACGCCGAAGAATCTAAAGGCACTAAAATCGATAGAAATACACAATTTTGCCGATGCGTCTTCTTATGCTTATGCGGCTTGTTCGTATTTGCGTTTGGTGGACACTGACGATAATATTTTCTGCGCATTCGTCATCGCTAACTCACGCTTAGCGCCTATTAAAGCAGTATCGATTCCGCGCTTGGAACTGACTGCAGCAGTTCTGGCCGTACGACTAAACGCTTTAGTGAAAGGAGAATTAAAATTTGGTGTTTGTCAATCTTATTTTTGGATTGACTCTACTGCTGTTTTATTGAGCATTTTGCACAGATCTAAAAGATTTCCAATTTTTGTGGCAAATCGACTCGCTATCATTGAACAATCCAGTGACCCCAGCGAGTGGTACTTTTTACCTCCTAAATTAAACGCTGCTGATCTACCGAGTCGTGGATTAATGGACAAGCCTATTGATTGTTTAAATTCTTGGTTAAAGGGTCCACAATTTTTGTGGGAGTCAAAGGCACTTTGGCCTCAGTTTCCCGTTAAATTCGATGCACAACTTCCAAAAGAACTCTCTCTTTTAAAACACCAGACCGTTTTTTCCAACATTGTGACTAAAAATGATTGTGCTATTTTACGTTTGATTGAGCGTTGTTCGAGCCTTTATAAGCTTAAAAGGTTAATGGCCTGGCTGTTACGTTGCCAAACCAAGTTTTCCCGTCGTACAAAGATATCAAAATTTGAACCACCTGACTTGTCACTTTCGGTTGATGAGTTGCGCTGCGCCGAGACAGAACTCATCAAATTTCTACAACGAGCTCATTTTCCTGACGTATTCGCTCAACCAAGGCACGCAGAACAAATTGTTACAAAAAATTTACCGCGTTATCTGCAAAAACTACATCCAGTTATTTTGGATGGCGTGCTTCGTGTGGGTGGACGGCTTGGCGGGGCCCCAGTGGATTTTGATTCCAAGCATCCAGTTATTCTCCCATAACGTTCTCATTTTACTGAATTGGTAATCAGGGAGCATCATGCCTTGGTGGGACATTCTGGCGCCAATCATACTTGGGCTTCTCTAAGGCAAAAATTTTGGATCGTTAAGGGAGGTGCGGCGGTGAGAAGTTCCATCCGGCATTGTGTTTCGTGCAAAAAACGCAATTCCTCTTTAAATGAACAATTTATGGCAGATTTACTGCCATGTAGATTGCTAGTAAATGAACCTCCATTTTATAACGTTGGAGTGGATTACTTCGGACCTTTTTTAATTAAGCAAAAGCGCAGCCTCGTAAAGCGTTACGGTTGTCTCTTTACTTGTTTAAGTATGAGAGCAGTGCATATTGAAATCGCGAATTCCTTGACCGCTGACTCGTTCATCAACGCCCTTCGTCATTTCATCGCTAGAAGAGGTAAACCCGATCATATTTATAGCGATAATGGTTCAAACTTCGTTGGAGCTAACCGCATGTTGCGCGAATCTGTAAATGAATTAAATCAAGAGTCTCTAAATCAGTTTTGTTGTCAGAAAGAAATAAAGTGGACATTTAATCCTCCCACGGCTAGCCACATAGGTAAAGCCTGGGAGAGGATGATCCGCTCGGTTCGTAAAATCCATACGGCTTTAACTCGTGATGAAACCCTTGGTGATGAAACCTTTTCCACTTTCATGACGGAAGTAGAGGGGATATTAAACTCACGGCCTATTGTTCCGATAATGTTTGACGACAGCACTCAGAATGAGCCCCTGACGCCCAATCACCTCTTACTGTTACGAGGAACTACTAATTTGCCAGCTGGTTTGTTTTCAAAAAGGGATTGTTACGCCCGCAGGCGTTGGGCCCAAGTGCAATTTTTTAGTAATCAGTTTTGGTGTAGATGGGTAAATGAATTTTTGCCTAACTTGACCCAAAGACAGAAATGGTTCCAACCTGAGCGGAATGTTCAAGTCGGTGACGTAGTACTGCTTGCAGAGAGCATGCAGCAGAGGTCTAAATGAGTCATGGGAAGGGTATTAGAAACTTACCCTGATAAGCATGGTAAAGTTAGAACTGTATTATTGAAAACTTCAGAATCAACTATGATACGACCAATTGCTAAATTATGTGTAATTTTGAGTGAATCTGCTTGTTAACTTTTGTATTTCATTTTGTGTTACTGTGTTAAAACTGTTTCATGTGGTATATACAGCTAATCAGGATTGTTTACGTTTGCTGTGACATATTTGTCATGTTGGCAAATGTTTTTCCTTTTTTGGGTTTCCATTTGGGCGGGAGTGTTACGTCATAGCATTACATCCTGATTCGCTGTATAGCATTTTTTGAATTCTTAATTTGTTTGCCTTTACGCGAGGAGCGCGGTCTGCAGGGCATTTTGCAGCTGTTGCAATTTTAGCTCGAAACCTGTTACAAATCGCTGGCGTTTGTACGTGTTTTAAATTTGCATATAACTAAGTTTGTTTCTTTCTTCATGCGCGAAGCATGAAGAAGGCAAGCTTTGCGCTTTTGACTGTGATGGCAAACATTCTTCTCATTCATTCTTTTTTTTTAAACCTGATGGTCAGACGTAAAATGACGTTATGTATGTTTAGACATTGCTTTAGCATGTAATTTTTGGGTAAGCCAGCTGGTCTTTTTCTTTCGTTAGCTTGCCGGTTTCAAGTTTGATTTGAAACCGTGCTGTAGCGTGGTATATTTATTTATTTCATTATTTGTTACTGAATAAAGAAGAATTCAAACCATGGCAGCACGCGTTCTGTAAGAACCCCAGGCGAGCTTAGTCTTTTTTTTTGGAGTTCGTTACATTCACATGTACATAATGCTTACGATTAGCTAAATAATCTCAAATAATTTCGTTTGCTAAACCTTTTATTTCGTACTGTTCTAATTTAGAAAGAGAATTTCGTGATTTTCGGTGTCGAATGCTTTCGCTAAATCCATTAAAATAGCACATGCATTATTGTTTTGATCTGCTTTGTTTCTGATATATTCACAAGACTGGTTAACTGCAAGAGTAGTCAAATTATTTTCTCTAAATCCAAATTTGGTTGCGGTAACTTATTCCAAAACTTCATCAGGCTTTGTTTATAATTGTTTCAAAAGTCTTATCAAACGGAGTCAGTACGGATATTGGGCAATAGTTTTGCGAATTAGATTTGGAGCATCCTTTGTGACGCGGGGTAACACAAGCAATTTTGATCTCGTTTAAAACACCGTCCATTTTTAAAGAATAATTTATCAATTTCAAAAGATAGGAGCTTACACATGCTTCGCTGCGTTTATAAGTTTAGTTGAAATGTCATCAACGCCCGAAGATTTATGTGTGCTGCTTTTATAAGTTTGGTTGGAAAGTCATCAACGCCCAAAGATTTATGAGAATTTTAACTACTAATAATATCCGTTACCTCGTACACGTCAGTAGACTCCAAATACAATGAATTTTACACTCGTTTGCCTAAAAAACGTTTGGTTTGAGTATTGATACATCTTGCATTCATACAACTTGCCATTTTATGTCCAATTTTGCATAAATGGTGATTTGATGAATTACAAATTTCAGGAGGTTTGCTAAATAGTTTGTCATTTACCTTAATACTGGTTTGAAGTGAAGATACGTTTTTCTTGTCTTTTCTAAGAATTTGGTTAATGACTTTCCAAGTCATTGAAACTTCACTACCATTTTCTGCTAGATTTTAACAGTGTTTTATTCTGGAAAATTCTTTTATAAGTGGTACTTTATTTCTAAATATTCTATAAATTTGATAATCAGATTCCTGTTTCAATTTTAGATACTTGGAATATAACTTGTTTTGACTCTTAAGTGCTATAGGATGTGCTTAGTAATTTACGAACTTTTTGCATTTTTGAATTGGTTTTTCGACACTCTAGTTTTGGGAAAGATATATCTGTTACCCTTTTTACGCAGTTAATTAACTGATTAATATTTTTATGCATTAAGTCACCTCTAAAATGTTTTTAAAGATTTTTGTCTCGTTCTTCTACAAATTTTTTTATTTTATTTGTTAGAAGTTTTCTCACCAAAAGTTATAACAATATCTTTTTGCCCAGCTTTTGATTTTAATTTTATGATTCTAGGATGATGGTCAAAAATATCGAATTTTATTACTCCAATACTCATAATTTCGTTAAGCAAAGAGTTTTTTATATAAATATCATTTAAAATTGATTGCCAATTAAGTGAAATTCTGGTAGGAGAGTCAACCATTTGTTCGCATCCTAAACAAGTGATTTCATCTGCATACTTTTTCACATTCGCATTGGTGTCATAACTGTTGTAATCTACGTCGAAATCGCCCATGATGACATACTTTTTATAAGCTTTAGAAAGTTCCAAATTTATTTTAAAAGCTGCTTCAAAATTTTGAAATTTTTGTTAAATGTGCCAATAAGCAGTGCCAATGACAAATTTTGTTTTTTGGTTTGTAGGGACCTAAATCCAAATCTCTTCACAAGCAGATACATCTATGTGAAAGCTTAACAGCTCACGACACGTTAGTGAGTCAATAATATAGATACCAGCACCACCAGCTCTTGTAGACAAGTTATTATAAAAAAATCTCCAACCTGGTATATTAATATTTTTTACGTTAGTTCAATTGGTTTTGGTTTCGCTTACTCATATGATATCAGGCAAATGAGGAAATTTATTAAGAGTTCTTCAAGTTTATTAATGTTTTTGTTCAAACTCACTATGCTTACATGACAAATATTTAAATTGGGAAGCAAGTTGGAAGTTTTATCGATACCATCGACTCCATCATACGTAGAACAAATTGAATAATCTTGAATGCCTCATGGGCATGTTTTTTCGACTATTTACCGAGAATTTTCCGATAATTTTCCATAAACGTTAATATCAGGGGCATTAAAATTTCATCAATTTCTTAAATCACTTTCATTATTAATTAACGCAGAATTGGAATTCTCATCCTTTCGAACATAAATTTTTCCACATATAAATAAATATATGAGTCCAAATATATGAATTGTCTCTTGTTCTTGCAGCTTGTTTCGTCTGCCATGGTAAACACTTGCGTGAATGATTCAGATTTTCATTAGTATACAGCCTTTGCATGCCGGCTAGCGGGAAATCTTTACATCCAATGTCCTTTGCTGCTGCACGCTTACGATAACTAAAATTTCGAAGATCTCAATAAATAAAACGTGAAATGAACCTGGGATGGTGGTGGTTTATCTGATTTACTACGCCAATTCGAATGAGGTTTTTGTAGAAGTCTATGTGTGCTGAAATATCATTTTGGTTGATGTTTACACCAAGCATTTGCCAATTTTTATAACAATATCTACTACATTTTCATTGCTTGTTTGAGGTACATCGTGGAATTCTAAATTTTTTCTTTGACTATACTGGTCGATGCCGTTAAATTTAATAGCCTCTGTTTCCGCTTTTTTCTCGATTTTGGTAGAATTTGCTCTAAAAGAGTCCAAAGTTCCTTGTTTTGTGTAATATTTTCTTTGTTTAGGTTATCATTTTCGAGTTTTAAAATATCATATTGCGCGCAGATGAATTCTTGGCTGATGCTTACTTATAAAATTTCTGCCTTCAATGTGGCTATTTTATTTTAATTGCTTTGTTTAAACTTCTGCAGCGCTGTCTTGCACATTTCATCAATTTGAGTTTGTAGAATATCAGCAACCTTAATTGAACAGCTTTGCAAAAATTCTTCGTCAACCTTTTTAATAGGCATTTTGTCGCCTTTTTGCTAAAGCTGTCCGAGCTTACCAAAACACGTCTTTTCAACGCGACTGTTCAAACACGAATGATTAATACGTACGTACGATTAATCTCCAAAATTTGAGATAGAGAAGAATATTCTGAAACATTGTTTTGTTTATAGAAAGCAATTACAATTGAAACTTTATTCAATAATCATATCGTCCTAACATTGTCAATGTAAATCTTGCGCTTCAATAAAAAATGATTAAAAAAAAAGGTTTTGCTTGACCTTCATAGTGCTTAGATCGTAACTAAAATATTGTCCACAAATTTATAAGAAATGCTTTATTCGGGACCACTGGAAGCTATTGTCATCAAAACAGAAGCCATGCAATTTTGCTCCGACAGAAAGAGTGATTTTTTAATTTTGCGGTGATGCGTGGACAAACAATGTGCCTCTACGCTGTGCAAATAAAACTTTGAAAAGGTCTGAGTTAACCGCGATTGCTACCAATCAGGTAGACCCCACTGGGTATTTATATAAGAATGGATCGAAAATACATTTTTTTTTTTAATTCTTTTGCAACCCTTGGCAAAATGTGTCAAATGATAAAATAAAACGAGTGTAAAAACTTGAGCGTTCTAGGACCAGTAGCATAGCCAGAGAGGGAAAGTGGGGGGCTATAGGAAAAAATCTTTGGAAATAGTGAACAGCGATAATCAATAGACCTATGAAGCTGCAGGTTATTATTTGCCTCAAAAAAGAGCACCTTTCTTCGCTTTCTTCTATAAAACTCGTGCTAATACGCAACAAATGTTACTAGTGCAAACTGGTGTACCGATGCGATGAATGAATGGTGCAAGATATTAACGATAAAAACCTTAACGGAAGTTAACAAAACTTAACGGAAGTTACTTTTGTCCTTTAGCAGAACTTAACGGAAGTTAATTTAGTCCGTTAAGATGAAAAAACTTTTTAACGGATTAACGAGTTAATGAAAAAGTTAACTTTGTTATTAACGGATTAACGATTAACGGACTTGTGCCCACATATGCAAATTGGTATTCAAATTTGATCGCTTATTGGAAAATGCTTAATGTAGGTTTTATCAAGAAATATATCAGCACAAAAATAGGAAGGTCTATTCAAATACTGTAAGTTAATCACCAATCACTTCTCTCAAACTTCATTTCATTAGCCCCCCTAATTATATCTCGTTAGATTAAATATAGACGAAATAAATTACTCCTTAAGGGTTTTTTTAATTTCCGGCGCAGGATTTTATCATTTACCAGCTTGTAAAAAAAGAACTGAAATTTTAGCAATAGCTATACCTCCCACATAGTCCATTTATGCAACTACTGAAATCATGTTTTTGCACTACTAGTTTATATGCTACGTTTTAATAGCATTAATTTTTATCAAAATAGGTCTAAAATTAACTCATTTTTGTCAAAAAAAATTTTTTTGGCCATGGGGGCTCGACTCCACACCCTAGTGCCTCTGGCGGCTGGAAGCTTTGCTCTTTGACCCTCATAATAACCCCTCCCCCTCTTTGCAGATTTCTGGCAACACACCTGCTGAGGACATTTGGAAAACTTTGCTTACTAATTTTAAAGTTCGGAAATTTAGTAAAAAATGCATGTATTTTGACATTTTGGAAATAGTATCAGAGGTGGAGTCGAGGACATAACCTTCGAGGCTAAGGCCAAGAACTCAAAAAAAATCCTAGGCAAAGGACCGCTTTTTCGAGGACAGAACTTCTCGAGGCCATAGACAGGAATGGTTAGGGTCAAGGCCAAGTACCGAGGAAACAATTTTTCTAAATTATGGTTGTTAAATTTTCCGTAATTTTTAAACGCGAAAGCGCTTAACATATTGCATGTTACTTAAGTTTTGATGATAATACAAAAATTGCAGTTTTTTGAAAAAATAATAAATGCTTTTTTGAAGTTTTACACGTTAGCAGCTGTTGCTGATTACGTGCCGTAGCGGTATCGTAATAATGAAACATGGCCGTAACCTGGGAATGGGAATATAACTAAATTATACACAAAAAAATGGTCAATTTTAAGGTCTCAGTTTCATCAGTTAAGATTCCGATGCAAACGTCCACTGATTGTACATCCGCAGTTTTTTAGGAGTTTCCTCAACGCAAACTATTGTTTGGCTATACCATAGACTGTTTACTAGAAGATTATAGAAACAAACGCGCGGAGGAAAAGAGAAGAGCATTGAAGAAAAACGTTTGCTCTTGTTGCGAAGGTTTTTTTGCGCTCACTCGTATTCGACTGATTAGGGTGGACCAATTGAACATATTCTCAGGGCAAATAAACCGTGAAGAAAAACAGACAAACTGTCACTTTCCAATCCACTAATATGGATTCTATGGTTAATTCTTTTAACGGAAGTTTTTAAACATTATTGTCTAAAAATCTTGCAAAATAGTCTTCATTTATGTTTTAAAATGAAATGAGGTACCGTACCGGGTATATTTGTAAACTTATAAGTTTATGACATTGAAGAAATACTCGGTTCTGGAGCGAGGGCAAAGTCTTCATGCAAAGTTAGATAATTTTAGTAATTTTTTCTCGGAAAAAATAGCAATTTTTGTGGCTTTAAAGAAGATAACACAGTCATTTAGATTTTCAAAGCAATTTGAAAGAAAATACCGTAAATGCTAAGTTACTGTAGAAGCACTTTAGTTTTCCCAGAATTTCCTAACCCTAATTTTAGCCAATCTTTTCTTTATATTTCAGTGTATTTTTTCTTTATCACATCTAATGTCTATCAATGAATGGGCACAAACTTTTCGGCCGCCAAAAGGCCCCTTGTTAAATTTAACACAAGGTATTTAATTACAAAAAACATGAGGTTCTCAGCAGTAGGGTTGTAGTAAAAAGGAAGGCATTGGAGACATTTGCCCCCGACCCCCTTCAAAGGGTCCACAATTGCAGAAAAGAAAAAATAATAAACCATTGATTTTTTCTGGTAAAATTCCCTAATTTTTTGAGGAAGCTTTGCCTTTTTGTCTTAATGATTTAGTGTAAAAAATTCATTAAATAATTCAGACATTCGAACAAGTATAGTTATAGTTAACTTCACACTTACTGTCATTTCTTAATAATTTTTTATGCAGTTTTTTGTGATCCAATTGTTTGCTACTTGAGATTCCTAGGGGCGATTTCCAAATCACAAATTGTTCAGTGGATGTGGTTTTGCCCCCCAGACTGCTTGCCAGTGATTTCTTATCTCAAAACAATTTCTTTGCGCTCGCGTATTTTCAGAATAAGTTGGCGTTCTCAAAATTCATTCTATTAGTTATATCGAGATATATTAACATAGTTACTGTGTAGTAGTATAACATCAATATACCTTCTCTGGTAATGCTGCAATACATTTCATCATCACATACGTACTTTCTTCTGAATTCACACGAAGAAAACGCTCGGTCATGTTTTTGCATTTGCAGCTCAAATTATAATTTCGGCAAAGAGGTCGAGTTTTTGTTCCAAACAGCAGCAATATATAGCAACCACAAACCATAAAATTTGCTAATTTCGTCATTTCAGTTGTTGAAAATTTGAATCTTCTTTTTATATAAAATTAGCTTGGTAGACAATGTGCAGTACATCATATGTTTTAGCTTTTTACCAAATTAGTTTAATAATTGATTAGGATTTATTAAAGTTATAATTGCCATTTCAGATATATCGAAAAGAGGGCCAAAAGTAGAATTAAAAACGTTCGCTTAGTAATTTTCTTTTCGCTAAGTAATTTTGTAAATAATGTAAATACAAATAACAAGACTAAAAGTGCAGCAGATCTTATGGTTGCTGTATATTGCTACTGTTTGGTACAACTCATAAATTGCTTGTAGCCCCAGATTCCTTACTATGATTCTGAATGGCTTAGTGCTTTGCCGTTTGTACCCCTAGCATTGGAAGAGTAAAGTTAGCAGATATAAAAACAAAAATCTTCTACAATGCTCAATGCCCTCTCATTCTCCGATTAGAGCTTTCACACTATACCATTTGAAGTAAGTTTTAGTACGACTTGGCTTAGCTGGCTATCACATATCATTATTTTTCAAATAAAGAAAGGAAACAATAAATTGACAGACTTCCAGATATGTAGTCTTTTGGTTGGATATTTTCCAATTTCCCCAATCAAAAAATAATGCTGTCCTCGAGCCGAGGATAGGTCATTATCGAGGACTTGTAGGCTTCGAGGCCAAGGATTTCAAAATGTGTCCTCAAGGACTCCACCAGTAAATAGTATAATTTTTTTATATAAAAATATTCGTTAGCAACCCCAAATATTAAAAAGAAGTTTGTAATTGTAATCTATCTGTGTTAAAATTTGTGCTCAGACAAGAACAAAGCTTTGCGCAAGCCGAGTAAATTTTGGTAAAAATTGTTAAAAATTCTTGCACGGGTGACAAAGCTTCCCTTGATGTGGTACGAGCTCGTAATTAATTGGTGTTGTTCCGTCATAACACTTTTGTTTGTATAAGCATATTTGTTTAGCGTTTAGTTGTCATTAACCCTTTATTACTCAACGGTAGGGCTTCTGAAGCCCACACTCGTTACAAACAGTAATTACTTAAATTTAGTTCGCAGTAAAAACTTGAATTTTCCTGACTTTTCCTGTTTGTTTTTTCCAATTATGATGAAACTGTTTTTGTTTATTCAACATAAGGGGTTCAAGCGTAAAATGGGGGTTTTTGACAAATTTTTAAAAATTTTGCCAATTTCTAGCTTTCGGTGTAAAATTTTAATTTCACGCATAATATTTCTGATAGAGATTAAGAGGATTAGAGTAAATTAGTGTCCCAGATTAGATGGATTACAATAATTAGTGTGACTACGTTGCGAACGAAAAGCTACTACGCCCGAGGCAATAAGCGAAAATTAGGTTCCTTTGTCTTTGTTTTTACGCTAATTTCGATTGAATAGAGTTACAATTGGCTTGCAATGCAATGACTCCTGGCAAACTACAATCGAAGAAAACAATATATTACAGAAGAAAATGAATCATGATTCAATGCAGTTACAGGTTGTGTTAGCTACACGCCAACAAAAAAATCAAAACCAATTCCTCATTGGGCAATACTAGCAACATAATGTCGAAACGCGTGACAAGATTTGCGGTGCCCAGCTCCGAGTCATAGCCACTGGACAGCACAGTTCCTTTTGAATAAATGTAGCAGTGGTTGCGAGTCGTAACCAAATTGTGTCAGATTTGACCTGCCCGGGAATTGACTTTTAACTTCCCGTTCCATTAGCAATTGCATAACTGTTCAACCAACTGGCCAATGCAAAATATAAACTAATGCCCAATATAGTCTAGCTTTATTTTTAATGCACTACATCCGATTCACAAAATTGAAAATGAAAAGCTTTGTTTTTAATTTTACCTACACATAAAGCCGTCAACTAGTTTAATCACACTCCCCAAAGTTGATGTTTTTTTATTATTTATTGATTTTTACAAATTCAATGTTTTTGTAACTAGTTTTAGGTGACAAATAGTTCAAAGTAAATTAATTAAATCTCATTAAACTTGCTGTATTACGTCGTAGGGTGTAACGAGTTAGTGGGACCCATCTTCTCGTCATTCTGCCTGGGCATCACAGTTTCTTCCAAAGAAATGTCGCAGCAGTGGCGAGCCGTTCATAATACCATGCCCGATTTGACCGGCTAGAGATTTGAACCTCAGACCTTCCTCTCTAGAGACCAAAACGTTATTGCTACTTGATAATATTAATAATCAAAGGATATTGCTATTCAAGCGTAAATAATCATCAGAGAAGTTTTCAGTTTCTAAAGTTTTGCATTTCGCATTGCAGTAATACCTATAAACCTTCTAAACTGCTTCGAAACTTGCTTTTATTAGGCCTTGACAGGTGACCAGATCCAGAGGTGAAGTCGAGGACACGAGGCTCGAGGCCAAGGCCAAGGACACAAAAAAATCCAAGGCCAAGGACAGCCTTTCCGAGGACAGATTCTCTCGAGGCCAAGGACAGGAATGCTCGAAGCCAAGGACCAAGGACACAAGCGCTTGTGCTCTCCCCCCCCCCAAAAAAAAAGGTCTTCAAGCGATCTCCACAAAAAAACGTTTTCCAAAGAATTTTTCAGCGCTCCACAAAATTTTAACAATTAAAAAAATACTGCTGTCCTCGAGCCGAGGACAGGCCAATTTTCGAGGACTTGAGGCTTCGAGGCCAAGGACTTGACCTTCGAGGCCAAGGCCAAGACCAAAGCCTTCAAAATGTGTCCTCGAGGACTCCACCTCTGACCAGATCCTCAGAGAGAAATTTTATCAGGGTACAAAAATTGATATTGAGCTCTTTTGTCAAGACCAAGGCGGGAAATAGGGGGAAGAACAACAGCTTTTTATTTGGGTAAAGACAAAAAAAGCTCTTCATCGCAAACTCGGCCAGCTTTTGTTAAAAATTGCGTGAAAACCAAAAAAAAGATTTCTACCGGAAATTCGGCCGGCTTTTCATGCATGCTCACCGAACTACCACTAATTAAGTGCGCGTGAACTTATAGATCTTCCCGAGATTCCTAAACGCAGGCCTGGGTACGATGCACCCTCTATCCCCCTCTCGCAGACCCTGCCGGGTGCCCCCCATACCTTAGGATATTTGAAGACTAAGCCCCAAGAACGATCAAAAGTTGTTTTTTTTTTCGGTTTTGGCGTATTTTTGCATTGTACAGAAAGTGTTTCACATAATTAGAAAATCATACAAAATAATAGGAATGCCGTTCATTTTGTAACGCATTCTACTTTTTATTGAACAAACACCCAGTTTTTTTTTTTTTGCAAGCTATAACAAATACTGTTATTACGTAATTATTGTTATATTACAATTTTGTAAGACAAATTAGAAATCGTTAACAAGACAATATTATTCATTAGTGTAATGCGTTATGCGTTATACAGACAGAAAAGCAATACTGGAAAATGCTCACTTGAGTGTAAAAACCAACGCCTGATTGCTCTTCCGTATTGTTTATTTAGCGCTCATTCTAATTATTGTTCTTGTCTGCGGTTTGACTTTAATTAGTATCTCTATTGTTAAAATCATTATCAGAGAACTTTGTCAACGATTACTACTTGTTTCGCATGAAAATGATTTTATTTGTTTGATTACGTTTGGGAGAAATTTCGTGGTTGATTCCAAAAACGGAGATCACAGTATTTTCGATTTTAGAATCCAAAACAATCATTCTTTTATTGAGTATATGAGCAATTCCGCAGCATTTAATCGGAATGAATGATAGAGTAAATCCTTTATAAGTATAAATTGTTTTAGCAAATTTTTAAAAAATAAGTAAAAAACTTGATTTTTCGAACTTGTAGTAAAAAAAAAGTTTTACCGTATTAACTGTATTAATTTTTTTACTGAGTAAAAGCGCAGTAAAATACCGTAAATTAAACCACAAGAGCACCGTTATTATCCAAATAATATGTTGGTTTGTTGTTGCAAACACTTCGCTTCAAAAGTTTCAAATTTTAACAAATCGCGTTCATTTCTGGAACGGGAGGACTGAAGTTTAAATCTGGGCCGGTCAAATTGGACACAATGTTGCCAACGGATCACCACCGTTGCGGCATTTCTTCGAATGAAGCTGTGTTGTCTGGGCGCAATGACGCGAAGATTGGCCCTGTCAACTTGTAATACGCTTCGGCGTAATGCAGCAAGTATGATGAGAGATTTGATTTAAATTAACCCATTAAAGCCCAGTGGCAACATTTGTTGCCAGTTGTTCGATTGTTGGATTTATTCTAGTTTCTTGTTTTATAAACAATAAAACTATAATTAGGGGTTATGATTATATAGTGTGTGCATGCATTTACCTCGCGTACAAGTTTTATATCAACTGAATTAGTCTATTGATTTTTTTTTGAGGTGAAAGTTTAGGAAGCAGTCAAATTAGATTTTGAGAGGGATTGCAGAGATGTCAAGGTAAGTTTAATGTATTTCTAATGGTTTTAATTCAATTAAAATTAGTTTCGAGTATATCTCAGAACATCTATTTTGACATGTATCATTATTGAATCAGGGTCACAAAAAATGATTGAGTTATTTCAATATCTGCCGCAGCGGCAACAAATGTTGCCACTGGGCTTTAATGAGGTCAAAATACGGTAATTTTAATGAACTTGATTTAGTGTTATCGAAAGGCATCTAGTTTCAAGATTGCTCTTTTGCTGTATTGTAAATGTGATGCGAGGGTAAAGTGAGTGGTTGGATGGGTAGGCAGATGGTTGGAAATCGGTAGGAGTAAAAGAGGATGCATAGGGAGGAGTTAGGAGTAGAGAGCTTCTGTGACCTTTCATAGGATCTTTGTATTGTAAAACAAAAAAAAAAGTTATTGAAACCCTTATTATAAGTTTATTTTTTAAATACTTAACAGTGTTTGATGTTATAGCGGATGCAATAAACGATATTGTATTTTTTAGATATACTTTGAACGAAGTTTTATCTGCGCTTGAGGAAAATGATCGAGAGTTTTCTAATCATTCTGAAGTAGCAGCGGAAATTACGATCTCGATTTTGCCACCAGAAGAAGAGGGAATAACGGACGAGGACTCGGATGGTTCAGATGATGAAATTACTGGTGATTTTACTCATTTACCTAGGAGAATTTTAAACTCAACTGCACATACATCTTCCGAAGTAGATATTGAATCCGAAAAACGGCCTCCGCACCCTAAGCGAAAGAAAAAACGACAATGGAAAACAACTCCCCCCAAAACCCAGAAAGATCTTGATCTGCCACTAAAATTTGGTCCGAAAATTGAAGAGTTTTTAAACATGTCCATCAGTAGCCCAATGGATGCATTTTTGTATTTATTCAGTAGCGAATTGGTGGATCAAATTATTTTTCAGTCAAAGCTGTATGCAGAACAACGGGGACGATCTCAACCCTTTACTTTAAGTAAGGAAGAGTTTTTGACCTTTGTTGGAATACTTGTTTTGTCCGGCTATGCTCCTGTTCCATATCGGCGACTTTTCTGGTCCAATGCTCCTGATGTTCACAACGACTTGGTTGCTCAATCAATGCGGAGAAACAAATTTGAAGCAATTCTCCAAAATCTTCATTTTGCTGACAATACCAAAATTGATTCAGACCGCTATTACAAAATCAGACCCCTATTTACAGAATTGAACAAAAGTTTTAAACTGTTAGCTCCAACCCCTAGTCTCAGCATTGACGAATCCATGATCAAGTATTATGGAAAGCATAGTACCAAGCAATTTATAAGAGGAAAACCAATTCGATTTGGCTTTAAGTTGTTTTCAATGGCATCACCTGCTGGTTATTTGTATCATGCTGAGCCCTATTGTGGATCTGATACCCAACTGCATCATCCTTCTTTTGGTCTAGGTGGAAACGTTGTACTAACTCTTGCACAAGTCTGCGATGTACCAGAAGGCTCGAAGTTGTTTTTCGATAACTGGTTCACGTCGTTACAACTACTCGATGAACTTAAATCAGATGGAATCGGTGCAACTGGTACAATTAGAGCTGATAGATGTTGTGGTGCCCCACTAAACGAAAAGAAAGAGTTACAACGTCTTGTTCGAGGATCAGCATCCTATGCCAGTGACGGCAGTAACGTGATTGTGAGATGGTATGACAACGCAGTTGTGTCTGTGGCGACAAACTGTTTTGTCAATGACAGCATCAAAGCTGCCCCTAGATGGTCAAGAAAAGAACGAAAGAAAGTTCTTGTTTCCATGCCAGAGATGATTCACTCTTACAATCGCAATATGGGTGGCGTGGATTTGTTTGACCAGTTTATTGCCAACTACAGAATTAAAATCAGAAGCAAGAAATGGTGGTGGCCCTTTTTTTCCTGGTCAATCGACGCTTGCATAGTGAACGGCTGGTTGCTATACCAAAGCATTAAAACTGGATCTCTTTCTTTGCTGGATTTTCGAAGAGAAGTTGCTCAACAACTTCTAAAGTAATTCGGAACTCCAAAGCGATTGTCAGGCAGACCTTCACTCTTGCCATGTGCTAAAAATGAAATTCGCTACGACAGAATTGACCATTGGCCGGAGCAACTACCTTCACGATATTATAGATGCAAAGCGTGCGAAGGAAGATGCTCAATGAAATGTTCTAAATGTGATGTCCCTCTCCATGGTGCAGTTTGCTTCAAAGCATATCACGGGCCACATTAACTAAATTTAGTACCTGTGCTGTAGATGTACTGAGCATTTCAACCTACTTGGCTATATGAATTTGTATCTGCTGTAAGTTGAACTTTTCGCTAAATACAGAATTGTCAAAACATATACCGGGTGTGTTTTTATATCGTCTTTGTTGGCTTAGCTATTTTGTAAAATGATCAATTGCCTGTAAGTGATCTCTAAAATTTTATGAAAATAGCCAATCCAACTTCAGAATGTCCCGAAGATATATTGATTTTGCACGTAAGAACCTAAACAATAACGACGTTTCACGTGAAACAGTGTTTTCCCTTTATCATTATGACATCATAGTAATGCTTCGGTCATCGAAAAGACACAGAGCTGGACCATACCACCAAGGGCAAAGAATTAATCAATTGGTGTTACTTTATGTGCTGTACATTTATTCGAGATAGAACAAATTTGTCTAATAAAAGCAGATTTTGCTGTAAAATGACTCCATTATAGCCCAATGGCAACAATAGTTGCCAGTTAATTTAAGCAAGAAAAAAACAAAAATTTTTCAAAAAATTTTCAAAATATGTTATTTTAGTGCCAAATAGCCTAAAAATAATAAATAAAAAAAAAACTGACGAAAAAAAAATTCGGGCTTTAATGGGTTAAATGCAATATGACAACACGCCAAAATTGAAGTGAACGAGGTCAGCTTATCGCTGTATTTCATGAAAAAGTAATGCATTTGGTTTTGCAACAAATCTTTTGTACGTACGTCAGAGTTGTAAACGGGCCGACTAATTTAGGCCCGAACCCGAAAATATAAGCCCGAACCCGAAAATATAAGCCCGAACCCGAAAATACAAGCCCGAACTCAAAAACTACGTTGAAGTCCAAATCATGCCCGAAAAAACCGAAAGTCTAGTTAGGTCTGAAAAATTTAGCAATGTTGCCAAATTATTTTGATTATATTTTGGTACACCGAAAAAAAAAAACAGTACGCTTTAGGCCGGACGTAAACCCAAAATTTTGTCAACTTTAGGTCCCAAACCTGGCTCAAAAAGCCAGGCCCGATTTACAACTCTGACGTCCGTTGTCTTCAAGTTTACGGGGCTATCATTGCATGTACAGTAGTTTACCCAAAAAGTAATTCAATTAATTTATTATACTGTGGGGTTTTAATTTACGGTACAATTTTGTCCACACTCATGAAGAATTTAATGCAATTTTGCAATGCATATCAACTCATACAATGCATGAATAGAGCTTATCATATGTCATCTAACTATGTCACATCATCAGATCAGTTCAAATAATTAAAATTGTCCGAAATTTTTGTGATGCTTGAACAATTTCGTCGACTTTCAATAAGCGTATTGTGTACGTTATTATCTTAATTAATAACGTTACCGCTTCTCACGGCGAAGCAATTATAATCTCATTTCACGCTCAACTATAATTGCGCACAACCATTATAATCCCTTTTAACGCTTATTAAGTAAGCGCTTAAGATCAGTGTTACGGATTCGGTTGTCCTCCGTCTGCCTTTAGAATTCGTAACACGCTGTTCTTGTTCGCAATTTCTTCTTTTATTTGTTGGCGTACTAGTAAGCGGAGCGAAAACGGAAAGCGAAAATTGGAAGCGGTTTCTAAGAAAAAATAAACATTCAAACACTCAAAAAACACATGAAATATTTTACGCAATAAATTAGAGCAAAACAAATTGGAATTAATACTTCAACGAAAACAAAATATGACTTTTAGCACACAACTCGTTTATCTCGTTTGCTTATTCAAATTTAGAATCTATTTTTACAATTAACAAACAATTTAACAAAATAATACTTGTACTTACTGATGAATTTTTCAATGCAGACGGCGAATTCCAAATACGATCAAATCAAATGTTGAATTCAAACTGAAGCCTGGCCGATGTCAAACTCGCTTTCATTTATGCTCACAAAAGAGGGGGGAATTTAGAAAATAATATTTGTTAAGATTGAGTCAGCGAACTATCAAAATGGGAACCAAGGCAATTGGCACTTGAAGTAATTTTAATGGAAGATCAGCTGTCTTCAATACGAGCTGCAAAGGCAGCTATATCTCAAATTTCAAACAGAAGCTCTTGCTGACTCAACCTTTTAAAATTTAGTAACAAAAATTGTCGCTGCTTACTGCAGACACTCAACTGAATAGTGATTTTGACATCGCAAGGCTTCAGCTTGCAAAGTTTACAATTTGCACTTAATTAGGTCAACGCAAAAATTAGCATCTTACGTCATATAAAAAGAAACAAAAGCATCTTTACGGCAACCGGATTTAACAGATTTCAACATTTGCAACGATTCAACGGATTAAATACTTGCTTGCCTTGAAGAACGAGTCGTGGCTTCCAAATGCAAATTAACAAAAATAATGAAACCGGGTTTGAAACCACACAAAGTAAATAAATAAATAAAACAACAACAAAACGGCGCTACAATCAGAAACTTGACGACCTTAAATAAAATGCATATTTTATTAACTTTCGGGAATAAATTCCAAAGTTGTTTTTGCTATATTGAAAGATGAATAAATGCTCTACCATGCAGTGAAATTTTGAAATTTCTAGCTTGGGTAGTTTTCAAGTTATTATCGAAAAACCATGGTGGGCTTCAGAAGCCCTGCCGTTGAGGAGTCAATGCCCTGAAAAAGGTTGAGGAACATAGGGTTAAAGTATTGCTGTTGAGCACAAAACAGTACTATGAGGTATAAATAGTAACTAATTCAGAATAACGTGAAAAACGTTTTATAAAGTGCACTAAAATATACCGTATTAATATTTTTTGATGATACGACGCACCCAAACATAAGTTTGCTGAAAAAAGGGGTGTTGAACAAAAGATTAAAATTTTTTTGCCTGAAAAAAGTCTCATTTAGGCGGCGTACTGAGCAAACTGGTGCTACTCAGGCGTACCACAGACAAAAGTATGGGGGCGGAGACTCCAGCCGCTGCGCAATATTTGTGATTTTTGAAAAAAAATTTAATTAGCCACTATAACATCCTTTGAATAACATTTCTAACGTTTTTGGAGCCATTTTAAAAAAGTGGATTGCTACAGTTTGGAAAAAATTTGAAAGAATTGTCCGTCCCCTCCGACCCCTTTGCTTACAGGTCACGTCTAAAATACGTTTAAACGCTTGCATTTTTGGGTTAAATTTTCTAAGTGACTTGGCGAAGGGGGGGCTAAAGCCTTATTATCTATTCCCTGATAGCGTCACTGGTGTGTAGAACAATCAATTTTGCTTTTGATTTAGGTGTTTGATAGTGTGGTTATGCGGAGTAAAAATTTATTTGTAATGCCTGCAAAAAGGTTTGAGTAACATAATTGTTTAGATAAAAGTGTATAATTTTCACTGGCAATATTGATAACTGTTTTTTAAGAGCGAAGTTTTAAACTGTAGTTCATTGGATTTTGTTGTTAGTAAGTTGCTAATGTACTTGAGAATAGCGCTTACAGAGGACTTTGGTTTTATCAACGAAGTATTTTAGCACCAAATAAAGTGTCCTTTGGAAAACTATCAGCTTAAACTTCAGAAGCATTCTGCCTCATTTTAGAAACACAAAAAGATTTAAAAACTATTATTTTTTCCACAAATGAAAAATTTTAAAATACTACGTGCATTAAACAGCGAAATCAAATATACCAAAACTATCAGCTTGGCTTTATTAACCCTTTCTCTCAAAATTTTACTAATTTTCACAAAAAAAGTGTTTGTTTTAGTAGTCTTCTTTATTATGGAGTACACAAGCATTTCACGTAACAACACAACTTTTATATGACGTCATCACACAAAACTGCAATGTTGTTCTGCAACAACATCATAAAAGTTAGGTTCAAGTTTGTTGCTCATTTTAGATTTTTTTATCAGCTTCAGGTATTTAGGTCAGTTGTGTTGATCAAGTACGAACAGATATTTAGGGTGCGCCAAAAGCTACGCATTAGCTCGTTAATCGTTACTATACTGTATCATCTGCTACCATCGCGCGTCAACAGTTTGTAAATTATTACGTCATAATGAAATAAATTATACTGGTTGTGGTTCAGTCATCCATGATGACACAGTGGAGTAACAACTAACGAGCTGATGCAACTCAACAACAACAAGAAAACAAAACAACTTTTTTTGATCACTGATGTTCAATCAAAGTGTCAAAACACAGTCATGATCAACTTGACAGATCATTGTACTTAATTGGTATGAATGCATAAAAGCAATTTCTCGTTTTACCAAACAAAGTTGGATATTACATTTGCGGCACATAGTGTGCGAATAGCCTATCGGGCAAAAAACGGCACCGATTCTGCTTTTCAGTGAATACGGAAAAGTGCCCAACTCGATCAAATCGGATTTCTTCTACAGGATAGGGAATGCTGTAGAGTAGCGCTTCTTGGCAGGAGACCATTGGGGGTGGATGATGATTATAGGCGGCCTTGCTTGGGGGTATGCTTTTTCTTGCTGCCCAGTAGAAGAGCATTTGCAATGTTCGATTGAAATTGACGCAAATATTCATCAGGTCTTATTTTGAGACGTGCTTTTTTTCGTAATATTTCCGACATAGCAACCATCCATTTGTAATGAAGATGCCCATGCAGTAATATACCATGTGCATGTAGTACTTGCACGTTCTCAATCGAATTCTGTACAGAGTGAGCAACATGTTGCAAAGGTCAACTCCTCCCATGTTTGCATTATACTCCTCAATCATGGCTGGGCATTATATTTCTATTCTTTTATTTTCCTTTGCAGACCAGCGTTTGACTTTGTTTCCTTGCTCATGCCCGATGTAAGTTGATGCAAGCTGCACCACCGCGTTATCGTACCACCGAATTGCGGTGATCCCACTATTGGCATCCACACGCCAGTCTATTTGAACCTCTGCCAAGACCTTTCAGCTGCTTTTATGTTTTCAGCTGTTTGTTGGCCCCCCACATGCAATTAGCACGTATAGTAGGTACCATATACGCTATTTAGTATGCCTTATATAAAGGATGCACACACCATATACCCTACACAGTGGATACATATCATAGCTGACACAAAATTTCGCTATCGCACGCCATTCCATTGCTCCATCTCTCCCCCAACAAAAAAACTATTGAAAAGATAATTTTTAACTTTTGAACCACAGAGTACTTTTGTAATTTGGCTTGTGTAAAATTTAAACCCATAACACTCATTATAGCAAAATCTTCAAACTATACAACTTTGGCTTGGAAAAAGTTTGAACTAGAAATTTCCATTCGAATAAATCACCAAACTACGCTTTGGTTGTGGCAACTTGCTTTTGGCTATGAATAATATCAAATTAAATCTTTCAATTGTACTCGCTGTAATACGCCGAAGCGTGTAACGAGTTGGCGGTGCCCATCTCCGCGTCATTGCGCCTGGGTAAAACAGCTCCTTTAGAAGAAATGTTGCAGCGGTGGCGAGCCGTTGGCAGCACTGTGTCTGATTTAATCGGCCCGAAATTTGAACCTCAGACCTCCTGCTCCAGAGACGAAGGCGTTACCGCTCGACCAACTGGCCCGTTATGAATAATATAGTTCTTCTGTATAGCACTGCAGCTCTTATGCACCTTGCTGTAACTTCAATAGCATTGTTTAAAATAGGAACTGTATTTGCACCTACCTTTCATAATGTTGTTACTCAACAACAGGTGCAAACTAGCTTCCCAGAGTAATTCTTTTTGCTTCTCAACCGATTCACTCAAAAAAAGTGCTAAACACTATGCTACCTATCTCGCTATATTTTTTTTTTATAGGTGGTACCTTTGACAGTCTCCGTTTTGCCCAACTCACTTGCTGCTTTTTGCACATTTACAACCTAGGTAACACTTACTTGCTTTCAGCACCCTAAGATACACTGAATCCACTACTGCTGCTGTTAAGATGACGTTTGAACTTTATATAGTTCGTTAAAATCAAATATGATTTGCTGCCGACTAATCACGTGACTACAACGCGGTTTATAAAACGGTTGATGCAGAAAAACGCTATGAAGAAAAGGGTTCAGTACTATAAAAGCTGTTTCAAAGATATGGGACCGCAGCTCACTAGCAACTGTTTTCCATTACAGTTTGAATGGTTGGTCTGGAATGACTGATGAGGATTGCTATTTGCCGTCTTTATGTGGCAGAATCTTAGGATATACTACAGGTACTAATATGATGTGCTCACAAAATATGCTGAAAGCCGGCTTGTAAAAGTAAAGATTATTGCGGGGTAACGATATCAAAATTCATAATTGAAACACCGAAAAAAGTTTAAATGACAAGCGTAAAAATTTTGCTGCAATGATCAAAATTTGCAAATGCAACATAAGCATTATTTTGCTCGTTTTACCTCTGTCGATTTTGGTTACGAATATTTTATTGCAAGCGTTAACCTTTTCAATTACATCTGCTATAAGATGCGTTTATAGCGAAATAAGTAAGTTCGAAGTGTTTTGAACAGCGCAAACAAATTTTGCTTTGAGTGTAACAGTGATCGGTGATCATATTTTTTTCCTATTTTTGCATCAAACAAGCTCTAACTGAACAAACATCCCAGATAGCAATTTCATCAGGCTGAGATCCAAGCCAGACCGGACACCATGCATTGCAAGCAATTGGGGCCAGAACGGGCACCATTAACCCAGATCTGTACCACGTCGGGTGTGTTAAGCGGGCCTCGATCTGGCACGAACATCTGGGCCAGATCTAACAAAAGTGTGCCTAATGCTGGTGCCCGATCAAACCCAGGTCTGGCCCTAAACTAAAAACTTGCAGCAGATCTGGCCCCGATCTCGAAACTGACATTAACGGTCAACGCCAGCCCAGGCCCCGATCTTAAAACTGTCATTGATAATCAGCACCAGCTGTGGTTGTAATCTTAAATCCGAATACAATATTGCTTTAAATTAAGACAGTAAGAGATAGGAATAGGATTTTTTTTTTCACGAAAAACACAATATGATGAACAAACAATTTTGGTGACATATAAAATATCGGAGCATGCAAATTTGAAAAACACAAGTACACGAAATTTAGTTCGAACAGCAAAGAACTCAAAGCAAATACAAAATCAAGGGGACTAAAACTGCCTCATATAAAAAAAACTACGGGGTTAGAAGCCATTAAACGTATGAGATTTTTTTTTTTTTCGATTTCAAAACGAGCTTCTCGTGGTGGAGTTCTCTGATCATAAATCAAATGTCATTTTGGTGGTGCACCACATGATTTTTGCCGCTTTTTTCAATATTAATAACTATTTCTGATAGATTTGCAGAGTTAGTGTCAAACGATAATGGTTGTTTAAAATCAAACTACACGCTCACTTGCGTATGATTGCTAATTTTAAAATTACGAATGGTTTCATTTTAGTTTGCCCATTTACCACGCAGCACTCTTTAATTAGAATTAACAAAGATGCTCACGACAAAAATATGCAAACTTTTTCAAAAATGAATCGGTTGTCAATAAACCAACTCACAAATACGTTTTTGCATAAGATATCGGTATTATATCCGGGTTTGCATATCGTTAATACGCCTCACGTTCTTCAAATTGCAGTATAAAATTTTAGTCTTGAAACTTTGACAATACAGAACATAAAGAATGGAAGTAAGACGAAACACAAGAAGTAACTCATTGAGCTAGAAGAGATTATATCTTAAAAGAAAGCTAATAAACTTTATTTTTGATCTAGTTAGAAAAAAAATTTTATAAGTCTGTTCAAAACTTTATAATTTTCGTCATTTGACAGTAATACCGTGAGCCAGAATATATGTCGATTAGTCCGCTAAAATCTCATGAAGTGCAAACTTAGCAAATCCGAATCAAAAAATACTAATGATAATGCCAGATTTGTAATCAGCGTCCGAAATTCCCCCGGAAATAACTGTTTTTATTATTCAAAAATTCTGAAAAAAAAAATGCTTAAAGTCCCATGATTTTTTTTCTCTGTTCTTTGTTTTATCACTAGCAGTTTGTCCGATTTTGACTGTCTTTTCCTTTCATCGTTCCATTTTTTGATTCGTATAACTAATAAGTCACTTCACAGCGATACTCTCACTAGGTGGCTTCGGCGATCGGAGCACCTAAACATGAGCAAACTTAGAAAAACCTCTTAGGTTTATACTAGGATCAAAAAGTGAAATCTAGTACACACAAAGTCTACAGTAGTATAAACTGCGAAGTGCGTATGCAGTATAATACTGTACTCGCAAATACCATGAATGCTTACTCAGAGAGTAAAGCATCCAGCTAATGTTAGGTGCAAAAAAATGTTCTAAAACATATCTTCAACAAATCTCAGCTGTGAACGCAACTTATTGTTTCCGAGATAGTTTCTTTTAACGTTTACAGATCTCCCTAAGAGTGTTGCCAGTTAATATTACATCTTTTCTAAAATAATGCTACCGTATTTTTTCCGACTGGTGTTAAAGTACTTGAACGCTAGGCTCCAATATAAATTAGTAGCAAAGCAGAGGTAGGAAATATCCAACGGCCAACACTTAGTGAATTAGATTTCAATTCGTAACAAAATTGGAAGATCTTTTAAACTTTGAAATATTTCAAAAACAATAAGTCATAAAAAGCTGAAATTTGCTGAGAATATGTTTTAGATGTTTATTCATCTAAGTTTGCACTTAATCTAAGCTGGATGCTTCATCCCGTTTTTAAAAAAATATTGATTAATTTGTCAGAAGCAAAATTTTTTTGCGTGACAGTGCCAATAGCAAAAAAATCGGAAATCGTAACAGAAACAAAACGATTAAGGGCTGATTTTGTTAATTACTTTTTGTTACTGCTAGCAGCCCACAAAATTTATTTTAGCCGTCAAAAGAAAAATCTGATACAATATGACTTAATTCTACTTGGCCCAGGGGGGGATCGATTAGCTACTCCCCTTCATTTATTTCAAAATTTAGTTATGAAGCAGTCAAGCCACAATAATCAAATTTCTTGACTTTTCCTAAAACTTTCTGCTTCAACTTTCATTAGTAAAACCATTGTCGTATGTCAACTAGATTTGGAGATATTAAACGTTTCTCAAAGTCAACTCTGCGTTTCGGGCAAAATTTTTGAAAAATTAATTTAATCCTGTTAGTTCCAATTGTTTTGTCGTAATTAGTAATTTCACGCTTTTTCGAACGTAAATCAAATGACCACTTGAACGGCTTTTGTTGTAATCGATGTTCAAAAAGAGTTATGACAATACATTTTCATTTACTATTTTACCTTCGGCATTATAATTTTCATTATGATTTCAAAAGCTCACAACTGAATTTCTCAGACAATTTCATATAATTTTACCAAATTTCAAACTAAGCTTTCATTTTTAGCATTTCGCTGATAAATAAAAATTGCAATTTAACAAAATAAACGTATTTATTAATAAAAGAATTAGAGGCCAACATAAGCACAAATCTTTATGTTTTTTGCCAATATTTTTTTTCATATTGCTGATATACAATATTCAAAAATGTCCGTAAGTTATCAATTGAGTTGCATGCAGCATGAATTTCGGTAGTCTTTATGCTCCAAAATTTGTTTTTGGTGACTAAAAAAAAAAAAACGCAAATTTTAAATAAATTTTTAGTTTCTGCTAAGTAGCAGTATTGGTAGAAAGATGTTTGTTTCAGTTTTCAAAAAAACATATGCATAATTTTGACTGCCTAAGGTTTTTTCATGTAGTTCAAGTGATAACATCCAAAACAGAAATTTGCTCGAGTGTCTTTGCGCGTGACGTAGCAGCACACCAATAATTTCATTGTGCGCATCCGCTTTGCTTTCACTAAATTGCAACATTTCATATGCCTTTGCGATACTCAATATCTTTGCAAAAAGTAAAGAGTTTTTGATAATACTTGTTTCGGAATCAATATTTTCAATTTTTACTTGTTTTGTTTTTCAAGGTTATTATTAGTAAAAGCTTTGCGTTAAAAATAATTTTTGAAGCAATAACCAATTGCTAGTTTAAAACATAATTAAGTTTTTATAAAATTCACATCAAATTCAACAATTATTGGGTATGCACGTACATTGTAAAATGTGTTACGTGGTATATTATACTTTTTACTGCATTTATCAATTTTTTACTAGAGGCTACTACAGGCCTACAGCATGGCATACTGTTGCAGATATTACTGAGTTTCACATTGATTTTTCATTTGTGGTCTATAATGATAGGTGGCAACCGTGGCATGCTAAACTTTAAAAAATTATGTTGCTTTATTACTTTTCAATTTTCGCTTTTATGTGTGTTCATTCACGATTAACAAAAATTATGTTTGTAGATACAAAATATAAGAACTGAAAGCAAATTCTCTACTAACAGACTTTGCAAGTAACAATCAGATTAGCTGATCATTTAGTACAGAAATTTATATTAGGTTTTTTGTGATCATAAACAACTAAAATATCTAACTCGCTGATGTTGTTGGCAAATTTTTAATGTTTCTAATTTGCTGCAACTATCTAACGGCTTTATCGCATACAAAAAATATTGCTAGTTCTGGATGTGAGGACAATAGGTGTAGATTAGCTTTGAAGATTTTGATCAAAGATGAGAACTGGCAAATAAATTTTTACCCTTGGGAATATACTATTTTTTTACTGTTTTTTCTAGACCTATTCAGCACTAATCCCAGTGATAACCAAAGTTTGCAACATTTTGTTAAAAAACTCTGAAATAAAATCTGATAGATTATCAAGATAAAATCGTTACGTTGGAGCTTTGGACAGTCTTTGTAGAATGATACGAATAGTGATAAAAAAAATGGTATTTCGATCAGTATAACCATTAGATGTAATTACCAGAGCTGGGCAAGTCCACAAGTTAGTCCACAAATCCGCAATTGCGGACTAACGAAAAAAGTTGCGAATATGCGGACTTGCGGACTTTGGCAGTTTAAATTGCGGACTTGAGGTTGCGGACTATTTTTAATTTTAGTCCGCAATTCCGCAAGTTTTACACAAATATTGAACTTCCTTTCTATTTTTGTAAAATATTCATGTTTTCACCCAGTCAAATATGAGAAATCAATTTAATTTTTCGAGTTCAAGTTCAGCAAAAATATCAAGTTTTTCGAGTTCAGGCTGATAAAAATACTAAGTCTGTTTTCGATCTAATCGCTTTCTTTTTGTTGACATGCTGTTTTTTGGATTCGGCAAAACAACCGACTTTTTTCCAGTTTAAGTTGGAATTGGCAGCTCTGGTTCAAAGTACCGGTATGACTTTGTTGTTTTTTACTGTGAGTTCACAAAATTAGCCACTTTTGTATCATTTTTTGTATTGGTAGCCAGTGCCGTCGCTACGGTGGGGCCAGGTGCGCCGTACCAGAGGTAGAGTCGAGGACACAAGGCTCGAGGCCAAGGCCGAGCACACAAAAAAAATCCGAAGACTAGGCCAAGGACAGGAGTGCTCTAGGCCAAGGCCAAGGACACAAGTGCAAATGTTCTCCAAAAAAAAAAAAGTAAATAAAAAGGTCTTCAAATTTTTTTTCAGGCGTTTTCCAGTAAAAAAAGCTTTCTAAAAATTTTTTTTAGGCGATCTACAAAATTTTAACAATTCAAAAAAAGGGCTGTCCTCAAGCCGAGGACAGGGCAATTTTCGAGGACTTGAGGCCTCGACGCCAAGACCAAGGACTTCAAAATGTGTCCTCGAGGACTCCACCTCTGCGCCGTACCCCACCCTAACTACTGATTGTGCCCCCCCATTTCGGTTTACTCAGAATGCTTTTTTGGAGCATCACGTTACGACAACACAACAGGCAATAATGAAAAAAGGAATAATAATTTTCAAACATAATTCTCGTTCAAAGTTTTCTCGATTGTTTGCAGAATTGCTGGCCACCAACTGCTTTACGTAAACGTGACCCAATAATCCGTTTTACACGCTTTTATGGATGTGTCACGGAATAGAGATGTATGCTTACAAAAGCGTCACCGGTATTTTGTTGGTGATTGTGACCCGAAACAATACATGAAAACATTTTGCTAAAAGACCAGCTGTTTTTTTTTAGAGCACACTCAAAATTTATTTTAGGGTGCAGTCAGTGGTGCAACCAGGGGGAAGGGGCTAAGGGGCCCATTTAGAAAATATAACCTAAAAAGAATAAGCGTTTAAACGTGTTTTGGACTTGACCTGAAGTACATGGAGGGTCAATAGACTAGACAATTTAAATCTTTCAATGACTTCTGGATTTTAGCAATTTACTGTTATTATTAAAATGGTTTTAAAACGTGCAAAATATGATTTATATGGCGTTAAAATCACTATTTTTGCCGCAAAACTGCAAAAAAATCACCCAGCAGCTGGGGGCTCTGCCCCTTCTGCGACACGCTTGAGTTGTAACGGTCTGTTCAGCACGGGACCTAAATTAGACAATTTTTGAGCAAAAAACATTTTCTTCTGGTTCAAGCCCCTTTCCCTTAGCAAAACCTTAATTGCGCTTCTGGTTGCATTCACTCTTGCAGACAGATTTTTACTAGCGATTATACGAGCTGCATACGAAACGAGCTAATAAACGCTGCTGGGCTTATATGTCTCTTTTTTCAAAGATGAATACAAAATTGTTGCTTTAATATATAAGTTTTCAGGTGTTTAAGTTCAGTCTATTTTATAGTGCCTCCCCATTTTCGGCTAGGGCCCCTCACTTCGTGTGGTCTAGCGACGGCACTGTTGGTAGCGTGTGGTTATCTCGCTCTTACAGTGCAGGCTTTGTTGAAACTGGGACTAAAAATTTTAGTAGTATGATTAGTGTTATGAATCTTTTTTTGCCTTCTACTTACTGCCTTTGCCTTTTCCTGCCTTGAAAAAAAAAAGTTTTTGTTAGAATATCTTGTTGTAAGCAGAAATACGGATTGTGTTTTGCTATTTGATGGCTTCTCACTGTAATCCAATGGCTTTTAATATTCGGATCCCTAGCTTCATTGTAGCATTTTTAAGGGTTTGTCGGTGGGTTATCATTATGCTTTCGTGCAGTTTAGCACCTACTGTATAAACAGTAGCGCAACCAGGAGAGCTGGGAGCTACAACCTCTCTTAGCCAAGTCACTTGAAAACTTAAACCAAAATACAAGCGTTTAAATCTTTGAGTAAGAAGAGGTGGACACTTCTTAAGTTTGACATCCAAAAAAGCAGCTCAATAATAAGATAGGCTGTGGTACATTTACTACAATTAACGATTATGAGTAATTTCTTCTATTGCGTGGAATGTATCCACCATACAATTGCCATATATACCCAACAAGTCACAACTTTTGACTTATGTTTGCCAATCAACTCTGAGCAGATCACTTCGGGACGTGGTTGATTGCAAAACTCTTCTACTCGGTTCATAAAAAGTTGCGGACTTGCAGTGCGGACTTCAATATTACGAGGTTGCAGACTTGCGGTTGCGGACTTCAAGAATTGGGAAGTTGCGGACTTGCGGTTGCGGATTCAAGAATCCTGAAACGGCGTAACGGACTAGCGGTTGCGGACTAAGTTTTTAAACGTGCAATTGCAGTTTTGTGGTTGCGGACATCAAGAATTACGAAGTTGCAGACTTGCGGTTGCGGATTCAAGAATCCTGAAACGGCGTTACGGGCTTGCGGTTGCTGACTAAGTTTTTAAGCGTGCAATTGCGGATTTGCGGTCGCGGATTAAGAAAATTGAAATTCGGTTGCGGATTTGCGTACAGCGGACTTAAAAAAAAAACTTGCGGTGCCCAGCACTGGTAATTACAATGTTGGAAACAACTGTAATTTTTGCTTTTTAGTTCTAAAATCATTTATGACAATACACTAAAAGGTAAGCCCGTTGGGCACAAAACAAGATGTTGGAGAATCTTACGACAAGCAATGATCAAATTAATTTAGGTTTTCTAATATAAACTTTATAAAAACAGCAGAATTTTTAAATTTTTGAGAAAAAAATTACTTTCCAATATTAGACAACGTAATCTTTCACAACGTAAGCAACAAAAAAAAAAAAACTATTCCGATGCAAAACCTCCTATATTACAGTACTCCAAATTATCCAAAGTATTATTCTAAAAAATGAACCAAGAATATCCGTGTATCAAGTTAGACCAATTTTTTATTTCTTATAATTCAAAAGTCCGTAAAAAATTGTACAAAAAATAGTTTGAAAAAATTAACATTCACTACACACTGTCCGACACATTTTGAAAGTTTTTTTAGTAAGTTCAAATTAATTGCATTTTTATTAACCAAGTTGTCTACAGACAGCGAAAAAATCGTGAATTTTTTGAAAAAAGACTGCTGTTTGCTCATCTGTCTACCACACTCGGTGAAAGCTTTACACTGCCCATTTTATTGCTAATATTTAGCTGGGAAGCTGGATGTAAATACAAACTTTTTTCAAGTTTTGGTTTGACCAGACCGGTAATCAAACCCAAATCTACTGTATCAGCAGCATACGCTTTATCCACTTGACTAATGATAAAAATTAATGTTGTTATATAAAAATTTTATAAGAGTGTTGTTATATGCAGAATGCTATGCTGCACTTTTGATTAGGTTTAGCATTGCCAGATCTACCATATCGAGAATGAATGCTATAGTAAAAGTTTTCCAAGTAAAAACTCTTACTATGTTATATTAGACTACGAATCTTCAGCATACCAAAAATTACATTAAAATTCAATCAATTTTATTGACGTTTGTTACAGCTAATGAGAAAAAATAGCGGTTTAATGCTTGTTCTTTTATACATTTTGTACAAAAAATACCATATTTTGTAGTGATTAGCAAAAAGGAACTAGAACAGTAACAAATATTCAGCTTGCAATTAATTCACGAAACAAACTAATGATTTAGATTTGTTAAGATAGAAATAATCTTTAAATTTAATCCGTAATTATCTCTGAGTTTCTGAATGAAACTCCAGCTGCGATACCGCAATATGGCAATCAAACACTTATTTACATTATGCAGATAAAAAGCAAACCGATCGCTTCTGGTAGTCCTTGACTTATGTTGAAATTGATTGAAGATCAAGATTGCAAATATGATGACAAATTTTTTTGACTTTTTGTCAGAAAATTGAGCTTCTCGTGGAGCAAAAACAGCTTTTTTATCTTTTGTGATTTGGGAGTTATTAACTTTTGAATTTGTTGAGTCGAAGCGATCCCCTTGGGCCATTAATCCAAAAATTTTGCCTCGTCCGATTAGGGTTGACCGCCTACCATTTATCAGCAAAATTATAGTTTAACTATTTTTGGAATGATTTTAATCTGAAATTCAGCTATAAAATAGAGAAAATATACTTTACTAAATGCTAATAATCAAGAAGACAAAGAATAGTCAATTTATTTGGGATTTTATTTCAGACTTTTGGACCGTCGAAACGACGCTGCGACTTATGACTTCTAGAACTCATTTTGCTACTAAGACTTGCCAGGTGTATTTTTATACACGTGAAGTTGTTGGGGCTCTTCTTTATGAGAACAGAGTAGTAAAGGTTCACTCCAATACTTTTTGTGTGCTCTAGATCTGCCATTATCGCCAGTTTAGGGCTCAACCTACAAAAATACAACTATTATAGGTGTTAGTAAAACAAAACATAAATGTACTTACTTGACTGAAACAAAAAAACTCTTTCCATTTGAAATTGTAAGATAGGTTAAAGCAGACCCCAAAAACCAACTTCAAGTTGCTAAAGTTGTTCAAAAGAACAGGCCCTACCTGTAAAACTACACAAGTCATGAATGAATCACATTGCTGTGTAATTTTTAGTTTCATTGGTTAGAAAAATGAACTTAAATTTGGTTTGGACCTGGCACACTTATCACAA